>CP136875.1:4452500-5052500 GCA_033000465.1 Sciaenops ocellatus
GAGGCATGTCGGAAATCTGCTGACTCAAGCAGCGACGTGTCAGAGGGAGGAGGGAGGATGTTATTTGTGTTTATGTGTGTGGGTCACCCTGACTCTAACAGGGGTCGCTCGTGATAATCAGAAGTGCTTGGACGAACACTCGCATGTGCTTCCTATCAGCTGCCGGTGTGGCAAACATAAAGATGATTAGTGTGGAGGCAGATTTCAGTGTGTGAACATGTGTGTGTAGTGTTGCAGTGAATTGCTGCAGGGTTGTGAACGTAACCGCTGTGACACAATCAGGAAATTACGTTTTTTATAACTAGTTTATGAGTGACAGTAGCTACTGCAACCAGTGGTGTCTAACCAGAAATTCAACCAGCAACTCATGTTGTAAGAAATGTCCAAAAATGTGTGGACACCAAGCGGCAACCTCCATGGCTGTGAGTTGAAGCCAAAGACTGCAGTTCCTCAAACGTCCACTTGAGGCTAGCTCCAGAAGTGAGTCAGTCTCCATAAGTCCCCATGTTAAAATGTAGCAGAAACAAACATGTTTACAGCCTGGTACAAAAAACTGTTTTGGTCTCTATAGCTAATTTCCCCGTTCATGACAACTGTACTGAGGCTGAATTTTTATACAACTCACCTGTTCAAATTATAGTAAGGCTTAAAGTTATGCAGGATTAAGAGCGTGGATGCCGTTGCAGATGCAACAAGGCACCATTCGGCCAATCTTAGGTCCACAGATGATCTAGGTTTTTGCCGATTTTTAGATTAACAGGGAGGCGGAAGAAGCAGGACTACCAACATGGTGGACTGAGCTACCGCTGCAAATTCGAATAACTCCTGGATAATTGAACAAAACTTGAGATGTTTGTTTGTTTAATTACTTGAGTTTTAACGATGTATTTCTCGTCCTTGGAAGTAACAACAACTAACAATAACACTCCTTAAATGCTGAGTCGCTCCGACGACAGCGCCACGTACGCCGTTCGTAAAGAAATCCAAATCCTCCACAGGCCCTGCCACGCCTTGTTACTGCTGCTAAGCTGTTACTGGACAATCACAGTCGCGGGGAGGGCTTTAATTACAAAACAAATTGGTAATGTGTCAGCAGATACTCCGAATCAATAACCCGAGTCAGTATTGAAGACAAAAAAAAGTAACAAAAATAGATGCAGACATCCCCTGACTGGGAGAATCTCTATCGAGCTAGCTGTACCCTGCAAGTTTCTGGATGGCTGAGCCTGCTGAGTCCAGTAACACACACACACACACACATACACTACTTTCATGTATCGATCACACAGATGCAGCCAATTTACTTGAGTTGGAAAAACTTGTTTATCTGCCTGAAGGAGCACGAGGAAGTGTGTGTGGAGTGTGTCAGCTCATCGCGGCCTCACCTGGAGTTTTTACGTTTTCAGATAAGATGTTTGGGAGATCAGAGAGTTCGTCTGTGCGGGAACATTGAGACAGGATGACAGAAACTGAAAAATATCAGAGACACCAACTAAATCTGTGTTTTCCGCCACGAAATAAGTGGTCACAAAGAGATGGTAACAGGATGAACAGATCGTGTAAACGTATGGATAATGTTAGTGTGAACATGTCGACCTTTTCAGGACAACAGATAAAGAACATCACGTCCTGGACTTCTTTAATAATCATCAACACGACCTCGCTTTTCTTCCTATCGTTAGACGCCATCACGGACATCCAGCTCCTCATTTTAAGCGTTGTTCTTCTTCTTTTTATATAGAAGTAACATCTCAGGTGAATCCACGTCAAAGGGAGGTGCAAACATTAAAATAACGATGGCTCAATTCCATTTAGCTGCTTCAGTTTCAGGGTCCTGGTGTAGTTAGTGCTGGCTTAGGCTGATTTCAGACTGAATCTGGCACTGCGGCGAAAGTGCAGTTATTTCCATTCATTTGACTCGCGGTAGAGCGTTTCAGCTGCAGCGGAGAAGTTGAGCCAGATCCAACCAAAAAACAATGTCACGCTGCAGTGACTAATCAGACGATCAGACCGGTCAAACACCTCCACAGTCAGGTGGGCGGAATGAAGCCAAGGTGCTCAGACAAGCCACCTATTACGACACTCACCTGTCAATCAAAGTGTCCACAAAACTGTTTCTTGTACCAGGCTGTAAACATGTTTATTTCTGCTGTGAAGTTGGACATTTTAACATGGGGACTTATGGAGACTGACTCACTTCTGGAGCCAGCCTCAAGAGGACGTTTGAGGAACTGCAGTTTTTGGCTTCAACTCACAGCCATGGAGGTTGCCGCTTGGTAGGGACTTAACTTGGGGAACCGGAGGGTGGCCGGTTGAGGTCCTTCACGGACCACGGCACGGAGCATGCCAGTTCACCGAACCTCTAACTACTCCCAAGGCATCGCTATGCCACACTGTGTGGTTGCATTTCAGACCTTTATCCATCGAGGTATTGATAAAGTCAATCTTAAAAATACAAAAACACTTAGCTGCTTCTTCGTCTTCACAACTCTACATTTATCAAAGAGCTCTTTGATAAGTTTGACCAAACACAAGCCACATTCCTGAATAAAGGAGTGTCGCCTCGGGAGTGCGGGTGTGCCGTAACACTCAGGTGTGTTTGGCCTGATAAAGCAGGTACTTTTATGACAACCATTTTATTACTTGTTTATAAAGATCACATCTGGACTTCTTTTTATATTAGTTTAACACCAGTGTTGGGACTAATGGGAGATTAAATGCAGTGAAACAGCTAATTGTATTGTTTCAAGCACGATTGTATCGAGGGGTGGCAGCAGAAGAGCTAATTACAGTCGTACTAATTAAAGCTGGCACTTGAAGGGAGAGCAGTGGAAGGAGTAAAGTGACTTCTTCGGGGGGGAGTATTTCGAGGAGGAAGTGTGAAAACGAGATTACCTCGTGACAGAAGCTAAAAACAAAGACTGTTCAGTTTGTTGCCCTGCTCGACCTGTCAGAGGTTTGAAACGTTGCAATTTCATGGAAGGTTAGGAGCTTGCCCTCAAAAAACACCATCAAGACACCGTTATCCCACAAATATACAGCGAAGGATGCATGAAAGGTGCGACCACGCTAAGCTTCACAGGTGAGACAAACTGTGTGAGACAGCCCCTATCGTTTTATTTCGAGACAGTGGTAGACAAAAACCAGCAGGGTGACGAAGTTTCCGAAGTGCCGTTTTGAAGCCTAAAATATGCGACCCTGGATGCCACCACGTTGGCTGTACTGCTTCTAAACTAAATATCAACAAAGACGTGGCTCATCAGTGGACCTGAGGTGGGCCAAATGACACCTGGTTGCTCAAACAAGCCACCTGTAATGGCACTAACTGTCAATTCAAGCATCCACGCTGTTAATCCTGCATAACTTTAAGCCTTAATATAATTTGAACAGGTGAGTTGTATAAAAATTCACCCTCAGTACAGTTGTCATGAACGGGGAAATTAGCTATAGAGACCAAAACAGTTTTTTGTACCAGGCTGTAAACATGTTTATTTCTGCTGTGAAGTTGGACATTTTAACATGGGGACTTATGGAGACTGACTCACTTCTGGAGCCAGCCTCAAGTGGATGTTTGAGGAACTGCAGTTTTTGGCACTTCACTTCAATTGGCTTCATTTTCCAGCAGGGAGGTTGCCATGGAAACGCTAGAGATAAAAGGCTGTCTTAGGAGGCGGGACTCATGTGATGTCACACATTCTAGAGTCTTTAATCAGGACTGTCTCTGTAACTGCACCAACACTGCTACAGAAAACTCTCCAGATTCAAGGATCCCAGAGAAGGAAGACGACTCTTATCGAGATAATGAACTCACCGATGACCATCACTGAGCCTGCAGCTTCTTCTGCTTCTGGCTGCGAGTCTCCAATCGAGACAGACAGTCAGAAGCAGCTTCGTTTGTTTGTCACCATCCTGACGACAAGACTGTTAGACAAGTGTAACACTCTGCAGAGCCGTACCCAGGAGCAGTGGGTGGCCCACATGAAGACTCTGGTTAGCCAGACCATGGAGGGGCTCACTGTGACGGGAAACTTCTGCACAGACGGTAAGGACATCAAGAAGGTGTGCAAGGCCGTGCTGAAAGATCTGCAGAAGAGGTACGGCAGCAAAGGAGTGCTACGGACGGTGATTTTATTAGAGGATGCAGACGCTGACGCCGACATCGCCCAGTGTATGCAGACTCACATTCGAGCTTTCATCGTTGAACACGCGAAGAAACGCCGAAGAAACGCTCGCAGTGGGCGGAATGTTTTGGAAACTTTTTTTGCTGTGATCGGTGTAATCGGCTATCTTGTGTTATTTGCATTATTCGCTTGACGAGTAGTGCTTTCCTTGGTGTGAATGTGATCAGACTGTTTTTAGGAACACTCCGATCACATTCACACCTTTTGGTTTTCTCCGGGTTGCTCCGGTTCGCCAACGTTTCAATTTCAACGAAAAAAAAATTGTACTTTCTCGACTTTCCCATCTGGTCACAGTACATGTTTGTCGGGGTTTTTCCTCCAGGCTGCTCCGGTTTTCCCCTTAAAAAAAAAAAAAAAAAACAACATTCCACCTTCAGCAAAAAGATTATGATTGAAAAGTGTCAGACTGATGATACCTTTTAATCTCTCCGTAACCTGTAACCAAGTTTACAGGTTACGGAGACACGAAGAACTGGATGTTGTTTTGTAAGATGAACATGAACATGTTGCCAGAATTTTACCGTAATAAATACAGTATTCCCTTTTCCAATATTAAAATAAAAGGACATCAGTACTGTTGATTTCACATTTACGGACAGTGTTTTATTCCATATTTTAAAATGTCTGTAGATTTTATGGTGAAAAACTGCCAAACCATGATCTTTTCAAAAATGTCTCATGAACTTAATTTTAAAGGAACTGCAGTTTTTGGCACTTCACTTCACAGCCACGGAGGTTGCCTCTTGGTTTTAATCAGCTGTAGCGTAGTATCTAATTAAGTTAACATTAACGCCAAGACCGGGCACGTTCTTGGTCACGCTATGACCACGAGGCTGTTCTGGGCCGGCTGGGCCGTCCTCCACGCGACTTCAAACCCCATCAGGACAGTTTCAGAAGTGGTTTGCCCACGATACTTTGTTAACTTGCTCAGATTTTTCTGGCTTGTGCTTTTAAATATATAAATAAGCCACGTAGTTAATTTGTTTCACTTTAGGCTGTTTGCACGACCAGCGGGTTGTTTTATTTTGAACATCAACCAAATTCTCTATGCCGTTTTGGTGTGTGACTTCCTG
Organism: Sciaenops ocellatus; assembly: GCA_033000465.1. Taxonomy (NCBI): domain Eukaryota; kingdom Metazoa; phylum Chordata; class Actinopteri; family Sciaenidae; genus Sciaenops; species Sciaenops ocellatus. The sequence continues at coordinate 4,457,755 of CP136875.1, forward strand.
TCAGCTTGAGCTGCTCTGGGGCAGATTGACGTGACTTCCGTCTAAAATAGAAGAGTCGCGTATTCTTGACGGAGCCGAGACGAGAGTCACTTCTGGGACGCCTCTGAACTGGGCCATGGCGCTTCTTGTGGGGTTGGAAACATTGACTAGAACGGCCATGATTAGCTCTGACGGCCGACGGTGGGATGTTTCTTATCTGAAGGTGTTTGGGAGTCAACTCCTCTCCTGAAGTTTTCTACCTGTTTCTGCCCTGTTGTTCTGTTTCACGCTGTCAGTCACGTAACATTTTCGTTGCAGTTCTACTTCCATCCTATAATTGGACTAAAACATAATGCCATAACTGGTTTTAATGCTGGATGATGTATGTCGACATCTCAACTCTTTGCTTTGAAATCTGTACTAATACCCACCCTGTGTGTGTGTGTGTGTACACGCATTAGCGTTTCTAATGATGACTCATGTTGCTTGGCTGCATCGTTGACCTCGCAGACACATTCATCCGACAGCAAGACACAACTGCTCCCCGGAGAGCCGGAGCCCACACACTGTTAGCCTCGTCACCTTGTGGGCTAATACACACACACGATACACTCACATAAATGTAGACGTGTTTCTTTAATCCGATCATTCTCCGCACCCACCCGGCGTTTTTTCTTTGTGACTCTTGTTTCCTTTCACACTTAGATTCAAGGGCTAAATGCTTGATTGCGTAAGAGGAGGAGGAATACTACGTAGGATAAAGAAGAAGGGGGGAGAATCCCAGGCAAGGATTTAAGCTGGTGGAAGTGTGTGTGTGTGTGTGTGTGTGTTTGTGCTGCATCTATCCACACGTCTGTTTCCTTGTATGTGTTTCTCTGCTTGCATAAGAGCTGCTTTCATTCAACTCAGCCCGATCACGACTCATTCTTCTTGTGTGAGTCATCACCTTTTCAGTGCAACTCGGTTTGCAGTCTATTTTTTTTTTTCTTTCTTCTTTGTGTGAGTTTGAGGTGGAAAGTAAAGTCAGAGCAGCCAGAAATAAATTCCCATGTGGATTTAAAACATGAAAAGGTAATTTGGATCCAGGTTGTCTCCTTGAGCAATCCTTTAACCGGGATCGATAAATCCTCTGCTGGCGTCGGTCGTGTACACGTTGGCAGGTCCAAAGAGGGCAGAGCGGCAACAACTGTTTCAACATCCCAGATATCATGTAATGTGACGTCAGTGAGCTGCACACAGTGTGCGCACTCATGTTTACCAACCAGGCTGGTCTGTGATTTTGATTTTTGTACCACAGGGAGGACAGATCTGAAGTCAGCGAGTACAGCTCGACTTCCAGATTACGTAATCCAGTGCCAGGAAGCAGTTTGGATTCAGGTAGACAAATAAAAAGTAGATGTAAGAGTGAGAAAAGTTAGATTTAGGTTGTCCTTTGATATCTGCCTGGATTTAGTGCCACTACAATTACAAATAGGACACATGTACATATACCTACACATAAATAGGTGAAGGTTAGGAACCAAAGTTGGTAAGGTTGGGATTACTGTGTTAACAGACTCATCATATGTAATTTGTTCCATCTCATACAGTTCCCATATTTTTTTACAGCCAGATGTTTCAAGTTGGCGGTTCAGGTTTCAACCAATGACAGCATAAAAAATGGTCAGAGCATGAGCAGTTTCTGAAGTGCGGTTTCAAAGCCAAAAATATGCAGCGCTGTACTGCTTCTTCCACCTCCTGTTTAATCTAAATATCGGCGAAGACCTTCTATTAAAAATTCACCTTCAGTACAGTTGTCTTGAACGGGGAAATTAGCTATAGAGACCCAAACTGTTTTTTGTACCAGGCTGTAAACATGTTTATTTCTGCTGTGAAGTTGTGACATTTTAACATGGGGGCTTATGGAGACTGACTCATTTCTGGAGCCAGCCTCAAGTGGACGTTTGAGGAACTGCAGTTTTTAGCACTTGGCTTCATTTCACAGCCACGGAGGTAGCCTGGTTGTAGGGACCTTTGCTCAGCATCCACCCAGCGTTTTTCTTTGTGACTCGGTTTCTTTTCACACTTAGATTGGATTCAGGCGCTGAATGCTGAATTGTGTTCATCCCGAAGGCTGCGATCAGACATAATCAGGCATTCTGGTGAATCACCGTAGGGTTGCCAGGTGGTCTGTGGAGGTGTGTCTACATAACCGCTGCAAAGCTTTTTATTTCTCTGATTAACAGGCTTTATCGAGGCTGGCGCTCCCTCACTCTCATTCACTGTCTTTGTCACTCAACCTCTGCTCGCTCTCTCTTCTTCGCGTCACTATTTTGTACCGTAAATTGCGAGTCAGACTCAGATTTAGAACCTGGTTCATGAAAAAAACAAAGACAGAACACAACAGGTAGAGTATCAGAGTTTAGTCCATGAATCCACCTGGATAGTCTCAGTTTCAGAGACATTTCAGGCTGACTGTGGAGGTTTGACCATCTGATTGTCTGATTGGCGGCTGCAGCGTGACATCGGACTTCCTTTTTTGGGATCTGGTTTAACCTGGCTCGCACTACTCCCAATGAAATGAATGGAAAAACCTGCAGCGCCTTATTCCGTCTGAATGCGCCCAAAGGTGTTGGATGGTGGTTGAGGTCATGACCGTGTGCAGAATAGTCAAGTTCCTTCACACCAAACTGGGAAAACTGTTTCTCAAACTGCTGCCACAAAGTTGGAAGCACTCAATCTACATATATCGACATATCTTCACTATTATCTTAAAATCTCAGAGTTTGTTTTAGCATTAAGCTGCAGGAGAAAGCACAGCCTGCTCATTCATTCGAACGAGTGCAGTGTGGGCGAGGGTACATTTTAAAAAATGCACGATTGTTTGGCCACCACCTCCACAGCAACGATACACTTCCTCCATAATATTATGAACCGCTGTGCAGTGCAGTGCTGTGCCATCAGATAAGCCTTCAAACTCAAGGATCCATTACTCAAAGTGGATTTCCTGCATTGTAATTCATCATCTTACCTGTACCTGAAACAACATGCCCCAAAAAGTCCCAAACACTCATGGATTTTAACCCTTTTTCTTTGTCAATGAGATCTTCATCCAGCCACCATTTTCTGTAGAAAATCTTCGTCGACAGAGCTCCAGTCTTGGCTTCCCCCCTACATAACCTGACTACATGATTGTGGAAAACAAAAAGGAAGAAAGAAAGAAAACCACTTCAGGTCAGCGCTGAGGCCGTGGTGTTCGGTTACTACGGAAACCACCAACTTGTGCACTTCGGAGAGAAAGACGTGGAGAAACCGAGAGGGGAGGACGAGTAGCTCTATGTATAGCTATGTGAGAGAGAGGCAGGGATCTAAATGTATCAATAATACATGATGTTGTTCTCCAATATGCTAACATGAATTATTTGACGAGCCAAGTCGACCTGCTTCTCTGTCTCGCCCTCCATATCTATCTCTATTCTCAAAATCTGAATCTCCTCTCAGAGCCAGCCGTCTTTCCTTGAATAATCCAGAGCTCAGCAGGTTTCTGTTTCTTCCCCCCTTCATAGATTTTCCTCCTTTTTAACTGTATCCACGCATTTTGTGTGTCTGCTGCCTCCGCCTTTTCTGTTTGAGGCCGAGCGAGAGGCTCTCGTCAGATGGACTTTTGATGAGGAGTCGAGGCAGAGAAGGAGCTTATGAAGTTTTTCCGAAGCTCCTTTTTATCTTTGACCCTCTTGTCTCAGTTTCTCTGTCCTCACCTGGCTTAATGTTTTACACACAGACAGAAGCTAAAGTGATCACATTATTCTCAATCTGCAAAAGAAATTTTACCAAAATACTTGAACTCTGTAGCAGTTTTTATGGAAACGCAGCTATAAAATGTTGTTTCACGTTAGAGAAGCTTAATAGAAATGGCCAAAAAAAAAAAATATCTTGATCACTGGAGGGGATTTTTGCCTTTTTCGAAAAGGAGTTAATGTGCTTAATCAGGGGCGTCAAACATACGGCCCTGGGGCCAGAACTGGTTCACCAATGGGTCCAATCTCTTTAACCCATCATGGTAGTTGGCCGTCTACCATTGAGCTTGGTTCTGCTCATGGTTTCTGTCTGTTTATAAGGCAGTCTTTCCTTGCCACCATCGCCAAGTGTTTGGTCCTGGTGGGTCTCTGTAAATAAGTTCATAAAGAACATGATTTAGACCTGCTCTATATGGAAAGTATCTTGACATAATTTGAATTTAATGGTTCATTAATCATAAAAGGACAAAGTTTGGAGGTGTTGTTATGCAAACATGGGTTGTATGTGGCCCATTAATTAAAAAAAAAAAGAGTTTGACATCTCTGTGCTTAATGTTCTGACTTCGTTTTGACTTACATTGCTCTTTTAATTACGCTGTCTTGTTGCGCCCTCTTCCTTTGGTTTTCTGTCTGGAGAGTTGGTGCCAGCTACTGCTTCTCTCGTTGAACAACCTTCTAATACTCCAAGTTTTTTTTGGAGTTTAGTATTAAGCAAGGAGAGTTAAATTGAAATAACATTAAGTTAATTGACTGCATGCATCCAGTCTTGCGTCACAGCTAATGCATTGCCATGTTCATGCCCTCCTGTAACAGTTATAAAGTTCTTGAAACTGCGAGAAACAGTCTGTCATCGCCGTGGTCAGTGCCCAACAGTAATTACGTAGGAAAAAGGTTCAACATGTTGGACCATGTCGAGGATGAAACAAGTCATGGACTTGCTGCGTTTCTATTGTTATAGCAAACTTACCCAGAGGCCTAAAATGTTTTAATCGTCTTAAAACCCTAAAAATCAATGGTTAACCTTCTTGGGTCTAAATTTCTGTGCACAGATGGGAACTGTATACTTGCATGTGACAGCATGAACAGAATTTTGTCCTCACAGCATGAAGCATAGCCACGAAAAAGGACAAGAACAAAAATCTAAATCTTTAGGCCTTTTTTAAACAGTCCCAGAGCCGTTGGAAACGTGTCAGTGCAGCTGAATCCAACACACATGCCCGCAAGCATATTTGTGCTCACACAGACACACAACCACACACACACATTCTTAGATGCTCCAACCAGCCAGCGAGGGCTGATTCTCTGCCAGGTCGGGAATTGGCAAACTGGCAAATCTCAGATCATTTTAAGTCAGTTGGACAGGGAAGGCCTTAACGTTAAGATGCTTTTGGGAAGCCTGAGGCCGCCTGAGCTCCCAAAAAGTATGGATGATGGCCAAGACTTGTTCCAACTGCACTCTGTTATTCAGTGCTGTGTGGAAGACGAGATCGCAGAGATGTTCAGAAGGGACCAAATTCAAGTTCAAGTCTTTAAAAGACGGAGTCGTCTATGTTAAGTTTCAAGTCCAGACTTTAAGTCAGGATTCAACGGGTTGACTTGGCAACTGGTTACTGCAAATGAATCATATCTTATAAAGTAAACATACTTTGGACCACCTTAAACCAGAATACTCTTGTTCAAGTGGAATATCATGTAATTTTTTTGCATTGGTTGCACCTGCAGATAGAAACCACAGAGGAGATACAGTAACTCAAACGGGTTCAGGTCCAACAAAAGACCAGAAGGCCAAAAGTATTATCTGGAGTATGTCTGGAAGTAATTTGTAGCAGATGTAGCATTATTTTCTTCTTCTAGATTTAAGCTAGCACTCAGCTTCATACATCTCTATCATGTGAAACAGCAACAACATCTGAAAATCTATCTTAGACAGATAAACACTACAACTGCACTTCAGTGAGTGATAACACCTTCTTACTAACAATGCTAGCAAACCTGTTACATAACCTGCCACCCAACTTTGCAAATACCATCAGTCAGCAGACGACATTCCTTTGAGACTCTTGAAGAATACCAAACGTATGCCAAAGCGCTGTTTAAACAACGTTAACAGACAATACATCAGACCTTACAGAACTGTTTCACTTAGTTTAGTTGCCCAAGGTTGAGTTAACGGCGTTGCTACCCGTGTCGAGGGTTGAGTTGAAAGATAAAGCTTAATAAAACAGATTGCATAAACACTTCTGAGACCGTCGAGACTTGTTTTGTTTTTACATACCAAGGCGTGACAGCTGCACCATGATTCGTTCATCCATGCCCTGCTAGTCAACTCTAGGGTTAGTGACGAGTTGGAAATCATGTCTGTAGGAGCCATTTAAACATGTTTTGCAGGTGGCACCAGGGTGCTTTTATGTCAATTGGGTGTAATTATTATTATTATTATCGGTCGTACAGGGACAGCCAGATACAGGTGTGTCACGCCACACCTCCACCATTGTGACGCTTGTTGCGTATTGGAAACTTGTGTTGAATCAATAATGGATCCTTGCCGTTGGAGACCATGAGTTGCACTAAATAAATCATATCTCTCATAACCAAGAAGAAAAGACGTGTTCGACGCTACTCAAATGGTCACGCTAACCTTAAGCCTAGTGCGTCAATTACTCTTAACCCCTCTGTGCAGTCCACAGCTGCTTAAAGTTGGCAGGTCTTGTCCCCCAGCTTGTCTAAAATTGGATTATTGGTGGAGCTGAGGCGGGCTGAATGACGCCTGGGTGCTCAAACAAACCCCAAGTTTTATCCAGTCCAAGTTGTAAAGTTGAGCATTGGAGGTTAACTTGTTCTGTTGCCCACCCCTCGAGTAGCCATTCGAGGAACTGCAGTTTTTTCCCGCATTGGCTTCATTTCCCAGCCACAGAGGTTGCCGCTTCATCTAAAGTTGATTTATTTCTAGTTGCTGACTCAAATTCGGTTGCCCATCTCTGCCACCAGCACCTGCTCAGGGACCAGAGTCCTCCCAAAGGCCTGACTGCGCTCTGAATCTCCAGCTTTAGCTGGACAAAGTGAATTGCTAAAGCTTTACTCGTCATTAATATCTCAACATCAACAACAAAAAAAAAACTCTCAAAGGAGGAGAAACAAAGATGGAGGTTGCACTGGGTGACTCCCAAGTGTGAGAGGATGAACATGTATAAATGTGATGTGAGGTAGTGTTGGAAAAAGAGCAAACTATGCCTGGAAAATGGGAAGTAAAAGGACTTCCAGCACCTGCTCAGTGACATCAGATCTGTCAAAAACCAACAAGCAACTACAGTTGAGTTGGAAAGGAAACTGACAGAGGGATCAAGTTTTCTATGCAGCAGTGGAAAACTGTTCAGAGACAAAACTGTGAATGACAAGGACGACATGATTCATCACTTTCTGGAGACTAAAACCTAGCTTTAGTCTTCATCTCATTAACATTTTGAAGGGTTCATTACGTAATAATTTATTATTGTATGCTGCCAGTCTTCTGTTTCTTCCCAAAGGTTAATTAATTTTTTCTCTGACCACTTCCTCTTGCCATTTGCCCTCCCTTGCAAGTTCTTTGTGTGCTACTCATAAGGACTGGAAAAAAAAAAACAGCAGGAGAAAAGTTAATTTTTAAACGCGGTCTGCCCAGCCTGAGGTGAAGAAAGCTACTGAGGTTAAACCATCTAAAGCAGCAGGTGTGGCGAGTGTTAAATCCTCCTTTCTGAGCAAGAAACTCTGAGGTTTTCTGCTCTGTAGCCGACCTCTGACCTCTCTGCAGGAAGAAAATCAAACACAAAATGACAAGGCAGTTTCTAAGAGCATAAAATTACGATTGAATCATCACAGTGCCTTTAAACATCTTGACAGATTGAGTGTTTGAGTCATGGCAGAGGTAGCAGTGAGCTGCATTTTGATAGACTTAACTTCACGGCAGTGATGCATTATGTCATTCTTCATTATTAGCTGTTTGCTAAAGAGCATAAGCCATTACCATTTGTCAGACAATGGCCGTTTGCTGAAGGGTTTGAAGTACTTTGGTCAACGTTAACGGCTCCTGGGATCGCTGATTGCAGGTCAATCCTCCACATTGTCCCAACTAAAAAACAACCATTGGTATGAATTGCCATGGCATAATTATTTGTGTTCCCCAGAGGACTGACCCTACATTATTTTTATTTTAGCACCACCACAAGGTTGACATTTTATTCACAGACATGGTCCCCAGAGGATGAATCCTATCTAACTTTTTTTTTTTTTTTAATCTTGGCACCACCAGCAGGTCAGAGTTTTGAAATATCTTAACATATACTTCATGGATTAGCATAAAATGTTGTACTAACACTCAAAGTCCCCAGAGGATGAATCGTGCATGACGTTGGCATGACATTTGGGGTAAAAGTGGGACTTTTCAAGGACCATTGGATGGATAAACTTGGTACAGATATTTATGTCCCCCTCAGGATGAATTGTAATAGTGTCGATCACTTGATTTTTTTTTTTTTTTTTATCTATGGGGCCGTCATCAGGTCAACATTTAAACGTGTTCAGTACTTTGGTTTAAACTAATCACATACTGTAGCTTTTTGACGGGTTAAACTAAGACGCTGAACATGTTAAACATTATACCTGCTAAACATCAACATGTTAGCATTGTGAGCATGTTGGCATGTAGTTCAAAGCACCACTGTGCCTTCATATGCTTGACAGAGGCTTAGCATACATGACTTTACCAACATTAGGACTTAGTATCCATGTGGGTTGAGCTGAGGCGGGTTGAATAACGCCTGGGTGTTTACTTCTTCTGCGAAGTTGGCCATTTTAACATGGGGACTTATGGAGACTGACTTGTTCTGTAACCAGTATATTGTTGTCTGTTTATGCTGGATGCTGATAAACCATGGAGGTTTAGGTGCAGTTATTTGGGGTGTTTTGGTTGTTGGTGACGTGGGAATTGACATTCATGAGCAGCCAGATTGTTCCAACTCGTCTGGAACCAGCCAACCATCAACAAGCAACCTATTTTTCCTTCATTGATACCCATTACATTTAAAGTATTAAACATCCATGGAGAACTGTATCACTCTAACACTATCCACAACATTTTAAGGCAGGTAAATCTGATTTCCAATAAGTGAAACCAATAAATTGATATTTAGATTTAAGGTTTGTTTGTTTTGTGTACGTCTCAAACCTTCATTTGACCGAGCATTAACTTTTGTTTTATCTCTCTCTCTCTCTCTCTTTCTTATCTCAGCGTTTCATCCAGTACCTGGCATCCAGAAACACTCTGTTTAACCTGAACAACTTCCTGGATAAGGGAGCTCTGCAAGGTAAAGCGCATGCAAACACTCATTATCTCAAAAGGCCGTGTGAAAATAACAGCATTCGGCTTTTTGTTTCAATTTGCTTGTAAAGAAGCAGATGGGCAGGATGTGCCTCAGAGGCCATTAACACCAAGCAGTCGAATGTTTTAAGCAATCAAGGGAAAGTATTTAAAAGTCAAAACTGGTACTTCAGGGTGGTTAATTACTTGATTTAAATGCATCTGGTGCCCTGCACGCATACAGTTTAATGTACATATAAAACAGTTCAAGTAAAGTTCAAGTTTAATTGTCATACGGTCGTCAATCGTAGTGAAGCTTCCTGGTTTATAGGACAAAAGGTAGAAATCATTCGTCACTGTGTCACATAACACACTCAGTATACTTCCTTCCTCCTCGTTTTCCGTCCCCAGGTTACGACATGTCAACCTTCATCAGACGATACAGCCGTTACCTGAATGAGAAGGCCATGTCCTACAGACTGGTGGCTGTGGATTTCACGAAGATGAAGAGGGGGTAAGAGAGGCCACACACACACATACACACACACACACACACACATATATATAAAATGACAACCCCACTCATCATTTCACACTCCTCTTGTCACACAGCAGCAGGGTTTAGCTTTCGGCACTGAAGCCAGAGGACCACAATAGACAGAAACTGACAAAATCTCTCATTGTGATGAAGGTATGCCGTATCTATGACAGTAGAGCATTGTAACAGCGTGTTCAAGACAACACATGAAATGTTGTATTTAGTTTCAGGAGTTTCCTGTTTGGCTGGCCACATGTGAGAGATATTGTCAGCAAGGTTAAACAAAGAAACAAGCTGCCCCAGTGAGAGAGTATATAAAAATACCCCTTTATATTTATTTATATCAGGCGTTAAGATTGAACAGACGTGAGACACATCATGGTCATGGTCCCCAGAGGATGAATCTTACGTTAATTTTTATCTTAGCACCACCAAAAGGTCAAATTTTTATTCAGTCATGGTCCCCAAAGGATTGATCCTACATTACTTTTTATCTTAGCACCACAGGAAGGTTAATGTTTTATTCACATTCATGGTCCTCAGAGGATTAATCCTACATTACTTTTTACATTAGCACCACCAGCAGGTCAAAGTTTTATTCACAGTCATGGTCCCCAGAGGGTTGATCCTACATTATTTCTTATTTTAGCACCACCACCAGGTCAAAGTCTTATTCACAGTCATGGTCCCAGGAGGATTGATCCTACATTACTTTTTATATTGGCACCACCAGAAAATCAAAGTTTTATTCAATGTCAATGTCCATAGAGGGTGAATCCTACGTTATTTTTTTTTTATTAACACCCCCAGAAGGACACAGTCATAGATACGCGGTCATGGTCCTCAGAGGACTGACCTTACATACATTTTTATCTTGGCACTGCCAGAAAGTCAGAGTTTATTCATGGTCATAATCCCCAGGGGATTGACCCCATGTTACTTTTTATCTTAGCACCACAGGAAGGTCCAAGTTTTATTCACGATCGGAGTCCCCAGAGGATTGATTCTAAATTACTTTTTATATTAGCTGCACCAGAAAATCAAAGTTTTATTCACAGTCATGATCCTCAGAGGATTGACTGATAGTGTCAGTGTGTATTTTGTAGTGAATTTAGTTTGACTTGGGCCACGTTCAGACCAAATCAGGTGCAGATTGCTTGCTGGAGGGTTCTGTATGAACGTGACGGTGTCGTTTTATGAAGATCATTTCAATATCAGAAAGTCCAGCTGTTGTGCGATGACTCTGAATCCTTTATCGCGCCGATCCCGCTGAGCGACTCTCGTTATGTGTTTGAAAAATGTGTTTCAGTTGCCATTTGTTGTCGTCCTTTCACCTCAAGTTGACGTTGAGACTTTGCATTACTAAGAAAACTTTTATATGCAAAACAGTTTTATATATTTTCCCATCATTTCACATCAGTTCTTCTTTTTTGCGTGTGTGTGTTTCCTAATTTGCATCGACATTTGCATACGAGTTTCTCTCACCAAGGTGCCCGCTGCAATTATGTGTTTCCTGTGTTGTCAGGATTGACGGTGTGATGCGTACCATGAACACAGAGAAGCTGATTAAGACGCTGCCCATCATTCAGAACCAGCTGGATGCTCTGCTGGATTTCCAGGTACGTAAGTGTGTGTGTGTTTTGCATACGTGTGTGTGTGTGTGTGTGTCTTTATGCATGCTTGTTAAAGTTTAGGTCGATTCACTTTTCCAATCAAAATGTAAATTGAAACAACGATTTGCAAAGTTTGAAAACTCTTTATTGATGGAGTGTAAGGAGCACATTATGGCAGCAGATTTTGAGTTTTAGTGCGGGTTTGTGTGTGTGTGTGTGTGTGTGTGTGTGTGTGTGTGTGTGTGTGTGTGTGTGTGTGTGTGTGTGTGTGTGTGTGTGTGTGTGTGTGGAGGGGAAAGAGGGATTGGGTGGGGATTTGCAGAAATTGGTGGGTGCATTGTGGTTTGTGCCAGCAAGCTTCAAAGAATGATAAAAATGGATGGTGAAGGTTCTCATTGGTGTGTGTGTGTGTGTGTGTGTGTGTGTGTGTGTGTGTGTGTGTGTGTGTGTGTGTGTGGAGAGTTTCTGGTATGTGGTTAAAAAAATCTTTCAGATATTTGAAAGATGTTTTCTGTTTTTTAATGAAAAGATTTGGCAAGTTATGACCTCCTTTATCTATCTATCTATCTATCTATCTATCTATCTATCTATCTATCTATCTATCTAAATCACTATCTCTAAATATCTCTCTCTATATATGTCTGTCTGTCTCTATCTGTCTGTCTCTATCTCTATATATGTCTGTCTGTCTCTACACATCTCTGTCTGTCTCTATATCTCTCTCTCTCTCTATATATATATACATGTATGTATGTATTTATATATATATATATATATCTGTCTCTCTCCAGGCCAACCCTAACGAGTTGACCAACGGAGTGATCAACTCAGCCTTCATGCTGCTCTTCAAAGACTCCATCAGGCTGTTTGCTGCTTACAATGAAGGGGTCATCAACCTATTGGGTAACACACACACACACACATACACACACACACACACACACACACACACTGATAAACACAGGCTACGTTGAGCTGACTGATGCTCTCCTACAGACAAATGATGAGGTGTAAGTATAACTACAGTTTGTTCTGTGTGTGCAAACACACACGATCATGTCTGGCAGATCTGTACACACACACACACACACACACACACACACACGTACGTGCACACAGTCTGGTTGTCACGGCAGCAGAGAAGGTTTTGACAAGCTGTCGTGTAGCTGCTGTTTGTTTCCACTCGATCATGCACTGATTGTCCCTGCCTCCTTTCTCCCTTCCTCCCTCCCTCCCTCCCTCCCTCCCTTTCCATCCTCCCTTCCTTCCTTCCTTCCTTCCTTCCTCCCTTCCTTTCATCCTCCCCTTCTGTCTCTATAGAAAAATACTTTGACATGAAGAAGAACCAGTGCAAAGATGCTCTGGACATCTACAAGAAATTTCTTTACAGGATGACGAAGCTGTCAGAGTTCCTCAAAGTGGCCGAGGTATATTCACACACACACACACACACGCGTGATTACACAGCACACACACACATCAGGGCTAACATTTTTTACCCCCAGCTCTCCTCTTGAAGTTCCCTTTTTACCCCCTTCTCCTCATACTTTCTGTCTGCCTCTCGTCCTGACCACATCCCCTGATGACTTAAACACACTCCACACTCCAGCTACTGTACTCTGCGCCGACACGACTACCTGACTTACCCTCGCTGCCCCACATTTGCTTCGCAGACACTTTGCACACATGCATACATACATACGCACCCAAAATAACCTCTAAGATGGAGGATGTGGTTAGGCGCTCCGTTAGGTCCCTCTCCCTCTGCTCCCCACACTCTTCCATCTAATCCTTTCTTCTCCCGCTCTCGTCCTGACAAAGATGGATACCCGTGTGGCTCTTCTTCGCCCAGTGCCCACAGATCATCCCTCTTTTTTTATTTTCTCTTCCCTCTCGTGCCCTCTTCCTTTCCTTCTTTGTTTCAGCAGGCTGGAAAGCATCGAGAAACACTCCCTGCATTAATGCACATTCAAATAAACGCTTCTTTTGTCTTTTGTAATTAGATTTTAAGGAACAATGGCAGTTGCAGTGATGAGTTGCTCTGTTTTGTTGCACTACACGTCACAAACATGTACCAGCCTGCCTGATATACAACACAAGACTTCAAAAATCAACCATAAAAGCTCTCAAAGCGTGTTTTCTTACCACTCTCGCTGTGAAAAAAAAACACATTCTGTATATATCATGTCCATAATTTAACAACTTTCTCAGTAGATGTTGCATTACTCTGCAGATGAACAGGCTGCTTCATGTGGCCTTTAACTTTTTACCGCCCACTGTTCTGCCCACAAGATGCTAACACAATGTAGGACTGCCTGTGCTATGAGAAGTTACCTGAACACGAACATGAAATGTAGATTTTTATACATAAGAGTCTCATTTTCAGAAACAACGTGTACGGTATGTAATGCTTCCTTAAAAATATACCATCGATGCAGCGTGGCAGTCCAAAAATTTGATAAATCCTTGAAAAATTCATTACAAAAGGTCAAATTCTCAAGAGTTTCCCATTTATTATATTATTAACAGGGAGCACCGCCAAAAGCGTCATTTGTTTATGAAGTCAATGCTCTTAATGGTGATCACAAACTCAAGGAGCTCTTTGAATACTTCATAAAGTGCTTATTCTATCTTGTGAAACGTTCATCGTACGGATAAAATAAAAAAATCTAAATGCAAACGTCCCTCAAAAACAATCTGTGCAAAATCAGCCGCCAGCTACAGCTGACACGAACCGAGTAACGAATAAAGACTCTTGTTGGGCGTCATGTGTTAGATAATTTTACATCCCGCCATGTAAAATAAAGTTATTTAAATTTTGAACAACAGTCTGTCTCAGATTGTTTTTGAAGTGAGAGTTGCATTTCATTTTTAAACTTGTTTTAAACATTTCAGCCTCCGGAGATAAAAAAAAAAAAAAGAAAAAAGTTAAATCAGATCATGACACCCGCACATGGATCAGAAATGTAGATGAATTAAGTGGTTAAAGATTTAACAACAAATGGTTGAAGAAATTGTCACATTCGCATCAAAATCTACCAGAAACACGAAACAATCAATATCATGGAAAACAACATCCAGCATTTAGATCTTCAGGTGTTACATGTTTGAGTAGATACAGGTTTATATTAAGGCAAAAGTCCTTTTTAACATTATTGTGTCACAGTATCAAAAAGCACAGGTGTTACTAAACCAGTAGCAATGGCTGACTTGTATTCAAGTATGACAGTATGGCTGCTTTCAGACCAAATCAGGCGTTGCGGTGAATCTGTTGTCTATTTGAACTGAGCGTAACCGCTGTGAAACAATCACTAAATAACTTTATTTCACTGATTAACGAGCTTTATCCATGCCAGCGCTCCCTCACTCTCATTTATTGTCTAAGTTGCTCAACCACTACTTGATCTCTCTGTCTCAAACCAAATTAAACGTCTTCGTGTCTCTATTTTGCAGCGTAAATTGCTGTCCAGATTCAGATTTAGAAGCTGGTCAGAACAGAACACAACAGGTAGAGCATCAGAGTTTAGATTAGTTTGACGGATCCGGTCGCCTGATTGGCGGCCGTAGCGTGATGTTGGGCTGTGTTTTGTTGGATCTGGCTTAACTTCTCCACCGCAGGATGCCACATGTTTTGGCGGACGCCCCTGCATTTGGTCTGAAACCGGCCTAAGCCAACAACAATACCAGGACACCAAAATGGAATTGAGCCATTATTATTTTATTGTTTGCACCTTTCCTTTTTCTACTGTGACACAAATATCAAAATGTCGTCCATGAAATGGGCTACAGCTGATGTTTAATCATTGAATTCAGAAACTCTGACATGGATTTACGACATCTAACTCTGGATTTAAAAAAAAAAGATGCTGCAGTTATCTACCTTGACAACTTGGAAGATTTAAAAATCCAAAAAGAAAACAAACAATAATAAATCTAACGATAAAGGTGTTTAGAAAGAACAGTGAGGTCATGTTGATGATGACTACAAGTGTCCAGGACTTGATGTTCTTTATCTGTGGTCCTTAAGAAGGTCGACATGTTCACACAAATGTTATCTGTGCGTTGTTTTCTGGAGATGATTTTTGGCGTCTCTTTTCGGTGTTGTCACATCATCAATGCATCAGTCGCCACGTGCCTGCTCTCCACTCATTGGTCCGACATATTTATCACTGTCCAATCATCATCAGTCATCCACTGTGAGGATTCTGATGTCGGAAACTTTTTCTTGTTTATTTCTGTTGTCGTTTTATGTTGACGCTGCCACTGCATGAATTAATGATTCCCCTGTTTTTGTTTTTTTTCTCATCTTCTTTTATTTATCCAAACGGATCTTTCTTCTCCATTTTATCCCACCAACCTTTCTCCCCCCTTTTTTTATTTTATTTTTTATTTTGTTGATTTTGTTTTTTGACGACAGCAAGTTGGAATAGATCAGGGTGACATCCCAGATCTCTCACAGGTCAGTGTACATCTCACCTTCCACTTCCTCTTCCTCTCTTTTTATGATCTTGCTCACCTTTTCTACCTTCTCACCATGTTTTCCGGCTTTCCTTCAACACTCCGCTCAATCTGTGCTTCCATCCATCGACTCGTACCTTACTTCACCCCTACGTTTACCTGTGTTACCCCCCTCCTCACCTCTCTCTCCGTCACTCTTCACCCACTCATTTTTTATTTCAAACAACCATCCCGTCTAACCTGATCTCAGTCTAGGCAACTCCCCTCTGGTTTGATTGATTTCCTGCTTTGTCTTTCACTTCTAAATGCTCGTTATAGATCCAACAACAAGGCTGAGGTGTGTTAAGTTGGCCTGCTTTAACACTGCGGCATCAGCAGGCCCACTGCAGGTTTCATCACGTGGATCTGAAACCCCGAGTGACTGCGAACAAAGAGCTCAGACCTTCATCTACAAATATATAGAACGATAATTGCAAGAACAAAAAGGGTTTAAAGATGAGAGAATAGAGTACATGATTTCTGTTTCATCAAGGATAAAGTTGCCTCTTTATCTCGCTGTGAAGTCAGAGGAATCACTTTTCCTCCTAGTGGTTTATGGGAGGAGGTCATTTGTAGCTCTGTTTGTAGTCATAGCTCTAAAATAACCAATTTCGTCTTATGTAATTTAATATATAACAATTTATGACAGGTTTAGTGTTGAAAAGATTAGTTGATTACGGACAGAAAATGTATCATTGGCTGCAACTAATGATGTTTTCATCGTAGCCCAGAACAGACAAACCGAACACTGATCTAAATATGGACTTTTGCTTTTTATGCGTAATGTTTGGCAGCCGGAGTTTTTCCTACGTGCTTGGAAGTAGAGGGTGAGGCGTGGGAGAGTGTTCAGTTGTTTGCAATCTGCAACTTCACCTATAGGTGGCACTAAATCCTACACACTGGACCTTTTTAAAAGTCCAAAACTGAGTTTGCAACGACATAAAACAAAGAAAAGTCGCAAATTCTTTCTCCTGAGAAGCTGGAACCAGAGAATATTTGGCTTGTTTTTGTTCATAAACAGATTTTATTTTTAATTAATCATTTTTAGATAAAAGTTGCTGCTTAATTTAAAATGTCAAACAACTAATCAGTTGACTCACATAATTATTTCAACTCTAATTGAAGCCCTTGATAATCTCTGCGTTTTCATTAAGCATAAATGCCAAATATTTATTGGTTACAGCTCATCAAATGTGAGGTTTGCTGCTTTTTCTATCATTGCAAATTGAAATGTTGACAGATGCCGACTTTATTAAAGGTCCATTAAGTATGATTCAGTGGTATCTAGTCTTGAAGTTGCAGATTGCAACCAACTGAATACTGTTCGCCTCACTCTCCTGGTTGTGAAAAACAGAAAAGGCCCATCAAGAGCCAATGTTTGGTTTGTCCGTACTGTAGAAAAATGGCGGTTCAACATGGCGGACTCAACAAGTCTCATTTCAAGGTAACAAATACAATGATGATTATTCAGGTTAATATATACAAATAAAAACATAGTTATGCTTATCATGTTCAAGTTCTGCCAATAAGTCCCCTTAAATGTTACGTACTGGACCTTCACGCTGGACTTTGCCTCTGAATATGCACGTAAACATCTCTACAATCCAGCAAGCGGATTCAACCCCAAATGCAAATGAACGGCCTCACTAACATCTCATGGCTCAGTCCCACCGGACACCGCTGCAACGTGGCCGCGAGAGTTGTTTGCGGCTGTTCTAGACAATGTTTGTGACTCCACTGGAAGCACCTCGGCACGTTTCAGAAGCGTCAGAAGCGACCTTCGCTGGAAGTCCGACACGGAACGACAGAGAATCCCTGTGCGGACAAAAAGGGAATCTATTTAACTAAATTGATGTTTTCTCATGGTAGAAAGACATAAACCAAAGAAAGAACGACCAAATCTGAGCAAGTTCACGAAGTTTGGTGGGCGGGAAATGCTCCTTGACGGTTTTGAAGTCGCGTGAAGAACGGACCAAAACATAATTGGGGGCCACAACATTATAGAACGACCAAGTTCATGTTTGCCTGCATCCAACCTGGAGATCAACATTTAATGCAGTTTCTTCATCAATAAAATTCACTGCTACGCGTTAGCTGAAATAATTTGAAGTGTCGAAAAAGAGAGCATAAGTTTGATTTGGAGCATGAACCCTGAGTTTAGGTAACAATCATTAGTTGCAGCCCTGATCAGGTTCACAGGTTATTAAACTAAAGACGTACTCACATTGAAATGGTGTCACGGATGCAGCTCTAACTTTTTGCAGCCTCAGTGGAGCGTGGACATGCATTACTAAAAAAAAAAAAAAAAAAAAAATCACTACAGGGCGTGAAAAGCTGGAGGTTTAACAGCATGTGGATTGACTGTGTGGGTGTTGAAGTCATAGTAAAAACTGCACACGGTTCACTGTGGTCGTTAAATAGACGTTTCTCTTCTCCCCTCCCGTCTGTCGCAGAAAACAAAAGGATCATACATTGTAGGTGGTGGGTTGCATACTGTATTGCTTACCCCCTCCGACCTGCTTAACCTCCCTGCATGAACATCACATTCGCTCGTACGCTCACAGGCATGCTCTTGTTTTTCCTTCCCGGTGTGTGCAGCGATACGCTGACGACTGAGTACAATATGTACGTGTGTGTGTGTCGGCCTCAGGTGGATTGCTTGTAGCTCACACACACACACGCACACACCAATCTATGCACACACACACAGCTCTGGCACGACAAGCAAAAGGCCATGAAACCTCATGAATAGAAAATGAGGTTTCACCCCCTCCGCCTTCTCCGTCTCGCTCATTTAAATTCCACCCTCCTCCTTTATTTAGTTTATTTCATATTGGTCATGCTCAACATCATTGCTGCAACATGCATGCACGGTGGAGGTTGTTTTTTTTATAGCAAATTAGCCTGAACAGCTCTCTGTAATCACTGTAAAATAACGAGGAGACGCGAGAGAGGAGAGAGGACAGAGGGATTCTCCGTTTTCTGACGTCCAAAGCATTCACGTCACGTAAAGGCGGCGAAGACATGAGGAGACGCTTCATGAGCTAATATTGACTGGGCATACACGAGGTCTTCTTTTCACCCATTCAGACTCGCCGACAGTTAAAAGATGGCCTCTCTTTTCTCTCTCTCTTGTGCGAGTCGCTGTTTCTTTAACAAACCAGGCAACAGTTTGGCAAAGAAGCCGCCGTGTAGCCAGCCGCAAAGTGCTCGGAAGCCAAAAAACACTCCCAAATGTGTGTGTGTGTGTGTGTGTGTTTGCCCTACTGACAGCACACTTTGCATTCTTGTGGACGGAGAGACAGACATGACGTTGTCATATTTTCTCAGTGGAAGAATTTCCTCCCCTCTCTCTCTCTCCTCAGCCAAAAAAAGGGGAGCTGAACTCTTTTTAAGTTCAAGAAAACGACTAATTACATACTCAATAGCGCAGCTGTCTCATGTCTTTAAGCATTAATGAAGCGACCTAATGAGCGCCGACGACGTTACGTTTACGCGAGCCGAACTTGAAGAGTGTTTTCCTGCCGTAGCGTAGCAACAATCCCCAAAGTAACCTGCTCGCTGACTTGTCCTCCAGAACAGTAAAGCTCAAATTTACAACAACAGAGGATTTTAAAAAAGACTCCTGGCTTCACTTGTTTCCTTTTTTCTGGACAAGCAATTAAAGGAAAGTGTAGTTTAATATCAATCCTCCAACATCAAGTCAGAGGGACTCATTGTGCGAGTATGACGGGACCTCGCAGTGCGACAGACGCCGCGAGATAACCGAGACAAAAGAGGCTAAACGCACCAGAAAGAGGGAGTTTGAATGAAAGAATGAATCGCCCTCTCCGTTTTCTGTGAAGTCATGAGTAAAAAAAGTGGCGCGACCTCTCCTCCGCTCTCCACCTTTTCCCCCCTCCTTCGCTCTCGCTCTTTGTTTTTCCAGCTTCCTCCTTTGTTCTTGCTCTCTCTCTCCTCCTTTCGAGTCTCCTGCTTAACGGTGTGAGTGTTTGCTGCATGTTGCCATGGCTATTCTTGGCGCCTGATGCACTTTCGTTACCTTCCTGAGAGACCTAACTAACTCTGGGTGCTGCTGTTGTTACTGTATGTGTTGGCGGCAGAGTCTTTGTTGAGTTGATTTACTGAATTTCTTCTCTCCCCCCCACCTCCTCCTTTTCCCCGTACTCGTTTCTACCTCAGGCCCCCAGCAGCCTCCTGGAGGCTTTGGAGCAGCATCTTGCCTCTCTTGAGGGCAAGAAGACGAAGGAATTAAATGCAGACACCAGGTTAGACATCTTTATTTCCTGACGTTTACATCAGGTTTTCTTGAAACATCACAAAAAAAAACACTCAAATTAAACGTGTCTTGCAGAGCGTCCACCCTCTCCAGCGCCGTCTCATCTCTCTCCTCCACCGGCATGTCCTTCAGCCGCATGGACGAGAAGGAGAAGCAGCAGGCCTTGGAGGAGGAACAGGCCAGACTTCAGGCTCTGAAGGTAACAGGTTTTATACTTAATGTATCAAATCACCTCTGAGTCCGAGGGTCAAAGCGAGTGCTGTAGCAGCAGAAATGGCAGCTGGTCTTATAGTTACTGCTGCACTGTGATTGAAGCTGCTCACTGCTGGTTCAGAAGTCTTAAACGTAACAGGATCTATGAGGGACGCTCTCTTGAATTCAGGTCCAGTTCGCAGCTCATATTAAGTATCTGGATACGTTACATTATATTACTTACTTTTGTCATCCTTACCTGCCGTTTTTCTTAAATATCACCACCATCAAACTTCTTCCCAAACAGTTTATGGTCAGACGGTCGTTACTGCTCGTACCTGTTCTTCATCACCGACACAAGAACTGCTGATCTAATCCGTCTTTTTTCTTCAACTTGCAGATTCCCCCCTCTTTTTTAATTTTTACACCGTGTAACCAAACAATATCTTCTCATGCTCAACAGCTCCCGCTGACACAGCTAAAAGCTTCAGTTTATGGGCAATTATAAAATGTGAACTTGGAACGACTTTTTCTGGGAGTTGTGCGGCAACAAATGTAACCATTGTGTGCAACGTTTAGACCAATTTACCCTGATTTATGACTAATATGTATCTATAACTCTCGTCTAGTCTAGTAATTATAGTCTTGATAGTGATATCTGAGCGCCATTTTCACCTGGTATTGTCTCCACTTTGCCTGCGATTGTATTTCTGAATCTCTTTTAGCGATGGTGACAGTATAAAGAATGGACACAGTGTAAGCATGACGACACCGACAGGTTTCTAAAGACCTGTTTTGCAGCTCAAAATCTGTGGCTCTGGTCATCGCTATGCTGGTAGTCCTGCTTCTTCCGCTTCTTGGCTAATCTAAAAATGCGAACCTAAGGCTGGTTGTTCAAACAAGCCACCTGTAATGACACCCACCTGTCAATCAAAGCGTCCACGCTCTTAATTCTGCATAACTTTAAGCATTAATATAATTTGAACAGGTGAGTTGTATAAAAATTCAGCCTCAGTACAGTTGTCATGAACGGGGAAATTAGCTATAGAGACCAAAACTGTTTTTTGTACTAGGCTGTAAACATGTTTATTTCTGCTGTGAAGTTGGACATTTTAACATGGGGACTTATGGAGACTGACTCACTTCTGGAGCCAGCCTCAAGTGGACGTTTGAGGAACTGCAGTTTTTAGCTTCACTTCACAGCCACTGAGGTTGCCACTTGGTCTAAAGTCCTTACTACAGCGGCCTGGGTTCAATTCTGGAGAAACTGATATCGTTGGATTCAACGTCTGCACTGCCCTTTTATTGGGATCTGTTTTAATTTACTTGTTAGTCTTAGTTTGTGCTGCTGTCTGTCTCAGCCAGGACTCCCTTTAAAAAAAGAGAATTTTGAAGTCAATGGGAACTCTTCTTAAATAAACGTTGAACATGGTGGACTGTAGATATTAAAAGTCTCATTCTGAGGTAACAAAAACATAAAATTCTTATTTTCAGGTCATTCAACACGAATGAAAACAGAGTTATGATCACTACTGTCACGTCTTGTAAATACATCCCCCTTAAATCTGACACACCGGACCTTTAAGACGACGTTATACCACAACAGATTTTAACATTACGTGTAAATCTAAACAAAATGCTTTCGGTCCAGTGTAAGTAATTCATAGTGTTTGTGCAGTTTATATATATATATATATATATATTTATATATATATAGTGCCTGCCTGCACTGTTTTTGTACATCCCCACAAGTGACTACATTAAGTTTTATTGCTTTATTGATTGATTTTTATCCTTCTTGCTGTTTTATTGCTTATTTCTCGCGCTTATATTCCGTCTGCCTACATTTCCCGCTGGATCTTATTACTTTTTGCTGCTGCAATGACCTAATGTCTCCACGGGGATCGATACATTGGAGTCTTATCATGTGGGAGCATGTAGTAGGGAAATAACCACAGTTTGTTTGTGTGTGTTTTTTAAAATCAGAATATGTACCGATCGGTCGACAAGTAAAGCAATTTACAGTACAACTAAAGGTGTAGATTTAAAGCGTGGATTGTCCCAGCGGGAATGGAAATGCTGATGTGTCTTATTTTATTTAAACGTGTTCATTCACTCCACCTTTAAAGTTGTTTGGACTTGGAGCAGATTAATAAACAGACTCTCCTCCTCCTCTTGCTTGTACCAGCCTCGGCCTCGGCCCGGGCCGTCTCCTCTTCATTCATATTCTGACGGCGTAGCGAGGAACAAATGGGAACTGCTGTTATTGTTTGGGCTATGGCCCCAGCTGGACAGTAGCTGACTGTGAAAGTGTTTTCGTACGAGTGTGTATGTGTGTGTCGAGTCCATATGGACACCAGAGTGCGAAGACAGCTGGACTCGAGTATTTGGACGACCCCTGCTCACCCCGGCTCTCTCTCTCTCGCTCTGTTTCTTACTCTGTTATGTTCTCACTCACTTTATCTCCTCTCCTTTCTAACTAAACCCAAAGGTAATCAGTGGACCTTGGCAGAAACGGGGCAACCAAGGGCACAAAGTAAACAGTGCACTAAAATCCAATCAGCCAGCGCGCACAAACAAACACACCAAGACACGCTGGCAGCACATACAGAGCCTAATCTGCCAGGATATATACACACAGATCAGCAAAGCTCGCAGAGATACTGGCAACACCGCTACAAACACACACATACTGTATCGTCTCTGCCGGCGTGTGAGCATGCTTAACATGCACACACACCGAGCTGCCGTGCGCCTGTTTTGTAGCTCCACTGCTCTTACTCAATTACAGTCTGCTGTAAGGCAGGACTCCCAGGGCCGGAGCAAGAAATGTCAACACATTTCACACTTGACTTTTCTATTGCTTGGCTCGCCACTGAGACTCTCTGAGGCCTTTATCCTCAGCCGGAGTTCAGAACTCACCAAACGGCGGCAAAGTCGCCGGGCAGATCTCTCAGAGAGTCTTCGGCAACAACAGAATCTCACCGTACATGTAGTGCATGGATTAGAGTTCTCAGTCGCTACGATGGATTTCCATCATTTAGAGTAGATGTAGATGTTTTTATTGGACGATTGTCACACTCTAGAGCCAATGGTGTTATGGATCTAAACATTGAGTATTGGCGCTAAAGTTTAGGTACTCAGCATGGACTTGCTCTTGATTGAAGGACGGCTCCAGTGTATCGGAGAT
This sequence comes from Sciaenops ocellatus, assembly GCA_033000465.1. NCBI lineage: Eukaryota > Metazoa > Chordata > Actinopteri > Sciaenidae > Sciaenops > Sciaenops ocellatus. The sequence goes on from CP136875.1 coordinate 4,481,151, forward strand.
TGAAAGAATGCGGTTTTGCGGTGTTATATAGGCGGGTTTCTTGCCGAAGACCAGTCTTGAGACTTGAACTTGTATGGTACACGTACAGGATTGGGCACCTCAAGATTGCGGACGTTCTGTTGACTTCATCATCGGACCTTGACCTTCAGCGCGCACTCGGATTTGCAGCACCTCCAAGTCTGAGGTCACGGTTCTCTGCCGGACAACGGTGGACAATGCGCCCTCCGGGTTGCGAGCGAGTTGCTGCCCCAAGCGAAGGAGTTTGAGGTATCTCGGTGTCTTGTTCACAAATGATGGGAAAATGGAGCATGAGATGGACCGGCGGTCGGTTGGTGTGGACGTTATACAGGACCGTTGTGGGGAAGATGGAGCTGAACCCAAAGGCAAAGCTCTCGATTTTCCAGTTTGGCTACGGTCCAACCTTCACCTATGATCATGAGCTTTGGGTAGTGACCAAAAGAATGAAATTGCGGATACAAGCAGACGAAAAGCTTCCTCCGCCGGGTGGCTGGCTCAGCCTTAGAGATAGGGTGAGGAACCCGGACATCCGGAGGGAGCTCGGAGTAGAGGTGCTGCTCCATCGCATCGAAAGGAGCCAGCTGAGGTAGTTCAGGCCTCCTGGGTCGCCTTCCTTTTGAAGGTGTTCCTGGCATGTCCAGCTGGGAGGAGACCCCGGGGCAGACCCAGAACCTGCTGAAGGAACTACATAGCCCATGTAGGCTTGGAACACCTCAGGATCCCCCAGGAGGAGCTGGAATGCGCTGCTGGCGAGAAGAATGTCTGGAACGCCCTAAGAACCTGCTGAGATTGTGCTAAGAAAGCGACATACGTGCACAGTCGACACATCAAGCCTCTTATGTCTTAATCACAGTGAACTAAAAACAATACAAACCTACTTTTATTTCGCTTTCGCTTAAGCAGTGTCTGGGTTTTGCTGATGTTTGTATATCTGTCACCAGAGAGAACAATAGTCGGCATTTCAGCTGCACCTGGGTCTCAGCAGCAGCGGGTCAGACACTGTTTGAGGTTTTTTAGCATCACAACAAAACAATGATGGAATGTTGGGTTTTTTTTTTTTTTTTACTCACTAGAAACCAATTTAATTAGTCCTTAGTCCTTTAAACTAATCGTCTGTCATTATATTGTGTATGCTGAATCCCACACCACCAGGCAACCTTGGCAGGCCAAACCAAGCAATAAACTGACTTTGGAAAATTCAGCTGGACGCAGGCCCGGTTTTAGTCTTAAATCTAAAGCCAATAACTATCTGAATATTACCAAAGCACACAGATTTAAACTTCTCCCTGAGTATAAGATGAGATGTTTTACAAGGATGTCCAAACAACGCAACCCAAAATGACGTTCCAAGAGGGCAGCTTTATAAATTTTGGGTGTGTGTGAAGTGTTTATACATGCGCGGGACAATGTGTTAGTCATTGTTCCAAGATTTTACTTACTGGAAACAAAACTCTTCTTCCAAAACGGGGGGAAATGACTGTTTAACCACCGTCTTCCTGATCACATTGTGGTGTTTTTGCGTCTTCCAGGACCAGCGCCTGAAGGAGATCAGCATGCAGACTCCTCCGCCCAGCAGCCAGTCGATAGGCGGCGCCAACAACAACAACCACATCACACAAACTCCGGAGTTGTTCACCTCCACGCTGTCTGCCAACAGGTGCGTGCACACAAGCGATTAGCCGAGATGTTTGGCTCTCTACAGAGTAATCTTGAATAATTAGCATGTTAGACAGTGAGGTAACAGTGAGTACTATTAAATACTACAGGTCCAAAAAATCTGGAGTACTATCTGCAGTGCATCTGTTTACAGTGAAGCCAAATAAATTCACATTGTTCTGTTAAAGAAAACAAAACGGCATCTAAATAAAGATGCATTTTTGATGAACAATACACTGTTTCCTGGACTGATTCCCAATAAAAGCCACAGAGTGTTTTTAATGTGAACTCTCAGCTCTCAAGAGTAACAAATTAGTTCAACCGTGATGCTGCGTTTGGAGAATGAACATCAAAACAAGCCAATATCAATGAGATAAGACGATAAACGGCAACACTGGATTTCCTGTGAATCTGTTAAGGATGAGGTGCTGCAGCGAATGCAACGTTATAGCTGTTGAGGAGTGTTTGTGCTGAACATAACCGCAGTGAAACAATCAGGAAATAACTTTTTATCTCGTAGATTATCGATGGCAGGCTCCCTCACTCTCATTCGCTGTCTATGGCGCTCAACCACTGCTCAAACCATCGGACACAAACCAAATTAAACTTCTTCGTGTCTCGCGAGTCAGACTCAGATTTAGAAGCTGGGTACTTGAAATAAACAAAGCCAGAACACAACAGGTAGAGTCAGCCAGGTGTTCTTGGACATGAATTTGCATACGTTTGCGTTGCTACATTGACTTTGTATTTGACCTACTCACTCAAAAAAGTGAGTAAGTTTGTGTCAGATGGTTCGAGCAGTGGTTGAGCGACATAGACGATGAATGAGAGCGAGGGAGCGCCGGCATCGATAAAGCCGGTTAATCAGCGAGACAAAAAGTTATTTCCTGATTATTTCACAGCGGTTACGTTCAACACAACCCTGCCCCTGATTTGCTCTGAATACAGCCTTAAAGTCGAGCGAGAGTGGTTAAAACACGTAAAAACAACGCAAACAAAACTTGAATAGATTCAACAATGTCGCCTTTTTTTGCAGTCTGTTTGCAGACGTCTCCACCTCGACGAAACAAATCCTCGTTTCACGTCTCCGACTGATTCCAGCTGTAATAGAGTTACTAAGCAAGGCTATTTATTCTTAATAACCAGCGCTGAATTTATACTCAACGTGCACACAGCGAATTTACGGCTTCTAACTGTTTTATTGCTCCGTGAGAGTTTTTACAGCCCTTCAGAGAGCGAGGATTAATCTTTATCTGTGACAAACGAACATTTTTAGTGGTGACTTTAGCTATTTATGCGCGATTGATTAAATATTAATGCTCCTCCGTCTTTCTATAACTCTCTGTTTTGTTTCTCACTCCTTCTCCTTCTCCATCCTACCTCTTTGTCTTCCTCCCTCATTATCGCTCCTTCTCGCCTCCACAGTGTGCCCAATCTGAACAGTGACCTGTTTGATCTTCAGCCGGCCTTCATCCCTGCCGTGCAGAGCACTCCTTCAATCTCCACCGCCAGCAGTGCCTGGGGAGGTAACGCTACCTACATTTACCTGCATTTACACACACACACACACACACACACACACACATATGTGAACAGCAGGGATGCCCAGATAAAGATGTACACAAACGTCTTCTCCCTCTGGCTGGTCGTTCTCATGTCTGCCCATCCATCTGTCGAGCCGTTCGTCTGTCTTTTTATGCAAACCCATCCATCCGAAATCAGCCCCTTTTTCTCCGTGAACTAATGTTGCATGAACCAGCCGGTGTCTCTTTCACAGAGAGAGACAGTTAAACAAGTTTTTTTTTTTCACTGTAAATACTCTCAGTGTATCTCCTGTAACCATGTGTTGACAACCCCCGAGCAGCTCAATAATAAAGCAGTCCGAGTGAAATGTCAGCTGAGATTCAACCCACCACCATCTCCACCGGTTTCTTGTTTGTCGGCGTGGAAAATGTTGCTGCAGCAGAAATGCTGAACAACAACAACACTCACTTTCAAAAATTACAGTACACCACCACCCTCCACCTCCCCTCCTCCTCCTCGCTCTCTGTTTCTGACATTTCAGCCCAAATTCAGCTCGCTCGAATAAAAAAAAGTAGCACAAAGATGCATCTGGAAGCACTGTTAGTGCTAGAGTATTACAGGCTTTATGACAGAGGATTAAACTGAAGCCATTTATACAGAGTTTGGCCAGACTTCAGAGTCGGATATCAGTGGCTCTGACACTGGAGCTGAGATAACTACCCTCTCTGTGTTTCTCTCAAAAAATAACACAAAGGATTCTTATTTCAGCAAACGTCTGAGACTGTATACGAAGGACACACTGAGAACGAGAGGAACAGTTTGATATTTTTGCTTTCTGGCCGAGAGTTAGATGAGAAAATTGACACGAGATTCACATCTATGTGTTAAATACGAAGCTACAAACAGCAGCCGGTTAGCCTAGCTTAGCGCAAAGACTGGGAACAGGGGGAAACAGCTAGCCTGGCTCTTTACCAATTCACCGACCAGAAAGCTCACTAATTAACACGTTGTACGTTTGTTTGTCTAATCAGCACCAAAGCCAACACGATAATTTGCAGTTTTACCGGCGGGGGTTCGGTCCAAGGCTCATTTCTTTGCCTTGCCAGGCAGCATCCAGCAGAGACACCAGGAAGTTACTGTGCTTTGCCAGGAAATAGTTTGGTACATAATCCACCCCCATAAAATGGTAAAGTACAAGATAAAACGTGTTAATTAGTGAGCTTTAGAGGTGCTGGTAGGCAGATTTTGTTACATTTGGACCATTGACAGTATAAATATGGACGTCGTATCCGTGACGTCACCCACAGTTTCTGAAGAGCCGTTGTGAAGCTCTGGCCATGTTGGCGGGCTAAATGATGCCTGGTTCCTCAAACAAGCCATCTGTAACAGCACCTACCTGTCAATCAAAGCGTCCACACTGTTAATCCTGCATAACTTTAAACCTTAATATAATTTGAACAGGTGAGTTGTATAAAAATTCACCCTCAGTACAGTTGTCATGAACGGGGAAATTAGCTATAGAGACCAAAACTGTTTTTTGTACCAGGCTGTAAACATGTTTATTTCTGCTGTGAAGTTGGACATTTTAACATGGGGACTTATGGAGACTGACTCACTTCTGGAGCCAGCCTCAAGTGAACGTTTGAGGAACTGCAGTTTTTAGCTTTGCACTTCACAGCTCCAAAGGTTGCCACCTGGTTTGGACGGAGCCAGGCTAGCTGTTTCACCCATCATTTCCAGACTATGCTAAGCTAAGCTAACTACTGCTAGCTGTAGCTTCATATTTAACAGACAGAAATGAGAGTGTGAAAGTCGGCATACCATTCTAATCTCTAAAGGTCAAGATCATCTTTATAAATCACTATTAAAGGACCAGTGTGTACGATTTTAGCGGCATCTAGTGGTGTAGTTGTTGATTGCAACCACCTCACCTCATCATCCTACCACGAAGGAGAAACTACTGTGGCTTTGAAAGGTCATATCTAGATTGGTTTTTAACATGGAAGAGGACCCGCTCTGTCTGTAGATATAAAAGTCTAACGATTCTTAATTTCCGGTTATTAAACACCAATAAAAACATAGTTATGAGTCTTATATCCTGTAACTAGAGTCCTCTAAATCCTGCACACTGGACCTTTAAGTTTCCTAACTGTAGCATCATGTTTATTCATAGACGCCGCGGTGTACTTGTTTGTCTTGTGAATTTTGTCGTTTCCTTGACTCCACAAAGACGACCCACTCTCCGAGACGTCGAGCCTCTAATCCCCAACAGGGACGTGGATGAAGACAAAAAAAAAACAAAAGGTGCATCAGTGGATTTCCTCGTGCACAGGCTTAACTCTCCTCTGAAAGCCTGACATTCCCAACAGCCTGACTGAATCCCAAGTTACTACGCAACAACAATGGCGAAGGACGCTGGGGATTGTAACGTCCATGCCTCCTAATCTAATGGGATTAGTTTAGTACTGTAGGAAGGTGGTGGAATCCTTACTAGAGCAGAGCTGTGATTCCCATCCAGGCTTGAATCACACCATATATCTACAGTCATTAAAAAGCTATGTCAGATGAAACTCGTCCTCGTGCAGTTTGAGCTTCCAAACAGGGTTTTTAATCGGTCATATTTAACTACATCCCTCAGGAATGGAGAACCAGCCTCTGCAGCAGCCAGCCGCAGCCATGACTGTAGATTTCGATGCTGTGTTTGGGAATAAGGCCACGCCCAGTAACAACGGCCCACAACCTGCAGCCGGTAAAAGCCCGCTCTGTCTGTCCAGACGGAGCAAGACTGAAAACTAAAACCTTTTTTTTTTTTTTTTTTTTTGGCTTTGCTGGCAGCATTTGAACTAACCCTCCGACCAGTTCCAGCAACTTGTGGTTGTTCCTGCCACTGGGGTTGGGTGTTTGTCTGTTGTTTGAATTCTTACATATGGTCTCTAACATTGTAATAACTCAAAATCACAATCCAGAGATGGGCGGATCAGTTAACTTTGTATTAAGTTTCATTTTCAAGTAAATCCAAGTCTCCTACAAGACCCTAGAAACTAGCAGATCTTCAGTATTTCTCTTTAACAGTCGATAATCTGGATTCAAGAAGCAGCAGTTAGAGTTCAGAAAAGTTTAACCCTTAAAAACTCAGCTCATCTGCATCTCCAGGACTGTAATTTAATTATTTTTGATCGACACGTCACAAAAGTGATCAGATTTTGATTTAGACGTTGCTAAATCCTGATTAGTGCACGTAAAATAGTGAGAAAACAGCCCAAAATTGGCTCCTGTGAAATGGCTAATAAATGTGGCGATGGAAAGCCAGACAGTTCAAATATACACGACTTCCAACGCGTCATTAACGAAGCCTGGTACTGCTATTTAACATGCTAATGATCCTCTAATTACTTACCACATCATCAGGCTGAAGAGTGTAATCTAGTGTGCCCCCTGCTGGTTATAACAACCCTTACAGTTACTTTAGAATGCACAAAATAGAGTGAGTTAATGTTGTTTTCCAAATATTCATTAAAATTATTAACATACAACTGAAATCAAAATATTTTATAGTTTTTATAGCCAACTCAACAAAAAGGAAGAAAAATGTTAAGTGGTGGTGTCAGGAAACCTCCAGGCTTACAGAAATTGTTTAACTTTCGTGTTCATCAGCCAATGGGAACTTGTGACACTCCTCCCAATTTGAATTGGACAAGTGACTGAAGTATGTGAATTTAATGTCTGACATGACACGCTGTTAGCATGTTGTTAACCTGTAAAAAAAAAAAATCAACATGTTAACAACACTTTAATGATAAGAACGGTCTAACAAAACATCAAGGACGTGTTTAACAACACATTAACAACATCGTTAAGGGCATGTTAACAATACATTGCATTAACGACATGTTAGGTCATGTTATCAACACACTAAGGATGCGTTAACGATGTCCTAACGATAAACTAAGGATGTGTTAACTGTATTTTAACGGCACGTGAAAAATCAAGAGCTATCACGTTGTCATGGTGTTGATTGGTCGTGTATATTTGAACTGGCAGGCTTTTATGTGTCTATCACTAAAAGTAAGAAGCTGTCTGAGAAAAATCGGTCTTCAGGGTCTCTTACTGATGATTACTCATCAGTTTGGTTTCTTTTGATTGAGCCAAAAAGTTAACTGATCCCAGTATCTCTCCTTTCTTTGAGGGTTCCTACACAGGTCTACAAACTCTACTACAAATATGAGCAATTAAACAACTTTTGTCCAGATGATGAACTGACAGAAAATGAGTCAAATCATTCATTTATGTATTTGATTGCAAACCAAATTCTACAAATCCAGTGAAAGAAAATAAGTCTTGAATGGAGTAGACGATGTATAGGAACCCTCCCTCCTTGAGCTTCTCTTGTTGTGGTTTTCCCGCCTGTTATGATAACAGCTTTGGACTGATGGTTCTTAAGTGCTGCAGGTCTGAGACTTTGGCTCCGAGCCCTCTTATTAAGCTTACTTTCTTTTAACCTCTCAGCAACTGACACAATCAATCTCAGCTGCTTCTCAACCTTTTTCTGGTCCCACGGTGCTCCTGTCTGTAAAGCATATCATTTTTAAAGGCACTGTGAGTTATCGACGGCTCCAGAGAAGGCACGGCAGATAAGAGTGACTCCCTGTAGAGGTCATCTGAAGACTATTTTCACCGTTAAAGGGAGAAAGAGCAAGAGCTTAGAGGAAGTTACAGGATAGGTGTTTGACTTTTAAAAGATAATTCTCACTAAACTCTATAAAAACACTAAAGTTTTTGTAGCCAAAGCCTCGTAGACTTCTATGTAAGAACTATTTGTTGTTGCCGTTTGCTAAAAACTACAGTGCCAAGCTGTTTCTAGGAAATCATTGAGCCTTTTTATAGATGTACATCTTCAGTTTGACCTAACAGACTTGAGGCTTGAGTGCAACCTATTGATTCATGGAGTGTCTAAAAGTATTGAGAGACTGGATTGATGGTTTTAAATATTTAAGTAATATCACACTCGAGGGAGTGCTGTTATATTGAATATCAGCACGGCTGTGATCTGAGGTTAATCATAGCTGTGCTGATATTCAGTATAACGGCACTCCCTGGAGTGTGATATAAGCGTAATTTATTGGTTACAGTACAGTAAAAAGTGGCAACAGATTATGATTTGTTTGTTTATTTAATCGTGTATTTGCCTCCGCAAACTGGACTGGGACCGAACTGTTGGTGGAAATATCGTGATTTTTCTCGTCTTGACGCTCTGATGTTTAATATTATCAGAGAGGTGCGCTCTCTTCAGCATTAAACAAGAAACCAGTTATACAGTTTACCTTTATGGATTATATTGATACCGAAATAACAAGAAGACTGTCGACATTTGACGTCCTTTATCTCGTGTTTCTAGAGTGAGGTGTTTTTACGGACACGTAAGGAATTGTTCAGGTGTCATATTTCTTAAAGGGACATGCAGGGAGCCTTAGTTTACTTCAAACAGCTAATATGTTTATTTTTGAACGTTTTGTCAACGCTACAGAAACATTAATGTAACTGTTACGTATTATAAGGTTGTCCGACGTTGACTGCTGTTATTTATCGGCTTGATTAATGGTTGTATATGTGTTTTTGAACTACTTCTTTGTGGTACAGACTTTGTTATAACCTAAGATAGATCACGACTTTTACCCGTTAACAACTCTAACGTTCATATAACGGTCGTTAGAACGCCTGTGAAGCGCTGTTATTCTCTATATTGGCACTCATGGAAAGACTCTTGTCGTCTCTTGTCCAATAACTGTTGTATGTCAGTTATCCTTCAGGTTTCTTTGTTAAAAAGACAGTTGCCGTTACCGTTGCTTGTTTTCACCGGTGTCTTTATCTTGCCGAGTGTATATTGCCGCAACGCCACCCATCAATCAGCATCACTGGAAATTTACCAGGTTCAATCAGACAGCTGTTTTTCTCACCGGCGGTCGCTGCACACGTCATTCAAACTCATTCGTATCTCTCGGATCAAAACAGTGTTATCAAACTGAGCTCGGTCACTAGTCATCTTCATGACGGTGAATTTTCGTGGCTGTTAAATTATTAAATTCTCTCCGTGAGTATTAGTTGCATTTGTACAGCTGTAGCATTGCTTCTTCAAACATTTGCCAGATAAAGCCGTTTCCTTTTTGTCTTTCAAACGTTTATCACGAGTGCAGAGTGCTGATCCTGTCCAGGGTTTGCTGCTGGTTTTCTGGCTCGCTCTAATCTCGTTTAACCCCGTCTGTCTCAGAAATAACAGTTGGAGGCTTGTGGCTGCGGCGTGTGCGGCCCGATTCTGGCTTCGGATGGACTAACTTCCTTCTATTAATAGTGCTCATGTTGAAGCTGCCACTACAACTACTAATACGCCATCTGGGCTACTGGCAGCATCTCACAAAAGAAATCCCTTTTGTGTGTGTCTACGTGTCTTTAACATGTCCGTATATTTGTCACTGTGTGTGTCCACGTCTGCACGTCGTCTGTCTGCTTCTACTCATATGTTTTGTTTGTTGTTGTTCACATTCTTCCTGCCGTCCTCCCTCTCCTCTCCACCTCCTCCTCCTCCTCCCTCCATTTATTTCATCTCTCTCTCTGTATTTGCCTCATCGTCTCCCCATCACACTTCACAAGGCAAGAATCACCCAGGCAACTCCTTTCCATCTGCTCTCCTCCTCCTCCTCCTCCTCCCTCTCTCTTCTGCAGAGTCTGTAGTTTATCTGCATTTTTTTGGTCCACTTGTACTGACTTATCTCACTGTACTGTCCTTTTTATATCTCACAATTCATATGAATCTTGCTGCTTCATAACGTATTCCTAATTTCTCATCGTTCGTAACTGTTGTCCTTTTATGTCTGTTTGAGTGCTCCACTGTGGTAGTTACCTTATTATATCTTATTTCAGCTGTTTCAGTTGATTTTTAAGGGTACATTCAGACAGAAGCTGTGGAAAAAGCAGGTTTTTCCATTCATTTGAACGGGGGTAGTGCATTTTGTCCGTCAAAAAAACACTGCGGTCGCTAATCAGACGATCAAACCTCCACAAAGAAGTTTGTGTCTGATGGTTTGAGCAGTGGTTGAGCGACCTAGACGGTGAATGAAAGTGAGGGAGCGTCGGCATGGATAAAGCCGGTTAATCAGCGAAATAAAAAGTTATTTTTTGATTATTTTACAGCAGTTACGTTCAACACAAATAAACACACCACTGCAACGCCTGATCCTTTCTGAATGTACCCCTAAATCTGATTTAATTCCTTTTTTATATCTCGTAAAAGTCTTTTTCGCATCTGTATCTCTGCTCACGGTCAACCTTATTAGTAAACTGCACTCAGCGTCATAGAAATACTTTTGATACTGATGTTTTATGCCTCTTTCAAACATATTGTTACACAAATGTCAGACCTCGTAAGATTTCTGCTGAATCACATTCACGTAAAGACTGCAGCAGCAAGAGGTTAAACACAGAGAGAGAGAAATTAAATACACAGTTATCACACTGCTGTTATTAAGAGCAACCTGATAACTCTGATCAGTCAATTATCATCTTTTATGCATAACAGAAGTGTTAAACGGTTGTGTTCGAAATTAGACACCCGTCTGAGCTTACTTTTTTCTTATTATAATATTAAAATAGCAGGAACAACACTGTTTTTTGAGAAGCTTGTTTTTGTCCACATCTGACTGAAATCAAGGAAGATTTAAGTAGTTAATCTGCCGACATTATACTGTATATTTACCGTAATAGTAGATTATTGAACGGTCTGATCACGTTAAATTATCGAGATTTAAACCGAGAATACTCACGCGGGGATTGTGTCTCTTTCCGTAAAAGATCTATCTTTTTAACAGCAACGTTACGTGTTTTATGTCTGTAAAGGTCTTTAGATAATCCGACCTTTTGACATTTCTGTCACATTTAGTGGTAAGTAGCAGATTTCTGTTTCAGAATTGAACCCTCGACACAGATTTACTTCCCTCCTTCCCTTTTATCTTAAACTCTATTGACTGTCAAATCCTCTGCTGAAACACCTAAACTAACGCTGATGGCATTATCCTCCCGGCTCAATACGACGCTCTCAGTCCTCGCCTCATCACCTCCTCCATCTCCTCCTCTGTTTTCTCCTTCTTCTCCTCCTCTTTATCTTGTATTGCTCTCTCTCTGTTCAATTTAATTCAGCTGCCTTTTTTACTGACAGGGTGGTTTAAGAAACAAAAAAATCAGCCCCACTGCCAAAGTGTTTCATCACAGTGACAACAATAATGGAAATGCAGAGAAATTAGAGTCGAATTTAAAAGCTAGCGCACGACACTCGGTACATTTTCTTTAACTTTCTTCTTCTTTGTCTCCGTATGCTTCTCCTCCCCCTCTCATCTGCTCAGCTCGCAGGAAAAGTGTTTTCTGAATCTCTTGTGTCAGCACTGCTGTCAGACCGACACACCGCTTCCTAACTAAATATTATTCCTCCCTCTGTTTTTTTTCCCACCATCAGCTGCCTCACTTTTCTTTTTTCCTTCCTCCTCCTCCTCCTCTGTGTTTTGCACGTTTACAACATTCGTCTTGCATTCACATCCCCTTACGTCCAGCGTTGTTTTGTCGCCTTTGCTCCCGTCTTTATTTCTCTTGGTATCTATGATTTTTTTTAACCCCTAAATGTACAAAAACTCAAGGTAAAGAGGTTAAAGTTGCACTCATACATAAAATTATCTTTAAAAAATCTATAATTTATGCATCGATTTCTGCTTTTAACTGTCACCGACTCAAACATACTGAGCCATTAGTTGCATGAGTGCTGACGTGGAAAGTTGTTAACAACACAGGAAATTACTCTGTCATTTGCACCTACCGGCTGTGGAAAAAGCACCATCAGTTTTCTCTCTCACACACACACACGCATGTTAAAAACTAATCACTGTTCAGAGTCGGGAGTGTATACATGACGGCCGCGAACAGATAAATCAATCATCTGGAACGAGTGCTGCAAGCTACTGAGTCAGGGATTACAGGCTCGCTGCTGATAGAATGAGGCTGCTGCATGACGGAGTGTATCTGCTTTAAACAGAAATCTCTTGACCGTGTAGGTAAACGCTAAAAATAGTGCAGGGCGGATTCAATTAACAGCGAGACTTAGCAGTGAGATTGAGGTTCACATTAAGGACGTACTGAGTATATTTCTTACTACAGCCTCGTGAACTTTGCTTCTATGATTGCTAAGAATGCTATGCTGCTGCTATGCTATGATTGGGTGATACTGTGAAGGTGTTTAGTGATTTTCTTGGTTCAGGGTACTCCTCAGTGCACATTTAATTTAATCCGGTATATGTTCGTACTTCATTGCTTTTCTCTCTCGTCTATGCGTCTGCATCGCGTACTAACCTCTATTTGTTCACTTTTGTCTGTATGTTGTCGTTATAACCTGTCCAAAAAATAGTAGGTTACATGTGTAAGTTCGCTTCTTCTTCAGGGTTTGATGTTCTTGGAGACCTGTTGAAGCCTACGATTCCCACACACTCTGCACCACCTCCGCCTCCACCACCTCAAATGGCCATCCATCCTGGAGGAAAGCTGCTAGCCAGCGACCTCGACTCTTCTCTGGCCAACCTCATGGGCAGTGAGTGTTCAGATACATACAGTTTATATACCTGGACATGATCTATACATATGAATGTTACAAACTAGTGAAAAGATTATCTAAGAGACCAAACATGAAGTAAAATCGGAGAGAAAAGCAGTATCCATCGATTCACTCAGTTTCTCTGTGGTTTTGTTCCTCCTCAGATCTGCAGTTTGGTGGGACCCCAGCCAAGAAGTAAGTGTGTTGAGTTGTGATGATACCTTTGTGTTGTGCTCGCCTCCTCGTTATACGTTATCTCTACTGTTGCCAGCAATTCCTGCCTACAGTCTGCCAACGTATGACGTTTACTACTTTAGAGTCAAAATCTAATTTATTATCAAGTATTCAGTTGCTTTTAACTGATCAGGTTTGTAAGAAAGTGCCTCTGTAGAGTGTTAAAGGCAAGATTTACATTCATGTTTCTACTTTGTTGTCAATAATGACAAAGCACAGCCTGTCGTGTAATATGACACCCTGTCATGTCTCATATTACACCCTGACGTGTAATGTGACACCTTGTCGTGTAATATGACACCATGTCGTGCCAATAAGGACAATAAAGCACACCCTGTCATGGAATATTGCGATTATACAATATTGATTATACGATATTGATTAATTAAAGTCCAAAACTCAAGCGTTTGTGCTTGTAAATATCAGATCAGAATGAATTTCACTGAATTTTATCATTAAAAATGATTTTAATGTAATTTTCTGTTGGTCTACAATTGCTCCCAGAAACGTACTCTGTGTTACAAAATGTATCAAGGGTGACACAAGATTAGTGTGCTAGAACAGGGGTTCCCAAACTTTTCAGCCTGTGACCCCCCCCCCCCAAAACAACGGTACCGGTGATTTGCGACCCCGACTATCTCCACATGCCAGATGATTTGTCCTTGTTAAATTGAACTACTTTTTTATGTTTTGTTACAATTATGGCTAAAATATGCTATTTCTAAAAGTTTTTGACCCCCTTTTGCTGCCTCGTGATCCCCCGGGGGGTTCCGACCCTCACTTTAGGAACCAGTGTGCTAGAACATAAATATATCAGGTGTATTGTATTAAGTGTGCTTTAAAATTTATTGGAACATAACAAAGATTACTTTATGTACTCCGTTGTATTTCATAATCAAACTCATATTTAATCAAGGATTCACTACAGCATGTAGCTCGGGAACAAATGTAGTCTGAAAAATCTCCACTTTGAAGTAGAGGCTCACTGCGCTGAAAATTGGTGTGACAGTCTTGAATTTGGTCCTAATAAATGTTGCAGGTTTATACGAAGTCCTGAATCAGGCCCCGTGGCCTGATTACGGTAACGTAACAGAGCTGATAATGGAATAGAGGCGAAGGGAAATCCCCCCTCTGAGGGTGGAGAATGTAGATGGTAAGCGTCCAGATGTGTGAATATGGCGATTAGAAACTCCAAATTTTGGAGGAACCAACGTAAAAAAAATGCTGACACCGTTATTTCTAAGAGTAGACGAGCTTGGTCTTCAGTTCGGCTCCGGAGACAACTCAGTTTTATCTCTTACAAAAGAAAAATAAACTCTCTTTCCTATTGTCTTGCAAGTCGTCGTGGTTTTGGCATTGTATAGTGGCCTGACAGTGTGTGCTTGTTTCGTTGCCCTGCTTGTCCCTCTCCAGGCCAGAGATGCATTGGAGCCAGCCCGGAGAGAAGAAGCTGACGGGGGGACAGAACTGGCAGAATAAGACCATGTCGACCACACAGTGGGGCCCGGCGCCCATGGCCCCTCAGCCCATGCCTGTACAACACGTGGTAAGGAGGCAGTGACTGAGTTTGTCTGAGATAACTCTTAAAGGATGATTCCAGTTTGATAAAACTTCGTTATCTATCTGTAATTATAACAATTAATCAACCATTTGATAACGTAACGATAAAGTAAGAAAGTCAAGAAGCCTTCAAACTTTTGGTTTGACCTCCAAATAAACTGGTTCAGATAATCTGGCTTGTGATATGTCTGCTCGTCTGAATGTTTCTCACCCGTGTTCAAGAAATGATGAACCAAAAAAACTACAAAAATAAGATAAAAATAAAGTTGTAGTAGAAAAAAAAGGATCCATTGAAGTGTCCTGGAAACATCTTCATGTGTTTCAAAGGTTGAATTAAGTATTAAATTCTGTTTTTAAAGTTGTTTTAATATGTTCTGGATTCACATTGCATTGGTTTAAAAGAATAGTTTGTCATTTTGGGATTCATGTCTGTCCGATAAACGTGGTTCTACGGCTAGCAGCTGATTAGCTTAGCATAAAAACTCGAAACGGGGCAACAGCTAACTTGGCTCTGTGCAAAAGTAGCAAAATCTACCTCACAACACCTCTATTTAACATGTTATATGTACAAAAAACAAAGTATAAAAACAACTTAACAAGGTGTGCTGGACAATTTCTTGGCTACAAATGGCAGCTGGTTAGCTTAGCTTAGCATCACGACTTGAAACCAGGTAGAACTGGCTAGCTTGACTCTATATAGAAGTCACAAAATCCACCTCAAAGCACCTCTAATTAACATGATTATCCATACAAAAACTAATATATGTATAAACATTTTTGCCATGGGTGCTGGACTATTTCTTGGCTTCAGATAGCAGCTGGTTAGCTTAGCTTAGCATCAAAAAACTAAGCCTGGGGGAAGCTAGGGGAAAACAGCTAGCTTTGCTCTGTTAAATGATAACAGAAACTACCCAGCAGACATGACATATGGTATGGTATGATTTGGATCTTCTCTCTACCATACATCAAGCACATTTCCCAAAGTGTCAAACTATTCCTTTAACAGTGAAAAATCAGTGTAGCTGCTCAGAACTTGAAAAATTGAATGAAACTTGCAGACTAAAACAGTTACAGTCTGCACACTGACTGACTGCTGGGTTTGTCTGCGTGCACGAGTAGGTGTTGTACTTTGTTGTAGTCTTGGTGCAGTATACTGTATATCGCCGCCTGTGCATGCTCTGTGTGTGTTTCTGTGCTGATCTTGGCAGCTCCTGATTGTCCTCCTGATCTCCGGACAGCAATTTCTGGCTGACGAGGACAAACTGTCACTAACCCTCCGCTTCCTCTCTTTCCTCCCCCCTTTTTTTTATATCTATCTCTTCTCGCTCTCGCTCTCCCGTTGGTCCTTTCCATCTGTCTTCCCCCTCGCCGTCTCTCCCCTTCACCCCTGCTGTCATTCTCTCTCATCTCTCCTTTCCTGTCCCGCTCGTCCTCTCCATACGTTTCTTCTGTTTTTGCACCGTCATCCACTCGTCTTCCTTCCCCCCTGTCTCGGCGCTCGTGTTCTGTTTTATCGCGTTGTTTTTTGGCGTTGTCATCCGCTCGCTGCCTTCTGACATCTGAATTTTGACCTCTCTTTCTGTTTTATTTCCTTTCACTTGTTTCTGTTGGTCATCCACATTTGCCTACCTTGTGGTTCTTTATCTTATTTTTCACTCTCTTTGTTTGCTCCCTTCTTTCATCATCTCTTCATTTTCTCGGATTCCTCCCGTTCACCCTCACGTTGTCACTTTCTCTCATCCTCAAACCTCTCTTGTGTTTTCCTCTCTGTCATCTTTGTCTATTTCTATCCATCTCCTCCTCCTCCTCTTCCTCCCTCTTTCTCTTCAACCTCACCTTTCTGTCTTCTTCTCTGTCTTTTGTCTCTTTTCCTTGTTGCGTCCTGATGCAGAATGGAATGTTCTATACTAGTTATGTAAGTACTTATCCCTGTTTAGTCTTTCCAAACTTGCTCAATTTTCTTCTGATAATGTGCTTACAACCTCCCCTCTCGCTGTCTTCCTCCGTTCTTTCTTTCTTTCTATCTTTCTTTCTTTCTTTCTTTCTTTTCTTGCCCAATTTTTCCAAAAATAACCTTCTCACCATGGTGCCGACGGCTTTATACTAAACTGTCTGATACCGGGAAGTCAGAACATGGTGCTACTTTTCTCCTCCTCCCTGTTTACGACCCAGCTCGTGCAGGAAACCAGTTGTACTTGGTAAAACAACAACTAGAGGTGAGGTGACAGTGTAAAGAATGGACGTTGTCCTGCTTCTTACACCTTCCAGTTAATCTAAATATCGGCAAACTTTTGGGTCATTTTGCTTTTTGGCCGACAGTTAGATGAGAAAATTGATGTGAGAGTCACATCTATGTGTTAAATATGGTTAGCCTAGCTTAGCACAAAGACTGGAAACAGGGGGAAACAGCTAGCCTGGCTCTTTCCCAATTCACTGACCAGAAAGCTCACTAATTAACACGTTTGTTTGTCTAATCAGCACCAAAGCCAACACGATAATTTGCAGTTTTACCGGCGGGGGTTTGGTTCAAGACTCATTTCTTTGCCTTGCCAGGCAGCATCCAGCAGGGACACCAGGAAGTTACTGTGCTTTGCCAGGAAATAATTTGGTACATAATCCACCCATAAGTAGGTACAAGATGAAACGTGTTAATTAGTGAGCTTTAGAGGTGCTGGTAGGCGGATTTTGTTACGTTTGGACCGTTGACAGTATAAATATGGACGTCGTATCCGTGACGTCACCCACAGTTTCTGAAGAGGCGTTGTGAAGCTCAGAGTGTGGAGGCTACCGCCATGTTGGCGGGCTAAATGACAGCCAGGCAAACCATCTGTAATGCGACCCACCTGTCAATCAAAGCGTTGACGCTGTTAATCCTGCATAACTTTAAGCCTTAATATAATTTGAACAGGTGAGTTGTATAAAAATTCACCCTCAGTACAGTTGTCATGAACGGGAATTAGCTATAGAGACCAAAACTGTTTTTTGTACCAGGCTGTAAACATGTTTATTTCTGCTGTGAAGTTGGACATTTTAACATGGGGACTTATGGAGACTGACTCACTTCTGGAGCCAGCCTCAAGTGGACGTTTTAGGAACTGCAGTTTTTGGGTAGTAGGTAGTAACCATCAACAAAACCAAGTTAGTAACATACTAACACTCACAATAGATTCATAGTAGAACACAGAGAGGCGAGCTCAACACAAAAACAAGCCACCACGACTGTCGGATTGTTCTAACTTAGATAATGGAAGTTTCTCCAAATTGGATTGGACGGTCGGTTGGGGTGTTGCTCCAATCAGGATCCCCCACGTCTCCAGGAAAGGATGATGATGAAGGTGGCCACACCTCACCAGCTTGAGTCAATCAGGGAGAGGCGACCACAGACCTTACTCACAAACACAACGAACACTACAAGCAAGATTAAGATCAAAGTTTGCAGCGTTTGTCTGATGATTTTTCAGTGTCACCTGAGGATATATCTTATTCCTCTGAGCTATATTTGTCCAGAAACTAAAGAAACATCAGTGATTTTTCAGTACACCATCCGGCTGCCTTAAATACTCGCTATAGCACCACAACAACAGTTGAAAATAGTCCCAAACAAACGCAGATTTATTCCTCTTTGAGTCACATTTGCTAAAAAACTACAATGCCCAACTGTTAAAACCCAAACACTTGTAAAACCAAAAAAAAAACAGAAACTGCCTGTGGGGATTAAAGTCAGTGTTCACTCAGCTAAAACCAACTAAAAAGTCTTCCCCCTCTTATATATGGCACAAAAACACAAAACTCTCTACATTGTGTGGTCAGCATTGAACTGCCTTCAACGTACATTTAGCAAGACAAGCAAATACACACACAAACAAAAAAACAAAATGCATCAGCTTTGACCACGAACAAGTAAAGCTTATAGGGCGAAAATATTAATAGAACTGCTCATTATTGTCCCCAAGACTGCTACAGAAAGAGCAAACATAACCTCCGTAAGTCAAAACATGATAAATAAGTCATGGCAGCATGTGAGAGTAATGTATAAGACATCACAGGTAGCAGAGCGGCGAATGAGTAGGCTGTCACGCGTCACGCATGATGAGTAAAACTCCCACATCAGAGAGTCTCTCGCCACAAGGGCCAAGGTTTCAGCGCCGGAGTGATACTTTAAATGCCAGCCAGAAATCCTGTAAAGCCCTTCTACTTCTTTAACCTTCACTTAAACATGCAGGTCATTTTAATTCTGGCTGTGCAGACAAAGAAAAGAAAGCAGCGATGGCAAAAGTTCAGCTCTGAATCGCTAAAAAAGACAAAGACAAATATGAATCAGCAGGGGAGGGACGGAAGACAAACTGTGCATCGAGACAGCTGAATGTAAAACACGAAGACGCGTCGAAGGCCGACAGCTTGGCTGAAAGACAGATGGACAAACACACTTAAAGACGAGGTGTAGTGGTGCAGGAACAGTGTCTCACCTGCTGTGTTTTCCCTCTCAGACGTCTTCTTGTCATGTTTAAATAAATAAAGCGAAGTCAAACTCTCAGATGGTTTGATAACTAAAGCGTGGTGACGGTGCAGATGACGGTGAAGTCAGTTAAGACTAAAACAGCTAATGTTGTAGTACTCGAGACTGATGTGACTTTTAGTTTGGTGTGAAGTGAAGCCAATGCAAAAGTGCCAAAAAGCTGCAGTTCCTCAAACGTCCACTTGAGGCTGGCTCCAGAAGTGAGTCAGTCTCCATAAGTCCCCATGTTAAAACGTCCAACTTCACAGCAGAAATAAACATGTTTACAGCCTGGTACAAAAAACAGTTTTGGTACATCGACATGTACACGGCACACAAGAACTGCTAACAGTTAATTCGGCGTACTTTAAAGTGCTTTAGTTTGTCTTTAATGTTCTGTATCAACCACAAAGTTTGTTTTTATTCAAAGAACCAAACACCAGAGATTAGATAAAATATAAGAAATAAAGAAAACTGTGGCGACTGGACGTGTGATTTAGTGTTTTTTATGTCAGGTCGACATTTTGTGTTTAAAGAATTTAGTAAGTCAGTTTGGCTCTTTGCATGAAGACGAGCTGAGTTTTAAAGCACTGATTGAGGCGTCGCTGTCGTTGATTAATATAATCCATCATTCGACTGTAAAGTTAATGTACGATATCACACAGATAAGTACTGCGTTTAATGAAAATATTGCACCTTTTTTATTCGTCTATTCGTTCACGTACTCCGGCTGAACTCTGTCAGAGTGGAAGTACTTTTATTACCTCTGCAATGATTGAGGCGCTGTAAAGTCATGCAAAGAAAAATCCCTCCGTTGTCTTATTTGCAGTGATGGATTAGGTCTGTGAAGGCAGCGGCTTTGTTTTTAATGAGTTTTAGCAAACAGCGGGAGCTCTCTGACTTCCAGGTGAGTAGGCTGACCTGCAGCAGAGCAAACAGCCACAACTTCAGCAGCAGCAGATACAGTTATATGACGTAGAGGGTGGAGGGAGAATCACACTGTTAGGCGATATGTAACTCTACAAACTGTGAAATTACTGCAGGTGATCTGTGAATGTTAATACATGTATGTGTTACGGATCATCTTGTAAACAGATTTCCCTCCAGGACATTCACCGATGTCGTACTGTAACGTACCTCGGACACTCGCTCCCTCCATAAATTACCAATGTTGGTCTGACTCGATCTTGTAATACCTTGGTCTTGACTTGGTCCCAACCCCTCAAAGTCTTGGCCTTTTCTCGGTCTCAGTACACTCTGGTCAGTTTAGTTGGTCTTGACTCGGTTTGTCGGTCTTGACTCGGTTTAGTTGGTCTTCTGACAGATGAACTGAGTCAAACAGTCTTGTGACTGCAGCAGATACAGTTATACGATGGAGAAGGTGGAGGGAGAATCACACTGTCGGGTCTGTAAATGCTTGCAGATCTTTATTTGTTATAAATGAGACATTAGGCGATATGTAACTCTACAAACTGTGAAATTACTGCAGGTGATCTGTGAATATTAATACATGTATGTGTTACAGATCATCTTGTAAACAGATTTCCCTCCAGGACATTCACCGATGCCGTACTGTAACGTACTGCAGACACTCGCTCCCTCCGTAAATTACCAACATGTCGAGCAGAAATCGTCCGTTTGTTCGAGGACGTGGGCTGGGCTTTGTCAACGACAGCTACAAATTGCCCGTCATATTGAATTTGAGGCTCATTCAGCCGTAGTGGATTTGATTTGTGGAGTTTGGAGTGCAGGGCTAAACGCTGTCCTACTGAGCCCACCCCCTCTTTTTAAAGCCGCGATAATGATTGCTCCCAGTGGGATTCCTCTAAGTACTCCTGCTGCATGCTGTGTTGTCGCACTCCTAATGGCCGCACACGCACTCTGTCAACATTAAACGTGTTCTTCTTGCACATACATTAGACTCTGTGTGTTTTATTCATTGTGTTTGGAGACAGAGACAGATGAGATGCTTGTCAGAGCTTGAAGACACTAAAACTGCATAAGTATTCTGACACAAGGGACGAAATGTTTGACCCAACCTGCTTCAACTCCTGGTCTTTGCTTCTCTTCTAGGCTCCAGCTCCAATGGCTTTTCCCATGACCACACCGCAAGTGCCTGTGTATGGAATGGTGAGTGTCGAAAAACACACAGTCATCTCCCATCATTCATGATCTTCCGGATACAAACATTTCGTCTGTTAAATGTCCAAAGAAATTGTGTAAAAAGTCACCTTCAAATGTATTTTTTTGTCTGACCGACGAAATTCGCTCTAGTTCTGTTCAGGATTCAACAACAGTCGACAATAATCTGTAACAAAAGAAAATTGTTTTTACAGCAAAAAAACGTCAGCTGTGGTTGCCAGAATTTTACCGTAATATATGTACGGTATAACTCTTTCTAATATTACAGTAAAAGGATGTTAGTACTGTTGATTTCACGTTTAAGGTTGGTGTTTTATTTAATATTTTAAAATGTCTGTAGATTTTACGATGAAAAACTGCCAAACCATGACAGTAAAAGACATGAAATGAAATATTACGGTGTTTTACCGTATAACTAACAGTCTCTAATTTAAATACGACTTTATTCTGTATAAATTCCCTTAAAATGTCGTATAAATAATTTTTTGAAATATGAGTGTATACAGGAAAACACAGTCATACTTCATGGTATATTTTACGAACTTTCACCGTCATGGTTTGGCAGTTTTTCACCGTAAAATCCAGATAAATTTTTTACAGTGTAGAATAAATCTGCATCCTATGTAAACTGTCTATAGCTGAAGCTCCATTTTCCTATCATTCGTGAACAAGATCCCGGGATGCTTGAACTCTTCGCTTGGGGCAGCAACTCGCTCCCAAGCCAAGTTTTCAAGTGTATTGTAGTTGCGTTGAGTTTTCTCCGCTCAGTTTATTTCAATATTTTTAGCTTTAATCCAGAATAAACTGAAGTTCTTTCTCCTCCTTTTCATGCCTGTCTGATTTGTGTGTATGTGTCTCTCTCTCTCTTTGTTCAGGTCCCTCCCCAGATGGGTCAGATGGGCGGGGTACCAGTGATGGCTCCTCAGCCAATGATGTACAACCAGCCTGTTCTCAGACCCACCAACCCGTTCGCACCCATGCCTGGAGCCCAGGTCAGCTATCCGGTATTTGTAAATTCATACACGCAATAATAACATCATCACGTTATCGAGTTTAAAATGTAATAAAACTCATGAATGTGTGTTTTTTTTTTGAGTAATATAATGATTTAATCACAAAAGATTGTGAATTGTCAGTTCAAGATGTTTCTTTTTGAGGTCCTTTATTAAGTAATTCATGCAATAACATGACTTTACCAGGATGTTGATGATGTCCGTCACGTTATCGCAATATTGTAATATCACAAGAGGGATTTCTCTTCCTTCTTTACCAACATTTTTTGGTTGTCATTCCTTAAATGAAACGTGACCAATCATTACCAGTTACATGTCTTTTGGTTAAGACCATAGACAGTATATATATAAAACATGGACGTGACGTCACCCAAAAGTTTCTGAAGAGCCGTTGTGAAGCTCAGAGTTTGGCGGATTTGGACGTCGCCACAGGTTAATGGATGGACCTATCAACCAATGAAGAGTGCTAAACACATGCATGTCTTACTAAAGAATGCAGAAATCACATTTAAACCTGATTTTTAAGCCCAACTGTGAACAAAAAAAACAGTTCATATATCGTACAGTAAATTGTGTAGAGCTTAGACAAAGAAAATATGTCAATGAAGGTGATGTATGTGTCGTTTCTTGACGCTGTTTCTGTGTATTTAACTTCCCGAACGTGGCGCCAAATTTGTTTCCAAATATTAACAACAATTTCTCTTTTCTGTCTGTTCAGATGCAGTTTATGTAATCCAGTCAGGGGGGGAAGCAGAGTGCCAAAAGCGACAAACAAACAAACAGCAGAAGAAAAACACACGAGAGGAGCGAGCAGAAGGACGGAGGAATGATTCGATCAAGCGATAAAACAACGACTAAGAGACAGACAGACGACAAGATGACCGACCGACACCAAAAAAAACAAGTTGGACAGAGGAGGAGGAGGAGGAAGAGGAGGTGGAGGAGGAGAAGACCAAACAGAGGATGGAGGGATGGAGGAATGTGATGGGGAAAGAGGTCATCTGGTTGGTCGTTGTCTAAAACAACTTCTTGCATTTGTGTGTGTGTGTGTGTGTGTGTGTGTGTGGCTTCTTTGTGTTATACCGTCTAATTTGTGGTTTAAACCACGTCGACGACGGCGTGATGTTTCAGGAGAGGGAATAAGGACGAGAGAGAAGGATGGAGGAGACGAGGAGAGAAGAGAGGGGATTGAGGAAATCCTACCTCTGGTTTTCAGTCAGACGTCTGACTGCTTGTGAGAGTCTCTGCTGCAGAATTAGCTTTATTTCATACTGGTGCTATTTTGTCCTCTCTTGGTTACCGTCCGCCTGCAACGGCACCTTGGGAGCACTTATGGAGGGGACAAGTGTTTGTTTTAGTGTGTGGAAGTGTGTGTTTGTGTGTGTGTGTGCACAGCAGTTGTTTTAGATGACGCCTTCGCAACCGACCTCCTCTCCATCCCGTTCGCTCACCGTCCGTCCGATCAGCGAGAGATTCAGAGGCAAATCTTCTCAAGTGTGTTTCCCCCCGTAAATTTTCCCCTCTCTGTTGGGATATCTTTGTATTTTTCAACCTGTTTTCCTCTGCATCCTCACCTGAATGTTATCTGGGCTTGTACAGCAAGTTTGTTGAACCATTTGTTAATAGTAGTTAAGCGTTTGTTGTTATGGGTTTTTAAGCTAAAAGTCCTTTGTTACTCATACTGCATTGTTTTCTTCTCCTAAAGCTACAGATACACACAGAGAAACAGAGCTAACGCGCTAACGCGGTACGCACAAGTCGTTTTTTAAATTGTTAATTGAGGCCTGATCACACCACAAAGTGGTGCAGCAAAATTCATCGGTACATCTTAGATTGGCGATATAGTGGCTACTCACTGCTAACACCTGGGAGCATGCTAGTGCCGGTCAGTCTTGACCCCCCCCCCCCCCCGGCATTTTATTCTCAAGTTTGTCCATCATTTAAGCCAATAAAGACGTATTAAAGAGAGTGGAGAAAAGCTAGTATTCTATATTTCTGTTAGCCGTTTCGTTAGCTTTGTGGCTAATGGGACAAAGACCTATTTTGGTCTATAAAACGATCCTCTTTTGTTGAGCAGTTTATACCCCAACAGAGGAGGTTAAATCAAATTGGATTGGTGCATCACAGCCAAAGCTAATTCATGAATTCAATTAACAATGTAATGACTACTTACGGGGCTCACAACTGGTAAACAACTGTAGCTTGCGAGCTAACCGCTGAGAGCATGCTAGCGCTGGGCAGTCGCAGTTGCTCTCTCTTGTGACCTTCCCCTGCCATTTTAATCTCAAGATTGTCCACCATTTAAGTCAGTAAAGACTTATCAAAGTCGTAACTGTCTGTTAGTAATTCCGTTAGCTTGTTTGCTAACGGGAGTAAGACGTATTTTGGTCTATAAATCGATCCTCTTTTGCTGAGCAGTTTATACCCCAACAGAGGAGGTTAAATCAAACTAGATTGATGTGTCACAGCTGAAACTACAATGGTTTTAATCCATTTTGGAGTCTCTGTTCCCTCCAAAAACAACAAGACGACTTGCTTCGGTCAACAGGAACTATTTAGCGAATCCACTAAACCCGGCTGTTTCATTTGGAATGAGTTTTAAATGCTGGTGTGACCAGGCATTTATCCAGACATAATTTATACATGTTTATCTTGACATTTTTGTCTCTAAACAGATGTCAAAATTGAAGAAATTCACTAAAGCTAAAGAGTCTGCAAAGTGTTAATTAGCACCATTAGCCTGCTAGTTGCCGTTAGCGCCTGGTTGACCCTGTGTGTATCTGTATCTTCACGTCTTCATCAGCTCACCAAACACGTTCACACTTTGTCTAAGGTTTCCAAAAATAAGAGCTTTTTTCATTAGGTACTCCCTGATTTAGCCGATCCAGATTACGTGCCAATGATTGATGACAGCAGCACTGAGTGAGTGATTTAAATGTTACTGAATCAAGTTGAATTCACTTTTTAAATTGCACTGAATCAAAGTGAGTGCGACTCGTTCTGCACCGAGAGCCAAACGACACTGAACTTTTGGCGTCACCGCGACGCCGCGGTTCCAGGAAATAATTTTTTTGGGGGGTTGGGGGATCGAATTTTAAAGTCTTGGCCATTCCTTTTAGCCAAAGCATCCGTCACCATGACTGATTGGTATCTAAGTGTGTGTTCATGTGTGTGTTTTGTGTTTTTTTTTCTCATTGAGGGCTATTTTCTGAGGGTCAAATTGTGTCAAATTTCTTTTCAAATTTGAGCCAGCGAGTGTGCCACGAAATGTTTGTTTTTTTCTTTCTTTTTGTTTGTTTTTGTAAAAAAAAAAAGAAGAAAAAAAAATCAAATATTGTCGCAAAATGCACAAAATGCAAAAATTTTGCACTGAAGTTGACTATCCTGCCGTTAGTAGAAGCTGTCAACCAGTTTTTCTGGTTTTCGAGAAAGACGTTTGAAGTTTGTAGAAATTTGTTTTTTTTTCCGGGAGGGTTTGTCTAATCTAAACTACCAGCCTCTAAAGTGGCAGGTAACGGAAAAATTTACTTTCCTGCCATCCAAACGATGAACTTGAAACTTTTTTGTAGTTCCGTCCCGTCCCCGCCGTCCGCCCACCTTCCAAGTGTCTACATCCGACCATCTCCACTCTGCTATGAAAATCTCAACTTTGTCCCGTTGGTCTCTCTAGAATGCTTTCTTTAGCCTGCTTCGTCACTGTTTGGTATGTGTAGATATGTAAAAATAATAACCAGTTCCTGTCTAGATTGTCGGTTCCCACCCATCACTGTCGCTGTTGGATAGATATTGCTCTTTAGACGCTTCTTGTCGCAAGTCTTGTGTTAGCTTAGCCTCTCGTCATAGTATCCTCCTTATAGTAGGTTATCCCTCCTTGTCCGCACCTCCTGCCAGTCGTCTAGTTAACTATAGCTCTATTATCTCTCTTGGTGTCTCTGTCTTTTAGCTGTAGACGAAACCTTTTCGGAGGCTCTCTCTCCCTCGGGCTTTGTGGTTCGCTTTTCTTCTTCTAGCTTTTGACTGCTTACTTCTTCGCTGTTCGCATCGCTTCCGTGTCCGCTAGATAAGGTCCTCTTCATTTTTTTTTTTTGTTTTCCTCGATCATCTCCGCCTCTTGTTATGATGTCAGCAGCCTACAAAAACAGTCTCCGAACGGACTGTTGAACCTAGAATCAGATGTTCGGGTATCCAGGTCTTTTTTTTTTGTGTGTGTGACGAATGAGAGGCTACAAGAGAGACTAGCTCAATGCTAGTAAAGTTCAGCAACAGCTTGAGAGTTTGTCTGCTCAATTAGCCACTTTGACAGTCAGCCAGCTGTTGTTCGGGGGGTACTTGTGAATTTTTACCCAGTCGGAAAAGTGTGGCAAGTAGCAAGGGAATCCACTAATCACTGTTGAACAAAAGTTCCAAGTGCTGATTGTAAAGAAACATGTAGGTTATCTTTTGGTTTTTGCAACCAAGACGTCGTCAAAAATTTTTATCTGTCATCGAATGACGTCAACGCGACGTTGCCGTCCTTAACGGGGACTCTGTCGGAGCTTCCTCCTCCTCTCCAGGTACCCCGAGTCCAACTCGGACGCTCGTTAAACTATTTTCTTAATGGATGTCTGAGCTTTTGGCACCAAAAATGAGTTCTGATTATGGTTCTTTGTTTTCTGGGACAGCTGTCCTACTGTCTCTAATATGGTGTGATGAATTGGCACCTTCAGAAAGAAGAAAGCCGAGGCACCGATCCAGAATCACATCATCCTGGGTCTTAAAAAAACGATGAATCACATCAGGTCGAACTGCAAATCTTATCATCTCTGATGTGCGTAATTACCTCTTGGTATTGAAGGACAGTAAAACCGGTGCCAGGGTCTTTTGTTAAGTCTAAAAAGCTGTTTGATCCAGTCGGACTACCTTTCTACATTTTACGTTCTTCTTCGTCGTAGGTTATTTTCTCTGTTTCTCTAAAACTTTAAATTTTTCTGCATGGGAATCCAGTCCTGCCTGTTTTGTGACGAGGTTTTATGTCCGTGCGTCTCGAGCGGTTTGAAAAATTTTCGGTGGGGATTGATTGAGGGAGCGTTAGAAGAGGAAACTGTGGTTTCTTTGGGGTTTGGCTCGTCTCTTTGACTTCTTAGCGTTGAACTGCCAGTAATTATTACAGCTTCATCACGTTGGGTGATTTCGTTAACGGTGTGTGGATTCTGGATTTGGCCGAGCATGCAGGCTTTTTTTTTTTTTTTTTTTTTTTAACACTTTCCCAGGACAACCACTGTTTGTTTTCTGTTTTTCATCCTCGACCTGGCACATTCGGGATCCGACCAGGCAACCTCAACTTTTTTAAAAAGCTGCTACCACACCTCTCTCTCTTGCATTGTTGTAGCATGAATCTAGGTGAGGGGGGCAATGGGAAGGATACACGGATAAACCTTGATGTCATATTAAAAACCGTCTGTTCTCCGCTAAAGGCCAAGTGTATCAAACATTTCGGAGAGCAGACTTCTTCTTCTTCTTGTTCTTCGTCTCTAAGCGAGCCATCCCTCTCTCTTTCTGGGGTCAGTGAGTGCATGGTTGTATCGTCGTCAATGTTTGTTGTCCAAAAAAAAGCATGACATGACCGTGATGGTGATGATGATGATGATGATGAAGTTAAATTCTCTCCTCTTGTTGTCCCTGTTTTTTAAAAACGTCTTGTCAGGCGCCGCCGAGGGCGAAGGGCACGATGGATCTCAACCAATCTCATTTCTGGACTCGACAGAAGTTTGTACTGTCGTCAAACGGAGCCACTGTAGCAAAAAACGGAGCGCCAAACTTTTCGTTATTTTTTTGTTGTTGTGTGTTCCCTCTCCCAAAGATGTCACGTTTGGCAGATCGCCGCACCCGTTTGTCGTGGCGCCACCTTGCGGTGGGGATCGCCGTGCACGTTTGCAGCCCCCCGTAAAATTGAGACGACAAAAATGAAACGCAACAAAAACGGAGAGCAAGCGAGAGAAAAGGCTGTCCAACGGATAAATTCTCCTCGTTTTGTCAAACAACGTGCACGTTCTGTTTTTTCTACATCTGTGTTTTTTGGTAAGAACCCTCGGATTGCTGCCTCACTATTCTGTACATAGAGAAAACACACACTCACCACACACACACAGAGCTTAAAGACATAACTCATAATCTCCAGCTGCGTTATTTTACATTTACTCTTTATTTTTCTGAACATGGAAGATTATTAGCGTTATTACAGCAGTTATATAGGTATGAATACTACTCAGCGGGGGACGGGCTAAACAAGACAGACGATGCAGATTTCACGACGGCTGCAGACCTCCCTGTACATCAGGATCAGCCATGATATTCTCAAATGATGCCAAATGTTTTTTGAGCAGAGTACACCTTTTAATCTCTCTCTCTTCTCTGTCTCTCTTCTCTGTCTCCTCTCCCTCCCCCCCTCCACATCTCTCTTTGTACATTTTTTCTATTTATTTAAAGCAAAAATATATGGATTGTATCAAGCATGGAAAGGCAAAACAAATGTTACAGTTGACAACAAAAAAAAAATCACAGGCTTTTATTTTACAGCAGTATATTTGTTTATTCTAGGGATCTGTTTCTTTTTTTTTCTTTTTTTTTTTTTTGGAAGAAATAAAAAGTCATTTTCCATTCCTAAACGTTTGTCCTGTTTTCCTTTTTAAAAAAATCTATTTCGAGGTCTCGCTTGATAAAATTCGAGGCCTTGAAATGTCAAACGGTGCATCTTCTGGTTTTTAATTACGCCGCCGGAGGGGCTCGAGCCTTCTTCTTCTCTGGTGAGATCTCAGCCCATGTTTTATGTGTTGCATCTTCAATCTTCACGTTCATACAAACTGTTAAACACGCTTAAAGTTTGCCCGTTTTGTCGTTCGTCGTCTGCTGGCCTCGTTGCGACTCCAGGCGGGGAGTTGAATCCTTTAATGCTTGATGGTATTTATCGAAGGAACAGAGTGTGTTCTGGTTGTTCCCGTCAAAGTCTGGTCTTAAATCAGCGAATTTAGTCACAAATTAAATCCAAAAATGGGAATTAATTCATTAGAAGTGTGCTTAAAGGTCCAGTGAGTTTTCATTTAAGGGGATCTATTGACAGAAATGGAATACTAGAAATTTTGAGTGTGCCTGAGGCTTCCTGCCTCTCAACCCATACATTATTATTGACAGTACTAAGTAAGTACAGTATTATTACCACAAACTGTATCAGGTATGACAGGCAGAAGGACAAAATGGCCGACTGTCTGTCCCAATGATAGTATATATATACTATATAAAATCTGTGGCGTTGGCTGACAACATGTTGGATGTACTGCTTCTAAAAATCGGGGTGGATCATCGGCGGACCTGAATGACACCTGGTTGCTCAAAAAGCCATCTATAACAGCACCCACGCTCTTAATCCTGCATAACTTTAAGCCTTAATATAATCTGAACAGGTGAGTTGTATAAAAATTCACCCTCAGTACAGTTGTCATGAACGGGGAAATTAGCTATAGAGACCAAAACTGTTTTTTGTACCAGGCTGTAAACATGTTTATTTCTGCTGTGAAGTTGGACATTTTAACATGGGGGCTTATGGAGACTGACTCACTTCTGGAGCCAGCCTCAAGTGGACGTTTGAGGAACTGCATTTTTTGGCTTCACTTTACAGCCACAGAGGTTACTGCTTGGTCTGTCCATGAGAGAGAAATGTAGCATTGACAGTCATTGACATTAGAACGAGGGTCTATTTTGCTTGGAAGGTTCATAACTGAGGTGGAAGTATTTACATAGCGGCCATGATGACAGCTGTTTGAATTCTCTAAACCGGTGTTTCTCAAACTTTTTACACTGTGTACCAGAAAATATTCGTCTCTCCAAGTACCACCATCATCACAGAGCAGTTTCCATACCAGACTGAGATGCAGTTGGTTAGGACACTCGATGGTGCAGTGGTAAAAGTTCACCAGAATCTGAGGAGACAAATGAACCTTCTTGATCCTTCTTGACCCAAGAAAGGTCCTCTGAGATGTGGACACCAGAAACTTGAAGCATGAGACACATGCAACCTCTGTACTATTGATACAGATGGAGGTGTGTGCCATTGTTGGATTTCCTGAAGTCCTCAATGATCTCGTTGGTCTTCCTCCCAAAGGTTGTGGGGTAGGGAGGCCAGTTAGCTTCTTCATGGACCTGGTTTTGGGTGCAGGGAGGTAAAAAAAAAATGGACCTGGAACCAAAGGGGTCCACATAAACACATCTGAAATGTCCCATATTCTCTTTAACGGTGGGAAAACTTCGAACGTACAATTAGGATTTCCAATGCGTAGTTAATGCTTTGTTGTTTTTGTACACGCCTTGTATACCCGTCTTGTTTGGACGTGTTGATCTCTAAAACTCTTCTGGTCTGATTCGTCTGTTGCTACAACTCCAGCTCTCCCACGGTGACGGATTGAAAAGCAGGTTCCCACCTCCTCGACTCCCACCGAGCCATGAATAATGAAACGGTTTGTGTAACACGATCACATCACTTGTGATGCATTCGGCCATATTTCAGGGTGTTTCTTGACTACACGGTCCTTGGTAAGAAAATATATCCCTCAAAATGTACTCAGCCTGACAAACAGCAGTGTTTTGTCTTTGGTGAATAATTTATTGTCAAACTACCTGCTGACACTGAGCGGAAATTTGTCTCTCTGTCCAAGATGAAAGATGGTAACAAAACTACAAGAACCAACTTCATGAGAACATTTTTAGCCTTCGTTACGCATTCAATTACAGCATTAACATTCGATAAATATCACTCCAACTGCAGTGTTGTAGTCTTGGTCTTGAGATCACTTTTTAAAGACATCAGGGTTAGACAAAAGACTGGATTTTAGTCCAAGATCAGTCAAGACCACACCAACTTGGATACCTAAGTAGGGTATATACTGTCTGGTCTTGGTCTTGTCTCGGTCTGGATACAGTCTGGTCTGGGTCATGACTTGGTCTTGGTTTAGTTGGTCTCGACTACAACACTGGCAGTAAGGTATGCACACTTTGTGGGAGTCAAGCGTGGGAAAAGCTGGTTTTGAAAGTTATGTCACTTTTTTATGTATATAAAAGTGTGCTGGTGTTCCACACACAGTAAAAGTAATTATAAATAAATATTAATAAACCAGGAAAAGTCTTTTAGCTTTCTGGTCTTCATTATCTGTACGGTAAATAAGAAGTAACAGACCCGGGATGCAAATACTGTTTGGGAGCAGAGCCGATGTTGTGCCAGAACAGGAGCTGGGCAAGCAGGCAATGTAACTGGTGCTGCCTGCTCCATGGCAGAGGCAAAAAAACCGAAGAGGACGTTGACGGAGGAAGCTAAGAAGAGAAAAGGAGAGAGTGAGCGAGCAAGAAGCCGCCGGACAAGAGTAAATCTGGCTCTGACTTTTAGTGGTTGGTGAGAGCTTGGTTGGCTATTAGCAAAGTTGTCAACTCGATAGTTTTTGATCATAAGTAATGTAATCAGAACAAATACTCGAGTACAGCTAAACAGTGTTGCTTCAACATGTTTTTTTTAGCAGGTTGCTGTTCCTTCTCCTGGTAAATAAACTCCATGTTTTGGATCCGGTAAGAGAAAGTGACAGAAATCCAGAAGCAGTTCGTCCCATTGTGGCGGCCGCCGGCCCACAGCAGGCCTGTTAGTGACAGACGACGGTCAGCAGGAGGAATGTCAACCCCCCACCTCCAGATAAGTTCTGACAGCTGTAAATTGAGAGAGGAGGAGGGGGAGGAGGAGGAGGGGGGAGGTGAGCTGTTATTTTTATCTTTCATTCAGCCAGGCCTCCCCTCTCTCTCTCTGTCTCTCTCTCTCTCTCTTTTTCTGCTCTCTCCAAGAAGGCGATCACCTCGTCTGGACCTCTCCCTCTCTGGCTGACCGGAGAAACTTCTGGAGGTTTGCTCACGGCATAAAGACCAGGAGAGACCACTCCAAGGTTGGAGGAAGATATCCGAAGAAGGAGAGACTCAAACCGACAGGCCAACATGGCTCTGATGTGCTACAACAAAGGGTGTGGAGTCAAGTTTGACGCCGACAAGAACAAGGACGGTGAGTCCTTTTTCTTTTGTGTCTGTGCTTTTTTTATTGAAATACTCAGTCCAGTCAAGGTCTATTGGGTGGTTTAATGTTTTGTTCATCAATGACATGAAGCCTCGGTGAAAGTCAGTCCATGTGAAATACTTAGATGAGGTTCATGAGTTGAATTTAGGACTATTTTCTCTTTAGATCCTGAAAAAAAAAGACTTTAGTTTGGTATTTTCAGTCTAAGTTGGGTTTATGCATGCTTTTATTTTGAAAATATGCTCGTGACCAGATTTCTAAATGTTTGTTGGTTTTATTGTGAAGTTTTGGGTTTGAATTTGGCAAATTCGTGTCAATTTGAGTCTTTAAACCGACTTTTACCGGACACAACGGGTGGGTAACAAAACCAGATTCATGGTGTGGATTTTTCCGAGTCAGAGTCAGAGTTGTCAGTTTGAGCTTAGCCTAGCATGTATCGTAGGCCACGTGTCTCTGGAAGCATGAGACAGCTATCTGTCCTGCTGCTTTTTATGGGACACTTCTCGGCCGCGGTGACCCCCGTGAACAGCTGATATGACCAGCTGACTCCATATAAAGACTTGACGGTGTTTTCCTTGCAGATTCCTGCGTCTTCCATCCAGGTGTTCCCATCTTTCACGATGCTCTGAAGGTAAAAAAGCACACGAAGACAAGAAAAAGAAGACTTCTTATGAAGCTGGATATTAAAAAATAAATCATTTTGTTTGTGTTTCTTTCTCCAGGGTTGGTCCTGCTGCAGGAAAAGAACGACAGACTTCTCTGAGTTTCTCTCCATCAAGGTAAAAGAAACCAGCTCAGGGCCAAACAATCAATTCAGGATGCTGTAAATATTTGTGGCTGGTTGGAACAAAGCTGCTGGGAGGTTACTGCATGAATTACAGTCAGAGTGGGAAAAAAAAAAAAAAAAAGTGGAGGAAAGTAGATTTACTGAAGCGAAAAGGTCCAATGTGTCACATTTAGAGGGCTTTTACGGGATCTGTCAGAAATGTTTCAAACATTTTCATCAGTGAAAAATCACCAGAAAACAGAAATATTTGTGTTTTTGGTACCTTAAAATGTCTCAATTTGGCTAGTACTCTGTGTACTTTCAGCAGGGTACTGTTGTCTCAATTGATGTACAGCGCTGTGAACTTACCAGAAATGACAAGCGACGAAACATTTTGCAGCTTCTTCTTCGCCAAATTGCAACCGTGCGGGGCATTAACGCCAACATTTGACTGCCAAAATATAAATATAAAACATCCGTACAACTAACATTTGTATAGTCTTCCTCTTCTTCTGCTACGTAGCTAAAATGGCGACCTCTGAGGGCGAGAAGTGTCCAACTTTTTGCCCGTTATGAGTGCACCACGAGTGTTGGTGGTGATCCTCGGCTCTCCGTCAACATTGCCCTTCACGAAATCCATTTCCTTTTCATCTTGTAATCTTCTGGAGAATTTAAATGAAGTGACCGAGCTGCTCTTCAAATTCTGGCATCCAGGGAATATGCATTTGTTGGACGTCAAAGGCAGAGCTGGGTAGCAAAGGTTGTAGCAATACCACACCACCTGAAACCTTAAATAAACTCCAACACATCCAGAACTCGCCTGCTTACCTTCACCTACACCTGCAGAACCTAGACTGGCTTCTGGTCCCACAGTGGATCCAGTTCATTGTGTTCACACACCAAACACTGAACTTGGGTTGACAGCACCTTCTCCATCGCCGCCCCCTCCCCAAAATCTAAATATCTGTGACTGGACCGACCTCCCCTCCACAAAAACTCACCTTTTAATGTTTAACTGAAGTGTTTTCAGTGTGTTGTTTTGATATTTTGATGGGTTCTCTCCGGGTACTCTGACTTCCTCCAACAGTCCAAAGACATGCAGGTTAATTGATTAATTGGTGACTCTTCGTTGCCTGTAGGTGTGGATGACTTGTCCATGGTGTGCTCCACATCTCAGTCGGACATAGTTCACAGTCTTCTCACGTCTTCACGTCAGAAGTTTCGGGTCATGTTGACCGCTCTTCTTTGAACGCAGGGCTGCACCCACGGGCGCCACAGCAACGAGAAGCCCCAGGAGCCTTTGCGGCCGGAGGTGTCGTCAGATAAGAGTGACATTAAACAGACCAACGGCCCAGAGATAATCTACCAGGGACCCAAATCTGCCGAGAAGCTGCAGAAAGAGAGACCCAGGTGTGTGTGTTTGTACACCGCAACACGTTACATGCATGCATTCACTCACAGAGGTCAGGACGAGGTCGCCTGCAGCATTCTTGGATTAAATAATTCAGTGGATGACAGCACGAATCAGTCTGTGTGTTTCTGATTTCTGTTTCTGTGTTAACGTTTGCAGTTCAGACGAGCCGAAGATCAAACTGCCCCAAAAAGTGTCGCCGTCGCTGACTCAGGTTCTGGAGAAACTGGACCTCAACAAGAAAGCCGAGGATGAGAAGAAAGGTTAGTTAACGTGACCGTAAAGCCAGAATATCTTAACTGTTTTATCATAAAATTCAACTTGTTTCAAGGATTTTAATAAAACTGAACAAAATAAGAGACGAGAATCAAGAAAACAAACTTTTATATTAGAAAATACTTCAAACAAATTGATTTGTGTTGAAAACTGGATGAATTATTCCTTTTTTTTTTTAACTAAATTTGAGTTTAGAGACATTTAAAGTCAAAATGTTTTGATAAAAATGTGATTTTATTCTTTATACTGAATATTTTAGGTTGTAAATTCAGTTTTTCGCTGCTCCAGTTAAAAAAAAACAAAACATTTAATTCATTTTAGTTTGTGTGCATAGAAACCAGAAGCTGGAGGTTGTTTGAGCGTCTCTGATGTGCACGCAGCAAAAACTTTTAAACTTTTTGAAACATTTCTGACTGTAACTGAGCAGAAGAACATCTGTGAGTGAGAATATTTGAACTATTTTATCATAAAAATTCAGTTTGTTTCAAGGATTTTCATAAAACTCTGACGCTAAGACAAAATAAAAATCAAGAAAACAAGCAGTTATGTTTTAAAGCACGTCAAACAAACAAAGAAAATTAAAGTTTAGAGACAGTTAAAGTCAAAATTAATAAAATTACAGCTTAGTTACAACTGATTTTGTAGTTTATATGTGCACAAACATTTATATTTACAGATTTCTGGCTTTGTGTTTGAGTTCAGATGTGTATATATATATATATATATATATATATATATGTGTGTGTGTGTGTGTGTGTATAACAATTCAAAAACAGTTCAGATTCACAGCAGGAGAAAGATTTCCAATCTAGCTGTAAGCTGTCAGTGACGATAACGCAGGTTTGCAGCGCTGTAATAAAGAAAAATGAAACTTTATATTGGAAAATAGTTGAAACAAACTCATTTATTTTGGAAACAGGTTCAAATATTCAAACTGTAATCACATTTTTTAGGAAAACAAATATTTTAAGAGTCAATTTCAAAACAAAAATAACTTGATAAGGAGGATTTTTGCACATTAGTCTGTTTTTAACGCGCGTTTCTGCTTATGTTTATGTTTTGTGTCATCTTATGCACGTCCGTTTGACGTATAATCAAACAACATGTTTATATTTTGTATAAATGTGCTGCAAAAATCAACATTTTATTTTATTTTAACACATTTCTGTTGTCCAAAAACTTTTTCAAAGAATATTTCAGCCTGTTTCTGATAGAAATCAATGAAAATGATTTAATGAAGTTCTTCAAACAAACTGAGAGTTTCAGACTCATTTTATTAAGAAACATTGACATGAGATATTTCTGCAGCGAGCGTCACACTTCTGATCTCTCGTCTCTCTTTTTGTCTTCAGAGAGTCAGACAGTCATGCCAGGAACCCGATGCAAGAACGCCGGATGTAAAACAGTGAGTGTGTGTTCGTCTCAGTGTGTGTTTGTGGGAAACTTCTGCCGTGGCCCAAAAATAGTCGACTATCTGACATCAGCAAAAGCCGAGAAATTCATCATCGACACTGATGGGAGACACACACACACACACACACACACACACACACACACACACACACACACACACACAGGCAGCTCAGTCTGAGTTCAGTTTCCTGTCCTTCAGTGTTGTAAAGCTTTTTAACAGCTCCATCTTGTGGCCAAAACAGAGAACAGCATATAAAAATCACAAACATGGAGTCACTTTTTCAACCTTCGGCTCCATAAATAATCAGATTTACTGAAGTTTGTTCTTGAATGTAATTTTGAGACATTTCTACTTTATTATTTCCACTTTATGTTGTATGTACAAAACATAACATCAACATGTTTGTTAATGATGACATGACAGAAGTAGACTTCACTGAAGCTCACAGAACGCGAGGTGGACAAAAAAATGCTCATAAAAAATAGAAAAAATATAGATATAGAAGAAATAGACAAAATAAGATCAAATAAAAGTCATATTCACTTTTTAAGTATACTGATATTCACCTGGATCATTTTACAGAAATAATCACGCTGTTCACAAACGTCACTGCTCCCTTTTATAAATACATGAGTATAAATATCCACGGCTTCATATTTACTGTTGGAAAGTTTAAATTTGAAACCCAGATCCTGAAAAAAGTTGCATCAAATTAAGAATTTGTATATTTACAAAAAAACGAAGTTTATAAATTTGAACATGAAGTATCTTTGTGCTGTAAACAATTTAAAATGGGCTGAGTGTTTAACACAAAGATACCTTTACACTTTGAAACATTCACGTTAGGAAAAGTTTACTTCTATCCAGGACATCATGGAAAAATTTACTTTTTCACTTCATCTGCAATCAGGAATCATTTAATACTCTAAGTGTTAACACCACTGTTGTAGTACTCGAGATCAGTCTTGGTCTTATTATGAAAAAAGTCAACAAAAAAGTCAAAATTATGAGACAAAAGTCAAATTTATGAGATAAAAAAGTCAAAATTATGAGATACTGGTATTATGAGATAGACTAAGTTTTCATGTTCTTTTTTTTTTTACTGGTGGGAATGGGCTTCCATAGACATCAGCCAAATCTACTGGAATAAAATTTAGATTCCTAAACCACAGAGTGTCCGAAAGAAAAAACAGAGCGGTCTGTAAAGACTTCAAGACGGCGCTTAACGAGGTAAATCAATGTAGTAAACACCCAAACACCAAAGAGTTTTTTGTGCTACCTAAGTAGTTCCTCTCAACCCCTCTTGATCTTGATTACAGCACTGGTTAACACTCGAAAACTGAAAGTTTAAAGTTAAATAATTAGAAAAAAAATCTCCTTCGTGACCCCGTCTGCAAAACAAACGACACCACTTGAGAAACATCATTCAAACCGGCACACACTCGACTGGTGACCTTATCAGGTGACTGACGATCAGATGCGTGAGGAGAAGCTGTGATCTGTTTATTGATCGTCGTTGTCGTCTGCATTGTGTTTGTGTGTTCAGGCCTATCAAGGTCCGAAGACGGACGCGGAGGTCTGCACCCACCACCCCGGAAATCCCGTCTTCCACGAGGGGTAAGACGGCAAGACACACCGCTGCATGTTTCCATTTCTTTACTCATATATCATTACACTCATACATAATTACAATCTTTTATTTGCATAAGTCTCTTTTGAAAACATTAGACTTTTACAAAGGAGCAAACAAACTGAAGGCCGTGTGAGAAAAGATCCGACGGTTCATTAAAGATAATTAAAACAAATCTGCAACATTACAAACTATAGAAGTACGTTGAACTGCAGTTTTCGACTGTGACGTTTTGTTTTTGGTTCAGATACAAGTACTGGAGCTGCTGCTGCATAAAGACGATAGACTTCAACGCTTTCCTCGACCAGAAGGGCTGCACCATGGGGAAACACCGCTGGATCCCGAAGCAGGTACATCCGTGACGTCACCCACAGGTTTCTGAAGAGCTGTTTTGAAGCCACCTTGGCAGTCTTACCTTTGCTTTTCTATGGCACCCACCTGTCAATCAAAGCGTCCATGCTCTTAATTCTCCATAACTTTAAGCCTTAATATAATCTGAACAGGTGAGTTGTATAAAAATTCACCTTCAGTACAGTTGTCATGAACGGGGAAATTAGCTATAGAGACCAAAACTGTTTTTTGTACCAGGCTGTAAACGTGTTTATTTCTGCTGTGAAGTTGGACATTTTAACATGGGGACTTATGGAGACTGACTCACTTCTGGAGCCAGCCTCAAGTGGACGTTTGAGGAACTGCAGTTTTTTTTGGGACTTCTGCATTGGCTTCACTTCACAGCAATGGAGGTTGCCACTTGGCACAAACATCACCTGGGGGTTGAGGAGGGTAGAAGAAAAAAGGACCTGGTCCAAAGTTAGCAGGAAATGTAGCCGGCAATGACTTCACAAAATTGCTTTGAAATACTGAAACATAGCAAAAGTTTCGGCAGGTGCAACTTGATTGTTCTTGCTCTTGTAAAAGTGAAATATACACTGAAATAAGTCTGTGATACTTCTTGGTACACAACTCGATGCAGTTTAATACAGTAGCCCTTCAATAAATCTGTCATGAAGGTTTTGTTTTAGAGTTGTTTGAAGCCGTAGTTTGTTAAAACGAGAAGTGTTTATAATATTTCATCAACCCACATTTACAGAAATGAGGAGACTAAATGGTAACATGTTTATTATCAGAAAAAAACAACAATGTCCCAAAACGTGTGAGAGAAACACCTCCAACAAATCATGGGCTGAAAATACTCAAATATCCGACCTGTTTTTCTTTGTGACTGACCTTTGTTTGTTTGTTTACAGGACAAGAAGAAGGTGGCGTGTCGATACGACTGGCACCAGACAGGAAAGAACGTTGTTGTAACGATTTACGCCAAGAACGCAAACCCAGAACTGTGCAGCATAGAGGCCAACCGCACAGTGGTGAGTGACTTTATCATATATTTCAAGAAACAATAGGAAACATTGGTCAGTGCGCACATTAAATGTGATAATAAATTCATCTTTTTATCCTCTTTAGCTCTGGTGTCAAATCCAGTTTGAGGACAACAAGATTTTCAAGAAAGAGTTCCACCTCTGGGGGGTGAGTACCTGCTGAAAACGTCTAAATTACCGTCAACAATAACTCGGATGAACCTCAATATCCGACTCTTTCCCTTACAGGTGATGGACGTCAAACACAGCTCGGTCAACATGGTCCCATCAAAAGTGGAGATCACCCTCTGTAAGGCCGACCAGGTGGCCTGGGGCAAACTCGAGGACCCGAACTACAAACCCGAGCCCGAGCCAGTAGACGACACCGAAACCACAGAGGCAATCAAGCCCGACTGGGACATCGACGACGACGACATCAGCGACTCGGACGAGGAGTGGACCTACGACACGAGGACGAACAAGACGCAGGAGGAGATAGTCAAAGATGAGGAGAAGAAGAAAGAGGAGGAGGCCCAAAGAAGGAAGGAGGTGGAGGAGGAGATGAAGAGGGCGATGGAGGAGAGGAAGAAGGCGGAGGAGGAGAGGAAGAAGCTGGAGGAGCAGAGAAGACAGGAGGAGGAGGGAGGATACGAAGACATGCCGGAGCTCGAGGACGGCGTTTGATTTGTGTTAGCGAGGAAAACTAAATTAAATAATTACTCTCAACTCCAAATGAAATGCTAATGTGCAACCACCTCTTCACGCTGAAGGTCCTGCGGGAGAAATTTACCTACAAACACACTGGATCTTTGATTTTTTTTATTTAATTATAATGCTTGAAATGCGTTTTTCTCCAAATACAACAAATAAAAACTTCTCTATGTCTGTTTCTACGTCTAAATTGTCTTTTCATACATCTACGTCTAAAATCTACACGGATAAAACCAACACAGAAGGTTGGATCGATAGTATAGAGCTGTTATCCATCACACGTCCCCGGTGTTTAAGCAGAAAGATTAAGATTAATGATTCATTTAAAAGCCTAATGAGTCATTTGGGTGTCCGTTGGTGTTATAGTCTGCAGCCGTAAACAAAACAGTTAACCTTTGGCTTCTGAGTCATGCTGACATTGTATTTCAACACATGCTTTTGTATCTTTAATATAATGGGTTAACATTTGATAGCGGAGCTGCAACACGAGACAGATGTATCGTACGTGATTAGGCGATAGGCTGCACCGTGCTTTACTCATAGAACTGGAGTTATATCCACGCCACTAATGTTTCTTAGCGTTCAGTCTTTTTCAATGCTTATAATCAAAAACCAGCGAGTCGAAAACTTTGCTAACAGCCAAACATCAAGCAAGGTCAACAACACAAGACATAGCAGCCAGCTAATATTATTTACTAGTACAACAGCAAGAAGCAACTAAAAGTCAGTTCCAGATTTACTCTTGTCCGGCGGCTTCTTGCTCGCTCACTCTCACCTTTTCTCTTCTTACCTTCATCCGTCAACGTCCTCTTCGGTCACTTCGCTTCTGCGATTGTGTCCATTGAGGCTGCTGAGCCCGGTTACCATTGCCTGGCTTCCCCAGCTCCAGTTCTGGCACGACACCTCCTCTTCTTCTTGCCGGTGGTCCAAAACGCCTGTGGTACAAATACTAAAATTTCCCCGGTGCTCTGAGCTCACAATCCGGGCAAAATGTAAAATTCTCAGATGACTGTAGAATAACAGGTTAACGGGGCAGTGGGAACAACAAAAAATAGTAAAATTTAGGCACTTAACACCTGCAGTTTACTAAAAATATAGTAACATTACATTTCCATGCTGCAAATATTCAAATAAATGTAGTTTCACTACGAATATAGAAGTTATTCATTACACTTTGTACATATTATCACGCTACTAGTCTACAAACTTTAACGTTGCTCTCAGACACTGTTTGGTGGAATTCCGTAAACGTATCGTGTCCGTAACGAAGAAGTCAAACATAGCTGCAGCACTGGTAATCATCAACAACAACACGTTAAACCAAAGACACAAGTTTCACACTTCAATAATTCATTTAATCTCCAAAGGGTTTGCGCTGACTTTGTCTTTGTTACACACTGCACACGATAACACAATAGAAACACCTCGCGACGTACAAGGTCGTGCAACATCTAGTCTGGCTTCCAGCATTGGCGCACACAGTCTCAATAATATAGGCTGTTCAGATCAAAAGAGGAGGGGGGTGCGTTCACAAATGTTGTCTATGGAAATACTGTTGCACAAATATGGTGGGGTGTTCATATCAGCAGTTCCTCAGCAGTCTTTTAATTTTATTTCTTCTTCTCAGCTCCGTTAAACTCCTCGGAAGAGTTTCAGTCAAAAAAAAAAAAAAAGACATTTTTGCAGTTTGAAAAAAATGACACAAAAAAATCAAACAAAACAAAACAAAAAAAAGATAAATTATTATTATTATTAGGCTTAAAAAAAAAGAACAAAATCTACGAAATCCTTGGTTAAAAGACTGTTAAACATAGGCAACTAGTTTTCTTTTAAAATCCCAAACTGGCTTCCACGAATGTGAAAACAGATGCTAATTAAAGCACAAGGTAGATTTTTTTTTTTGTTTTTTTTTTCTCTCAATAGATGTTACAATTTTCAAAACTATACACAAAAAAGTTCACCCAAATATCTGCAAAATATAGGCTGAATATGACATCTGTTTTTTGTGTAAACGATTCATTGTAATAACAATGGAGAAATCCAATAACTTTGGCTTTTACTTGAATATTTTTTCTTAGAATACTATTTCAATACCAATTGGTGTAACATTTCAATGGCATTTCAATGGCAGTAGAATGATCACATGTAATAACATTGGCGTTTAAATGGGAAATCTCAAGCTGCTGTGGGAGTAAATTGTACAACCACTGATGTAATAAACATTTGTGTATACATCTTTATATATTTATCATTCTTTTTTACGTTTGGTTAGATATATTACATTTTATCAACACACTTTTTTGTCCGTATACATTTATCATAAATAAAAGATTTGTCATCAAATCAATTAAAAAACACTCG
The DNA here is from genome assembly GCA_033000465.1 of Sciaenops ocellatus. Classification (NCBI taxonomy): domain Eukaryota; kingdom Metazoa; phylum Chordata; class Actinopteri; family Sciaenidae; genus Sciaenops; species Sciaenops ocellatus. Next base: position 4,523,417 of record CP136875.1, read on the forward strand.
TAAAACACTCGAAATCTTTAAACACACGCACACACGCCGCACACATGCACACAAATGTCTTTTTTTCCCCCTCCCGTTAAGTTTGCGTCTTCGTAAAGTGCAAAGGCAAGATACAGTAAACTTTGAAATGTACGACATACAACAACTCTCGCGTCTGAAGCTCGCGCACTCTCACACACACTTTGTATGTCTCGTAACCCACTGAACTCAGTACAAACTTGGCACAACACCACTAAAGCCTCTAAGGTGTAGAGCGTATAGCTGGCACACTATGAATACAGTAGCACAATCCTACCAGAGCTGAACATCTACGACGCCTCACAGTAAAACTCCGCCCTATTGAGGGTTGGTACGATAAAACATGTAAATAACTGAGAAAATCAACCCTTTATGTGAATGGGGGGGGGGCACACAGCTCCGTGACTTTGCCCTTCTTGATCAGACCTGAGTCAAAGTATTTTAATGTTTTGTCCCTTTTTTTAGTTTTATCGCAACAAATCAACTTTAGGTAAGAAAAGAAATACTTTTCTGTGGTTCTTCATAGTACCTTCACACAGCTTACGTTTAGGTTTGTAGCTAATATTTGACTCAGGTTTAATCTTAACTAGTGAACATTACTACTTTATTACATCCTGACTATTGAAACTTAACATTTTTGCTGTTTCATACAGTATTGGATGAAAAGAGTATCGGATGAAAAAAGAACTGCATAAACTTCATCTCTGTCCATTCAGTATGGAGTTAGCTTCGTGACATGTTTAGTCGAGCTTGTGACAAAGTTATTTTTTATCTACTGTATACTTAAAACATTTAGTAAAAGAAAATGTTTAACAAGCATTTGTTTTTTTCCTTAATTTTGTAATGCGAAATAGTTCAAAGATAGCCAACTTTGCTATGACAAAGCACTGGAAGCTTTGTCTTGTCTTTTATCTATTGTATATTTAACACATTTAGTAAAAGAAATATTGAACAAGTAGTTTGATTTAGGAGCATTTCCTTAACTTTGTCATGGCAAAGTTAGCCAGCATCAAACTATTTTATATGACAAAGCACTGGAAGAGGTTGGCGAAACAGCTAGCCTAGCTCAAAGCTACAACAATTACAAAGCTGTCTTTCATCTACTGTATATTTAACACCATTAGTAAAATAAAATGTTGCTTAACAAGCTAGATATTGAGGATTTCTTCCTTCTTTTTTTTTTTGCTAACCTAAGCTGAACATGTCTTTACCGCGTGCACAGAGATGAAAAATATCGCATTTCTCAATCAGTCAATCTTGCAGGATAACACCACAAATAAGCAAAATTTCCCCAAAAATGTCTGACCATTCTTTTCGAGAACATGACCGTAAAAAACCCGGGTGGAAGTTGCCTCCGGAACACGTAAACGTCAGCATTTTTTTTTTTGCCGTTTCCGAACAGCAGCACTTGTCTCCAAGATCATTAATAATCAAATACATGAAATCTTGGTGTTTGTTTAAAACCTGCTTGTAGAACCCTGTAAATCAATACACTCTCCTGAAGTTTGAACAGCACAGTATTTAAGACATTTTAAGTGTTCATCTTGCAGTGAAACCGTCAGGTTAAAACAAACTTTGGAAGTGCTGCTGGTCTGAACAAACAAGCTAAAAAAAAATTCCCCATTTTTGAGGCAACTTCAGCCCTCACTGTGAGGCGAAGGAAGGCTAAGTTTGCATGCAGGGACACACGAAACAGCATTAATTGGCTTCGATTATATGCACAGTGGCCAAGGAGTTTGTCAAAGGGGGGAAGCAGCAAAGCCGGGACAGCTTCACAGATTACCATTGGGAAAATAGGATAACAAAAAAATATCTATTTGTAATAATAATAATAATAATAATGATAATAGCTCTTAACCACGGACAAGGCAAAATAAAATATCCACTGACTCTTATATTACATATACAATCAGGAGTATGGCAAAGTAGTATACTAAGTTTTCGTTAATGTGTCCTTGATGCTTCCTCCTCTGTAAACACCTTCACCATACACTCACTGAGTCATTTCATCTGGTACGGTACCTGAAAATGATTCTCCCCACATTAAAAACACACTTTAGACCTTGGTAATAACTGAGTGATGTACTGTACTTGTTAAGATCTCGTCGTAAGGCTGAATCCAGATGAAATGGCTCATCGTAAAGAACGTTTTTTAAATTTTTTTTTGCAGCCTCGGTTCACACAAATCAGACGACGACAGCCTATTAAGAACCACTTTAGAACCACAACAGTAGAACCTTTGTGAAATCTTATATATATATGTATATATATATATAGAATTTTAACATTATTGTTATTCACAGATTAATACATATCCACACAAGTACATTCCTCGGTACATTATTATTATTTTTTTTTGCAACATTTAAGATCAGTTCAGTAGACGAGAAGGTTGAGATGTTTCAGTTTGTTCATTTTTGTTGATTTGTTGCCGTTTTTTTTCGAGTTCTCATGGCAGTAGCAACAAGAAATAAATACTCTTTGAAAGTCGACCAAAAAAAAAAAATCTAAAAGGCTATAATAAGTTTTAAGTAAGAGAGAGAGAGAGAGAGAGAATTAAAAGATCGTAACAACTTATATGATAGTAGATATAAAATAAGATGGCTGTGCTCGACATGCAAGGAGAGCACCACGTAAACACGACGCTTTGACGTTTTGGTTCCTCCCTTTTTGTTCTCTCAACTTTCCCACGTCGAAGCAGCTAAACAGAAACCAAAAAGCCAACGGTGAAAGCGATGCAGCGATGCAAAGCCAGGCCTCTTAACGTTAAAACGATAAATTAAAAAGTCAAAATAGAAGAAAAAAAAATCCTCCCTGCAAAAAAAAAAAAAGAAATGGACGGTAAAGAAGTGAAGCAGGGAGGAGGTAGCATAAAAAGTTGTTTGGGAAGATCCTTTTCTTCCTCACACCTCTCGTCAGGCCACTGGGTATCGCAATTAAGAGGGTAGGAGAACAGGAAGAGGAGGGTAGGGGTGCAACCTCACCCCTGGTTGTCGCGGTAACTGGGGGGCAGTAATAAAAGCACCTCGTGCAAGTACTTCAGTTGCCCGAAGAGTCGGCCTCGCTGGGTCCACTTTTGATATCCCAAGTTCCTGCAGGAGAGAGAGAGAGAAACGAAAGTCAAAAAACGACCTCCCCAAAATAAACGAATTAACACCTGAACCAAGATGACTGCCTACTTCTTCTTTTAGAGTTTTGGAGTCGGAGCAAATCTCAGACCTTCAAAGACCAACTTCACGGTTGACTTACTTGGCACGATTATAGTGTCAAACACAAAGTTTTGGCAGCTCACGTACCGAGAAACAGAATTAGAGATGGATATGGTCCGATCCCGCAGATCGATGAACTGTTGTACGGTTGTATGTTTGTATACGACGGCTCTGAGGCGTGAGGAGTTCGTACCAGCTGTCATATCAGGAGCAAACAAACAAGATCGCAGGTGGATCAGGCTCCATGAAGCCGACATGAAGCACAAATATCTGAATCGTCTGATCGGGACGTCCCGTATACGATACCTACCATACATGAGAAAACTGAAGTCTGACTCTCACATCCAAAGAAAATGTGTTAAAAGACTGAAACATGACAGATACTTAAAGGCTACAACTAGGTTAATTTTGGGATTTTTTACCATCATGAACCTGGTGGAAATTTAGAAAAACTGTTGAACAATGGAGCAGAAACAAAAGCAGCTTCTGCCGCAGCGATTTCTGTCGTGGTACAAATGAGAGAACACGTCAAAGAGATTCCACACCTCCGATGATTCTCCTTTTCTACGGTCCAAAAGAGGTGAGACTTCAACCGGAGTCCTCTCCGTGTTCACAGTCATCGATGATGGTGTTGGAGCGAGTTCTTGGCTTGAACATGGCTATTTGTTAATCATTAAAAACGTTTGATATTATCGTAATGTCAAGACGAGAAAAAGACCGACTAAAGACAGCTCGGACTGAGTTTTACGACGACCTTACACAAAACGATTGAGACGACGGGAGCACGCTGTAACTCGAGCAAAACTTTCAGGATTTTATACTGAAATCTGAAATTTGTGTGCGACAGTGAAATCATCATTTGACGTAAGCAGTTTCTCTTTTTTCAACAAAGACAACTGATACGATGTTTGTAATGTCGCTCTGAGGAATAATTGCAGAACACAGCACACAGAAAAGGACTCGGGCTCTGTTATGATCCATGAATAAACGCCTGGATCCGACCTGAACTGAGGAGCTTCTTGTTCTCGTAGAAGGGGAATTAAATCGGTTTGCATATTGTCGCCGTGAGGACTGATTTCACATTGGGGAGTTTCCGACAGCTGGCGTACCTCGGGCAAACAGTCTATCAACAAATGTCTAGATGGGGCCCAATGCCGATCAGAGACATCCCCGAAATGAACCGTAGCGTCTCCTTCCAGACAAAGGGAAGTAATATGGGTGTAACACCGAGGCTCTGAGGCATGACAGCAAAGATCAGATGGTAGCTCGGCTCGGGGCGCCGTCCTGACGTCTTACCTGAGAGGGAGCTGTTGGACTTCTGCTTGTGGAGCTTCTCTCTCTCCTTCTTCACCTTGGGGATGATCTTCAGCTTCATGCTGCTGCTGCTCTTACTGCTGCCTCTCACCGAGTCCTACAAAACAACATCATCATCAGACACAGGAGGTCTAGTCTACATTTTGACGTGGACTTTCTCTCAGACATTTGTAAACACAGACCTCCTCCGAACACTGCATGAGCGGACAGATCCAGTGGATGTCGTCCAGCTTGTGGAGCTCAGCGCTTAGGCTGTTCAGAGTCGACCGAAGCTCCTCTTCCTCTGGAGAATCCGACTGTGGAGGATGAAGAAGAGAATGCTGTGTTACCTTTACTTTTATAGCACCTTTAAAAACAAGTGCCTTACAGAGCAGAGGGCCCAACAGAAGGCCAAACAAACTGGACCCCAAACTGGGCACGTCTTTTGGAAAAAAAAGGTTTGACTCAATTTACGCTGCAAAATAGAGACACGAAGAAGGTGGTTTAAGCAGTGGTTGAGTGACGTAGACAGTGAATGAGAGTGAGGGAGTGCCGGCCCCGATAAAGTCGGTTAATCAGAGAAATAAAAAGTTATTTCCTGATTGTTTCACGGCGGTTACGTTACAAACTGCTGCACAGCGCCTGATTGTGTTTGAATGCGGCCTAAAGCTGTCTCGTATGGAGTTAATATACAAATGTGATATTTGATCATAAGGATGGATAAAATGGAAAAATATCCTCCATCTGTAAATATGAAAATACTGAATGTTAACATCTGCTGTTTTTCTAACCATCTGAAGATGATGTACATTTTAATACCCTGAGTAAATATTATGCAAACACACAGATTAGTAAACAGTAAACATCTGCTAACCTGTAAACTTAAATATGAGATCAGATAAAATAAGTTTCTCCTGATTAGTTAAAACATTTCAAAACTGAGGACGACAAAGCAAAGCGAACAAAACGAGCAGCAAACATTTAAGTATTGTTGTCTGAATGTTGTCATTGTGTTTGCTCTTCTGCACAAAAGAGCTCTCATGAATATAAAAGCAAATCTCCTCTCAGGGTAAATAAATCCACAGCAAATAAAACAAACCAAAAAAAAAAAAAAACACAACAAAGACGACAAAACTGCAGAAACTGAAACGTGAGACGTCAAAGCTCGACCGGTGTGGACGGACAACAACAGGCGAGGCAAACAAAGACGACAACAGAGAGAAGACGTGGATGAAATTGAAGAGTTGTACCAGTAGTTTTCCATCGAGCAGCATCCTGGTTTCAGCCTGGAGAACTTTGCTGCTGTTGACAATTTCCACCGCCGTGCTGCGACTAAGACACTAAAAAAAAACAAATGAATGACTTGATTTTGCATCATCGAGCACAAACATGTCCAATAATAAAAGAAGAGGATGCAGATGATGAACGTGTCCATTTATTGACACTAAAATATCAGAACAAGTCATTTATCATATTTTTTTTTCTACGTATTTACTGCAGTCAGTTTACAACATACAAAAACAAAAACTTGATATTTTACTTCCATTTCTCGGTGTTCAATCTGTTTTTTTGTGTTTAATTTATCCCAATATGATTGAACATGCATTAGCTTAAAAAAAAATGTGATGGTCACAGACCTAGGAGCTAAATCTGGTCATGGAAAATTACGTTTTTTCGCAGATATCTTTGTCACCACAAGACTGAACTAGCAAATTAGTTTATATGTGTGGTATTTATTCAGTTTGGGAAACTAGAAATCGCCTCTGTTGCAGGTTGTTACTAAGGCTCGGACTACTTGCTGGAGTGTTCCATTAGAGTCTACTACAGTCACTGATTGTTTTCCAGGTATTAGTCAGACCTTTGATTTTATGTTTTAAGTTGGTGATTGTTGTATAATCACAATATTACATTTGAGGGTGTGCTTTACTGTCATTATTGGCACTTCAGTGATGCTTACATATCACTGTCATGTCAATAATGATGGTAAAGCACACCCTGGGGTGTAATATTGCTTACAAACACGAAAAAATAATAATTATTTCATTAAAATTACAGAAAAAAGTGTAAATATAACACTGAAACTGATTTATAATCCAACAAATGCTTAAAATACAGCTCATTATTATACTTTAACTGAACTTTTGAATTAATTTGAGCATTTTTTGTCTGTTTTTCTACCACTTTCTTATCTCCATGTCACAACGTCACTGATACATTTCAAGTTAACAGGCGGCAAAAATTAACAGCCTGTAAAAACTGACATGAGACTCGAGCGTATTGCTGAAAATCTGTACTCTGCTTTACTCTTCCATTTTGTCAATCACACGAGCCATATGTCCGTCCATCTGCCTCCCGCTCATCTTACCTCGGGGCTGGACAGTTTGGCCTCAGTGAGCACCAGGGCGGTGGCGTTGACGGCGTGGGCCAACTCTTGCTCCACCAGCTTGTGGGTCTTGGCCGCCTCTCGGATCCTGGGGAGGAACGAGGGAGGAAATCATCGACTCGTAAGAGCTATAATTATTATTTCAGCGAGCTGAAAGGGCACAATTATGGCGATTATTCCAACAAGTTGTCTCAGTCTGTCGATGGGACAAAAGCCCAGTTTTCATTCTCCGTCCCTCCCACCTTCGAGTTTAGTTTGAAGATTCAAAACTTTGATTTTACGGCTAAAAAAGAAGATTTTCACTTGTCTTATCTGCCCTCCAAACATCTCCACTTTGACTTTACGTCATCTCAACGTGGCATTCGTGAAAAATGACACAGTGCACACCTCTTGTATTGTCCATATCAAATCTCTCCCCACCTCTTTCCTGCAATCACAAGAAATTATAACAATTTCACGGCTTCTGAGACAAATTCACAAAAAGGTAATTACAATATTTATCATCTTGCAAACGTGATTAAGGAAGATTGTAATAAACCAGACAAACTGAGACAAGCTGAGACGTCCTCAGAGAAAAAGACCTCATCAGTGCAATAAAGAGCTAATTGCAGTGGGATGAAGGAATCCCAAAATGTAGAGCAAAATTCCCAGACGAGCGCTTCAAGAACACACACACACATCTGATGAAACAGGAAGGTTGTACGATGTGTGTATATACTGTAAAAGGTTTTATTAGTTTGTTTTTGCTGTTTGTAAGTTGTCTGCCTCTTCAGTCACCTCTAGCAGTCATAGTAATATGTTCCTGTAATGCTGTAAAATCTCAACTAGAAGTCTCTGAAGACAGATGTCACGTCGTTTTCTGTATGTGTGTAGGGAGGAGGTTTTTAGGGAACCGGTGTCATGCCAGAACAGGAGCTGGGCGAGCTGGCTCTGCAGCTTCTATTGACATAATGGTAGAGGCGAAAAGACAGAAGAGGACGTTGACGGAGGAAGCTAAGACAAAAAAAGTAGAGAGCGAGCAAGAAGCCGCCGGACAAGAGTAAATCTGGGACTGACTTTGAGTCATTGGTGGAATAAAAGTTTTGAAATGATAGTTTACTGCTTGTATTTATAAATTTGTCTTCCATTAAAGTCTTTCTAAAGGTGAACTAAGTAAGGACCTCCGAATGTATCAACATGTACAGCAAGTTCAAACTCAATCTCCTGTCAAAACGTCTTAGGTAACATTTTGACAGGTTTATTTGTGACATTTTGCACCTCAGACCTTCATTGATCTCAGAGTTCAGACGTCAACCAACGCCACGGTTCTTCTTACTTGTTGATGAGTGTGTCGGCCACGATGCCCAGCTGCTGAACCTGAGCGCACTCCTCCTCGGTAAGATACTCCATGGACTGCTGGGAGTTAAGGCGAGGCCTGCTGGCGCGGTAGCTGTCGATCTTCCTCTTGTCCTCCCAGGACTTGAGCGTACTCTCGAACGCCTGGTTGTACAAAGACGGCAAAAAGGTTTAAGTCATGAATAAAAAAACAGAGATTTGACCTCATGTTGAGATACAAGAGACAACTTTATCTGTAAGTCTGAGGGGGGAAAAAGAAAGAAAAGGTTGTTTTATTACATCCAGAGATGAATTTAATTTAACAACCTGTCAGTTATCACGCCTCAAACAGGCACCCAGCGGGGGACGACGCTCACCTGAAAACATTACTGTCACCATTTGACTGAATAAAAACCACATTTAGGAGGATAAAGCCAGTGAGCCGGCATTCTTCTCTCTCTGCGGTACTTAAAGAGGGAAACCATGGAAACAAACCGAATGTGCTTGGCTCAAGAGAGTGCTCAAAGGTTTGAACAGCGTGAATAGAGAACAAACACAGTGGGTATGAATTTGATTTAAGAAATCCCAAAATAGAAAAAAAAAAGAGTCAACAACACAGAGCCGGAGAGCTGCAATATTTATGAAACCAAGCGCCAATATTGTTGTTTTTCACACTGTAAACGTATAAAGTAAAGTAATTTGAGGCATTACTCTGTCTCTGGTGAGCATCTGCGCTCTGTTCTTGTGGGTGATCTTGACGATGCCGGGCGGTTGGATCCAGGCCTCTCCGTCCACCTGCACGGGGACGCCCTCCTCCCCGAGGATGGTGATCTTGACCTGGCGGCACTGTGAAGCAGCAGAGCAGAGAACATCATCAGCCGTCAGACGAGACTTCTGGTTCTTTTTAATCCCTTCAATGAATAAAGCACGTTTCTTTTCTACCAGCTACTCCCTACTTGACCCTCCACATCTGTCCTCCAATGCTGTTGGACGTTGAGCATTTCATGTGTTCCTGTGAAACCTGTTAAAAGTTACAGGAATAGCTCAAATGCACTGTTTTGTTTGTCTTCTAAGTTGTCAACTTGTTATCACCTGCTCTGATGCACCAAAAGAATAAATAGAGGAAGAAAAACATCACTGAAATTCCACGAAATGGTACGATTTGCGTCCATCAGACTTTGTTGAGTGTCTTTTATGTATTTGAGTGACCAAAATAAATTTTTTAAAGCTTTTTATATCAACTGAAATGTCCCTTTAATAAAGTCTAAAAAAACATTACATACATTTTATATTTCTACTCAGAAATTGTCTTTCTTTTCCCGTTGACACCACCTACTTTGTCACATGGCCTACAATAAAAGTACACTTGGGATGTGACTAACGCCTGATAATAAATCTAAAATGTCCAAATCATACTGGTTTCATGGGATGACTCATATGTAAATATATTCTTGGTGTACAGCTGCTAACCCCCGCACAACTTACTCATGATTGTAGTACTTTAATACTGAATATCGTGTAAAGCCATGTTAGTATCTCTAAGAGCTGTGTTTAGGCACATTGGTGTTAACATATTTAGGTTGACAATCTAACATGTCAAATTTGTCATGACCTAACATTTGCTAAGTACAACTGGGACTGATGGGAATGTTATTTGTTCTGAAGCACTGGCCAAGGAGATGAAAGAACATATAATATTTTCACAAATCGTTGATTATAAAGCTGTGTCCGTTACGTGAAGGGATGTTTTACCTGTGCGATGCGGTGGTGCTGCAGGTTGATGACTCTGGACATGGCCATCTGCATGCTGCCAAACACCGCCACCACCTCCAGCTTCTTATCATCAAATGACGGAGCGCCGAAGTTCTAAACAAAGGAGACGAGAGCAAAAAAAAAAAAAAAAACATACTGTGACTCTAACCATCCGTCCATTTTCCTTCCACTTATGTGGGGTCAGCTCATTTTGGCTAATTGTGTTCGCCATTTCATTCTTGTTCTTTCGGTCTCTACCCAAAGCTCATGACCACAGGTGAGGGTTGGAACGTGGACGCACTGGAAAATTGAGAGCTTTGTCTTCCGACTCAGCTCCATCTTCCCCACAACAGTCCGGTACAACGTCCGCAATACTGCTGATACCGCACCAACCCATCAGTCCATCTCACGCTCCATTTTCCCATCAAGAACAAGACTCTGAGATACCTGAACTCCTTCGCTTGGGGCAGCAACTAGCTCCCAACTCGGGAGAAGACACACAAACCCCAACACCACATTAAAGTAGCGACTCATTGGGGGGGGTACTGTGTGCAAAAATGTTTTTCTTGCAGTTGTAGCAGCACTTTTATGCTATTCCTTTCTTTCTTTTATAACACTCACATTATCCTCCTTGGTGCCTCCCCAGAAGTTGATACCGCCTGCATAGCTGGGGATGTTGAGCACAGCCAAGCCCTGCAGACTCGGCAGAGACATGGGAACACCGTCACACTGAAGAGAGGAAAAACACAGGATGTAAGAGGAAAAACAGCTGATAGCATTTGGTTTTCCCCCTCAAAAACAAGTCCTCATTCGCATGTGTCTGTCTCACCTCGAGCTGGACCCGCTGCTCCAGGTTCTTGTACGTCTTCTGGACCAGCTCTTTAGTCCCCAGCACTCCGTACCACATCATGTTCTTAGTGCGACTGCTGCAGGAGACAGGAAGAAGAAACCAATCAACGCTGGTTTTAATTCATTAGAATCAAACTGTATTGACCTCACTTATCCATTTCCCCCCATGTTTAATCTCTCTTTTTCATTTTATTATCTTATTTTACTATTACTGAGTCTTTTCATACATCTTGTCTCATCTTGTCTTTAAATGTTTTTTATCCAGAGAGGTTGCAGAGGTGGTCAGCTTATTGAATGGGGAGACGACTTTGGTTAAGGTTGTTTATTTATATGATGTTTTATATTTTGGATTGATGTTTATTGCCTCATTGTAGTCCTATTACTCCCCAATAGCATCAGTAGTACTCAAGACAGGTGTCTCATCAAGACTTTGTTGTCTGCACCCTCAGTACAGTCAGGATATTCTGGTTATGAAGATTTGACTTTCTTTATATGCAGACGATTAGCTGCTGTATGTATCTGACCCTGTTTCATGTATGAGCATGTATAAACACATAATATGTTCTATATATCTAAAAGAGATCAAGATCAGGGCTGAGACAAACATCTTCACCTTAAATAATATTTTTTTCAACTAAGGATATTCCCAAATATGTCTGTAATAATTACTAAATTGCGTCTTATCTAAAGTGGAGAAACACACAACAGGAAATAATACAGTTTTACAGTTACAGCACTACAATGAGTTGTTATATAATTTAATAAATGAGCTGTGAACAGATCATAATTAGACTTTGTGTGAGTGTGTGTGTGTTCATACCTGCATTTTTTAGGGTGCTCATCTCTTTTGTTGTTGAATTCAAGGGAAATCTTGGCGTCCAGGCCGATGCCGAAGTAGTTGTTCATCACACACTTCTCTGAACATTGTCTAAAAATACAGAAAATATGGAGATTGTTTATCAAAATGTGATGATACATTAATACAGGCATACATTATTTGGCCACAGTTGTGTAGGTGTAGCAGATGTATGGACTTACACAGACTCCTCGCTGAAGGTGACGGTGTTGAGGCTCTCTGGTTTCTCAAGGACAATGGGGGAGGTGGGACTTAAGCTTACTTGACCTAGACAGAGGCAGAATATGAAAATGGTAATATTAAGAAGAAGAAGAAAAACAACAACAAGAGCAGGATCAAGCAGAAGAAGAAAAACAACAATCACCAGAACAACAAGAAGAACAACAACAACCAGAAGAAGAACAAGAAGACAAAGAATAAGGAGTAGAAGAACAACAGCCAGAAGAAGAACAAGAAGAAGAACCAGAAGAACAACAGCCAGAAGAAGGTCCTGGTCCCTCGTCGTGTTGAGTCCAAACTAAAATGGACACTTACGTGGCTCGGCATCCTTCAGCTCCTCGCTGTTTTCTCTTTTGATGGAGGACGAGGACGACATCCTCTGGACCTGCGTGTGTCGGTTCTGCTCGTCCACCACTGAAACAAAAACATCTGTGATCTTAGTACAGCACAAATCAGGCATGTCAGGTGAAGAGAAGAAGAAAAGAAACACTACAGCTCTTCCTCTAACCTTTCTCAGCCTGTTCGATGATCTGTCTGAGGGCTTTCTTCAGGCTGTTGGCTCTGAGCATCAGCTGCTCCTTGGACCGGTACGTTTTACCCTCTGAACCTGACTCGCCGCCACTTTCACCGGGACTCGAGCTGCCACTCTCCTGGCTTGGCACTGAACCTGCTGGCACCACCTGGATGTGGCAGGAAAAGGAAAGGAAACATCCTCTTGCTGTTAAAATACGACGGTGGAATGAAACCTGTTATGTGACTTTGTTAAATTCTTGATGTTACTCAACTCCCCTTTGAGATTTATGTCACATTAAGAGCTGTGGGAACCCTGCAGCATTTGCACATTATGACTAAACCAGAGAAGAGTCTCATTCATAAATCTTTATTCTCTGTGAAGCCTTTTAGTAGTGCAACATCTCTTATTTCTGGCAAAAGCATGCAGTGGTTCGTATTCATTTAAAAGGGAGAACTGAGCCAGAGGATGTATATTTACTTTATCTATTTATCTGTCTATCCACTTTTATTGAGCAGGAGGTTGAAGTCACACTGACATTTTGAGGGCTGCATTACTTCTTTTGAAACGCTGAAATCAATCTGTGAATAAAAGACTCCAAAGGGAGCGCAGACACAAAAAGCTATACGCCACTTGTTTTTTTTTTTAGCTCCTGTGAACTGTAACTTCAAGTTCATCGTTATCCCTCTAAGCTGAAGATTTTTGAATTTTGGGACTGAAAACTGACATTTTATGTGTGCTTACATTGGTGCAATTTGACACCAAACTCTTCAAAACACAGAGTTTTAAGAGGAATGACTCCAAAACTATTCAGTTTAAACTCAACTAGTCATTTTAAAATCATTCCCAATGTAACAGCACTGAAAATAAAGCCCTGATCTTTGTATTGTAGATACTTTAAGTTGTCATCAATAACCAGAACCAGAAATATACATAATTACGTTGATATCAATGGGGGGGTTTTGCCAACAAAGTGTCTCCGGGTATACAATCTTATGGAAGCTGTAAGATTTTGTTGTGAGGGGGATCCTGGCCCACCATGCACAGTGGAAAGAGACAAAGACATTGTGAGTTCGACATCAGTAAACCGAGGGGACTTAACCGCCTCTCACTGCCGGAGACGGAGGCTGTTTTCTGGGGGGAAAGTTCACCGAAGAGTCGACAGGGAGGACTGGCCAGGTCATGCTGACTTTTCCAGAGACACTACCTACTACCATATTACTCATGTTTGTTATAACAATGTAGGTTGCTCAAAATTTCATCAGTAAACAGCAGGACTAAACCGGCTCTCACTGCCGGAGACAGAGGCTGTTTTCTGGGGGGTTCGCCGAAGAGTCGGCAGGGAGGACTGACTTTTCCACATATCAATTGGGATGTATTTCTCATGTAGCTGTACTGTTGTTTGCTCTGATAAAAAAAATACACAGTTTTCATGCTGCTTGTTTTAAATCTTTCTCATGTTTATGTTCTGTAAGTGTTGAATCAAGCTCAGTTTAAAAGGCTACAAATGGCACAAATTTAGTATCAAATTAAAGACAAAGCTGTACTTTTTAAACTAAAAACAACTTGTGATTGTCAATGCTTGTCAATTACTGTTTTTTATATATTAATATAAAATGTCATATAGGTTATAAGCATGAATCACTGCTATATACAAGCACACAATAAAGTCCAATTCAACAGTAAATGAGACATTTTGTTGCTTTTTTTTTTTTTGGTGCAAAACACTTCACTTGCTATAAATTATTACGATTCTGGACAGTTGGGTGATTTTAATCAAGCAATCACTGATTGCTATGACAATTTCACATTGATTATAAGTGGCAGTGTTATTACCTGGGCCTCCGCCTCCTCACTTAAGGCCTTCACGAGGGAATCGAGTTTCTCGTTCAGCAATGCACACTGCAAGAAAAACAGACAGATTTTTATTGTTTAAGTGGCTCGCTTCACATTGACGGATACAGTATACACATCAACGCCGGGAAGAAGTTCTTAAATTCTCATTTGTGCGTCTGCAGTAACACCTGAAACCAGCGTGAAATCAATTCCTGTAAAGCACACACAGGTGTTTTATGTGCAGAGGCAATAGGTGAATTTCCCTCTGGGCAGATAAGCTGGATGGAGCTCAAAACGCTCTGACAGGATGAGGCGAAGGCTCGATACGCCTCCGTCAGGTGAAAACATTTTCACAAAAACCTCCTCGGCAAACCACTCTTCCTCTCAGCTGGATTCTTATTGGAGTTTTAAACAGCCGGTGACAGACAGCGGCTGTGATTAGTTAGTTTAACCTTAGGAAACTTTGGGTTCTTCACTAGAATTAAAAAAATTGGCTTTGCTTACTTTTTCGAGTGATATCAGGATCTCTTAAAGCAACATTTTGCCACTTTTCTACCATCAAATAACAGATTTTAAATCATTTTGATGCAACACCAACTATTTCACTGATTTTGGTGAAACTGGATCATATTTTATGGAGAAAATGTTTTCTGGTTTTCCCTCTGATGTCCTCCGGCTGCTCAGCCTCAACTCTCTGTGATTTACAGAGTTTCTTTATGGACAGTGAAGTAAACTGCTGCCAACTGTAGCTGCTGTTAGCCCAGTTTGTTAGCCGGGCTGCCTGGACGCTCAGACCACCGGCGTTTTGCACCACTGGGAAGAAGAGGAGGTTTTTTCAAGCCTGGGACCTCGGGGAATGCTGACAGTGTCGTGCCAGAACAGGAGCTGGATAAGCGGGCAATGAAATCGGGCTCAGCAACCTCTATGGACATGATGACAGAGGTGAAAAGACCAAAGAGGAAACTGACGAAGACAGACGCCGAGCTGGACTGACTGCTGTTGGACTAGTAACTAATATTAGCTGGCTGCTATGTCTTGTGTTGTTGACCTTGTTTGATGTTTGGCTGTTAGCAAAGCTAGTTTTTGATCATAAGTACTGTAATCAGAACAAATACTCAAGTACAGCTGAACATATTTACCACAGTGGTAAATCACAAAGAATCCGACACAATGTTGCTTTTCATGTAGCAGAAAGTAGAAGTAGAAAGTGGCTTAAAATGGGAATACTCCAGTTCAAGTACCTCAAAATTATACTTATGTACGGTGAGTAAATGTACTCAGTTACCACTGGTTACAAAACACACCCGGCAGCTCTTTAACACTCATGTTCAGCCTTCCAGCTTCAACTGTTCTTCAAACTGGATTGTTATGTAGATAGAAAATATTGAGCACTAGAGGGAACGATGAACCTTCAACACACACACACACACACACACACACACACACACACTGCCCACTAGTTACTGTTACACAAGCCTCTTACATAATGCATACGATTATACACAAAACCATTTACCTTCTTTGCCATTGCATCTGCCTCCTCCTTGTTCTCCGTGGCTCTCTCGTACGCCTTCCCCACCTCCGCCACAAAATCATTCACCGTCCCACACAGAAACCTGACGGAGAAGAGGGTGGGTGGAGGAGAGAGGAGGAGGAGGTGAAGGTTAATATGATTTTTTTTTTTTAAAAATTAAACAAATTAGCAGGTGAACATGTTTCAGATTTGGTGATTCGCTGTGCAGTCACACACACAATCGACGCCTACCTGCTTGTCAGCTACATCGCCTCCACACACTCACTATTTACTCACAGCTGCTGTATGACTCAGCAGGGATGTTTCTCCAAACTCAACACACATTTAGCAAATATTGGATCATGTAAAATTAATATCGCTTCAGAAGAAGCGTCCTGTCCTCATGTGCCGCTCATTTGCTTTGTTCGAGTGCTGCTGGTCATGTGCAAACGTCCCGTTAGCTTTGTCGTGGGAGAAGTTTAAATGAGTCAATCGTTTCTTAACAGCTGCAGACGGCAGAGAAAAAGTTTGACAGTACGATTCAAGGTCACTTTGTTTGGACTGCAAACTTACAACATCGCCTCTAAAAGTGTGGAAAAGATCTGCCTGCTGAGTTTTAAAGCAACATTGTGTAACTGTTTTATCATATAATAACAGATTTTAAGTCATTTTGATGTCACACTGATGTGTAATCAGGTGAATGGTGTGACACTGATTTTGGTGAAACTGGATCATATTTTATGGATAAAATGTTTTCTGGTTTTCAACTCTCTGTGATTTACAGAGTTTCCTGATGGACAGTGAAGTAAACTGCTGCCAACTGTAGCTGCTGTTAGCTGCTGTTAGCTCAGTTTGTTAGCCGGGCTTTGGACCACCGGGAAGAAGAAGAAGAAGAGGAGGAGGTTTTCACAGTGAATGCTGACGGGGAACAGAGCCAATGTCGTGCCAGAACAGGAGCTGGGCAAGCAGGCAATGTAACCAGGCTCTGCAGCCATGTGATATTGCTTAATAATCACAGCCCTATGTACGATGTAAACTTTCATAAAAGCCTGAATCTTTACTATTTTGTAGAAGACCTGAAGTATCTTTTTATTTCTGGACAAAATAAACTCAAATCATAAAAAATTGAAGCGAGAGAAAAGGCAGGAACGTGTCGCCTTGAACTCGCTGATCCTGGTAAAATCCCAAAAATGAAATTTTTATGTTACTTCGCACTTAAACTGCGTGTTTCTCGCAACCCTTAAAACCTTAAAATAAGGTTTAAATTCCACTGTGTGGTGTGAAAAAAGACACATCGTCTTTGTCCGACAACACTGCTGCTATGTTTCCATGAAAATGTGCTTTGAGCGTGGTCCTAAAGTCCCAGAGGTATTTTAAATGTGCTGCAGGACTCTGCTACAATCAGCAGCAGTTTAAAAAACACACAAAGATCGGTGGAGGAAAGTGCTCTGTAATGGCTGCTCGACTCTCCCCAAAGGAAGACTACTAATGTACTAATGCACTGAGGATGACCCCTAAACACTGATTCATCGGTCTCTTTCACTTGGAGGGGACTGTGAGAAAATGTGTGTGTCCGTTGGGAAGAGACCAAAGCAAACAAAATCAATACCCACTAAACAGACACTCATCTTCCCCTCGACTTTCTATCCTCCACCTGCTTCCTCCTCCCGTCCCTGTTTGTTTTTTTTTCCAAACGGTGTTCGTGGGCACGTACTTGGCTGAGGAAATTACATCACTGTGTTTGTCCGAATCCAGGATCTTGGCGAGGTGGGAGGCCACGGAGTCTGCATACTGAGTGATGTGGACCTGAAAGACAGAGACGGAGAGCCTTCAGCCTTTGATCTCGAGAATATGTGATTGAAAATGTCTCTGAGCATTTCTGCAAACCACGTTATGTTGACAGTGATAAACGTTATGGACTTATGTAACCTAAAATCGAAGCTGAACTGCACTTCAGCTGTGTTCAACCTTTTTACACTATGACCCTTTGATATGAAGCGTTTACTCCTTGTCACACACAGTCTCAGGCCTGCAGAGTGTAAATGTATCCAGTTTTTCCCAGCAAACAAAGATGAGAGATTAGTCATGATCTTGAACTCCTGTATAACAACAAGGAAATGCACAAAAAATAACATAAACACTTTATAATCAAATGACTATACGAGTGATTTAAAATATGTTTGTTTCCTCACATTGTTTGGTTTCTGTCCTGTTCATGTGCAAAATAATGCTTTATTTCCCTTTGTCTATAAATAATGTGGTGTAGCTGCTGTGGAATGTAGCTGGTGTCGTGCCAGAACAGGAGCTGAACAAGTTGGGAATGTAACGTAATGACAGAAGGCGAAAAGACCGAAGAGGACGATGACGGAGAGTAAATCTGGGGCTGACTTTTAGTGGTTGGTGAGAGCTTGGTGAAATAAAAGGCTGAAAGACAGCCGCCGAGCTGGGCTGACTGCTGTTGGACTAGCAAGTAAGTAAGGGCTCTGCTTACTGTGGTCTGTCCATGCTTGACTAGTGTAGGTTTGGGGTGCTGTCACCCAAAGAAGTCCCTTTTCTGTCAATTAATCATTTGACAAATGACGGATGAGATACTCAAGTCCTAAGGCTCCTTTGGGAAAGTATTATCCTTACCTAACCTTTATTAAAGTTGGCTCTGCAGGTGTAGAATCATGCTGTAACTTAAAACTACAGCATGTCCTTCAACAAACATCTAGATATGGGAGTTCAGAGACAGCTTCAAGCTTAGACTCAGACCTGTCCTTTGTCGATAGCGACACCACTCCCCGTGGTTTAGGTCTGATTGCTTTGGCTTCCAGCTGCCTGGCTCAGTTTGATTCTCAGTGGATGTTTTCCAAAATGATTTCTTGGAGCTGGTGAGGTTTGGCTTAATTTATGGATGCCATCTGTCAAAAAGTAGACCGCCTCCTGAAAGTTCTGCAAAGTCGTTTTACCTGCAGAGGAGAGTCTAAGCTGTCGTCTTCTTTCACGATCGGTGTGCGTTTAGTGGTGGTGGGCACCTCGTACGTCATCACACTCCATCTAAAAAAGACACAAAAGATGTCAAGCACCAGAAAATAAACTTCATTGTCAGCTAATCAGATCAGGATAAGAGGACAGGCTTCTTGTCCTTTTACCTACCTGTGGTTGTACAGCTCATAAAAAACAAATAGTTCAAGCTTCAGGACGAAGAAATCATTAAACAACCATAAAACATGTGTACACTTGTTTTATATATTTGAATTATGTCCTTTAAATTAAAGAAATAGGTTGATGAGAGTAAGCTGAGAAGATTGATACCACTCATGCCTGTATGGCAGCCAGCTGCTGGTTAGCTTAGCTTAGCATAAGCTTAGCATAGCATAAGCTAAGCTAAGCTAAGAGCTGCTGACTCCAGCCTATGCTGAGTGGTATCGATCTTCTCACCTTATTCTCAGCAGGAAAATGATGAACTACTCCTTTTAGCATTGTTTGGGTGTCTCCGACTACCCACATTTTTCATCATTGCATAAAAAAGGAAAAAAAAAATCAATTTTAAGTCATTTTCTCCATTATTGGATACTAAAAGGTCACTTTCTAAAAGCAGTAATGATGATTTATAATGATGTCCAACTTTCTTGGTATTTTTTTGTTGTTGTGTCGAGATACTGACACATTTGTAGTGGACATGTATGATTATTTAGCCATATTAGCATTTTTTGTCTTCTTTTAAGTCTCAAAGACTAAAGTTTTTTCCATTTTGCTATAAAGAAATTAATTAATAAAATTACTATATATAGAAGGAATAAAAAAGGAGTCAATTTCTTACATGTGAGTCTTTCAGCTTTATTTTAATCATTTGTGTTTTGCTGATACCAGTGAACTACATGACTAACTTGGTGATTATGTAAGCTGTTTTTGCAAGTAGTGTTGATTTACAAAGTTTTCCACACATTTTCTAGATAATGTGTTGTATTTTACTAATGATATGACAGATGTGCAAAAAAAATAACCCATCTCAGTCTATAAGAACGGCAGTTTCTTGCTTGCTTTTAATCAAATTGTTGCAGTGGTAAAGAATGAGGAAGATGATAATGAAGTTTATGATGTATAGGACCCAGATTTTAAAATATCTTTAAAACAAATAAAAAAAGTGAATGAGAATGTTCAGTATTTGGATGAACTAGCTTGTGAAAAATAAAGTGGATCAGACTTGACAACTTCAGGTGATTTATAAGCTTGTTTCCAGCCTGATATTTGGTCAACCAGCAGCCAGTTATGCACTAATACTGCTCCATGTTTGGCTCTGTGGCATTAAAAGTTATTTTTAATGCTCTTCACGAATCTTTCCCAGTGGTATAAAATAAGAAAAAAACTGCCTATAGTGCTTTTATCTAATTATCTTTACTGCTTGCTCCTATCTGCTGCCGTTGAGACATATAGAACCCTAAGGAGGATCAGATTTAGACATAGCATTCATTAATTTGATCATTTGGGAATTTCTCCACCTACTTCTTTTAGGAAATCACCCTGGACAGATTTTCTCTGTATTACAGGGCAAGCACATCTATACTTAGAAGGAATTCAGTCCTCAGTGCACCTGAACTGGATTTTGCTTGCCTGAAGTCTGAGGAACATGATGAGAAACTTAAACCACCACCTCCCCATCTCCGTCTGGTCTTACCGGTCCAGCATTTTAGTGGTGGCTCTCTCCAGCTTCTCCAGGATCTGCAGCAGCTGAGCGTCATCGTCACAGAGGCCTCCCCAGCCCAGGACACGAGCCAGGTCATTACCTGTGCCCAGAGGCAGCACACCGAGCTGGCACTGCAGAGAGAAACCCAATCATTTTTCAACAACACAATCAGAGGATATATCGGTATATCATCTGCAAACAAGTTGATTAAATCCCATTTTTAATACACCTGTGTCATCAATCTGACTCACAAAGAGAGCCTACAACTACTGGAAGGCAGAAACCAGAGATTCGTCACCACAAATACAATTCTGGTTCTCTGTTGCCCACAGGAACCAATAAGACAAAATGTAGTGCTGAAATCCGTGTCCTAATTAAAGATAAATAGTAATTTTCTGGGTTGCCAAACATGAGCACTGTGGTTACAATCACAGTGCAGGATTTCACACAAATGGACTGGAAATCATCCTTACGCTGTTATTTAGGGACACAAATATGAAAAAAGTTGCATATAAATAATAAAATATTAAGTTAGCTTTATTTTGGGTTTCAAGTAGACATAACAGTAGACAATCAGTTAAGTGAAGCAGGCATCTTATAAGAAGAGTTGAGAAGAGTTAAATTTGGGGCAATTTGACTTGTTTTTAAATCCGTGAAGATGTTCCACCTCTCATCCAAGAGGCTTCTTTAGTTCTCATGTGATTCCAACGACCGTCGTCCACACCGGAGCTCAGGTGTCCTTAACGACCGTCGTCCACACCGGAGCTCAGGTGTCCTTAACGATCGTCGTCCACACCGGAGCTCAGGTGTCCTTAACGACCGTCGTCCACAGTGCCTTAACGACTCAAACGACAGTTGTCACAATAACAAGGAGCACTAATGAACCAGGTGTGAACAATGACCCTCGTTAACGACCCCGCCAAGACTAAACTAAACGTCTTGGTTGAGAGGGGAAACATCTTCACGGATCTACAACCAAGTCCAGTTGCCCCAGGTTTAACTCTTCTCAAGGAACGACTGAGAACTTTCACAGACTTCTTATAAGAAGCCATATTTTGGTAAGTCATTGAACCTTTTGAATTCAGTTAACTTGTGCGTGAGATTTATCACTTTTAAAATGTCCTACAAACTGGTGGAATGGGTTTATTATACAGTGTAAGGGGGGGACGACAAATGAAAGGACTGTAACATCTTCTAACATAAAATACAACTATCAGATGGTGATAATAGAAGTCAATGTATTGAAAAAATAAACATTTGGATAATTTAAATGTGAGAAACGTCACATTGACTGACCCTTGACTAGTTAATCTGTTCACATTTGAAACGGCACTGAAATTAGACACTAAATTAAATTAAAAACCATGTTATCTGCCATGGCATTCATTAACTCAGATTAATTCCATGACATTGATTAATTAGTTGACATAAGCAGTGGAACATTGGTTGTCTTAGCCATTGCATCACTTTCTCCTCATCTCACCTCTTGAGTACGGTCAAAATGGACAACGTAGAGCAAAAACAACGTGATCACAGGTGAACAATGCTCTAGTTACAGATATTTACAGCTTTCTCTTGCCTGTCAGTTCTCCACAGTCACCTTCAGTATTATATCATCATCTAACTTCTTCTCCTCCTCCTCACCTGTTTATGGAGGTTGAGTTTATCCAGCTCTGAGAGCACCCAGCCCACGCTACCGTCTCCTCCGCACACCAGTATACGAAACGTCACAAACTTCTGGAAAAGGCGCAGGCTTGATGGAGGAGGTGGAGAGTGGGATGGGATGGGAGGATGAAGAGAGAAAGAAAAGCACAAAATGTTAAGAGGTAGATGTCATGAACAGGCAGCAAAATTACAGCATCAATACTTGCATTAAAGCAGTCGTGACGGACTAGAAACTCCTACTCTTAACAAGTAAATCGAAAACTTTTCTGTTAGCAGACACATGAGCTTATTATTTCTATGTTAATTCACTTGTTTCAATCAACCGTCAACCTTTAAAAACTCAAGTACCCGAGCTCTGGTCCCCCGTTCATCAGGTCAAAGACTTGAGCCGGGTTAAGGAGCTGCTTGAACTTGCGGAGGAACTTCACCCCCTGGTTGTCTCCGCTCTTGGAGTTGACCAGGACCAGGAGTGGACTGGTGCACGACGCCGAGGTGGCCTTCCAGAAGCCTGAGAGGAAGGTTTGTAAATGAGCAAACATGTTTTGAAAAATAGAAAGACTGGGAAACATTTCTAGATCTCGGATTCAAGTTCAAAATGTTGTCAATCACTCGGTTCACATTGGGGAAGCTGAATGTGATGTGATGAATGATGGATGCTAAGAGAAGTGGGATTTCTAAAGATCGATACTTTTGTGGGCTGATTTTAAGATCCAAACTACTAGAAAGGTTTGTCCAAGCATGCCAACATTTTAAATGTTAGTTTGTTTTTTGAGGAATCAAAAGGATTTTAATGGAGAAGAAGCTATGGTTCACTTACAATGTCACTCCCTCCGCTGCATCTAAAGGATTTACACCAGTGGAGTTGAAAGGTGACATTCCTGAACGTTGAACTGACTGTACACTTAATACTGAACAAAAGAGCCTCTATATGTGTGTGTGCATATATATGTTTGTGTGTGTGTGTGTGTGGGAGGGTGTATGAGGTGTCTCACCATCCGAGTCGATGCTGTTAAGTGCAGTGGGAGGGATGATTGACACTCGACATTGACCCAAGGGACACACCTTCCCCATTTGTTCTTTACAGCTGCTGTGGACCTGCAACACACACACACACTGAATCAGTGGTCTCCATAGTAATTCTATATTTCAGTAGAAGCAGAAAGGTCATTACATCCCTCTGAAACCCACCAAATGTCAGTTCTATAACCTTTACAAATACCACTCTGATTTGTGTGTGTGTGTGTGTGTGTGTGTATATACTGAGGATTAATCTGTCCTAAACACTCAAAAGCAATTCAGCCTTTGTTAATTGAAGGTGTGAGATAGTGAAGTTACATCTTGTGACATCTTGTGTGCTTCAGTTTGTGTCTTAAGGCGACATTGTGTAATTTTTCTACCAATAAATAACAGGTTTAAATCATTCTGATGACTTTGTTGTGTAATAAGGTGAATTGGCGTCGTATGGTACGTATGTATGTAACATTTTACGGCACTAAGATGTAAAATGTCTGGTTTTCCCTCTGATGTCCTCCGGCTGCTGCGCCTCAACTCTCACAGTTTCCTGATGGATGGTGAAGTAAACTGTTGCCGACTGTAGCTGCTGTTAGAATACAGTATATAATGTTGCTCTGGTGAACATTTGGAGGTTTTGACTGCCTGGTGAATTCAAGTCTATTTCTGGCTCTCCTTTTAGCTCCGTTTTTGGTCTCCACCACTTCACTTAAATGTTGTTCTTGCCTTGAAATATGTTTTAATGTCACTATGAAAAGAATGTGCTTTTATGGTAAAATGATGAAAATACCATATGAATGCCATATAAAATAAAGGTTTTGCTGTTAAACATGGTCACGATTTCCTGTACAATTAATCTGTCATTTAAAATACTGCTTTATTCTGTATAAATTCCCTTACAATGTCATATAAATAAAGGTTTTACCATAAAATAAGTCATGAAATATGACTGCTAAAACAGATATACTTCGTGGCTTATTTTACAGGTTTTCACTGTAAAATCTACTTTTTTTTTTTAACACTCTACAACCAAAACAAAGAGCTGATAGACACTAAAATCCGCAAAAACTCACAACATGCAGACTTTAAATGTTGGTTGCAGTCCTGTGATAGTTTCTCTTTACATGGTTAGTTTCTGCCGAGGCTCTGCAGGCATTACTGATCGTCGTTAACGTCCTTGCAGAGGAGAATTATTCTCTGATTGCTCGAGGCGGTCAGAGCATCAGGTCAGACTCAGTAACCCTGGAGCTGACGGAAATTCATCAGCCTCATTTCATTTCTCATTTCAACCTGCCCTCCTCCTCCTCCTCCTCCTCCCTTTGGGGATCTGTGCTGCTGGCCTGTTAAGTGCCGTCCCATTACTCCGATGACTCACGTGAACTTTGCAGACCTTGGTTTCTTCGAAGGGCGAGAGAGCGATTCGAGAACAATAAAAAGTTTCATGTCACCCCGAGTGCACTGAAAGTCAAAGTTTCCTCAGCGTGTCCGATTGTTTGGTAAACAAACTGAAGAAAATCTAATTTCAACATCATCCTACTACAATTTTTCATTTTCTGGTACAATTTTTCACTTCTTCCACTGAAAAATGTTGCACTTTTATTTTAAAGGTTTCCTGAATTATCTTGCATTGTTGCTTTAAAGGAGCTGCTTTGCATTTAGACAGCAGCTGGAGGCCAAAATTTGGGAAATTTAGATCTGAATTTTGGCTTGCTGCAGACTTGTTTTCGTCCTCCCACCAGAAAGATAATTAATTGGGACATCTTTACCAGCTGGACTGGCACTCGCTGGATATCAGTGCATTTGAATCATTGATGCCGTTTGATTTCATATTCATGTCAAAACTTTCTAGGATAAGATCTAAACTGAGAATAACTTTTCCGGCTCGCAGCGATGCCCCAAATAAACACAAACACACTGATGTGACGAGACATCACAGATCAGTCTCCACTTACGATGGCCTTGCACCAGAGGCAGCGCCAGTCCTGCAGCCGCCGCACGCTGCCACAGTTCTTGTCGCACACCACGCATTTGGCACTGACCGGCAGGTTTCCTTCCAGCCACTGGTGAGGCATGAACACCTTAGAGAGGAAAAATACGAGACGTCAGCTGATGTTCATCCAAGCTCATTTGACATCCGACGGTCTAATCACTGACCCCTTCCTCGTCCTCGATGATGTCATTTCCTATGGAGGCCAGCGTGGTCCATTTGCAGTTGTTGGTGGAGCGAACTGCACAGCGCTTATGAGCCTTGAACTTACACACTGCAGAGGACACATTGATGAAGGTCACGTTAGACAAACTTAAATAAATTGCCTCGACAAAGGAATTATTTATTCTGTTGCCATGGCATCGCGTGGGTGGCAGCTCTGAACACTTCAACATCTTCATACTTTTGTTTTGTGTCTTTCTACATCTGATTTATGTGCAAACATGGACGAAACTATTGAGATCAGTGATTTGCCTTTTTTCTGTCATACTTTATGATACATCAGGTGATCCCCTGATTACACTCGAGAACAGCGAATACTGCTAACGTACGCTCTGTGGAAAGACCGGAGATCACTGCTGAAGTGAGGAGAAGAAGATGCGGATGCAGAGCTGGATCTAACCGTCTGTTATCATGGCGGAACTTAAGATCTCTCCCCAATAAGGTGGAGGAGCTAACGACGCAGACCAGGACTAGCTGCTAACTCTGGACGGCTTTTAACTTGTGAGCGTGGACGACTGAAGACGGACAGGAAGTCGGACAATTAAAAGGAGCAGTGTGTGGGATTCAGTGACATCTAGAGGTGTAGCTGCGAATTGCAACCACCTCGTGTCACCCTCTCCTTCCTAGAGTGACGGAACAGAAACTATGGTGGCCATGAAACGGGCAAAAGGCTCCACCTAGACTCAGTGTTTCTAGTTTGTCTCCTTTGAGCTACTGTAGAAACACAGCGGTTATTACTCGTTTATCAGCTGACGCTTACGTTTTGTGCTGCATTTGTGTGAATTTTTAGAAAATTTGACCAAAAAAACAAAAAAATCTGTACATATACTTGGAAATGTTCACTTTTCAAACAAATTGGCAGTGGATTTTATTAAAAAACAACTTTAAATCTGCACCAGTGTGTGCTGACGACCGACCTAAAAACCTGACACAGTATGTGTGTGTTCAGATTGTTTACTGCTCCTGATAGGAGAGAGGTGAGGAATTGATTTTACTCCACCGTTTCCAAGGTGTCAGTGTGTCAAAGCTGTGATGAAACCTGCCTCACCCCTGCAATAAGCAGCTATAAACCTACTTCTTCACAGTCACGCGATCTAAACGCTCTTCTGCAATGATAAGACAGTTCCCGGTCAAGGTCCTCATAATATGTGGTCAAGGAATGTGTTGTACCTTCACAGGACAGGCCGTGGGAGGTGACGCCTGGCAGAGCTTCTCTGCAGACGTTGCAGAAGGTCGGCCTGGCGTGCGAGCAGGCGTACCAGTTGTGCATCCCGGAGAAATGCTCCATGTTGAACTGGCTGGCCTGGAGAAGGAGGAAAAAACACGGAAAGGAGAGGACATGAGTGCTGAGCTCTTCTTGTTAACGTAGCCGAGCTTCGAAAAGGTGGAAACACAGTACGGACAAGACCAAACAAAAACACATCAGAAATAACCAGCAGCCCGAGGCGGGAGCAGAGATATTGCATGACGAGACGATGACTTTTTAAATTTCATGCTGAACTAAACAGCCAGAGGAAGCATGGATACAAGGATAAGATAATGACATCAGCAGCATATATTAAAGTTTGTAGCCTCGGGATAGAGACGATGATATGCTACAAGTGACTGTGGGAAAAACAGGTCCATACAATAACTGTGACACCGGCGCTGTCAAACCAAACTTCCCTCTAACGTCAGACCCGAAACGAGGATTAACTTCAAGATCCACGGCGACACATGAACTAGGAATAATGAGGTGTTTGACAGTGACATAAATTAAAACCCTAAATGCAAAAGAAGCACGGCTAGGATTAGCAGCTTGCAGTCTTCAGCTCTCTTTATAGCCTATTAAAGCAGAGAGACTCTGATTTCATGAGAGACATCAATCAGCTGGCAAAGAGTTCACATGGAAAGCAGATAAGAGAGAATGAAGGATAGAAGAGAGAGAAGAGAGAGGAGGAGGACGGGGCGTGTTTTCCTCCAAGAAAGTTGAAAGAAGTGGATACTTTGAGAGACGAACAGATGGAAGAGGAATTAAGAAGTGAGGTGTGAAGCCTGTTCTCGTCAAAATAGATGAGACGCTTGTGAGGAGCTTTTTTTTTATTAAAGGATCATACATTTGGCACGGCCGTCGTATTCGGGGGAGCCAGCAGAGTAAATAACAATGCTTAAAATATGAAAGAGACGGAGAGCTAACCTCGTAGGTTTCCCATTTCTGGACGGATTTGAGAGCGCTGATCCAGTCTTCCATTTCCTTCCTGCTCTCGGCGCACAACATTAGTTTGCGAAATGGAGTGATGACCTGAAAAAGACAAAAGAAAGATGAAGTGAAGGACTCCTCTTCTGCAGCTAGATCTATACCTCATTCAACAGCGATTAGACATAATCACATCAATCAACTTTAAGTACAGCTGAGGCTCAAGTGTCATTAGTTTTGTAGATATTCGGTTTGTCAGTGTCAGAGGATCACCAAAGTCGTCAGGATCAGATCAAATCAGGGTTGTGCGGCGGTGTCTGACGAGTGCTGAGGGTTGTCTTTATTTGTGCTGAACGTAACCGCTATGAAACAATCACTGACGCTCCCTCAGTCTCATTCACTGTCTATGTCGCTCAACCACTGTTTGCTCTTCAAACTACTGATAGTTGTTGAGATATTTCAGTCTTAGACGAAGTGGCGGGAAATTATGATAACAGACTGTATTTCTGAGCTAACTTTGGATTTTAAGCTGTACAGTTCTGTCTTGTTTCTTACCGTGAAGCTGTTGTTGATGTTCTTGGTGCTGGTTTCAGCCACGCTGGCGTCCGATAGGTCCACTTCATCAAAAATCAGAGACTGATGGGAAGAAAGACAAATGTCAGCTTTGTCCACTTTAAACCGCCGTTACAGGTTACAGGGCTCTGCTTTTGAGTCGCTCATTTCTGTTTTCCTTTGTTGACTAAACCTTGTAACAAAGACTGTCTCAAAGACAGCTGCTGTCCCCTCTCTTCCTCCTCACACAGCTGATGAATACAAATAACTATTCTGATCCCGGACAGTCGTGATGGCTTGTTTTTTGGTGTCAAGCTCACCTCATGTATTATACACATGAATAATTGTGAATGTTAGTACACTAGCTTGTATTTTCTTTGCGATGTCGTGTTTGCTACCTGGGAACAGGCCAGATTTAGTTGTTTTGCATTTTTTGGTAATTTAATAATGGATATTGAGGTTTTTCTTTTCCTTTTGATTTTGTTTAGTAGTTAAGACTCAGATTTTTAGAAAGTACTCTTCTGGTTTTATTTACGTCTTTTGTTGAATAATTGATCCAAATTCAAGGAAATAAATAAGAAGTACCGTTGGTTTTATGTTATTTCCTTTCCCTACACGAGCTGGGTCGTATCAACAGGTCTCTGAAGAATGTTGGTTTTGGCTGTAACCAAGACAATGAAAACCAGTCCGTGACACTGTTTTGATCCAACTTCAACCCCCACTAGGAGCGTTTTTAGAAGCGTTTTGCCCTCCAGACTTTGTTAACTTGGTTATTTTTCTTGGTTTATGTGCGTCTATCATGAGTAAGTAAGCTACGTAGTTAAACTGTCTCCCTTTTGGCTGTTTTTACGAAGTTTGTCTGAGAGTAGACTCATCTACCATCATGACTATGTCTCCAGGTTGACGTTACCCCATCTGTTTCTTGCTTGCTTAAATATTTGTGCCATCTTTGTGTGATTTCTTGGTTTTCCAGCTCAATGAACGGCTTCCAAATCCCCCCAAAAAAACTATTTGAAATTTTAAAGAAGCATCTGTAGGCTGTTTCACACATCGTTGTACCTTGCAGTCTTTGGCATAGTAGAGTGTCCTCCCTCTGAGTTTGAAGTACCTCCTCTTCCATCTCTGGAAAGAACTGGTCTGTTTTAACAGGATTCCCTCCTTCACGCTTTTCTGTGGCGAGACAGACAGAAAGAAAGAGACGTTAGCGCATCCTCTAAATAACTAAAGTGACAGCTATTCTTCCTGGAGTTCACACAGATCGAGACCAGTTTGGAGAGTGTCACAAGGACAGCTTGTTGTATTTGAAGTGAGGGTGTGACACAACAAGAGGTGCCGACTGAATCTGTCAAGATAGTCGACAATCACTGAAACATTTACTTAAAGGACTACACCAGAGTTGTTGTACATCAGTTTACAAGAGTCAGAAATATTCTCCATCGTGTTTCCAAACATAGCACACTCATCTGTTAAGATAAGCTTCGTTTGGCCGCTTCATTTCAAGTTAATGCGGCAAAAACCACCCGAGGCAATGTCCTGTAATGTTACGATGAGGTGATGCAGCAAGGTAGGAGGTGCAGCCATCCGTGTCTGCATGAAAATTACTTAACGTGGCCGTGTTAGGACACGTTGTTTGATTCGATGTCGTGGATTTACAGGAGCAGAAAACTCCCCGCTGATTCTATTGTGGTGGCTGGTATTTGACTTTATCCTTGTCTGTGCCTCTGCTTATCATGCGTTCGTTCTTTCTCCTCTCACTCTATCTATTTATGAGTACATGCCCTGAGAGGACAGAATGCACCATGGGTAATCAATTTGAGATAGGACAACCCGGGGTCGCCATGGAGATCCTCATTTCTCGAACAAGGAGATACCCGGGCCCGGTGACAGACGCTGGTGCGCACACACACACAGACACGCTGATACAGTTTTAAAACTCTGGTCACGTCACCGATGGCTCTCTCCATACCTTTATCTAATGCAGCAGCATTCCTGCACGAGTCGCCATGAGACAAGCATGTGACTTCTCATGAAGATAACAGTATGTGGCATGCATATTTTCATGGCAACATCAACGATCTCTGGGGTTTCCAGGAACACGGTGAGATAAAAAAAAACAGTTTGGACCAACTGGATATATTCAAGTGGCGACGTCCAAACAGGAATGGACTCACTTTTCTTGTTTGAAAACAAACACTGCTGTGCCAATAATGACGGTAAAGCACAACCCTCTTAATAGTGCAATTATACAATTACCAGCTTGAATAACACATATCAAAAGGTGTTCATGTCTTGGGGCTATTTGCTTGCTGTTTCCATTCTGACTTCCTTTTCCATGAAGATACAAGAGGTATGACTAATGCCTGGAAATCAGTCATGTAGTCAGTAGACTCTTTTATGTAATGGAGTGATTTTGAGAGTTTATATCGTATTTAGGGCCGTGATTATTAAGCAATATCACATGAGAGGTTGTACTTTACCGTCATTATTGGCACTGACCACATCACTGTCGTGCCAATATTGGCGGTAATGCACAACCTCTCATGTAATATTATGATTATACATCAATTACCGATAAAAAGGTTTCATATTTTGGGGCAATTTGCTCTCAAAATAAACATTTTTTGCGCGCGATCTTCGTTTTCATGGAGATTTGTTGCATCTGATTAACACCTGAAAAAACAGTCATGCCAGTAGTGATGAGTGCTGATTTGAGCACCTTCTAAATGTCTGATTGCTTGGTTGGATCGACTTGTTTGATTGATCTGCAAACAATAACGCAAACATTTTCAATATATTTCTATAAACCCTTAAAACATGTCCCAAATTATTAGATATTACAGAATCATGACTAATTGCGCTGCTCCTTTGCCTCCAGGATAAATTCATACTGTAATCAAACACAAACTAATCACTCATCTAATTCAATCATATCAAACCACCAAGTGCCCAATCCTTTTAACAGGAAACGAAACAACTTGCCCAACCGGTGACACAACACGTTGAGGTCAAAGGTAAACTGTGCACATCAGAGATGTTGAAATAGTTTGAACGGAAGACTGATAACTTGGTTTTGTAACATTCAGACTGAGTATAACACCGTCTTTAAATATAACTTGGTACTTTTTACCTCAAGGTATGAGATTCAGAGTAATCATGTCTAAATTTGAGTAATTTGATTGGTTCTTGGTGGTTTTATTGTTTGTTTAGCGTTGGATTTAGCAGTACAAATAGGCCAAAATTCCCATATCAAATAGAGAAAACTCTTTGTGTTAAGGTGGGTCAGACTTTTATTGACCACACAATGATATAACAGTGCTTAAAGGAGATTGGGAGAGGAGGTGGAAAGGATATTGTTTTTGTTATCTACAAATCAGGAGCAGACTGCTAAATTGCACCATAATAATAAAAAAAGCAGGACAGGAAATGACAAAAGACTTGTTCCATATAACACAGGTATGTTGTTTTTCTAGCTTAATCTACCAGAGTTCTCAACAGGGATGACCTCGAGCAGTTGGCAGGGTCTCCGGATCGGTTGCCGGATCGGGATATCTGCCCTGAAGGATAATTCAAGGCTCAGACGGGAGATTTGCCACCCGCATGATAAACCACAAACTGACAGCAAGACAAGTGTGTAAACCTCTAAATGCAAAACAAAACATGTAACGTGACAATGGCGTCAGGCTTCAATCTTATCTGGGTTTGAACAGGAATCTGGAAAAAAGACACTTGAGTAAATAGGGCAATAGTTTACGAGTTAACGGTGTGTTGAAGTCAACAATGCTTTTGTTCTGGTACTCAAGTATTGCATTGGGTTTAAAAACAATGCAACAACTTTTAAATTACTTTTAAAAACGCACTTGTATGTGCAAAATGTCACATTTTATTCATTTTTTAGATTGATTTATTTCTTTTAGCTTATTGTTATTGTTTGCTAAAGTGTTCTATTTTATTGTAAAGCACTTTGTAACTGTTTTGAAAGGTGTTATATAAATAAAGTTTATTACATCTTTTCCGTTAGCTTATAAGCTGTGTTGCTAGCACCTCCTACATACTTTATCTTGTACAGTAGACAGTCAGCTGTCTAACAAGTGTGTTTTGCATTTCATCCCACAGTAATTAGCATGAGGATTAGCAGTACAGCTGGAACATTAGCATTTTAGAACATTTTAGCTGCATTATTCCTCTTTAAATCTCTCCCTGCTCTCTTTCTATCTCAATATAACTAATTTCTTTCCTCTTCATCTCACGGTGTCTCTGTCTCAATTACTCCACTCGTCTGTCTTTGCAGTAATGGCCTTGGTGGCCATGAACAGAGGGAGTAGTACAAGGCAGAAGCACCTCTGAACCAGTGATAAATCTAATTCATCGCTCCATCACTATCTCATTTCTCAACTGCATCTCTGTGTGTGTTTTGTGTACACATGGGTCCACGATATCTCGCCTCGTAATGGCACATACAGCTTCTTGCACTCTCACTGCACATGTTTCTTACTTAGAGTAAAATGTGCTTCTATACCCCGAAGGAGAGGAAATCTCATGTCACACTGTTACAGAGAAAGAGAGAGGAAGAGGTGAAGGGAAGGAAGGATTGATGATGGAAACCATGATAGATTGCCCAACGGTATGGATCATTAGCGTGAGGAGATAGGAAAAAGAAACAGTGCCGTGACGATGCCGAGGAGCAAGAAAGCGAAACAACGCAACGCGAAAAATTACAACAAACGGGGTTCCTGTGGCGTCGACATAAAAGAGGAGAAAACAAAAGAACAGGCGATGCCTTGAGGTGGAAGAAGAAGGAATAATAAAAAAAAACACAAACAAGAAGGTGTAAAGGTCTCTTTGACTGAACCACCTGACACATCGCAGATAGCGGCGAGGTGTAACCAATCAGGCTTATCCACGGTTGCCACAGCAACACCAACAGGAGCCGTCAGTCAAGGGGTGTTTTTGTTTGACAAAAGTGGCTAATGACATAGCAACCCGGTGATATAGCTGAAGGACTTACTGTAAAGTTTGACCCAAGTAAAGATGTTGAGATCTAGACACTTAAGAGAGGCCAGTGGTTCAACATCTGGCTAGCATTTAACAGAAAATATGTGAGACGTATGGAGGAACTTGAGTGTTTGAATTCAAAATTAGTGTTTTAGTCTTCGACTTTTAGCCTTAAAAGTTAACTTACTGTAAAGTTAATGAAAGCTGAAGCTAAATCCATGTCTTAAAGATTCAAAATGGCCTCTCCAGCAGATACAAGACGTGAGTATCTATGTTCGTATCAAGTGATAACACTCATGGCTATGAAGTGAAGCCAATGCAGAAGTGCCAACAACTGCAGTTCCTCTAACGTCCACTTGAGGCTGGCTTCAGAAGTGAGTCAGTCTCCATAAGTCCCCATGTTAAAATGTCCAACTTGACAGCAGAAATAAACATGTTTACAGCCTGGTACAAAAAACAGTTTTGGTCTCTATAGCTAACTTCCCCGTTCATGACAACTGTACTGAGGGTGAATTTTTATACAACTCACCTGTTCAAATTATATAAAGGCTTAAAGTTATGCAGAATTAACAGAGTGGACGCTTTGATTGACAGGTAAATGCCATTACAGGTGTCACCAGGCGTCATTCAGCCCTCCTGAGATCCGCCACTGATCCACGTCTTTGACGATATTAAGATTAGCCGCTAGACGGAAGAAGCTGTACTTATCTTTCTTATATTTAGAGAATGTTTGACATGCACCAACAACACCAGAACAAATTCCTTGTATGTGTAAAAAACAGACTTGGCAGTAAAGCTTTTTCTGATTCTGATTTCAATATGGCGCTAGCCAACAGCGCATATTTTCAGCTTCAAAACGGCGAAACCTACAGGTGACGTCACTCATGCTCTGTCCATTCTTTGTACTGTCATTCATCAGAACTGGAGAAGCGTCTTGTATGAGAGGTCTTCACGGATCTACAACCCAAGTCCAGTTGCCCCAGATTCAACCCTTCTCGACGAAAAAACGACTGAGAACCTTCACAGAAATCGAAGCATCGCTATTTTGATTTCATCATTTGAAGCGTGTGGTAATTTTGGAGGCAATAAAACCCTCCCAGTCTGGGTGCAAAGTTTAACCACATACACAAGATTACTATGTGGAGCGGTGATATAAAATAAACTCGACTGCCTCACATTATCATTCATTATGCAAGTGTGGCTACGTGTGACCTCCTTGCAACACCTCCCCTGGGCTATTCCTGTTCCTAATAATGTGTTCTTAGTCAAGTTGGCTGATTGAATAAGACTTAATAAAATGTCCAGCTTCCTTCTGATTGGCTAGTTGGACCATGTTGAGCAAAGAGCACACGTGTGTTGTACATACGCATGCATAAACATAACATACAGTGTATGCAAAGGTCAGGTTCTGCAATGGTTGCCACAACACCTTTGATGGTGTTTTTTCTTCCCTCTTCTCTCCAGCTGAGAGATGTTGTCAGACAGATCGGTGTATTCATTAGAGCGGGACTAATTACATCACAACAATCAGCCCCAGTAGACCTGATGTGCGCCCGCCCACACACACACACACACACACACACACACACACATAGAAGAGCCGTGAAGTAGTTTTGCACACATTACTTACTCATCTGCAAAATGCGTACACAGCGCTCTGAAGTGCACTCACGTACAAATCTGACTGATTCTGTTCAAACCGGCTACGTTAAACAACCCGAATCGGCAGTCTACCACCACCCAATCCTGGCAAATCACACACAGACCTGTGCGACTGATTGACCTTCAGCGTTTACACTGTAAACACTCAACAAATCACTGGACTTGTATTTCCTTTTGAGAGAGCTGACTGACCTGGAGACCATTTATCAAGTTACCTGTACCTTTTTAAATCGAACGAATGTGTGGAGAGCAGCTTTGTTGGGATTCACAGTGAGCTCTTTGTATCTAAATGCTGCAAAATTTTGAAACAATATATATATTCCTGATGTTATTGAGGTTTTGTATGAGATGCCAGCTAAATAGATAGATACTTTATTGATCCAGAGGACCCAGTAGCAGCACGAGAAACAATAAAGATACATTAAAGTTAACCTATGAGATACATCTGGATTTAAATTAAACCTATGCAAAGAAATTAAAAAAAATAAACCTGTGCTAAAAAATTAAACCTGTGCTGAGAAATCAAACCTAAATAGGTTACATTCTTGTATTTTTTTTTCTTGAAATAAGAAATACAACTACAAAAAAACTACATACAATTAAATTAGGCTGTAGAGTGATTGTGATATTAAGTCTGAGAAGACAAATATCAATGATTTGAATCAATGGGTTCTTCAATAAACCAACATATCACTATATATTGCCACTAATATCAATATTGGTGGCTCAATGGTGTCTTTAATGTCTTCAATCCCTTCAAGGATGAGGCTGGAGATATTCTATTATTCTCCCATGAAAAGCGACCTATCTTTTAAGCCTTGAAAAAGTTTATATAAAGCTTTATGCAGTCTCTTTCACACTGATGGCAGTGAGCTACCACACAAGAACGCGGACATTTTGAAATATGGAGCCTATAAATCGGCTAAATATTGACAGACTCATGCGTTTGAATTAAGCCTTTTGAGTACTCCTTCTCCAACAGTAAATGGAAGACCACCTAAACATGGTGTTAATCCACAATTTGCTGGTCCGAAACCACTACACACCAACAGCAGAAGCTTCCTGCGCCTCCCCAAAAGAATAAAACCATAAATGTGAAGCTTCCTATAGTGTGAATCAAAGCAATATTACCTTTTTAAAACATGATTTAAAACATCATCCATCATCCTCATTTTGTGTCACTCTAGGGATATTTCGGCTCTTACGACACTGACCTCTTCCACCAGGCGACTCCCCTTTGATTTCTCAATGTGACTACACTCCAGTTGGTCCTCGTGGCTGAGCTGGTCGTCGTCCCCCTGCCCTCCTGCCTCACAGTGAAACAACAGGGGAGCCAAGCAGCACCCGCTGGACCGACACAACCCTGGCATTGGTGGCCTTACTTGTCTGTACTAGCTTAGCAGAACTAATATAGCACAATTAAGATAAATGGCCTTTACCTCCAGTAGCGCAGTAACTCTCTCAGGTGGTGAGGAAGTTGCCCTCCTCTTAACTTCTGCTCTTTTCTGATGCTATCTGAATCATTCTTTACACGACTTTCTCTTCTTATAATACACTTATTTCTGTTGTTTCTACATAAAACCTCCCTCTATATATATATAGTGCTACTGTAACACACCACACCTCAGCAGCAGTAAATCCTTTCACTCCAGCGGCTCCTCAAACAATACAACCCCACTTCCTTACTTTCAAACTTCCCTTGTCAGGTAGCCACGCCCCCTCAGGTGTCCTATAGGACACACCTCTTCTGTGTGTGTGTGTGTGTGTGTGTGTGAGAGAGTATATATAACACACACACTAAAGATAAGCTGAAGCATGCAAATAAGCGCTTTGGCTATCTTTTAGGACACACCTGAGAGGAGGTGTGTGTGTGTGTGTGTGTGTGTGTGTGCGTTCATGTAAGAACAAGCCTATCCTTGAGGCTATAAATAGAAGTGGAAGAACCGGTTTGATTGGCAAAGAGAGCGCGCACACACACACACACACACACACACACACATACACACACACACACAGGACAATGGCTGCTCATGCTTTAGTGCTGATTTATGACATTAAATAAGTTTAAAAACACACACACAGTCACAACATATCAGATCAATCAGAAGATGGCAACTCGCTCTGCTTTTGAGAGTTGGAAACATCGCTATGATCACACAAGCTGATGTCCTGACAGCCGGCATGAGCTGTCCTGACACACATGCGTGTGTATGCACTTGTGAACCTAGCTAACTGTGGACCATACCGCCATTACACATTCACCAACAGGGCACTAGAAAACCAACAGGGGACGTTTTTGTCGGACATGCTTTAAATCACCGGTTCCAATACAACTGGTGGTATGTGAGCTCCTTTGGGGGAAATCACTGAAGTATATATATTTTTAAACGTCCAGTGTGTAGGATTTAGTGCCACCTACTGGTGAAGTTACAGATTGTAACCAAATGAATACTTGCCTCAAGACAAAATCTATATATCTAGGTCAGGGTTTGGTTTGTTCTGGGGTACTGTACAAAAAAATGCTGAATTCATGGCTTGTGCCGCACTTTTACCATTTTTCTAGATTGTTATGTGGTTGCTATACTGTCCGTTTGTTTTCTATCTGATTTAATTTACTTGTTCTTAGTTTGAGCTGCTGCCCGTCTTGACAAGGACTCCAATGAAAAAGAGTTTTTTTAATCTCAATGGGACCTTTCCTGGTTAAACAAATACATTTAATTATCTTTAAAGATGCAGTGTGCAGAATCTAGCGGCATCTGGTTGTGAAGTTTCAGACTGAAACCAATTTATTTCGGTCCAAGCGTGAAGGAGAAACTACAGTGGCTGTGAAAGTTGTAAAAAATGTGAAAGGTCCTATGTAGAGCCAGTGTTTGGTTTGTACCCTCTGGCCTGCTGTAGAAACAAAGTGGTTCAAAAACACTTATTATATGAATAAACCTGCCTCCTGATGAACTGTCTGTAGCTGCTGTATTTTAACGTCTGTCGTGACGGTGGTACTCGGAGAGATGAATATTTTCTGAGGTGGTACACGGTATAAAAAGAAACTTTAAATCATGCTAAAAATCCACTGTTGGTAAGGTAGGAATGTGTGTGTGTGCTGCCTACAGTGTCAGATCAGTATCTCATCTGCCAAGTCAAATTACAGCGAGTGTGTGTGTTTTTGTGTGTTTTTGTGTGTATGTTTTCTGCCAGTCGGCATATCATTCGGTCTTTAATGAGCAGAAACATGCTGTTCCCTGCAGACTCACTCACTGATACCAACTCTCTCTCTTTTTCTGTCAACGTCTCTCCGTCCTTCTGTCTCTCCCCCTCAAGTTTTTTTTTTTTCATCTTCTTCTTCTCGCTTTTCCTTCCAAAACTACCACCACCTCCACCCGCCATCTTTCTCTCTCATCCAAATCACTAGCGGTTAAATCAATTCCAGAATCAGGTCAAAGAGCTTCATTAGCGACTTTAATGAGTCATGTAGCAAAAATTACTGATGTGAAATGACTCTGATTACAGGCATGTTATCTCTGTCTAGTCCATTTGTGTTGCAGTATTTCCCCAGATAGCAAAAAAAAGGGCAGATAGAAACCATGGAGGCCACCCTCAATCCATGCTGCTTCATTAGTGCACCTACTGCTCTCATTACAAGGTTATTAATTTACACTGTTTGCCGGTTTGCACCACACAAAGCTGAATATGTTAAGGAGCACACACATAAAGCTGTTTTTGAGACCATAATTAGGTGCCACTGGGATTTCTAATTGTTTTTCTGTTGCAACGGGAGCTAAAGAGTGAACTCTGAGTGAAATACTGCTGGGAAACAAGTCTATTTTATTTTACTTTATTTTATTTTTGTGCCTAAGAAACAGTAGACATCAAGGACAAGACAGAGCAGAAAAACAGGTAGAGACATCCTTGACATTTTAATTTTTCAGATGAAAAGATACATCCCTGTACAGTTTAAAGTAGTGCATCCTACACATTTTATAAGGTCGCTTTGACCCTCTGACTGCTGTCTTTGGCGTTCCCC
Source organism: Sciaenops ocellatus (assembly GCA_033000465.1). Lineage (NCBI taxonomy): Eukaryota > Metazoa > Chordata > Actinopteri > Sciaenidae > Sciaenops > Sciaenops ocellatus. Next base: position 4,562,124 of record CP136875.1, read on the forward strand.
CGCAAAAAATGATGGTACACAAAACCAAACAAGGCGTGCCAGCCTTCATCGCCTTACTGGCTCGATGATATTACACCTTACATCATGACGGGTTAAAAACAAATGTGTTTCGCCACTTAAAAGTTGGTAAGTTTCATAAAGTGCGGGGTTCTTTCTGTACGTTTTTGATCATGTGTAATGGCACGATTGTAATTTTGCATAACTTTAAGCCTTAATATAATCTGAACAGGTGAGTTGTATAAAAATTCACCCTCAGTACAGTTGTCACGAACGGGGAAATTAGCTATAGAGACCAAAACTGTTTTTTGTACCAGGCTGTAAACATGTTTATTTCTGCTGTGAAGTTGTGACATTTTAACATGGGGACTTATGGAGGCTGACTCACTTCTGGAGCCAGCCTCAAGTGGACGTTTGGGGAACTGCAGTTTTTAACACTTTCGCATTGGCTTCATTTCCCAGACATGGAGGTTGCCATTTGGCCTAAACGCATTTAACAACTTTCTTTGTTACGTTAGTTTGTCACCATGAGAGCACTACAAAGTTTTCAACAGCTCTGTTGTGTGTTTTGGTATTTCACGAATCTTAAAGCTGATGAATGACTCAGATGATAATGTTTCGTAGAAACAAAAACATAGATTCGGCTCATTAAAACTCATTTTACTTGAAAATAAAGCTCTTTTAGATATTGTTGAGTTGTTTATTTATGAGTTATGGGAAATGGCAGCTATACAAACTTCCTCTTTTATGATGGGAACTGTTTGGAGCATTTATCATACAGTATCACATGGCAGGAGATGGACTGTAGATTTTAGTTTTCTGTTGACCGTCTCAGTACTTATTATCCCGCTTCGTTTCGTCTCATATCATATCAAATAGTTTCATCTAGTTCAGTTCGTCACGTTATGCCAATTTAAGTTTGTTGTTATTCTTTTAGTTAATAAACATACTAAAACTTACTTTACGTGACTCTGGATTTTTTTCTTTGGACGCACAGTAAGAGCCTACGCAGCCTCTTAGCTGCCTTTTTTTTTTAATGAATAGTTGCCACTACAATAACTCATTTCAACACAAGAACAAAATTTTGTACAGTGAATTTATCAAAATCAATGAATGCTATTTTAAAATGTTTTAAAACTGTTTTAAATTAGATTTCTTTGAATGCTTTTAAATACAGACAGAATTGTTGAGGATGCTTTACCTGATATGCTGAATTCATAGCTTGTGTCGCACCTTTATTATATTTTATTTAGATTTTATTTGCTATGTGATGTAATACTGTCTATTTGTTCTGTGTCTGTTTTAATTGACTTGCTCTGTCTTGGCCAGCACTCCCTTGTAAAAGAGGTTTTTAATCTTTCCTGGTTAAATAAATAAATTTAATTATCTTTAATTATGAATTTGAAGAGTTTTTCTTCAACAATGGGCAGCAGCTGTTTATTCATGAGTTACTGGAAACAACACAGTAGACACGCCGACACTTTCAGGTGTGTCTTTGCCAGAGCTAATTAAAACAGATGCACACTGGCTGTTGCAGACGCCGAACGTCCGCCTGACCTTTCAAAACACAACCGTGTTTCTGTGATCACGAGGCCACGCCGTCCCTGGACTGACAGACGGACGGACGTCGTCGGAATGCCAAATGAAGCTCGCCCAATTTCACCATGTGTGATTTTTTTTTCTGTTTTAAAGAAATGAGCTGCAGTTGTTTGTTTTCTCCAGCAGATGGCAGACTGAGAAAGAGCTGCAGAGGGGGTGGCAGAACGGACAGGAAGGCAACAAGGCGAGGTGATGGTGATGTGATGGGGCGCACAGGGGAGTGAAACGGCAAGGCAGAAATGAAACGAGAGCTCGGGAAGGAGAAACAAATTAAAGAGAAACATGAATGAAGACAGAAAGGGAATGAAAGAGGAGGAGGAAGAGTGGTGCAGTCATCTGGATCTGTCACATTTGGCATGGTTTTAACTCTTCACAGCCTCGCAGCTGTGTGTGTGCGTGTGTGTGCTGGGTTATAAATAGAAACGCTCACTGGGTTCCCCCCCGTGGACGTACGAATCCATCTCCACATTTAAAAATGATTGTTTTTAACACTTCTGCGGGTCGAGTTTAACTCACAAGACATTCGTGAACGTGTTTGATTGGATGCCACCTGCAAACCCCACCCGTCTGGTTTGTCGGAGGTGACCGAAACAAACAAACAAACAAACAAACACGGAGCATCGTTAAAACAGCTGACCTCGGCGTCTGGCCGGATGTTAAGTAACACATATTTTCTCTTTTATACATTTTTATTTCCTCGTTTTCTGACATTTACAACTTGGTAATGCAAAGGCATGCAGGGTTGCCATGGTAACAGCCTGACTTTCGGATCAACCTTCAAGCTTTGGAGATGTAAGGACACACACACACACACACACACAAATAATAACAAAAATACAATTTATCACTCCTTTCACCTGGACATGTTCTCCTCTTGTTAATCGACAAGTAAACCAAGCTTTGTGTGTGTGTGTGTCGCATGGGTGTGTGTGTGTCTGTGTGTGTGTGTGTCGCATGTGTGTGTTGTCCTTGACAACTTTTATTTATTTTGCAGGAAATTCTTTCAAACTGTGCAAAGAAAAAAACGAGAAGACTCATTTCAAATGGGAAACGACTTGCATCATCTGTCATGCGTAAACATGCCGTCTGACCACACATGCACACCCGTACACACCCGTACACACTCGTACACACACACACACACACACACATCGAGTCAGAACAAGGCGTGGGAGGACCTTGCACCATGGCGACCACATCCTGTCTTATGTACCTCTGTGCGTTTATTAATAGACACATACGCACCGGTGATATGTGAATAAAACAACAGCAAGAGTGAAGCTAAACACGCTCTGCTCTACTTTAGATGGACACACACACACACACACGCACACACACTCCTACAGGTTTCATGTCATGTTTGTGTGTTGATGTGTGTGTGTGTGTTTTTAGAAATATCATCCAGTTTTTTGGCTTCTGCCCGTGAGGTTTGTGCAGTGAAGGACACATAATCTGCTGCTGCTGGTGGGGGGTGGGGAGGTGGTGATTGCCTCCGAGCATACGGACCAAATCTGGCTCTGATGCGGCATAATCCTCTCTCACACACACACACACACACACACACACACACACGGTTTGGCACATGTGCACACACACACACTGTTGAAGGAACAGATAAGTCTCAGACAGACAGAAAGAAAGAGGTGGACGAGTTCCTCAATGTGCCGATGTGACCGACGTGCCATCACTGCTGCTGGTGATTCGTGATGTTTAACGTGTTTATTTATTGTTAGTGAGCAAACGTTTGAATAAAGCTTTGATATTTGAAATGGAGGAGAGAGAGTGAGGCGTTGAAAAAAAAGGGTGGAGCAGGAAGAAGAGAGCCAAGGGGAGAGGAGAGATGAAAGGAAAAGGAAGGATGAGTAGAGAAGAGAAAGGGTAGAGGAGAAAAGAGATGAAGGGAAAGGAGAGAAAGGGGAGAGGAGAGGAAAGAACAGGAAAGGAGATTGAAGAAAAGAGGAGAGAAGAGAGCAGGGAAGGAAGAGAAAGGAGAGGGATTAAAGGAAAGGGAAAATGAGGAGAGGAGAGGAGAGCAGAGGAGAGGAAAGGAAAGGAGGAGAGTATGTTTCAAAGGAAGGGAAAGGTGAGGAAGGAAACAAGGGGAGAGGAAAGAAGAAGAAAGATAAAGTGGGTGAAGAAGAAAAGATGGGAGAGGAGAGCAGGGATGGAAGGAAGGGAAAGAAAAAGAAAGGAGAGGAAAGGAAGGAGAGGATGGAGGCAAGAGGAGAGGAGAGATAGAAGGAAAGGAGGAAAAGAAAGGAGAGCAAGGAAAAGGAAGAGAGTACAGAAGAAAGGAGGGGAGAAGGAAAAGGGAGAAAAGAAAAGAGGAGAGGGAAGAGAAGAGGAAGAAGAAAGAGGAGAAAAGAGGACAGAGGATGGTAGGAATGAAAGGAAGGGGAAAGAGAGGAAGTAGGCAAGGGAAGAGGAAAGAAGAGGAGAGATGAAAGGAAGAGAGGAGAGATGGAAGGAAGGGAAGGAGAGGAAACATGACAATACATGAGAGAGAGAAGAGGAAAAAGGAGAGAAGAGAGTATGTTTGAAAGGAAGGGAAAGGAGAGGAAGGAAACAAGAGGAGAGGTGAGATGGAAGGAGAGCAGCAGAGGAGAAAAAAAAGTAGAGGAAAGGAGCAGAGAGGAGAGCAGGGATGGAAGGAAAGGGAGGAGAGGAATGAAAGGAAGTGAAAGGGAAGGAGAGGAGAGAGGAGAGGATGAAATATGACAATAAAGGAGAGACAAGCTAGTATGTTTCAAGGAAAGGGAAGGGAAGGGAAGGAAACAAGGAGAGAAGACAGAAGATAGAGGAAAAGAGATGAAGGGAAAGGAGAGGAAGGAGACAAGAGGACAGGAAAAGAGTGGATGGTGAAGGAGGAGAGAGAGTGTGATGTAATGCAGGTGGAGCTGACAAAGCGGAGTAGAGATGGAGGAGGAGATAGGCGAGGATGAAATATGGGTGTGTTGTGTTTGTTTGTGTGCTTTGGCTGATGATTATCCCTGATGATCACACCGGGCTGTTTAATCTGTCTACAGCTGTGTGTGTGTGTGTGTGTGCGTCTGTCAGTGTGTACGTGTGAGGACCGTGTGTGCCTGCAACACATCCGAGGACCTAATGTACATGTACATGAATTTAAATACATTTTATTGACGATGGTTCATGTTTTTATGTAGCTGTAATCTCTCCTGCAGACAGCAAAAACAGAACAGCCCCTCAACCTGTCGGTTGTGTCGTCATCATGGGAGTTGAGCAATTTCTACGGCAACCTGTGGGGGCTTTTCCCGCTCATATCAACTCATTCCCCTACAGTCTCGTTCACAACATAATTGCTGCAGTAAACTGAATCCTGCTGCGCTCCTGCAAACACTGCTGACAATTATATTTATTACACAAACCTGACTAAATTTCAGGACTATAGCCAAACTGCTTCGTATGAGCAGTTTTATGACTCAGGGTGCAAGTATTAATGTTGCTATACAACTCTATCTGCAGTATTTTTATATTAAAGTGTGCTGCAGTTTTCTGTGAAGTTACGGGTCATCTTTATTCAAGAAGGGTTAAAACTGGGGCCACTGGACTTGGTTGTAGATCCGTGAAGACGTTTCACCTCTGATCCAAGAACCTTCTGAAGTTCTGACTGGTGGAAAACCTGGTTCGTTAGTGCTCATTGTTGTGACGACTGCCGTCAGTGTTGCCCCAGATTTAACCTTCTTGAGGTTTTTCTTGCTTTTCGATATGACAGTTTATCCAAGACAAGTCAGACTATTTTTTAAGCCTGGGTCCCATAACCTAAAACCATCTAATGATCATTCTCCGGGTTTAGACTAAACAACATCAGCCCGATAAATCAGTGCCAGGAACAAAAATGGTGCTGAGGCACGACAAACAGTTGAGAGTGTCAGATTTTCTTTTCTCTCAGAAATAAACATGTTTACAGCCTGGTACAAAAAACAATTTTGGTCTCTATAGCTAATTTCCCCGTTCATGACAACTGTACCGAGGGTGAATTTTTATACAACTCACCTGTTCAAATTATATTAAGGCTTAAAGTTATGCAGAATTAACAGCGTGGACGCTTTGGGAAGCAGAAGAAGCAGTACAGCCAACATATTTTCAACTTCAAAACAGCGCTTTGGAAACCTAGCTAGCAAGAGCAGAGCAGCTGCCTTACCACGTCAATAATGATAGTTTATGTGATAAATGATGTTTGGGTTTTTTTGAGACTTACATTTTATTAATATTTTGTTTTACAATAAATACAAATAAAAGCGACTTCCAACCATAAGACACATTAAAGAGGCAGTGGGCCGAATGAATGACTGGCAGATAATTATAAAGATAAACATGGTAAAAAAGGTTGATATATATTATAATACTACACATACTACTACTACTACTACTACTAATAATAATAATAATAATAATAATAATAATAGTAATAATCTGTAGTCTGAACTCACACATTAGTCCCATTGTATGCCTATGGGCAGAGATAAAACTGTTTTGTTAAACTCTTTTTACTTATGTTTTACAGAGTCATTATTAGACCTCTAGATTGTATTTCATGACCTTAAAATGACATGAATGCACACAACCACACAAATATTAACCATATAACCACCTCACAGATTCATATCATCCTCTCTCTGAGAAGTTTTGGATTTATTAAGAGCAGGCAAAGCTTAAAGAGTTTAGATTGCATTTAAAAACATATTGTATTGTAGTAAAGTTACTGTCACGTGTTCATTGTGAAACAATGTATAAATCACAATTGTTGGATTGGAAAAACGTTACCGGCCAAAAAAGTAAGTTTAGACTGCAGTAAACTGTATGTTGCTCACTCCAAACAACATCTTTTCAGGTTACACACAGCATTTCACCATGCATTGCTTCTTCAGTCTCAGCTGAGTAGAAGACGGTCTTTAGTGATGTTCTGTTTCAAAGCGACCTTTAAAAAGCCATTTATTTCTGACAGTATTTTACACTCATTACCAGACTTCTGACACAATTAGCTCTTGATGAGGTGTCCTTATCTCAACCTGCTGATTTGGTTAAAGATAGCCATCTCATTTAGAGGTCATGACACTGTTAATAATAGGAGAGGCCTGTATTTAGGGCCTTGAAGCACCTACAACCAAAGAAAGTTTCAATTCCTGCAAGACAACTCTAACACCTTTACAACTCCACATTACCATAATTGTCCTTTTTGAAGATTAGGTATATCATCAAATGTGACTTTTAGACACATTTGTGCATGGAGGTTCATTCTTAAGTTAGGAATCGCCTAGCTAAACTTAAGGTTCACTTACTAGCATTGCCAGAGCTTTCAGAACTGGCCTGAGATGGAAAAGTAAGGTTGAGGGTGAAAGGTTACATATCGAAACAACTACAATAAATAGACATTGCAAGGTGATGATGTGAAAAAAAATGTGTCTGTTTGCATACTTAAATATGTTGTAATGTTTCAAAATAAAGCCTTAATTTTAATGGAAAAGTCAACATTTAGAGAAAGAAATTAAGTGTTTTTTGGAAAAGAAACAGATATTGCAAAAAGATGTTTTACTTGGGGGAAGCGGAAAAAAGTTTGTGTTTTATAATCAAAAAAAGAAAATGTAACAAGCGCAAGTGCAAATGAAAACAGACTCTGCAAATAAATCATGACGTACACAAATCCTGTGACTAAAACTGAAGAAATGAAAAATGTCGTCAGATGTAATATGAACTGTGTGAAGCAATGAGGAAGGAAACTGTAACTTTCCGTCCTAGCTTCCTTACAGGAACCAAACGGTTGAAGTCTGACTTGCAATATTTTATTACATCATTGTGTTGCGCCTTCTTCTTCAACAATGGTACATGCCTGAAACATTAGCACCATCGACTGTTAATCTCAATGAATACTTGCGGATAAAAACGTGCATAAATTAGCATTTTTGTTTGCATACTTTTTCAGGTTAATATTTACTATATTCAGACGAAACCTGACACATAAATACAACGCCATCAGGAGTCAACATAAGCTGTTTTATACTGATTTTTCTAAATGTAGTTTGGAGGATCACATTAGTTAAAGACAGGTATATCATAAAAAAATGACATGACAACCACGCCTGATGCGATACTGTACAGCAGATCTATACTCTTTTATTTGTAACATTGTGTTCTTATGTGTGCTTTAACTGCATTGTCTAAAAACAAAAGTGCCTGCAGCTGTGAACTGGTAGGTGGGTCGATGACATAAACACAGGCTGTGAGAACTGACAGATTTAAGCACAAAGAAGAAAAAGCTTCAGGCTCAAGTGTTTGTGCAGCTCCAAAATACTCAGTGCTATACTAAATGTGATAAAAGCGCTCAGAGCCTGTGGACTGGCTCTGTGACTGCAGACCAGGGTCAAGTCACTCCGAATCAAGTCGAGTTAAATGAATCATATGAGTTCTCCTGTCACTGCAGCTAAAACAGGACACTGCTTTGTCTCGCTAGCCCTATCTCGAGATAAAAATTCATTTCGGAGTGAGAAAGGTCTGATTTGACACAGGTTTGATTGTTATTTGTGGTGATAGAGTTTAATTTCTGCTGCAGAGAAACTTGATTACTTTTTTGACAAACAAAAATGGGAAAAAATGTCTCATTAGATGTTGAAAATATCTGCAAAAACTGTTGTTTACTTCACTTTTACTTTACTTATTGGAGCCAAATTTGTAAAAGTTGGGTATCATAACTTTTTAGTTATTCCAATATTTCTAATTTTGTATCTAAATTGGGAGTGAACTGATCCTGTTCAGAAATAAGAGCGTCTGGATAAAGAGGCAGACATGAAGTGGATCATACCATTAGTACACATTAGTACACAGGTATATTTATATATGCATGAATACACGCACTTGTACACAGAAGATAATGAGGATAATGGATAGTTTGGAGTACCCTTTAATGGATAAACTGAATTACTATTACGGAACAAATGGAATACTTTGGCGCATTTACATACACGACTAAGATGAATAATTTCTCGTGTTTTAATGTTCTCCCGTTTCATTGATAATCATTAAATATATGATGCAAATTAACTGATTGTTTTAGCAGAGCACTTCTCTTAACCATGCTTTTTTTGTGTTCATTCCTCTGAAGGCAAATTAGATTGGAACAGACATAATCCAACCGAACATCAGTGACAACTTCAGCCGATACAACCTCCCTCGAAATTTTCCATGAATCATAACCGATGAAAACTGATATAAAAGGCCGTCGTGTTGCTACTGTATGTCGACACCTGCTGTGAATACAAGGCTTCAGTGCAGTACAGTGTCAACTTACTGGGTCAACAAACTGTAGCCTTCAGCAGCGTCACTGTCTCAGCGAGGGCTCAGTTTACGTGGTTATAGTTCGATTTTATGTCTCAATTATTCTTTCTCAAGTTTCAAAAACGTCAACGTTTTTTCAACAGCCTGGAAATCGGATAGGACAAATGTGTGCCAACGTGCATGTGTACGTGTGTGTGTGTGTGATTTATGCAATATATTTCAGTCCAACCACCACCGATAATAACCCATTGTTGCCATAAAAGAGTAACTGTCAGTGTAGTTGCTCCAACAGTTTTTAGGATATGAACCAAGTTTTAGACTCTGAAGGTTCTCCAGGTCATCTTTCTTCGAGAAGGGCTAAATCTGGGACAACTGGATTCGGTCGTAGATCTATGAAGACGTTTCACCTCTTATACAAGAGGCCTCCATATTTAACCCTTCTTGAAACAAGCCTTAGATGTTAATCTTCCATGATGACTTCTATATTCTACTCTCAGGCTGCTTAAAGTCAGTATTTTTCTACATTTAGATCACGAGTTGCAACGCAATGTTTAAACACTGTATTTTAACATCACGTTCATAGTGGTGGTACTTTGAGAGTCCAATATTTTCTGAGGTGGTACGTGGTGTAAAAAAAACAGTCAGCTGGGCCTAAAGCAACACAACACAAGTCTTTGTCTGTAAGACAAAGGTGTAAAGATAAGATGATAAACTGATTTTCGACTCCGTTACTGACTGAATTTTCTCTCTCCATGTCATTTTTTCCCCATTGCAATCCATCTATCTCTTTTTTCTTCTTGTCTCTCCCTCCCACCCCCATTAACTCTCATTCTTTGCCTCCAATCAATAACACTCTCCTCATCTCGTCCATTCCTCGTCTATCCAGGCTGTCTGTTTACTCCCCCGTTTGTTACCTCCTCTTCCTCCTCCTCCTTTCTTTGGCTGTGATTTTTTTCCTTTCTTCGTCCTCCAGCTCTCCTCTCCCCTCTTTCTCTTTTAACCCTCTTTTCTTACCGCCTACTGTCCTCGATCGATTTCGATTCATCTTTTGCATCTATTTACTGTCTAGGCTATTGTTTTCCCTTTAATTTATCCCTCTCTTATTTCTGCTGTGAAGTTGGACATTTTCACATGGGGGCTTACGGAGAGTGACTCACTTCTGTAACCAGCCTCAAGTGGACGTTTGAGGAACTGCAGTTCTTGGCACTTTGGCTTCACTGTTACCAAACTTTGTGGCGTTTTTAATGTGAAGAAGCATCCTGGATTCATCTCTTTAGTTCGACAAACTTTGTATAAAGGTAAAGCTGCTTAATAATGTTGTAAAATTAGCCTGTCACTCAAAAGGAGTCAGTGAAGGCACCACAAATGAACCATATTAGACTACTTGTGTTGTGGCCAAATACAATCTTACTTGGTAAAAGAGTTTCATAATGAAATTTTGGACAAACAACAACTTGAACAAAATAAAATTGCCTGTTTATGCTTAACCAACAACAGCTTACACACAGAAGAAGACAGAGGGGGCAAAGCAAGATAAAAAAAATAATTAAATAGAGACAGGAATAAAACTTGAGTAAACAATTGTGCTGCTTTTCCCACACGGAGAGAGCCGAAGGAAAAAGATTCAAAACAGATGCCAAGCTAGTCACACTTGATTGCCCCTACTCGATTTAAAATTAGTTTATACACACCGTGCTCACACGTCATCTAACTTTACAGAAGTATTTACCGAATATTTGAGGAATATATCCATTCTTATGGTGCCACCCTGAGGTCAAAATTTACCGTTGGTCATTTCCAAAACGTAACTTTGCACAACTTTTAATCACATGTGAAACTGTTTTTATTATAGAACTGGTCTAAATGGAGCACTTATACACCTTCATCAGTGTAACATTACAAAGTCAGACGTACTTTAAGTGTGTCAGACTTGAGAACGGTGGACTATTTGTCAAAAGATTAAAGACAAACTGAGTTAAGGTGACCCTGTTCTCCACACCTCTCCTGTCTCCATTATCGACACGTTTTGTAATGTGATGGATGAAGCGGACCTCCGCATGTCTAGACCGCAATAATCTGCTTTTTCACTGCAGTGATTTGCCCACTAAAATTCATCCTGCACAGTCTGATGGTCTAAACGGCTTGACCTAGAAGATTAAAGGCGCTATCAGCGATCTGAGCTTTGTTCTGCAGGTGTGACGCTGCTCTTTTAGACTTTTACAAACTTTTGTTTGTAATTTTTATCAGTTCTGGACACAGTGATAATGTCTGAACCGTAATTTATTGAATCACAAGAGGAGTTGACACAATATTTCTGCGTAAGAGGAAACTGTTAAAAATAAACAAGAGGGTGTAAAACTACAGAAAACAACAACAAAAATAAAGTCATATTTAGATAATATGGATGGCACCATTAATTCTTTGGCTGTTTGAGTTCAAAATGATTTACTTAATAATCCAAAAAAATTGTGAGAAGAGGCGTAACATGGCTTAAAAATGTTAGTTAAATGTTAAAATATTCTGGTTTAAATTAAAAAAATGTCACAACTGGGCTCAAGTTTTACAGGAACTTACTAAATAATAAACATCAAATTACTTTTGCTACATTACTTATTAAGTCAAGTCTAGAAATAACTCCAAATCATCCACCCCACATGTTCTATTTAAGAGGTGTAAAAATAGAAAACGAGACCTATTACTTCAGCAGTACTGACAGACCAGAACAGCCAGCTTAACGTTAGCCCTGGCTGCTAAATGCAGCTACGACCTAAGTTGCGGGATTCCTCCAACAACAACTGAATAAGAGCAGTTATTTTGTGGGTAACGTTAGCAAGACAGTTAAAAAGACACACAACATGCAAATAAAAGGAGTGACAGGAGGGTAGTTTCTTCTCTTTTGGTACAGGCTAAACATGCATCAAGCTAACGCAACCCGCAGCAGTTCACTGAACACAGCACCTAAACTGATATCAACCAATCATCAAACTTCTGATGAAGAAGCAAACCTGGATGTGTTACTGGATTAAGTACCTTAATTATATTTATTATACTACATTTTGAAAGTATTGACAACAACAGCTAGCTTAACGTTAGCCCTGGTGGCTAAATGCAGCTACGACCTACGACGGTGGGTAACGTTAGAAAGCCAGATAAAAAGTCACAACTTGTAAATAAGAGGAGTTACGGGAGATCATCAAACTCCCGATGAGACAGCAGTCAAATGTCAAACTAACAGAGTGTTATTGGATTAACTAACCGTACCAACAACCGCAATTCAAATTGTTATTTCTTCCACTATCCTGACACTGATGAACCTTTGTTACCGTGTTATTTGTAAGCTAGGGAGTGTATGTTCCTCTTCTATTGCTTCATCATACACGCCAACCAGATAGAACAATTATGAAACACTGAACTTCGACCATGCTGGTAAAACAGGGGGAGGGGGGGGCTTGCACAAGCGGAGTATTGCAAAATACATGTGTACATATGCAAAAGTGTGTGTTTGTGTGTACCCTCTGGGTTTTAAGAGGGTTTCTCTCCAATCTCCTGCGCTAATGAAACCAAACTCCTCTCTATCCCCTCTTCTCCTTTTCATTTTCCCTTCTGCTGCTCCTCCTCCACCTTTCAGCTCCACCTTTCCTTCTCTCTCCATCAGGTTTTGGTGTTTATATAAAATACAGAAAGTTAAAATAACTTTTTTTATGTGTAGCATCCAGAAGAAGATAAATCTAAACACACACACACGCGCACGCTGACGGAAACACATGGCCAGCATGTTTTGACAGTCTTCCAACACGCTGATGCTGTATTTGCTTAACAAAATGACCTTCTAAATATAGACTCCATATCCCAGAGGAGGCTCTAAAAATGGAGACAAGCTTTTGTTTGTGTGTGTGTGTGTGTGTGTGAGTGTGTGTGTGTGTGTGTCTGTCTGAATTTTTGTGGCCACGAGAGAATTTCTTCTGGTTTGGACTATTTTCATAAAGGAAGAAATCAACAGTGTCTGTGGTCATCTTTTGAAAAAGGCCTCTCGTAATTCAACATGACCGTTAAAGTATGTGTGCGCCTTCAATTCCACAGACTGGTGCGTGTACACCTTTGTCACTACTACAATGTGTGTGTGTTTTTATAATACGAGTGTCTGCGTCATATCGGCTTTTCATGGTCGCCTCATGTAAATTAGAAACATGCTGTGTAACCGCAGAAGGAAGTGACGCGACTATCGCTGCCTGTTCTACTTAACATATGTAAAATCATGTTTAATGGAACTTTCATTGCATTCAAATGTGAATATATAAGGCATAATTAAATTATAAGTTTCTATGTCAGTTTTATTGTATCTGTTGCAATACATTTGAGTGATATGACGTAATCTAAAAAGTGAAGTGAAAAGTGTCAATATCAGTTTTATAATAAACAAAAAATATAGTAACTTTTATTAAAAATCTTGCTACATAAATATAGTTCTAGCTATATATATATATATATATATATATATATATATATATATATATTGCAACTTTTGATCAACCCACATCAATTTCAAGCTTAAAGCATCATTACATTACATAACTCTTTTACAGGGGAATGCTTACGGGGACTGTAGCCAGTGTCGTGCCAGAACCGGAGCCAGGCAAGCGGGTAATGTAACTGAGGTCAGCAGCCTCTATGGACATAATAACAGAGATGAAATGTCCGAAGAGGACGTTGATGGAGGAAGCTATGAAGAGAAAAAGACAGGGTGATCGAGCAAGAAGCCAAGCTATTGTCCCCCAAGAATGACGAAAATATCAACCCAGAAATGTTTAGATATTTTAAAAGATCTTTTTGGTCTTTTGTAGACTTCAGGTCGGAAACAGCTACTTAAAATCAAGATTTCTCTGCTCTAAATTTAATATTAAATACCAAATTTTAGTATTTAGCTGAAACACTGATACATTATTTAACCTACAACAAAACGCGATGACACATTTTAATTTACCAAGATGGTTGTACATGCATGTACTGTAGCTATGCAGCATAAAGTGACAGAGCGTGTAGTCAAGGGTCGGTTTATATACCTCCTCAATGAATACTAGATCATGTATTTGTTTTGTTTTCTAATTTAAACGAGTCTTGAATGTAATATTTACTTTAAAAATGAATTTCTATTTTTAGAAATTTTCTTGAGATTCTGACCTCTAGGTCGGGAAAGGATTTCTGAGCTTAATAAAGACATGAAATGCGGGAAATTCCCTTTTGTCTAAAATCAAACACCCTATCAAATTACAACTATTGTTTTCTTGTCAATGACCAATGCTGCTATCGCCATCCTGATGAAACAAGAAAAAAAGGTTTAGAGAATGCAGGAAGACGAAAACGGAAAACTAAAAGAACAGATGGCGAGAGAGGTGTGTTGAAGTTTGTCTTTGCATGACAACATGATCTCTTCCCCTCTGTCGCTTGCATAACAGGTGTGAATACATACGAAGCATGCATTCACGTGAAAGTGAGTCTGTGTGTGTGTGTGTGTGTGTTAATCTGACAGGCAACAGATTGCTACACAGCATGTCTGTACACTCACACTGACAGACTTCTGCAATGACCAGCAGAGAGAAAGATGGATGAAGACGGGCGAAAAAGAGTGAAAGAAAGAGCCCAAAAAAAGAGTGAAAGATAGATGATAAAAAAAAGTACAAGACCAAAAAAGAGTGAAAGAAAGACGATAAAAAAAGTATGAAAAAGACCAAAAAAGACTGAAAGATAGACGATAAAGTACGAAAGAGACCAAAAAAGACTGAAAGACAGACGATAAAACAAAAAGAAAGACACTGAAAGAGTGAAAGACAGACGATAAAACAAAAAGAAAGACACTGAAAGAGTGAAAGAAAGATGGTAAAAAAGGAGGAAAGAGAGAGTGAAAGAAAGGGCGACAGAAGCATGCAAAAAAGAAAGAGAAAGCAAATAACAAGTGGATAAAGACAAAAACAGGAACAGAAAGAAAATGATAAAAGAGAGAAGTAGAAAGAAAAGGAACTTGATGCATAAACACAGAGAGACGACGGTTGGGGATTTACCATATACAGTAACAGCCTGTTTCTAGAATAAGCTCAGTCTCTCAAACATAGACACGAGACGACAAAAATAGACTTTCTACAAAGGAGTTCGCTGAGTGGTTAGTAGCGGTGCAGAAAGCATGACAAACTTCTGTGTGGCTTTTTTTTTTTTTTTTTACAGAAGCAGAAGACTCTCAGCGCTCCATCTGCAGGTCTCTGATTCCTCCGTCAGACTGTAGGGAATCCTGCGCTTCACCGACAACAACCCACCGCTGCACGCAAGCACACACACGCATGATCTTATCGTGTGCATGCATTCATCTGCAGCCACGTTGCACACACACTTGCACAATCTAACACTTGCTTTACTGTAATCTATCAAATTACACTGGGATGAAGTGCACAGTTCGTTGACGGTGAAATCTACAAGTACATAAGCATATCTAGCATTTTAACATCAATAAATCATTGTCAAATTCAGTTTGAGATGTTGCTGTGATTACTGTAATCTAATGAGATTATCATCGACAAGACCGGAGGCCCCTTCTGGCCTAATTTCAATCGATTCAGTCTGATGTATAGCTGCAAAAATTCAACGAGAGGTCGCCTATACGCAACATGCCCAGCGAACATTTTCCGTTCCGTAAAGTGGACGGATTAACAACAGAAATCGAAGCACCAGTATTAGTAGTGTGGGTTAAACTCCACTCTGTAATAGTTCATCACAGATTAGCCAGAATGCAACTCGATAGCAACTTTTCGTTAGCCCCTTCCGTTCCGTTAGCCCCTTTCGTTCCGTTAGCCCCTAGGAACAAGAAAATGGATTATTCTCGTCTGAACTCATTTTTTGTTGATTTTTCACATCTGCAGTGACATATAATCATCAAGTATTTCAACATAAATACAGCCCTCTTTTTTGTTTAGTTAGTTTGCTTTTTTTTTATTGTGCGGTAAAAATGGGGGAGGAAAATCTGCTAAATTGCTTTATGACACAAAGCAGGAAGTGGGTAAATTTACAGTAAGAGGAAAAAGCTTCAGACAGTAATTTACAATTCGATAAGGAAGCACCAGTTTAAGTCATTTCTCAATGAAAATTCAAAAATTCAACATCTTTGGGTCTATTTTGTGACATTTCAAAGAATAAACAATAAAAACGCTGCATATATTTGACAGATTAACTGATTTGAAAAACAATCACTGGAAATCATAAAGTTGAACTTTTTGATTTCTGGAAGCTCAAATGTTCACGGGAAACGTGTTCCTGCAACGATACGCTACAAATGATCACGTCTTTGTTTGTTTACAGCGATTATACGAATGCGCTCTATGATGATTAATGTGAAAACGACCTACCCGTACTGTTTGTTATGCTGCTATTTATACACGTGTCTGGGATAAATCGTGTTGGCATTTACATGTTTGCACACTTATTTGCATACGCATACATGGCGAACACGCTCAGGAAGCCACGTACAGGCTGGATTACCGAGCCGCAGTCTTTTTTTTTGCCTTTTTCAAGCTTTATTTTTGACAGACAGCTGAAGAGTGACAGGAATGTGGGGAGAGAGAGAGATGGGGAACGACATGTAGCAAAGGGTCGGATTCGAACCCTGGGCTGCTGCTGAGCCTTCGTACATGGGGCGGATGCTCTACCAACTGAGCTAATCGACACCCCCCGAGCTGCAGTCTTAACCACAATGCTCTTCCAGTAACACACATGCATATAAATGTATGTAGGACACTTCTTTGTTTTGGTGTTGAAAATGAAATAGCAGCACACACACACAGACCTACTTTAAATACAAAGGAACCTGGACTTAACGGCCACTACCTCGCCTCCATTACACCCAATAAACACACACTTCCTCCCCACCCTCCTCCTCCTCCTCCTCCTCCTCCTACTACTATACTCTCCATCTTCCCTTTTTTCTTCTTCTTCTTCTCTCATTGTTTACAGTGATATTCGATCAGCTCTTTGTTTAGAAAGCACTGAGCTCCCTCGGCCCCTGCGCTGCCTTTCAAAAGGATGTGGCTTTCTCTTTTGCAAACATCAGTTTCTTTCCTGGTAAAACGCCTTTGCGTAAACGTGTGTGTGTGCACGTGCATATATGAGGCCGATATTTCAATTCGGCTCTTCATTATCCAGATTGAGAAGCTAAGAAATAAGAACAGGGGAGAGAAACGAGGGGGGGTATTTGTTTTCTTTCTGATAACTTGCCAATGCCTCGAACTCTAATATGATTCACTGTCTGGCTCAGCTTTAGGCTCGATGACTAAGGAAAGAGAGAGTGGCAGACGCAGAGGCAGCAAGAGACAAAAGGCAGAGTCAGGGAGCGAGATAGAGATGGAAATGGAGAGAAATTGGCGTTGGTGCGACTTCGGGCTGGGTAAGCACTTCTTCCTAATATGATTATAAATCGTCTTGTCCTCGTCTTATTGTGCCAGTTGTGTCCTTGGCCCCCGAGACGCAAGGGATGGGGGGGAGGAGGCCTCGGTCCAAGCCTGGAAAAGCCTCCGCAGGGCCGACTAAGCCAAGTGCGCTGTGAAAAATGTTTAAAAAAAAACTCTGCCGGCTGAGGTTAAAACTTTAAAGGACACTTTAAAATCAGTATCAGCAATTAGACTAAATGCGATGGGGATGTATCAACAGAATGCAGTGTTTAAAATCTGCCAGACTCATCAGCTTGAGTCCCAAAAGTGGGACTCGGCACAAGAGACTGATCGAGATGAGCTGTATGTTTGCTTAAATGAAATTGAAGGTGTTGGGGACGGACGCCAGCAGGAAGTCAGGGCCGCCAAATGTACGCAGGAAGAGCTGAGAGTTCAGTATCTTCGGCCAATATCTTGTCTGCTTGTAAAGTGAAAACACTGAGTGAAGGTTCTCAGTCGTCCAGGTCATCTTTCTTCGACTAACCATCCAGTTGCCCCAGATTCAACCCCATCTCGAAAAGTAAAAACATTGGGATGAATACTGAAACATACACTGATGATTAATTAATGGATTATGAGCGTTTCTTTGTTCTGTATCATTGTAATCTGAATGTCTTTATGTTTTAGACAGTTGGTCGCACCAAAGAAGCAATTTAACAGCGTCAACTTTGGCGTACTCAAGTGCTTTATGGCACAAAGCAGGGTGAGGTGCTGAAACAAATAGTGGAATATTTGTTTAGTCATTTAAACCTGAGGACCTGACATTTTCTTTGGTTTAAATTCTTCTAGATTGAATTCAGACCAAGCAGCAACCTCCGTGTCCGTGAAGTGAAGCCAAAAACTGCAGTTCCTCAAACGTCCTCTTGAGGCTGGCTCCAACTTCACAGCAGAAATAAACATGTTTACAGCCTGGTACAAAACAGTTTTGGTCTCTATAGCTATAGCTTTCCCCGTTCATGACAACTGTACTGAGGGTGAATGTTTATACAACTCACCTGTTCAAATTATATTAAGGTTTAAAGTTATGCAGAATTAAGAGCATGGACGCTTTGACTGACAGGTGGGTGCCGTTACAGGTGATGGCGACGGCCAGAGCCACAGATTTTGAGCATCTCCTAATCAATAATTAAAATAATCAGTAGTTGTAGCTTGCTTCCTATAGGTCTTATTATTACCATGAAGTCACTTCTCTAAGCTGTCAACCAATTTGTAGTCCACCACCCACAGATTTTTAAGTTGGTATCATACAAAACAAGTGGAAAATTGACTCATCTTCCATCAATCAACCGTAGTTTCAGCTTCAATGTATGATTTGCTGTCTTGCTAAGCACTGATGGAAAAACCAAGATGACAAAATCACAAATTAGCTAATAGAAAATATTAAAATATTTCACTTTTGATCCACAGATTTTTACCTTCTTCACCTCCCTTACCCTTCTGGATAAACATTTCTCTTCACTCACACTGTTGACTTACTGGAAGAGTGTAAACACGAGTGAGGCCCACGCCGACGCAGATTTATAACATAAGGTCTCTGCACTCAGAGGTACAGGCACGTCGAACACTTTTCTTCAGTCCTGCCTGAGCTATAAACTACAGACCTGGAGAGGAATGATGGGCAATATTTTGGCTAACGTGTGCAGGATGAAGATGGAGAAAAAGCTTCTCAAGTACTTCCAGAAGTGAGCAATACAATAAAACTTGACAAACCTCTCATTGTGTCACCACGTTACTGTCTGACTGAGACAGAGTTAGTCTTTTTCTGAACATGTAATACAGTAGCTAAATTTGCAAGAGAATGAAAACAACGTGTTATTTGTATACAACCTGTACGCTTAAGATAGACGTGTACGAACCTGAAACTTACTCATTTGAATTAGTTTGTTTTTAGATTAGATTAGCATCAAGCAGCTGCACCTGAAACACAACACTGCAACTTGTGTTAGAGTTGCATGTGCAATGCTTCGCCTTTGTAGCAACTCCAGATTTGTTCTCCAACATTTAAACTTCGAGGTCCATTCACCCAAAAAAAAAGTAGTTAGAAGTCCAACTCAAGGTCAAGTCTTTGGCCTTTCAACCATATCAACAAGTCCTAAGAGACTACCAAGACAACTCCACTGATGAGACCAGGTGATACAGTTTAAAGCTCCATGAAAAGCTAGTAAGAACACCTTAAATTGCTATTGTTTTACCAAAGTACTACTTCATAGGTCAAGAATGAAGTCCTAAGAGATGACCGAGAGAACTTTATTGTTGAAGACGAGGTGATACAGTTTAAATCTCCAGGAAAAGCAAGTAAGAAGACCTTGAATTGGTATTGCTTTGCCAAACTACTACTTCCTAGGGTCAAGAATGAAGTCCTGAGATACTCCATCCACTAATGGCAACCATGAGATACAGTTTAAAGCTCGTAAGTGGATCTTGAGTTGAGATCGTTTCGTCAAACACTATTTGTGCTGGGAGATAATTAAATCAGTCGATGAGAGGGAATTCAGAAGGTCGCAGATCCCGTTTTTCCATTGAAATTCTAATGAAACTGTTGTGCCTTTGCACAGCTGAGTCATGCACCACGGCACTGAGCGAAACAGCCGAGTATAAAAAACTGGGTAGAAAATGTAAGAGAGACGTGATGGAGGGATGGAAGGAGTGATGAGGAGAAGTAAGAGGGTAGTGGAGTCGTCAATAGATTCACTTACATAAAATCTATAAAGCAGAATAAAGTTAACGTTATCTATCGGTCCATCCGTTGATGTACCCATGCCTTACTATCTCTATCTGTTTTCTGTCTGCGTATGGTTAAATCTATCTGTGTTGCTTTTGTTATGACAAACCTCACACACACAGACACACACACACACACACACACACACACACACACACACACACACACATACACACATGGCTGTGTAAAAATAAAATGCGTTGTTTTTAGAATAGAAGCCACATCCTTCCAGTACAGTCACCCTACTGCCAGTGCACTCTCGTTTGCTCTCCGTCTCGCCCTTCTCTCTCGGTTTTACTCAGTTTCCAGTAAGATTTGCTAATAACGCCGCGACCTTCTTTGCCTTTCCAGCGATTTCAACAACATCTGACCCCAACAAGTCCCCGAAATAAACACGACTCCTTTATCCTGCTTTAAAAAGACTCTAAACACAACATGCGTCTATAATTTCATGTTGCACTTGAGTGCTACAGCGAGTGATTAAAAGGTCCGGGTGGGGCAAAGGTTGTGTTTTAGTGCGTGGTCACGGTGCAGGTAAGATTAGCTTTATTATTTGCATATTGTAGCACGCCACACATGCACCAAATGGCCTCGTGTGAGCCTTTAAACAAGTCAGATATGTACAGCTAGAATAACTGTGACATGAGAAACCATAAGAGTAGTAGTACTGACAGAATTAGCATTAGCAGTAGTGAAGTTATGTAAGAACAAAGAGCACAAAGGGGAGCCCTCCTGCGCTACACACTGGGCAGGAAGTGAAATGTACGCCAACACAGGTTCATGACATGTAAAAGGTGTCTTCTCACAGGAGGGAAGACACATCAAACACTTTCTGACAGCGCCGTCTGACTTTAACAACGTACCGCCAAAAGGCCCGAAAACACCCAACTATCACAGCAACAACAACAGAGGAACAAAATGAACAGAGGAAATTGCACAATAATGATCTGAAATTTGGTTTTAAGTGTCTGTAATGCTGTTAAAAGATCTGGTTTCATTATGACCGTTGTTGAAATGTATTTCTTTATTCTTGATTTTACTCGGACAAACACCTCAGAGACATGCAACCAGCCGCCTCTCACCATCAGACAGAGCTGAGGTATGAAACAAACTTACAAAGCGCCATCCGTTTGTCTAAATGCAAACGTGTTAATGCCTGCTGTAACAGAGCGGGACGAGACACGGTAGTCATTCAAATGTCGATAGTGGGGCACACGTTTATACTGTTTTACTAACAAACTGGTCAATCGACCCATGACGTGGCTGCAGTTTCTAGTTTGGAAATCAAATTAACATAATTTCTTTGACTGCATTTGTCAGTCCAATGCTGAATCTTCTAGTTGATTTCACACGAGTTGTCAATAAATGTCATATTTTACACCCAACTTGACTAAACCTGACTGCTCCTGCCAGATCTGACTGTATTTGACCTGAGACCTCATATATTTGTTTTATCCCAATCTTGACTCTGTCCCTCTTCCCACCAGGTAACGTTCATCTACTTTATTAAATATAAAGTAAGTTTTGGACAGAAATGATTGGTGCAATTGGAGAAAGACAAAGAGGCAATAATGTGAAAATAACTGATATTTTACGCGTCATAACAACCCGAGTCATGTTTGGTAGTAGAAATTTAATTTCCTTCTTTTGCTTCTTCATGCAACAGTGACCAGGTTCATGCAACATTAACCATGCTTCCATGTAGAGCAAATTCTAACCTGATTCTAGGAAAATATGTAAAAGAAGAAGAAAAGAGACAACAATGGTTTCCAAAGTCAACACATTTTTGGGGGAAGTGGTCCATCAGGCTCTTTGTTTGAAGCATACATCTTATCCAAGATGGGGTAATGTGGAAGGTTCATGCAGGCTCTGCTCAGACAACAAGTGTTTATTTGTGTTCAACATAACCGGGAAATAACTTTTTATTTTGCCTTCGACTTTATCAATGTGGGCGCTCCCTCATTGTGTAAGTCACTCAACCACTGCTCAAACCAGCGGACACAAACCAAATTAAACTTCTTCAAGTCTCTATTTTGCAGCGTAAACTCAGATTTAGAAGCTGGGTACGTGACATTTCAGGCTGACTTTAGAGGAGTTTGACCGGTCTGATCATGGGACTGTCAACAAGATGTCAAGTTGCATTTCTACTCTTGAATCTGGCTCTATTTTGGTGCAATCAAAACACAGCGCCGGATTTGTTGTCTAACACCTCAGAGGTGCCACAATCGAGCCCCAGGTCTCTGCAGCCGTAAACAGGAACTTTAAAAACCTGCGCCACCTTTGCGGCCCTTTATACAATGACGGACGCACATCTACAGGAGCGGCAGTCGTAATAATCCTAATTACTGCAATTGCGGGGGAAATGCACTGGTGGAAGTGAATAGAGCTGGTGTGAAAAAGACCGAACACATGCACACATAAGTGTGTCAAAGCCACACACAGACACACACACAGTGTAGTCTTTACATCAAGTGTCATCAACAGATGTGTTTTTTTTTTTTTTTTTCAAGCTGCTGACTCAGACTGTTACTCTTCAGGACACATGAATGTACACGTGAACGTACACAAAGGCTTGAAAAAAAGAAAGAAAGAAAGAAAGCAGCTGATTTTGCAAGCTGCCGTCAAAAAAAATAAACTGAATCATTAAATTTGTCAGATTTCTGAGGACAGCAGTATTGCAAAAGCAACTAGTTTGTGTGTGTGTGTGTGTGTGTGTGTGTGTGTTGTGGTTTCTGTCTCTTGCTTCCTGTTAAAGACGTTTCAAGAAAAGAAGCTGACAAAAAAAACAAGAGTGAGTCTATTTTTGGCCACAGAGAGAAAGACAGAGAACGATGAAGAGATAGAAGGGTTAAATAAAAAAACAGACGAGGTGCAACGAGGCGTAAAAACAGATCAAGGAAAAGAAGAATAAAAAACAAACAAAAAACAAAAAACAAAAGAGGGAAAGTGGGAATGAACGAGTGTTTGAACCCTGACAGGACAAACTGTGCCAGCAGCAGAGCATCAGAGGAAATGTTGTGGCCTTTTAATGGACTTCCTAACATGCAGTGTTAAGTGTCGTTGCATCTCAAAGTTTCTCAGCTAAATGTGTCACATAACGCCCTGCGTCTTTTTTTAATCCATTCTTTCAAAATAAAAGTCAAAAACAGGTGATTTCCTTCTGTCTGCAACACATTTTTGAATTAAAGTCAACAGTGTTGTAGCGTTGTAGATGTGGGGGAAGCGTTCTCAGCTCGACGTTTTGCAATCAAATAATGTAATCGCTGAAACAAAAGGGAACAGAGCCAACAGAAATAGGCTCCTTGTTGTTGAAAATAGCAGACAAAAGGCTCGCATATTTAAAGCTTGTTACGTCACACGGCTACATCGTGATGTCTAATATCATTTTTAAAGATTGGACATGACACAGGTGCGTCTACACGACCTGTTCCAATAATAGTTCTGACAGTGAAACCAGGATCTTCTGAACTGAAAAGTCTGACTTTGGTTTCTTGGTTCACAAACAACTCATTTCCAGTTTCACTCAATCTCTTAAGAGTTTGCATTTGTGACAACAAGCATTTTACCCTGAAACACAACCACGCACACGCATGCAATGTGGAGAGAGATGGTGGAGTGATGGGCAGCCACCCAGGGCAGCGCCCTGCTCTGGGTGGGGTTCGGTGCTGTTTCATGCTCAGGGCACTTTGGCAGTAGCTCTCCAGCTACCCGTCCACCTTCCATACTTTGGTCCATGCTGGACTTGAACCAGCCACCTTCCGGTTCCCAAGCCAAGTCTCTATGGACTGAGCTACTGCCGCCCCTCTAATTAAATAAAGACTTGTGTAGCTCCGGCTAACGCGTAGCATCATCAGTGAATATCATCACTGTCTGACAGAAAAGATTCGAGCTCAGATCCATGAAACAAACACGCTTTCTGTTGTCAGTCTCCATTAGGCAGCTGACGGCAACAGAGAGAGACAAGGAAGTGATAAACACTACATGCTCATGGACACACACTCACTTACTCACACACACACACCTTCGACTGATTGATAACACACGTTAGCACATTAGCGCTTCTAAACACACACACACACACAGACACACACACCCATACAAAAGCAGACAAACGCACACCTGTCAAGATTGAAATGTGTTCGCTCATTAGTGATAACACAAACACACACACACACAGCTGCTACTGATTGAGAGCGCGAATTTCTTCATTAGCAACCACACACACACACACACACACACACACACACACACACACACGCACACACACTAGAGATATTGTTGTCTCCTCATCATTAGCACATTTCCAAAGTGAGTGTCACTATGTTAGACACAGCCGCTGTAGATAACTCATCAACTTTGTCTCACACACTCACACACTTTCCTTAATGGCCTCTTGCAGACTGAAGCCTAATGGTGGTTCAGACTTTGCAGCCACAGGAGGGTGGAGGAGGAGGTGGAGGAATGACGGGGCAAGATGGAGAGGAGAAAAGACAGGAAGGCAGGGAGGTAGGGAGGGAGGGAAGGAGACAAACATAAAAACAGAAGGAGGGAGGACTAGAAGTGAAGGAGATCAATACGATGATGTAAACTCTCTTCTCCAACCTTTTGGCGGGCCGATATAAATCTTTGTGGCGTTTATGTTCCATGTTTGGCGTTAGACAGACGTCACTAAATGATGTTGCAGCTCACAGGGTTAATATTCAGGCTACACAGCTAACTTGCTGGACGTCATCGGCATAACAGTGGAAATGGAGACCATGGTGGCGAATGATGTTGCCAAGGGGAAGCAGGTAAAGAATGAAGAGGAGAGGACCAAGCACCGAACTCTGGGGGATGCCTTGTTTGTATTGTTTGCCATTTTCCTTCTGATGATGTGCAGTTGTCAGATATTTTTTGACCCAACATAGATAGCTAACAGTGGGAGCCAATTCCTGTCTTTATGCTCGGCCAGACTCAAAGAGAAGAGTTGAAAATAACTTCCATCCATCCATCCATTTTCTGTAACTGCTTATACTGATCCCAGCTGGCATTGGGCGAGAAGCAGGTTCACCCTGGACAAGTCGCCAGTTCTGAAAACGACCTCCAGTACGTAAAATTTAAATTATTTGGAAAGCTGTAGCTAAAACTTGAAGAAACTTGTCTTGATTGAAAGCCTAGCTCATACAGGGACAATAATACGGTTTATTATGATTTAAAGAATGTGTAATTATTCATAATAATACTGCTTAAAGTTTGTTTTAGTCTCCTAGATGTGCCAGGTAGGTGGAGTTTGTGGGCTAAGTAACTTCACAGAAACAGTATTTTGTGATTTTGCAACTCAAGGTTCACTAACTCACACTCGTCTTTATTAGCCAATGGAGTTTGCTCAGTTGTCCTGACACTATAGATGTCCAGACTTTATTACTTTGGCCTATGAGCTCTGGAACAAGCAAGTCAACATCAGCAGTTATTTGGGGAGTTTTTAATCATCTTTAACAAATTGAATCAATCGCAAATGATCTATGTATTGAAACAGAAAGATTTAGTCCAGTATAAGCTTTTTCATGCAGTGTCTGGATATTGATTAATTTGTAATTAAGGAAGTGAGACTGACCATGAAAGGAAGCTATAAAGAAAGAACACGCGTCACAAAAAGAAGAAAGTCACAAGACTTTATATATGAGATATATATCGAGCAAAATAGAGAGATGAAGGGAGAACGGGATGAAAGGAAAGAAAGGAAGGTGATGATGATGAACAATGGAGGTCAGAGGGGAGAGAGCACGTAGAGATCAAGGCAGGAGGAATAAAGCACATCCAGGTGGCAGCAATGAAAGAGGACTTAAAATAAGACGGGACACAAAATCTGAACACTGAAAAATGAAAATAGGCAGGAAGTCATGTCACGAAAAAAGGTTTCCTCATTTTTAAAAATAACAGTTTAAAACTGAAAAAACATACTTGGTTCTTAAACATAAGACTGAAAGTGAGGTACTTTAGTAACGTTAACAATTTCCTGAAGCTCGTATTCATATTTTTGTTAAATTTCTCAACCCTGATTGACAAAATTTAATCATTTGAACTTTTATCTGCATACTATAAAAAGTTTTATCTGTCTCTCGGTTTCAGTTCTGATTAGTCATCCATGTATGAACTTCATTCTTTGGAAATTGTATTCAAAAAAAGCAAGTTTCAGTCTAGAGAATGTGAACTGAAGTTTGAGGACTTTTTTAGGAAATTGTATTAAGTTTCAATCTAAAACCCACATTGTAGCAAGTTTCTCTTTTTTAACATTTAAACCTCATGATGGCTTGTCTGAGAAAATGTTTCCGGTCACAAAATTTAAAGAAAACATGAAAGTTTTTATGAAATTGTTGGTCACTTTGCTCGAGGAAACGCTCCTTAAAAGAACCTAAGTGAATGTTTGAGTGCAGCTTGTCAAGCACTGTATACTTTCCTTGAATGTAAAGTGAAGTTTGAGGACTTCCTGTTTTTCTTGACTGTATTAAGAGTTGCCTCATCGGATGGTCTGACATCTCGAGGGGACATAAGGTCAAATCAACAGAAACTTAATCAATGGAAAATTAAATTGTTTGTATTACATAGATAAAAGTTCAAACAGTTTTATGTCTTTCAGTTTCAGTTATGATTAGTCATCTACTTTTGAACTTCAATCTTTGGAAATTGTATAAAAAAAAGGCAAAGTTTCAATCTTAAACTTCTTAAGGACTCTACTTTCTTTGAATGAAAAGTAAAGTTTGAGGACTTACTGCTTTTTTTTTTTTGTACTACAAAGGTCTGATGTCCCGGGGGAACATAAGGTCAAATCAATAGAAACTGATGGATAGAATTCAATTGTTTTAACTTTTATCAATGAAATATTAACAGATTTATCTGTCTTTCAGTTGTTTAATTGTTTGAACTTCTTTGGAAATTGCATAAAAAAAGCAAAGTTTCAAAAAAAAAAAGTGCCACATTAGAGCGAGTTTCTCTTTCAACGTTTAAACCTTGTGATGCCTTGTCCAAGAAAATGTTTCCCATAACAGAATTAAAAGAAAATATGTGAGTTTTTAAAGGAATTGTTTGTCATTTTGCTTGAGGAAACGCTCTTTAAAAACGTTCCCAAGGATCTAAATAAACATTGGACTGGAACTTTTTTAGGACTTCCTACTTTTCTTGCATGTAAAGTGACGTTTGAGGACTTTCTGCTTTTCCTGACTGTATTAAGTCATCGCCTCATCGGACGATCGAGGGGAACATGAGGTCAAATCAATAGAAACTGAGTTGGAAGGCTCCGGTTCACAAACACCAGTCAGTCAGGAAGACATGCTGACTCAGCATTTGGACTCCGTGTGCATGGGTGAACACATTCATGCTCATGATTAACAGGCGATACAGTTAGTTCATTAATACAGTTCATTAAAGCAAATCAATAATACACGCTGTGTCCAACACTTTACGGCACTAAGTCACACCCACCAACTATTTCACTGATTTTGGTGAAACTGGATCATATTTTATGGAGAAAATGTTTTCTGGTTTTCCCTCTGATGTCCTCTGGCTGCTCCGCCTCAACTCTCTGTAATTTACAGAGTTTCCGGATGGACAGTGAAGTAAACTGCTGCCAACTGTAGCTGCTGTTAGCTAATATTAGCACAGTTTGTTTGCCAGACTCTGAGCTTAGAGCACCAGGGGAGTGTTAGTGTTTGTACCACAGATGTTTTGGACCACCGGGAAGAAGAGGAGGAGGTTTACAGGCCTGGGGTGGATAGGGAAATGCTGATGGAGAGAAGAGCTGGTGTTGTGCTAGAACAGGAGCTGGGCAAGTGGGCAATGTAACCGGGCTCAGCAGCCTCTATGAACTTAATGACAGAGGAGAAAAGACTGAGGAGGACATTGATGGAGGAAGCTAAGAAGAGAAAATGAGACAGTGAGCGAGCAAGAAGCCACCGGACAAGAGTAAATCTGGGAAATCTGGGGCTGACTTTTAGTGGTTGGTGAGAGCTTGGTGAAATAAAAGGCTGAAAAACAGACGCCGAGCTGGGCTGACTGCTGTTGGACTAGTAAGTAATATTAGCTGGCTGCTATGTCTTGTGTTGGTGACTTTGTTGATGTTTGGATGTTTGTAAGTTGTCCAATCGCTAGTTTTCGATCATAAGCAATTAAGTAAACGTTGGGATTTCACAAATTTCTACGTTATGTTGCTTTAATAAAAACGTTACAATAGACTCCAAAATGTTGATGTTTGTTCAGCCTTAATGCGTCTTGTGCAATCTTTGTACCAGCGACCGAACACCACATCTTAAATAGTCAGGCCGCCTCCTCGACAGTCCTGCCAACCTGTTGTGAGGGTAAATACGGGTATTAGAGCCTGCTGTTTGCTGTGTGGACTTCTTATATAACTCTGTATCCGTCTCTTTCTGCTACTTTCCACTCTGCCTCCATTGCTCTCCCTCTTCCACTCACTAATTTTCTCTCTTTTGTCTATCTCCATCTCTCCCCTCTCAGTATTGACCCACACACACTATTGCAGCTGTATCACATCAAGCCAAGGGCATAAATCAAAGCGCACATACACATAACACTGGCCATCCCACACACTCATGCACTCTCCTCAAGCCATTTCTGTTTACCGTCCCACACACACACACACACACACACCTATAACTCGTCCTCATCTCTATTGCAGTGAACACCCACACAGATTTCTGCACTGGGAGCGAGATGCAGATAAAAAAGAACAAATATAGTCGGAGGTTTGATTCCAAAGCACCGTGCAGGAAAGCCAACAGGAACGGGAAAAATAAATAAATAAATATTTAAAAAAGCAGCGTTACCTGTTGGTCACCACTCAGAAAGCCAGAAATACGACCGGTTATATAATCTGAAGTGGTGCTGCTATTTTAGATGAAAGTGTGTTTGTTTGGCGAGCGGAGAGAAGTTGCGATTTATTGATCGGTCACATCTAAAAACAAAATATCAAGGTAAAGAAACAGGAAAATTATTAATATACAGAGAAGTAAACTGCTGCAAACTGTAGCTGCTGTTAGCTCAGTTTGTTAACCAGGCTGCCCGGATTGTGAGCTCAGAGCACCGGTAGGGTGTTCGAGTGTGTTACCAGGAAGAAGAGGAGGTTTAATTCTGGTGTTGTGCCAGAACTGGAGCTTGGCAGCTAGCAGCACAATGGACATGATGGCAGAGGCAAAAAGACTGAAGAGGAGACTGACAGAGGAAGCTAAGGACAATGTGACCAAGAAAAGTTGAAATTTATTGGAAAAAAAAAAAGGGAGTATGATGACAAAGAGGTTGCTGGTGTTTGCCTGATGGAAAGTGAAGTAAACTGCTGCCAACTGTAGCTGCTGTTAGCTCAGTTTGTTAGCCAGCCTGCAACACCCCCCCGGTGCTCTGAGCTCACAGCCTGGGCAGGCTGGCTAACAAACTGAGCTAACAGCAGCTACAGCTGACTTACTATCCGTCAGGAAACTCTGTAAATCACAGAGTGTTGAGGCGGAGGTTGTTGAGTATGATAAAGAATGGGTTTCCGGTGTTTATTTTAATGGTATTTTGAATTACATTTTGCTTGGTCTGCAGAGAAATAAATCAATTTTTAAAATTAAATTAAAGAGTGCAGAGAAAAAGAAGATAATAGGAACGAGCCTGTACGAGAGATGGAAATAGAAACGTATAATAAAGAAAGAAAGGAAAGGGAGATGTCTTGTGTACCCGGTCTCACTTGGAAAGAAACAAAATGAAGGGACTGCCCTTTTCTCTGTGTGTGTGTGTTTTATGTGCACGTCCATTACAAGCTTGCGTGATCGGCCTACTCAAAGCCACAGTGGTGGGGCCACACATACACACACAAATCACAAAAACACACACAATTCACAGGAGCTGTTTGCTCTTCCGCCTCATTCTCTTCCTGTGTCTCCTTTATTTTCCGCACAGTAAATGAGAGCAAGGCAAACAGGAGGAGGAGGACGAAGAAAGAGTGAAACCTTATGTAACTAGAGACAGATAAAGAGGAGACAACAAAAAGTCAGTAAATTAGAGGAGGTCAGAGGTCAAAAAGGCTGATTTAAATACAGTCACAGCGTGTGACACGTTTGCCTTTTTGAAATGGCCGAGCGCCATGAGGTTCAGCCTTTTTTGTTTTTCTCAAATTAAGCAACACGGGTCTATTTCCCACAAGCTTCCTGTGGCAAACAGGACGCTGCTGCTGCTTGTCACAATTCAAGAAACACCACACACAGTTTGACTGACTGTTGATCAATCAAGTCACACCAGCGTTTACTCTAAATTCTGCAGACATTCGTGAAAATCCTTCCAGCTGTGGTCACCTTTGACATGTGGTGAACTTGAGAAAACAAAAATGGAGGACGTCATCGTTGCTAATCACCTGCTCCACCCTCGTCCGCCGAGGTACAAACTGCTCAACGAAAGAGAAAGACCACGGTTTACCGTTAGCTAGTAAGCTAACGATAGCTGACTGGAGAGCCCTTCCCGCCTCTCTTCAACAACTCTTTATTGAATTAAATGATCTACAATCCTGAGAACAATAATAACAGATGGTAGAAATAAGCTCAGAGAGTTTATGTGACTGCTGAATATTACCATGATCCCACATGGTAATGCTAGCTACAGCAATTTACCAAATGCGAGCAGTCACCATGACACAGCATTTTCTGGTAAAACGAGAGGACCCATATCTCTATGTCACTTTCTCTTGGGACTTTGCTTCAGCTGGTCAAATGCTGGATATGCAAAATAAGTAAAAAATGACTGAAGCAAAGAAAAAACTCTGGACCAACACCAACTTCTTAAAGTCTTAAGCTAAGCCACATTTTTGGTGTATCACTTGGTTCTTTTTTAACTCGGTTTAGATGAAGAAATTAATACATGATTAGATATTTAAACAATTAAAAAAGGCTGCATCAGAGAGAAGCACCATACTACAGATAAAGACAAAGGTGTCTAATAAACTTTGACAGTTACAGTTTCAACAAACCATTTATGTGTTCAGCTTATCAAGATAATCAACATTGCTCTATATATAGCTGGCATGGATAGAAATGAAGTCACTGACATAGGCTATTGTGGCACTGAAACTTTGCAAATAGTATGATGAGGGCACTAGAGTAAAACCAACTCATCCAAAGTTCACGGCTCTAGACGTCATAAGTTTAACGTAAAAAATGCTTTTGGGATGTTAAGTGTTCGAAACATG
Organism: Sciaenops ocellatus; assembly: GCA_033000465.1. Lineage (NCBI taxonomy): Eukaryota > Metazoa > Chordata > Actinopteri > Sciaenidae > Sciaenops > Sciaenops ocellatus. The sequence goes on from CP136875.1 coordinate 4,593,400, forward strand.
GCTATTCATGATCTGATGCATCGCCGTATTGATTACCTTTGCCGGGCTGTGAAGTATGCTTCGCTCTGCTACAATAAAGCATCATATATCTGGACGTAATGTATGCTATTGATTGCCTTTATATGTTATGTTATCAGGATTTATGGCAATGGGCAATTGTTGGCACAAAAACACATGCACTTGTACGTCTAAGCTTAAGAGGACCTCCCATTTATTGAATTTAGACCCTAAACAATTAAAATAAATATAAACCAATACAAATATAAAAATAATGAGTGGCAGCAAATATTAGACCAAAATCAAGAGTGCACATAGTAAAAAATTAAGTTGAGAAGTAGCATTTTATCTACTTTTTTTGGTATTTAAAATCGTTTAACAGCTTAGAAAACTAGTATTTCTTCATATATATATATATATATATATATATATATATATATATATATATATATATACACATCATACACATTTACAATATGGGGAATTTTTACCTTTGAGTTACATAATCTGCTGAATATAGTTGAGATGTTGACAGGAAGTGTAGGGATGCAACAGAGACCTCAACATTGCAGTTTACAAGGTATGTCTTACCACCTTGGTCACCGTGACGCCAAAAAATGAAACGTAAGAGTTATTTGTGTCTTATTTTCCAAGTAGAATGGGTTGGGTTGAGTTCTTATAATCTCTGCATGAACAGGCTGGTTCAAGAGAACAGTTTTTAGACAAATTAAGAGACCAAAACAAGAGTTTACAGGCACCGTTTTACAAAGTCAACCAATTATCAAAATCTCCAAGGTCACAGTCACTTTAGATTTGACAGTGCAGACTGTAAAATGGCAGCAAAACATTCACAGTAGTAGCAGAGCATTTGCCTAACACATAAACCTGGTAGGGCGGGATGGGGTTGTGAATTTATGCTTATTTTAATGCAACTTCCTGAAAATGACACAGCAAAAAAACACACAAACTACTGAACAATGAACCTCAAACACTTGAGGTCTTAAATCATGGCTATTATTGTCAAATCTCAAAGAACGGCAAGACGTGACTTCAGTCGAGTTTTTCTGGCTTCTTGGAGATATAATTTGCTCTACTGGTGCCCCAAAGTATCAAAAAGCTTGTCTCTAAACCCCAAAGATATTTAATTACAGCCAACACGAAGGCTATTGCTGCATCAGTATAATTATTCAGGGACTTGTGGGTGAGAAACTGAATTAATCTAAAATGGTATCAGGATGTCAAGTCACAGGTGATGAGAATTAGCACCTTCTTAACGGCTACGGTAACAGGCTGGGGACAAAATGAAAGGAGGCAACGCCTGAGAGGCACCAATAAACAAATGCACTCGGTCATATGTACACAAACAAATAAAGGATACACAACCACGCTAATCTGCTCAGGCTCATTGTTGTTACCGAGGCCTAATCCCGGAGTCGATGACTAGCCTAATCTAAGTCACATGACTGTAGGTACACACAATCTAATCAACACACAGAGAGAAGGATAAACATACAAAGAACTAATCATAGCATTGTCAATTTTGACTGACAGCTGATGAATTCAAGAGCCCTATGCCACCACGAGGAGCAGCTTCTTACAACCAATAGGACGGGAGCTTCATGATGACAAGATGATGACGTTTTTGTGTAACATTGCGCTTTACATTGACGGCAACTGCACTTTACGCAGAAAGGAAACTTTACCAACAAATTTTGGTCAGATTTTTGTTTAATTATGAACGATATAAACTTTCTCTTGAAGATGTCGTAAAATGTTTAAACGTTAATTGATTTTATTGTAAATGATAAGGTTTATATTTATTAAAAAATGTCTAAAAAAGTACCCGTATATTGAGTATTTTCTTTCATGATGCTATTTAACTACTAAATACTAAATCTGCCTTATTATGTGTTTATTTAGTTTATATCCTTTACTGTCTTGTGTACTTCATGTCATGTGTACTTTACGGTCTTATGTACTTCCTATTTTATATTTCTGTATTTCATTCTATTTTTTATATATATATATATACACAGTACCAGTCGAAAGTTTGGACACACCTTCTCATTCAATGGTTACCTCTGCTGTAGAGGACATTCTGGTAGGGACAATGACCCAAAACACACCTCTGGCCTATGTAAGGGTTATTTGACCAGGAAAAACCCGGCCTGGCCTCCCCAATTACCCAACCTAAGCCCAACAGAGATGGTTTGGGATGCGTTGGACCGCAGAGCACCTTCTGGGAACTCCTTCATTTCCTTCATTTCAGGTGACTGCCTCATGAAGCTGAAGAGCTATCATCAAAGCAAAATATAAAACTGGTTTGTTTACCACATAATTGCATGTGTTCTTTCATAGTTTTGATGTCTTCAGTGTGGAAACCATTGAATGAGAAGGTGTGTCCAAACTTTTGACTTGTACTGTCCTTGCCCCACTTCCTGCCCTGCGACCCTGAAACCATGGCAACCCTCTACAGTCTGCACATCACCCTCGACACCACATTACAGCGTCGTCCGACGAGATTAGCCAATCAATACCAGACTGATATCCAATACTCCAGGAACAAACATTGTGGCATTATGGGATGCCATCCCCATGACGACGGGGGGGGTATCCTGTGTTTCCTATTGATCCACGCGTGATTCACAGTTGATGGTCAGCGCAGGTAATGGATAACGATTTCATCACACATGGTGTATGATAATCATTTGTCATCTGTGCTTGTGCATTGAGAATAAAGCTTTTCTCATTGCGGATATTAGCTCATCAATAACTAATGAGGCAGATTTGTGTGTGTGAGTGTATTTGCCAGTAAGAGGCCGATATCAAATCATCAATATCTTCCTGTAAAACACAGTCAACAGGGCCAATAATGCCGCTATCAGAAGCCCAATGAGAGACTGTGAGATTATGTCAGATCGGCTATCAGAGATTTAAACTTGTCATCACGGAGGCGGTAAGTGAGGGAAATGACGCAGCCAGGAAGTGAGCCAGACCTGAACAGGAAGTCATCTGTCCTTACAGTAGACGCAGGCGAGGGTCGGGTGAGATCAGAGGTCTGATTTAAGTGTTGATAAAGTTACGTAAGAAAGAGAAAATTGAACGGAGAAGGTGAGAGATCCTTCAATGGGTTGACTGATGCATTGAAGGTAGTGTCAGATAGAGGTAAAGGCTTTCCCAAACTCACTTAAGAGCATTTCCATGGACTCTGGCTTGCTAATGTGGCTTTTTACCCTGGTGAAGTCCTGTTTAAAATATGTATAAAGTCCAAAAAACCCAGCTGAAAACCATCTATAATACAAGACGCTGAAAGAATAAGTTGTGAATGAAAAATTCTCTGATATTACCCTACACCTCACAGAGATTTCAACTTTTCTTGAGTTAAACACAGATTCAGTGATCTTCAAGAAGCTCTGGGAACGCCGTTTAACAGATAAAACACTGCAATCTGTTTGGTTTTTTTCTTACCTTGGCCCTTATCTGTCCCGAGGTCGACACTTTGCGGATCAACTTGTGTGACGTCTCCTCTTGTTCCCCGTCGCTGTCCGATGACTCTTCTCCAGCTTCTCCGGCCTAGAATTATAAAAACTTAAGTTAATATAACATCTGAAGCCTTTTAAAGGATAAACATTTGCATATTTATCTAGAACTCAGTAACCAAAATCTAAAGGTTCAGTCATTGAATAAAGAGAAACTCTTCTTTGTTGCATGTGATTTGACTGATGGGCTGCTATTCTGAGGATTACGAGCGTTTCAACAGCTACTGTACCAACTTGGTAACTTATTTAGGCCGCATTCAGAGTCACTACAGGGTTGTCCACCATTGCGTGGGGGTTGAGGGTGGGCTGCTAAGGTTAAGTTTATTTGTGTTGAACGCAACCGCTGTGAAACAATCAGTAAATAACTTTTCATTTCCCTGATTAATCGGCTTTATCGATGCCGGCGCTCGCTCACTCTGATTCACTGTCTATGTCGCTAAACCACCCTCAAACTAAAATTAAACTTCTTGGTGTCTCTATTTTGCAGTGTAAATTGTGAGTCAGACTCAGATTTAGAAGCTGGGTACATGAAATAAACAAAGCCAGAACACAACAGGTAGAGTATCAGAGTTTAGTCCATGAATCCACCTGGATAGTCTCAGTTTCAGAGACATTTCAGGCTGACTGTGGAGGTTTGACCAGGCTGATTGGCGGCCACAGCATGATTTCAGGTTGCATTTTTCCAAAAGTCGACTCCAGTTCAACTTCTCGCAGGTAGTTGGCCTGCACCCAAAACATACAACCCCCATTGAAATGAATGGAAAAAAATCTCTGTTTTCACCGCAGTACCAGATCCTGTCTGAATGTGCTGTTAGACTGTCTTTTAAAACTTTTAAAATAGCCAACTAGCACGAATTGGGTAAAAAAAACAAAAATTATGAACGTGTCAATCAGTCCAAAAAATATTTTTGCCCTGCAGAAATAAACAATAAACTTGTGATTTGTTGTGCAGTGACATTTTAACATCTAGAAGAGTCAACAAAATACTTTAAAGAAGAGCTGTAGCCATGTTTTTTTTCAGTCAGCCTTAAATACTTCTGACGAGACTTAAAATTTTTGTAAATTTTTTTACTACATTTTAAAAAAAAATTTTTATACACGTTACATTTATTTAGTTTTTGGAAAAACTTAAAAAAAGAGGTTGTAAGTGTCAGAGTTTTGCTAATTATTCGTGTATTTCTTCTTTTTATCCTTTAAATTTTCAACCTAAAAAGGACACTGTCTGAAGAATACGATGTTATGTTTGTCTAACTGTAAAATAAACTGTATTTTAGGTCCTTCTATTTCTTAAAAATACCAAGGACGTGACCTCTGGGTCACCAGTGGTCTTTCTGAGCTCCGTTACTTGGAACTCATAAAAATAAAGATACCTAGAAATAGAGTTTGACCATCACTTGCTCGCTCCTTGGTTGTTTAACCTTTTGAAAAGTGAATGAACTCGCCTTGACTTGTTCATTCTGGTGTTCGCATGGTGAAGACGTTGGTTACGTTTCAATTCACCACTTCCTGTGTGCCGACGAGATCCCACCCTTTACTTTTGACAGACTTTAGTGAAGATTCCGATGTCCAAATCACCACTGTGCTTTTAAAAAGCACTCAGCATTCAGTATTTGTTTTTATTTCCAAAGAAGGATGAGTAATGGTGAGATTACATGTAGGAACAGGCAAGTGTGGGATTGAAAAACCAGTCCTGCACAGTGGTAGACCTGCAAAAACTCAAAGTGACTTTCTAATTTAAGCCTTTATGTAAGTTTGGGCTAAATATGTTGAAGATTTTCAATGTTTAGATGATAAAAAACAGGAAAAACTTAGAAACAAACAATGATTGTCAGCCTTTAAATCTGTTGCAGGTCAAATTTAGCTGTTAAAAAGTTTTAAAATAAGATTTCATGAAGCATGACGGCTTTTCTGAGGCACCACAGAGTAGGTACTCGTCACTTATGAGGCAGTTTTGCCACCTTAAAACACAAACTGAACTCTACTTACGATGTGAGTCCTTTCGGAGTCCGCCTGGGGCGACCCGAGCGGCTCGCCGTGCTCGGCCACGTACAGGACGTTGGGGTTCAGTTTAGAAGCCATGACAAAGATCGAGCGAGGACACTCGTGTAAGAGTGGATGTTAGAGTTTGGCAGGTGAAAGAAGAAGAAGGAGGAGGAGGAGGAGGAGGTGGAGGAGGAGTTGTGTGTATAAAAGAGAAAAGTTTGGCGAGGTGAGAGCTTGGCTAAGACGATGACGGATGGGACAGCAGGCTCCGGCAGACGCCACCACAACTCGTCCTCTTTTGCCGATCTCTCTATCCGGTGTGTGTAGAGGGGGGGGGGTGCAACTCTGGAAAAGATGGAGGGATGAATTATTGATCAGGAGGTGAAGGAGGAAGGCAGCTCTGGAAGTTCAGGAACATACAAACATAAACAAACTGCTTCTTTTCTCTACTGTTATTCATTACTCTTCTTCTTCTTCTTCCTCCGCGTGCACTCGCTCAGCCAGAGATCGGATCACGGCCACTTCTCTTTCTCGGTTCCTCTTCACTTCTTGCTGCCTTTGCGAGAGAACACTTTGAGGTTTTACACTTCACAGCCCTCCGTCTTTATCAGTCAAAACCACCACTGCCACCACCACCATGATGATGATGATGATGATGATGAAGGGCATCACAGCCTTCATTATATACGTACAACAACATCAGATGTGCACGTGGAGTGTTGTTGAGTGCACACATATGCGGGGCTGTGCGTGCGTGATTGTGCGTGCCTTTCCTTGATTACGACTGTCAAACTTGCACATTTAAAACAAGACTTGAATTTCAAAATAAAACACACCGCATGTGTGTTTTTGTGTGTAATTAAAATTAAATGATTTATAATACTAATAATAATAAATAAATAAATGCACAACAGGCTGTCGTGCGCCTCAGCCCCAGCTTGATCATTCATTCCGTCCGTATCGCTTGTTTGGTGTTGGAGCTCACGGCTGTCTACAATAAACATCAATATTCAATAAAACATAAATGAACCACCCTGGACGGCCACCGTTACCGCCTCTGCACAAACAAACCCCCCGCCTCATGTATCGAGAAACACGGATATTTATTTACCTTTCGCCCGTTACTGTCTCCCTCTCCCTTCTCCGCCGGTACTAGCGGTGGTGGGGTCTCCCTTCCCTGCTGCTTGTTGCCCGGGCCTGGGGTCGCTCGTCAACCCGGCGTTCGGTGCTCGCCGGCGGTCAGTAGCAGCAGCAGGAGCGGGAGGAGGAGGAGGAGGAGGAGCAGCGGCGGTGGTGGCGGCAATAGCAGCAGCAGCGTGCGGGTCTCTCCGGTGGTGCTCGCCTTGCAGAGAGAGACGCGGTCATACGCATAGCGTCGGAGCGGATCTGAATCAGGTAGGAAGCGGAGGGGAGGAGGAGGTGGAGGAGGAGGAGGAGGAGGGAGGAGAGAGAGAGACGGAGAGAGAGAGAGACTTGAAAGCGGCCGTGTTGAGTCGCTGCTCGGAGGTTAAACGGAGAGCAAATAACGCGCACACGCATGCGCGTACAAGGGGAGGGGGGGGGGGGTGCGCGAGGAAGACGCCGGCCTAACGGTCACAGCGCGAGGAGACAGAAACCCGCGAAATTAAAGTGACGGTTAAACTTTTTGTGCCGTAAAATAACATTTAAAATCATTTTAATTAATGATACTTTTAAGTGTAGCCAGGTGAATGGTGTACGTCTGTTCTCACACTGTGTAACTTTAGTTAGCTCCGGGTTCGAAGTACGTAACCCCGTAACGCTTTACGGCGCTAACCCCCAAATTCCACCGGACGCGGCACGTTGCGTGTGACCCACCGCGGTCGCCGCAGCGATACGCCACTGTTCTAGTCAATGTTTCAAACCTCACCCACAGCGGTCCGGTTCAGAAGCGTCCCCCGAGCGGGAGCCTCTGCTCGGGGCTGTTCTATTTTTGACATACACCGCAAGCAGCCCGCGTTAATTTACAAAATAAGATACCCCGTGCAAACTGCCGGTTGTAGCAAAACGAATTAACTACGTAGCATATTTACGCATGTAAAAGTATATTTAGAAGCGCATAAACCAGGAAAATGACCAAATCTGAGGAAGTAAACGAAGTCTGGTGGGATAAATGCTTCTGGAACGCTCCCGGTGGGGTTTGAAGTCGCATACAGGACGGACCAAAACAGCGTCGCATCCGCAACGTGATGGAGACGTGCCCGGTGGGATTTTGGGGTCAGTCACACACCGCCAACTATTTCACTGATTTTGGTGAAACTGGTTCATATTTTATGTAGAAAATGTTTTCTGGTTTTCCCTCTGATGTCCTCCGACTGCTCTCCATGATTTACAAAGTTTCCTGATGGACAGTAAAGTAAACTTCTGCCAACTGTAGCTGCTGTTAGCTCATTTCGAACGTCTGTTCTCGCTCTATGTAGCCTTCTGCTCCGCGTACGATCACCCGCGATAAGTATCAAAATAATTAAATCAACAAACCTCTGCTTGACACCTGGCTCCGGGTTTGTGAAGGGACGCCAGTGCGGAAGTGCCAAAAACTGCAGTTCCTCAAATGTCCACTTGAGGCTGGCTTCAGAAGTGAGTCAGTCTCCATAAGTCCCCATGTTAAAATGTAGCAGAAATAAACATGTTTACAGCCTGGTACATAAAACAGTTTTGGTCTCTATAGCTAATTTCTCTGTTGAGCTTGACGCGATTCAGCAACGGCTCCGTCAAAAATAGAAGTGCTACGGAATGATAGCGCTGCAGTGCAGAGAGACGCTGCTGAGACGTTCCGTGGCGCGCCCGGTGGGGATGGTTTCATTGATTATAGTAGCAGAGATCAGCTCCGGTGACCGCGGCGCAGCCGTTCCACGGCGCTTACATCCCCGGTGGAAATAAGGCGTAAGGCTTAAAGTTATGCAGAACTAAGAGCGTGGATGCTTTGATTGACAGGTGGGTGCTGTTACATTTGGCTTGTTTGAGCAACCAGGCGTCCTTTGGGCCGCCTCAAGTCCACCAATGATCCACGTCAGGAGGTGGAAGAAGCAGAACAGCCAATTATTAGCTAAATCAGCTATAGTGACCAAAACAGTTTTTTGTACCAGGCTGTAAACATGTTTATTTCTGCTGTGAAGTTGACATTTTAACATGGGGACTTATGGAGACTGACTGACTTCTGGAGCCAGCCTCAAGTGGGTGTTTGAGGAACTGCAGGTTTTTTCACTTCACAGCCACGGAGGTTGGGACCCAGTAGCAGAAAATAAAGCATATTTTGTGTTAGAAAAAATAAAGTTTGGTCATTTCTTGTAAAATACTGGATACTTCTACCTCCTCTGGCCTCTTCAAATCACATAAACAAAACAATCTGAGAGGAAGAAATCAATATTTAGTTGCATCGTGTGTGACAAGGGCTCAAAAATAGGTTTATTTGAAGCCAAAAAAAAGCTCTTTTAAGTGAATTAAACAGCCTACAGACCACACTGGAGTGTAGGTGGATTCAAAGTTTTGCATTCGCTTGGCTCAAATCTAATGATACAACATTCCTCTTGCAGGCAATAACACATCTATTTAAGTCAAAAAAATCTGCCCGGGCACGCTCCCAGAAAACTACATCTTGATGTGCAGACTGCTCAAATTTCAGCTTGCTCGGTCGTGTTGTCGTTACGGAAAATCCACACCTAAAAGAGAGACGTTAGAGCTCCACCAGAAAGAGAGCGAGAGAGACACCCACGTTAACATAAAGAGAGAGAATGAGCGACATGTGCAGGCTAACACAGATACAGACAGACACATGCACTGGCATCGCTCCACGCTGTAGTAATTTGTTTACAGTTGATTAAATATTCATGCTGAATTAGCTGTGAGCCTGCCAACAGTCACTTCATTTACACCGTGTGTGTGTGTGTGTGTGTGTGTGTGTCATCCTCCCTCCTCCACCTGCATGTGTGTGTGTTTTCTGTCAGGTTGTAACTGGTGGTCAATGGCACGGAAAAGGCAAACACGTGCACGGTAACGGGCATGCACTAACACCTGCTGGATTTCCCCACAACCACCAACACCACCGCCGCCCCCGACATGGCCGATCAGGTGACAGTGTTACTGTATTCGCCTCTTTCCTCCGGTTGCCCTTGGCAACGGCGGGAAGGATGGGCTAAAAGGATGGAGCACGGGGAGGGGAGGAAGATGACCAAGGACAAAAATACATCTGAGCAGAATACACTTAGCTGCAGCTAACGGTTATTTCCCTATGGAAGTCGAAAGAGGTCACACATTCATACAGCTGAATTCCTCCGTTTTCTCACGTTAACGAGTTAATTTAATTTGTTTTCTCGAGATCTGTGTCATCATCTCGAAATAACAAATGTTTTCCTGAGATAACTGGATTAATTTCTCAAGATCTTGAGATAAGTAGACTTTGTTTTTCCAAGATATGTTAATTTTTTTGGAGATCTTGAGTTATTGATGTCATTATCTCGAAATAACAAATGTCAACAAATGTTATGCCGAGATAATGGGCTAATTTTCTGGACATCTTGAAATAACGTAATAATGTGATAATTTTCCCAAGATCTTGAGTTATTTATGTGAAAACAAATAAAATTAACTTGTTATCATGAGAAAACTGAGAAAGAAAAATGTATGAATGAAATAACAAATGTTGTTATCCCGAGATAATTTTCTTCAGTTCTCAAGATTACGAGACTTTGTTTTCCCGAGATAACGACATAATTAATTTGAGATCTTGAGAAAACAAAAGGAGTTAGTATATTAAAAAATGGTTTAGTATATTAAATCATTGCAACATCATCTGTACTGAAGCCCTAAGCAGTCACACATTCATACATTTTATTTCTTCTGTTTTCTTGTCATAACAAGTTAATTTGTTTTCTCAAGATCTCGAGTTATTTATCTTATCTCGAAATAACAAATGTTGTTATACCATGATAACGGTGGAGATCTTGAAATAACAAGACTTCGTTATCTCGAGATAATGTGATAATTGTCTTGAGATTGAATTATTTATGTGAAAACAAATATAATTAACTCATTATCACGAGAAAATGGAGGGACAAACATGTACGAATGCACGACCACGTAATTTATGCCATTAACTCGAAATAACAAATGCTATCCCAAGATAACGGGAACTTTTTCTCAAGATCTTGAGATAATGAAATTTTGTTTTCCCGAGATAACGACATAATTAATTTGAGATCTTAAGATAATGAATAAAATGTGATAGGCCTGAGATTTCCATCACACGAGACGTCATGCTGTGCTGATGCTGACTGATGGAAGTGACGCAATTATTTAATGTACTAGACTATCCTTTTGTTTCCTCGAGATCTTGTATTAATTAAGTCATTATCTCAAGAAAACAAAAATTTTGAGAAAATGTTCCCATTATCTCAGGATAACGGCATTTGTTATTTCTAGATAATGACATAAATAACTCAAGAAAACAAGTTACGTGAACTTGTTATTCTGGGAAAACGGGAAATAAAAGTAATTTTCTGATAATCTGTCCATGAAAATTTAAAAAAAGAAAAGCTCCGACTGTTTTTGTTATTTGGTGTGTTTATCTCACATTACGTTAAATTCTAAAAAATTTTTTCTTATATTCACCTCAGCTGGAGGTGCTTATTGTGTTTTTCTCTTCATTTCCTTGGCCCACAATATGAGTGAAATCTAATTATACCCCAAATCTGTAAAGACCGAGGAGGAATAAGAGGTTTCTCTCTCCGCCACATCACACACCTCCTGCTAAGGGAGCTGCTAACAGGTTGTCAGACTCCCTTTCTTCCCTCCATCCAAACGGTGCACAGCGGGAGCAGCAATCAGAGCTCAGCATTAAAAGAAAACCGATAACAAAGAGATAATTAACGGCTCCGTGTTACGTATCAAACTGAGGGCAAATTACGGGCACCGTCATTATCATCATGCAAATGCGAACATACTGTCGCACATCCTGTACTCATCTTTCACGAGCAGTTATCCTCGTACCCCCGTATTTATCTCTTTTAATAATGTGCAGCTAACGCGTTGCTCCTGCTTTGTATTCATACACTTGTTACTGCTGCTGTTAGCAGGGAAAACACACATTATTCAGGAGGAAAAGTATTAGTCATACGGCTAATTTTATACTCTCTGCTCATTATGTCCATTTTTGTTACCTGTATGTGTTCATTCTTTATTAAAGTCATCTGATTTATTTCCAGCACTGACTACGTGTCACACTTAATGGACAGATATGATCAAAATGATTGATCATTTGTTTCCTTACTGTTAATTAGATGAAAAGACTGACGCCACTCTTGTTTTGGTAAATATGAAGCTACTTCCAGCAGCTTAGCTTAGCATAAAGACTGGACACAAGGGGAAACAGCTAGCCTGGCTCTGTCCAAAAGTTAGTAATCTACCTGCTCACATCTCTAAAATATGACACTACTTCCGGCGCTTACCTTAGCTTATCTTAGCATAAAGACTGGACACAAGAGGAAACAGCTAGCCTGGCTCTGTCCAAAAGTTAAAAATCTGACTACTTGCACCTCTAAAATATGAAGTTACTTCCAGCAGTTAGCTTAGCTTAGCTTATCTTAGCATAGTGTAAATACTGGAAACAGGGAAACAGCTAGCCTGGCTCTGTTCAAAAGTTAAAAAAATGTACCTGCTCACACCTCTAAACTATGACGCTACTCCAATAGCCAGTTTAGCTTAGCTTAGCGTAGCTTAGCATAAAGACCGGAAATGAGGATACAGCTAGCCTGGCTCTGTCTAAAAGTTAGTAATCTACCTGCTCACATCTCTAAAATATGATGCTACTTCTGGAAGCTAGCTTAGTTTAGCTTAGCTTAGCTTAGCGTAAAGACTGGAAACAGGTGGAAACAGCTAGCCTGGCTCTGTCTAAAATTTAAAAATCTACCTGCTCACACCTTAAATGCGAAATATGAAGGTACTCCCGGCAGCTAGCTTAGTTTAGCTTAGCATTGTGTAAATACTGGAAACAGAGAAAAAAGCTAGTCTGGCTCTGTCCAGTTAAGATCTAACTACTCACACCTCTAAAATATGAAACTACTTCCAGCAATTAGCTTGGCTTAGCTTAGCATAGCATAAAGACTGGAAACAAAATCTGATTCAATCTGTTCTTGGCGTTTTTACACATTGATCTGTATGCTAAATATCTAGCAGCCAGTTAGCTTAGCTTAGCATAAAGACTGGTAAAGGGGGAAACAGCTATCACGACTCGATATATGTTACTTTTGATGAGAGCCAGGCTCGCTGTTTCCCCCAGTCTCAAGTCTTTATGCTAAGCTAAGCTAACCAACTACATAGTTAGCATATCATCCATGAGAGTGGTGTCAATCTTCTCATCGTACCCTCTGCAAGAAAGAAAACAAACATCATCAGAGGATCCTGTCTGGTGTTATGAGACAAACTCCGTGACATCTCAGCTGGGAAATGCCTGAATCTCAGTCTTTAATCCTGACTGTCATTCATGTTCTCACCACCCACCTACCCACAACCAAAGCAGACTCCCACAGAGACACCTCTTCTCACACCCAGCGAGGAACGGTTACATCAGACAACTTAAAATAAGCCTACACACAGATATTTTAAAAAATGAGCCACATATGAGCGATCACAGATGTCAGTTTGCAAAAATAAATCTGTACATTCACACACGAGTTGATGTGTCTTTTAACTCGTAGCAGCGTTTGCTCATAAATTAAAATATATACACAAATATATTAAAGATCCTTTAAAGCGTGTTACTATATCTGATTTAAAATGTCAAAATAAAAGAGGGTTTTCCTTGGAACTCTTTTGTTTACAGTCATGATTCTTGGCTCTCCTGAAAGAAAACTCCTCGAACTTTACGACCAAAATGTCAAACTTAGTCTATGTGAGACTGAAATAAATGTACAGACGTGCAAACATGAGTTTTTTCCTGCATATTTTCATCTTTTATTCTGTTTTTTTTTAGGCAGTCATGCTATAAAATAAGCAAGTTTTGTCGCAATGTCACTGGGATCTGAAAATGGTTTACACAGGCATGTATACATCCCAGAAATGATGTAACAAACCTCAAATATTCAGGCTAAAATCACAGATTATTTGAGTTTGTCACAAACATCTCCTCTTTACATCTAGAAATCTTATTTTTGACTTAAAAAGGAGGGACGACTAATTGTTTCCTCCTCATTAACTCCGAGACGCTGAAGGTTAACAGACTCGATCCGAGCATCGGGGAAGCTTTTAAGAGGTCGTAAAAAGGTCATTAATGGGTCAGAGGGAACATTATTCCAATTGATCTGCAGTCAAACCTGGAGCTTATCGATCGGGTAATTATAGGAATTGAAGAGATAAATGCAAAGATGAATGGCGCATCGAGTGTCACACTCAATCCTAAACAATTAGCAGCCCCACACATGATACAGTCTGTGCAGCTTATTTATACACAAGTCTCCCTGCTCTGTCAATGTATGCACCGTGTGTTACTATGCTGCCACCTAGTGATTTATTCGCCCATTAAAAAATAATCTAGGAGATGAATCTGCATGATCAGGCAGATAGAAGCTGTTATTGGAGGCATGAGAAGCCAAACAATTTAAGCGCATCAATTATTAAGTGTAGTCTGCGATTTCCCCTTTGATCAGTGAGACGGGTTAATCACAGCGAACACTAATGAGGCGTGGGAGAGACTGGAGGGTGAGACGGGTCAGAGAGAGGGTGAGACAAAGGGTGAGATTAAAGGGAGAAGACGGCGACAAAGAGGGGAGAGTGTTCTTTAGTTATTCAGGGTTGTGATGTCCGTGATGAGGATTAGAGTCAACCTCTCAGCGCCGTTTACCTCCGAAGATACAAGCCGTTAAAAGTCTGTTTTTTCACACTGTCAACAATAAAATGGGTGATTTCTTTTTATATTCTTGCATTAAAATGCTCAGATTTTAAGATTTAATGGGACATATCAGTGTTTTATGATTTTATAATGAATTTAAATAATCAAAATATACTGTCATGAGCCGATATTTTTGTCATTGTAGTATAAAATAGTCCAAGATTTGAGATAACCCACTGATGTGTTAAAGGAATAATCTGACATGGTGGTAAAGGTTTGTTCGTTTCCTTTTTTTGTATCTTTGAAATAAAAATATAAATAAACAAATAAAATGTTCACTTTTAAAGGAATAAATGATGACAAAGCTGATTTGTTTACTTATATATCATCTACGGGGATCACTGACTGGACTGGAGACTGGACAGCGTATCCGCGACGTCACCGACAGGTTTCTGAAGAGTTGCTTTGAAGCTCAAAATATGCGTCTTCTGCTGCCGCCATCTTGGCTAATCTAAAACTCAGCAAAGACGTGGATCATCGGCAGACCTAAAGCAGGCTGAATGAAGCCTGGTTGCGCAAACAAGCCACCTGTAACGGCACCCACCTGTCAATCAAAGCGGCCACACTCTTAATCCTGCATAACTTTAAGCCTTAATATAATTTGAACAGGTGAGTTGTATAAAAATTCACCCTCAGTACAGTTGTCATGAACATTATTTCTGCTGTGAAGTTGGACATTTTAACATGGGGACTTATGGAGACTGACTCACTTCTGGAGCCAGCCTCAAGTGGACGTTTGAGGATCTGCAGTTTTTGGCACCTATGCATTGGCTTCACAGCCACGTCACATGACTGATTAATGGACATTATGTAAAATAACCTCGGAAAACACAAGATTGAAAACACATTGTGATGGAAAAGAATTGTACGACATGTTTTAATTTTGATGGACTTGGATTGAAGCTCACACTTCAAAGTCAGAAATCCATAACTCCTATTATTAATATTATCTAAGTCTGCAGAGTAAATGACTCAACACATCACTGTCAAACAGAAACAACAGAGTTAAATCTTTACAGACGATGTGTTTCTTTACGTCTACAAAAACTGCGATTTTGTGGCAAAATCTTGTATTTTTGATGATATGAAGTTATGCTTCATTGTACGTATGTTGTACTATTCTTCTGTCTTAGCACTAGAAACATCTGTTAACAAAACAAACGTGCCTTAAAGATCCATTTAGTAGCTGATCTGGAGCTTTTTATCATCTCACTTGATCTCGTAAATGCTTAAATCCGCACTTCTTAATGAAATTTAAACTTCTACAAAAGATATTTTTATGCTGCTTTGTGGACCTTGGAGCTGAGATTCAAGTATTAAACGGCGAATAAATGAAATGACACTGAACGGAAAGAAGACATACTGCACATACCTCCAGAGATAGACGCAGACGAAGAAAAGAGGGTAGAAGACGAAAGCATGCATCATCAAACATACTGTAAAAGGCAAGAGACAAAGAAAAAGAATGTACAGTATGAAGAGAGACAGAGAAAAGGGGGAAAAACACGAGTGCCTCCACCCCTCTGTGATCTATTGATGCTATAAATAACCCTATGAAATACATAGATCAGGAACATTTGAGTCATCTGCCATTTGAAGTCTAGCCTAATGCAGCAGACGTGCTTTGAACCTCCACATGTGCCAGACTGCACGTCAAACTTTAATAGCTTTGACTCAACATTACAGGTGAACACAAAAAATTGGACGAGTGCTCTGCGTGACGGAGGCTTGTGGTGCAATTTAGAGGTCAACAACGCAAGCGGCAGCAGCAACAAGCGAGTAGAGATGGACATGAACACACACACACACACGTGGGATAACAAAAGAGGCCATTGTGTGTCTGATTTGCCCGCCTCTTCACCATATTGGTTTCCATGAGAACGCAAGAGTGAGCAAGCGAACAGGTGGTAACCTCAAAGAGCACAGCAACACACATCCTGTTAGCTTTTACAACCAGGCTGTATACACGCGGCGTGAACACGGAGCTGTTAATGAAGTGATAACAACACACGTATCAACTACTGACAAGCTACTCGTACACTGCGGGTATACCTGAAGCAGCGGGACTGGTAAGAGTAACGGTTGCAGCCAAGGGTGGGAAAACTCCATAGACTGTATAAAAATGGACGTTGAAGCTCAGAGTGTGGTGGCTCTGGCAACCACCATCTTGGCAGTCCTACCTCTGCCACCTAATTCAAAAATAGGAAAACGTCAAGTGGCAACCTCTGTTGCTCCGAAGTGAAGCCAATGCAAAAGTACCAAAAACTGCAGTTCCTCAAACGTCCACAAGAGGCTGGCTCCAGAAGTGAGTCAGTCTCCATAATTCCTATGTTAAAATGTCCAACTTCACAGCAGAAATAAACATGTTTACAGCCTGCTACAAAAAACAGTTTTGGTCTCTATAGCTAATTTCCCCGTTCATGACAACTGTACTGAGGGTGAATTTTTATACAACTCACCTGCTCAAATTATATTAAGGCTTAAAGTTATGCAGAATTAAGAGTGTGGAGGCTTTAACTGATAGGTAGGTGCCGTTACAGGTGGTTTGTTTGAGCACCCAGGCGTCATTCGGCCCACCTCAGGTCCCCCGATAATCCACGTCTTTGCTGGTATTTAGATTAGCAAGAAGGAGGAGTACATCCAACATGGCGGCGCATATTTTCAGTGGTTTGGAAACCTCTGGGTGACATCACACACTCAAAGTCAGGACCATAAAAAAATGTTTTTCCCAGTTTGGTTTGGAAAAACTTGACCAGCCTGCACAGAGCGCTGAACTCAACCCCATCCAACACCGACTTCACCCTTGGTATAGCATGCAAGAACGAAACAGTTTGTGGTTTGTCACTCAAACAAAGACGAGAAGATGATTTACTCTGAGTCTGACTCATTAGGACGTAACATCAAACATTTAAAAGAATTTCCACATGTTTATGTCTGACAGATATCAGATTTTTGATACCGATTCATTGAAGAAGCAAATAAAGCCGAAAGTCCTTCACGACTTATGCGGCACAAACACACAAAAAGGTTGCAGCATTTGAATGCCCACGCGTATCATGAATTATTAAAACATAATAGAACGTTACTGAAGTCATTAACTATGTCAAGATCAGTGTTTACACTTTAAAAGGCTGCATTTAAAAGTTGAACAAACCCTGCATTCAAAGCACAGCAGTAGGTGTACTGTACGGGTGCGTGTGTGTTATGTAACCATGGACATGAAAGGTAGGTGTGTGTGTGTGTGTGTGTGTGTGTGTGCGTCCACATGCCACACGCCAATTAGCAGACAGATAAGATGATAATTAAAACAAAACAACAGTCGCTCATATACGGCGTCCACTGCAGGAACAGCTGGGCCCGTTACGCAACCAAACAACTGTTTTTGTATTGTAAGTGTTGTAGAGTGTGTGTGTGTGTGTGTGTAGGTGCACAAAGTGTGACACACCAGTAAAACTGTGTGAGATCACACCTTCCTACACACAATAATGCACACTCTTAACAAACAGTTATATATATGTATATGTAGGGAAAGGGCTGAAGAGGTGGAGCGCGAGAGAGAACAAACAGATGGAGAAAACAGGATTTATGCTGGAGCCACTTAGTGTATTGATTTAATACATTTTCCATATGGGACATATTATTCATGTCATGGCACATCGACTAACAGCAAAGAGAGGTCGCTTGATTGAAAAGAAATAGCTCTGGTCGATACCGGATAGAGGCTGCAACAACACATGTATGATTATGAGATTTTTTTGAAGGTAAATTATAAAATAATTTGATTCAATCAAGAGTGAAATCAACAGAGCCAGACTCCCTGAGTGTTTTCGTGATAATTAATCATGTCTGATTTGGAAAGACTGAGTTTATTTCTTTAAAAATCATTTTCAAAGTGTGACACAGAACGAAACATTTAGCGCCTCCTAGTTACAGAGTGTAATCCCTCTGTGGTAAATATGTTCAGCTGTACTCGAGTATTTGTTCTGATTACATTACTTATGATCAAAAACTAGCGAGTCGACAACTTTGTTAACAGCCAAACATCAACAAGGTCACCAACACAAGACATAGCAGCCAGACTAGTCCAACAGCAGTCAGCCCAGCTCGGCGTCTGTCTTTCAGCCTTTTATTTCACCAAGCTCTCACCAACCACTAAAAGTCAGTCCCCGATTTACTCTTGTCCGGCGGCTTCTTGCTCGCTCACTCTCTCCTTTTATCTTCTTTGCTTCCTCTATCAACGTCGTCTTCAGTCTCCTCTACTCTGTCATTATGTCCATAGAAGCTGCTGAGCACGGTTACATTGCCTGCTTACCCAGCTCCTGTTCTGGCATGACACTGGCTCTGCTCCCCGTCAGCATTCGCTCTGAAAACCTCCTCTTCTTCTTCCCGATGGTCCAAAACTCCTGTGGTACAAACACTTAAACACTCCCCCGGTGCTCTGAGCTCACAGTCCGGATAGCCTGGCTAACAAACTGAGCTAACATGAGCTAACAGCAGCTACAGTTGTCAGCAGTTTACTTCACTGTCCATCAGGAAACTCTGTAAATCACAGAGAGTTGAGGCGGAGCAGCCGGAGGACATCAGAGGGAAAACCAGAAAACATTTTCTCCATAAAATATGATCCAGTTTCACCAAAATCAGTGAAATAGTTGGTGGTGTGTGACTTAGTGCCGTAAAGTGGCATCAACATGATTTAAAATCTGTTATTTTATGACAGAAAAGTTACAAAATGTTGCTTTAAATATCATCTGTGTAGCAGTGAAAAGCAATGTTATGAGTTTGGATGATTCATGTGTGTCAAGTGGACCTTGGAGCCACATGGAGGAATTCCTTTGGGAAACAATCTTGACATGTTAATTAATATTTGATTACCAATTATTCATGTATTTTACATGATGAATGCATTCATTTAAGCGTGCGTTCTCATGTTGTGTTGTCAGCACACGTGTGTGTGAGCCGTCACACTCTTTCAGCGTTCCTTTAAGGACATCCGTCACTTTCACGAGCCAGGCTCAAGACCTCACGTGACACGCATTTATGTCGACTGACACTTGGATTTTGAGGAAAGATCAGCACGCACACACACATCCATACGTGCCGACATGTACACACTCTCACACACTGCCATCTTCGATCTGCTTCAAAGCTGTTCATTCTATGAATAAGAGGAAAGCTCTATTTTTATCTGACACCCCGGTGTGCCTCTCAAGTCGCCCATGTTAACGGTAATATGGACTGACAGGTGTGTGTGTGTGCCACAGTGGGGTCTTAACCCACAGCTGCTCACAGTGACAACAGCCTGTCTGATTGCATCACTGTTTCTCACACACACGCTTTCATTTGGTTTCTTCAATTTCTGACTTCTTGGCTAGCTAACAAGCCAGTTGGTTTGCTGACTGAAAACCAAACGGCGACCTCCGTCGCTGTGAAGTGAAGCCAATGCGGAAGTGCCAAAAACTGCAGTTCCTCAACCGTCCACTTGAGGCTGCCTCCAGAAGTGAGTCAGTCCCCGTAAGTCCCCATGTTAAAGAAACGTTGTGTAACTTTTCTCCACTTAAAATAACCATAATTTAAAAGATTTTAAATCATGTTGATGATACACTGACATGTAATCAGCTCCGTTTGTTAGCTGAGCTGCCCAGACTGTGAGCTCAGAGCACCGGGGGGAGTGTTAATGTTTGTACCACAGGTGTTTTGGACCACAAGGAAGAGGAGGAGGCGAATGCTAACAGGGAGCGGAGCCAGTGTCGTGCCAGAACCGGAGCTGAGCAAGCGGGGAATGTAACCAGGCTTAGCAGCCTCCTAATGAAAGAGGCAAAAAGAACGAGGGTGAGTCCATATCTGCCGCCCTTTCCCAGCTAAATTGAGGGATAATTAGCCATTAGATCTACAGAGATTTTTAGCATCTTATTTTTTTTTCTTATTTGGCTCTCATCAGCCTCATTTCCAGCTGTAGCAGACAGATGTTTTGGTCTAAAAAAGGTCTAAACCCCTCCTGTCCAGCATCAAATAGCAGACAAACAAAGTTAGCGAAACACCAAAAAAAAAGTAAATATTGGACTTACATTCCTCGGGTGGCAATGTTGTTGATGTTGGCTGTATGTCAGTGTTGAATTATCAGCTCCTTCTGCTGCCCCCAGGTGGCCAAAATAGTCATATAACACAACTTGCAATCAATCAACCCAATGCAGAGTATATGTTTATGTTATCCAGTTTGTTTCCGTTTACTAGAAACATTATTTGAAGTAGTTTTAATAACTTGACTTGTTACTGACAATAATTTTAAACATTCAGTTCCATGTTTCTTATAATATCTGTGCATTTTTACCCACAGTATGGTTTAAGCAAGCCACAAAGTGCCAAAAAAACAAAAAACAAAACTGCAGTTCCTCAAATGCCCACTTGAGGCTGGCTCCAGAAGTGAGTCAGTCTCCATAAGTCCCCACGTTAAAATGTCCAACTTCACAGCAGAAATAAACATGTTTACAGCCTGGTACAAAAAACAGTTTTGGTCTCTATAGCTAATTTCCCCGTTCATGACAACTGTACTGAGGGTGAATTTTTATACAACTCACCTGTGCAAATTATATTAAGGCTTAAAGTTATGCAGAATTAAGAGCGTGGACGCTTTGATTGACAGGTAAGTGCCGTTACAGATGGCTTGTTTGAGCAACCAGGCGTCATTTGGCCCGCCTCAGGTCCACTGATGATCCACATCTTTGCCGATATTTAGATTAGTCGGTATATTTACACCGTCAGTGGCAACTAAAACTTTAAAAGTTGGGCAAAGATGGAAGATTTAGATGCATATTTAGCTTGATTCTTTGTTTTTCACGTAGCAGGACGCAGACTTGATCTTCACAGCTTAATTCAGAGACTTCTTCTGTTGTTTCAGGGAGTTTATTTCTCTTTGTATCCTGTTATCTGACAGGTCAGATGCTACAGAAACACCTTGTCTGCTGTCTGTATTGTAGAGTCGGCCTCCTCTTTTTATTTATAGGTGTTATATTGACTTTATGTCTCTCTCTGTCCGTGTTCACCCTGATATTTTTATTATCGTACCCGTCCTGAGAGCAATAACTGAGTCTTACTGTATATCTCAGTCTTCTCTCTGTCAGTAAACACACACACTCTGTCGTGTTTCCTTGCTGCATCTCGGCTGGTGACAAAACACCACTGCAGCTCTCTGCGGGAAACTCCTTCAGACACATCACTCACAACAGGAGCCGCACACACACACACACACACACACACACTCATTCATTCAATCATGCTACTTGTCTCAACAGGAGCTGCCTGGAATAGTAGTACCTCCAGGCAGGAGGACGTGTGTGTCGGTGTGTATACGTACAGTATGTCACTTGGCTTTGCGTGAGCTCCTTTATTTCTGCTCGCTGACCTCTTTCTGACTTCACACTCTTAAATCCCTCGACGAAATGAAGCTGTGCATAGACTAAAGGCCGAGTGTGTGTGTGTGTGTGTGTGTTAACTTTTAAGGCCCTCTGGTGCTGATTGTTTTTTTGTGGTGTAGTTTCCCCAAAGGAGGCCGACACCTGCGCTGGCTGCTGTCAGTCTTTTCCCCGCTCATTCATGCACCGCAGACATTATTAACTCATACTTCATGTTGTTAATCTTCTATTTTTGTTAAATATCACGTGCGGCCTCCTCTTCGTCCTTCCCCCGAGCCGCGCTGTGACATTACAGATGAATGAATCACAAGATAAGCCGACATGTACGTGACAGCAGCTCCTCAAGGCTCTATGAAATTTATGGCGATCTTTCTCGGGAGTGTGCTCCATAAAATCTTTAAGATTACAGCGACTGGATTCACAGAATAAATAGTCATATTAGAGGCAATTTGTCAGTAAATTAAAGCAACATTATGCAACTTTTCTTCCATAAAATACCGTGTAATCTGGTGAATGGTGTCTCTATCCAGGTACAATCATCTAGAGGAAGTACGTAACACTTTACACCACCAACTATTTCACTGATTTTATGGAGAAAATGTTTTCTGTTTCCTCAACTCTCTGTGATTTACAGTTTCCTGATGGACAGTGAAGTAAACTACTGCCAACTGTAGCTGCTGTTAGCTAATGTTAGCCCAGTTTGTGCCTAGATTATGAGTTCAGAGCGCCAAAGGAGTGTTAGTGTTTGGACTACAGGGGTTTTGAACCATCGGGAAGAAGAGGAGGTTTTCAGGACCTAGTTGTGGACGTGGAGTGGGGCTGGTGTTGTGCCAGAACAGGAGCTGGAAAAGTGGGCAATGGCGAGGAGAGAGTGAGCGAGCAAGAAGCTGCCGGACAAGAGTAAATCTGGGACTGACTTTTAGTGGTTGGTGAGAGCTTGGTGAAATAAAAGGCTGAAAGACAGACGCCGAGCTGGGCTGACTGCTGTTGGACTAGTCAGTAATATTAGCTGGCTGCTATGTCTTGTGTTGTTGACCTTACTTGATGTTTGGCTGTTAGCAAAGTTGTCGACTCGCTAGTTTTTGATCATAAGTAATGTAATCAGAACAAATACTCGAGTACAGCTGAACATATTTACCACGGTGGGATTACACTTTGAAACTGGGGGTGCTAAATCACAAAAATAACGATACACAGCAAGAAAAAAGGTCATACATTCCCATGTTTCTGCCTTGCAACTGTGAGGATACGCTGATTTTCTTTGTCTTACGTGATAATAAATTGAATATCTTTATTATTATTATATATATTAAATTGTGATGAATCCATAAACATAGCATAGATAGTTCAATAAGGAAAATATTTGTCAGTAGTAGCCCATGTTGAATGAGTTAGATACATACATGGGCTCCATGTGTGCTGTATATCTGCCTGTCTACCCACCTCGAATCATCTTTAGCGTGTTGTCAGGTGAAGATTTAAAATTTTACTCATGATGTGAGCAAAAAAAAGCTCCTGGATTGATGGACAGATGTGTTTCCCAGCCAGACAGAGGCAATGATGAGGACAATCCCGATGGGTCCAGAGGTGAGAGGCCATCTGGTGACAGAGTGGCCCAGACAAGAGCAACTACAGCTGGTCAGCATCTGGTCACAGTTGCCCCTGGGCTCCATCCAGAGGACCTCGGCCAGCAGCTGGAGAGCAATCACTGAAGTGTCTGAGTCCAGCTGCTGTGACAAAGAGATGGACGGCTGGATGGACAGTTAAAGTTGGTGGAAAGAAAAAGAGTGGAAGCCAGAACTGGAGGGTATGTTGGTCTTTACGGACAAATGCACATAAGGAGTGAGGAACAGAGCCAAAATCTGAAAGTAGGACAGCACTGAAGTCAGCTGGATGATTTCTGTATCTGAAGTCTGACCACATATGGTACAGATGTGAAGGTTTCTTTATTAATCTGATTTTAACAATTTCAGAATTAGATTTTGGTGAAACTGGATCATATTTTATGGAGAAAATGTTTTGTACCACAGGCGTTTTGGACCATCGGAAGGAAGAAGAGGAGGAGGTTTTCAGGCCCAGGGGACGCGAATACTGACGGGGACCAGAACTGGTGTTGTGCCAGAACAGGAGCTGGGCAAGCGCGCAATGTAACAGGGCTCAGCATCCTTTATGGACATAATGACAGAGGAGAAGAGATTGAAGAGGACGTTGACGAAGGAAGCTAAGACAAGAAAAGGAGAGAGTTAGCGAACAAGAAGCCGCCGGACAAGAGTAAATCTGGGACTGACTTTTAGTGGTTGGTGAGAGCTTGGTGAAATAAAAGGCTGAAAGACAGACGCCGAGCTGGGCTGACTGCTGTTGGACTAGTCAGTAATATTAGCTGGCTGCTATGTCTTGTTGTTGACCTTGCTAAATGTCAGCGGCATCACCATTGAAGATCAAAAGTTAGCCTCCACAAGCTACTGGTGTCTGTAAAGTAAACACAACATATGCTTTACACAAGAGAACAACTGATTTGATATAGATGTCATCGATATATATTCTTAATCTCCTGTCTTCCTTTTCCTCTCATGCACAGCCAACAGATTATCACTCTCTTTCTTTCTTTCCCTCTGAATCATTCCACGGCAGTTTCATGGTGTCGATACTGCCGTCATTATCATTACTAAGCCTCATTTAGAGACCACTCTGCCGCACACCATGGTGAGATAATGGCCTGCATGTGCTCGCTGCTCATTGCAGATGGACTCTTAGTCAGGTATTACCAACTGAACAGAACGAGTGTTAGAGTGTTGGAAACGAGATTCAAGTGAGGCTGGTTGTTTTTTGCTCACAGCAGGAGCACACAAATTTACCAACATCGCACAACAAATACCACTGTTTCAACGAAGCATATTATTTCCTCTAATGACATTGTAGCAAATTCATGTTAAAGCCACTATGTTTAGAAAATGTACAACTTTGGCACCCCCTAGTGGCAGTGTTAATAATGACACTGTGGTAAACAGGAACTACAGTACTCCCACAACCTATACACATTAGTAGTACCTCTACTACTGTAATTCCATGGTTATTACTTGAATTAAAACATCAGGAATACTATTTACTATCATCAATTAAAGGAACAGTAAATGGAGATAAAGACTGTATTCAATCATAATATGAGTGTGCTATGTCATCACGTTTCTTCCTTTGAAATTTGTCTTCATACCTGAGTTTAAATCAATTAAAGTTTAAGCGTGAGGTGTAAGTTCTAAGCGTGAGGTCAGGTTGTGCTTATTTCCCTCGTAAAGTTTCCGAAGACACAACCTATTTCATCATGTCGCAGTCTTATTTTAGTAAGAATTATCTGTGACTATTTTCGTCTAGTTTTAGTCAACGAAACCTGATGACATTTTAGTGTAGTTTTAGTCAATGAAAAATGTATTTTAGTCTCTTTTTAGTAATGCAATTCTATTTAACCCAGTCAGTATAGTATAAGTACCTAGTAGTATAGATGAAACCAAAATTTTCTTTTAGCCAAACCCATTTCACAATTCAAACAAGGTTGTCTTATTATTATATTATTGTTACCTTATAGACTCAAGAATACATCCATTGCAGACACGGAAGACGCTCTGATTTGAATTTACAACATATTTATTTTACCAACCAAACATAAATTTAAATAAAATAAATAAAATAGCATCACATGACAATGCCAGAAAAAATTGAATACATTCAAGTTTAACAAGAGAAACAAGGTGCTTGAATGCTCGAGCTACTGAACCAAATAACCAGCAGTCTCAACAGCAACTACATAAACTGTAACCTCTTGGATGTGTTATTGTAAGACTGGTTGTCACACATACCAAAAAAAAAAAAACTATCCAGTACACATTACTCTATGGCTATATTTTTGACATAAGATTTTAATGAATGAATGACGAACCCCGGCTGGCCGGCCATCGGTCCCTTTCTCTGTCACTGTCGTAAACGCCCACCGCAGCTGCATCTAAACAATGCTGCGAGTGGGGATTGAGGAAGTGACGTCTCCTGCAACTGCGCAGTGCGACCTGATGCAGCCCCCGAAGTGAGACACAGGAAACAGAAATACTGCAAAATAATAATAACAACGTGACTAAACGAGACGAAATAACGTTATAACATTTCGTCTCGTCTCGTTTTAGTCAGCGAAAATGAAGACATTTTAGCAGTTTTTATTTCGTAAACCACATTTAGTCTCGTTCTTATTCGTCAACAATATTGCATTATATATTTAATTATAGTTATCGTCACATGACCAGCATTTACGTTGCGTCTCGTCTCGTTTTCATCACGTGATAAAGGTTCGTTGACGACGATATTTAGTCATAATTTTCGTTGACGAAAGCAACACTAGTAGGGAGGACTGACCGAGTCACAGCAACTTTTAGCTTTTAGGCGAAAGGGGATGACTCTCCAGTGTTTCGAATTTGGACTGCAGTACCAATTTTTAACCGCTGGATGTCACTATTACAAGCAGAGTTACATATTGTTCCTTTAACTGCCACTGGTGAGATGATACATGTAGAAATATGTTCATCTTTGTGGTGAAAAGTTTGTTACAGCGCCTGTAAAGTGGAGCATTACATGTAGATAAAGGTCACAGTGATGCTGTGTCATAGAATGACTCTCATCCAGTCAAGTTACTTGATAGGGAGTACTTGTTGTATCATGTTTTTAGAGCAGTCAGTCTGACTCATTATCAGTGGACTGACTCATTTCAAGCTTCACTTTGACATGAAGAGGACGTTTTACATTTCAATCAACCAAAGGCTCTCTGTAGTCCATCAATTTGCTCTCTTGCTCTCTTTCTGACTCCCGCTCCCTCTTGACCTTTCACCGAGACCTTTAATCAAGGCAGAGTTATGGCTCCCCAGGGCCGTTGCTAACTACCGAGTCATGCGTCCTGACAGTGCTGCAGGGATTTGGTGGGTATGAAAAGTCGGTGTCGTCCTCTTAATCCTACACTAATGCATTGAATAATGTATGGGTTTTTTTTCTCCGCTTGGGAAACACTACAGCACCGCTGGTGATTCAAACTCAAACACACACCTCTGTAAGACCTCAGCTCTGGAGAAACAACAGGAAGCACGTCACGCTCCGAAAATGACGCAGGAGCCGCTCAGTCCGACAAGTTCAGCGTCAAGACGTGTCACTGCTCCAGTACCGTGATGCAGCAATTAGACCTCACGTAAAGGATTATTAATCAATATGTCTTTAATCAGCAATCCAGTGACACCTACAGCTGCACTTCCCCTCAGCTCTACACAGCATTTTTATGGTCCATGATTTTACTGTTTTGATTAACATTCACCACTCTCCCATCAGTCCTTTCCAGCCACATCAGTGAAAAAGCTGGAGACAAACAAAATTAGCAATTAGCTGGTGAACATAGTGGAGAATTGAGCTGCTAAAGAGCCAGACCCCTCAAGAAGTTGCTGGAGAACAGGTTAGCACTACAAGGGGAGTGAATATTGGATTTACATTCACCAAGTGACCAGCATCATGTCTCTATGACATGGCAAAAGCACCAAGAATGGGCAGGTGAGAGTCAGAACTGGACCACGGAGCAATGAAAGAAGGTGGTCTGGTTTGATGAATCACGTGACACCATGTGGATGGGTCCCTTACCCGGGCAGTTTTATGCATTGGGCAATGTTCTGCTGGGAAACCTTGGTCCTGCCATTCATGTGGATGTTACTTTGACACATACCACCAACCTTAGCAGACCACGTACAGACTTTCATGGAAGCAGTATTCCCTGATGGCAGTAACCTCTTTCAGCCGGACAATGCGCCCTGCCACAAAGCAAAGATGGTTCAGGAATGGTTTGAGGAACAACATCGAGTTCAAGGTGTTGACCTGGCCTCCAAATTCCCCAGATCTCAATCCAATCGACAAACAAGTCCAAGCCACTGAGGCCTCACCTTGCAACTGGGCTGTTGTTACTTTGACACGTACCATCTACTTAACCACTGCTGAAGACCATGTACACCCTTTCAAACAGTATTCCCTGATGGCCTCTTTCAGCAGGATAATGCACACTGCCACAAAGCATAGATGGTTTAGCAATAGTTTGAGGAACACAACAACGAGTTCAACATGTCGACTTCAAATTCCCCAGCTCTCAATCCAATCGAGCATCTGTGCGATGTGTTGGACAAACAAGTCCATGGAACAATCCATGGAGGCCTCATCTCGCAACTCGCAAAAGGGGGACCTACACAATATTAGGCAGGTGGTTGTAATGTTATGGCTGATGTTACTTTGACATGTACAGCCTACATAAGCACTGTTCAACACCATGTATGCCCTTTCAAACAGTATTCCCTGAAGGCAGTGGCCTCTTTCAGCAGGATAATGCCACAAAGCAACCATGGGTTGATGAACAGAATGATGAGTTCAAGGTTGATTTGGCGTCTCAATCCAATCGAGCAACTGTGGGATGTTCTGGACAAACAAGTCCGATACATGGAGGACTCACTTCGCAACTTACAGGACTTAAAAGGATCTGCAGGTCACCTTCAGAGGTCTACTGGAGTCCATGCCTCGACGGTCAGGGTTGGTTTGACGGCAAAAGGGGGACAAAAGGGTCGTTTTTCAGCTTCAACTTCAATATGAGAGAAATCTCAGTTCAAAAACCTTTAACTAGAACAATGCAAATAATAATAAAACAGCAAAGTTTTTTCTTATGAGGTGGATTTTCCTTTAAACATCACACTCAAGGGAAACCCAGTGGTTGGAGTGTTTAGGTGTGTATGTGTGGGGAGAGGCGGGGTGGGAGTAGTATTAGTCATCCACTTTCACTGCTGAGACATTTCCAGCCAATGTGTGCATGGGGATTTAACCCAGCAGCAAACAACTCTGCTTATTCTGTGTTTTTCTTTCAGCATCAACTCCTCGTATATATTTTCTCTTCTCCTTGCACTTCTTTTTTTTTCCTTTTTCTGTATGAGCAGTCAGTTTTCACATTAGATAACAATATATCACGACGAGCGTAACCATGCACCACTGCCCTAAATACGAATACGAGTTATGCAACTCCTCAATGTCCTCCTGTGACTTTCATCCCGGAGGAGACGTTAGAGAGAGAAAGAGGTGTAGGAGGGAGAAAACAGAACAGAGGCCGGCGTTGGAAATGCATCAGTGATGTAATACAGTTTGACTTTGGCATGCTTTGTCATCGCTGAATCGAAGAGAGCAAAGTGCGTGTTTGTATAGTAGAAATCGAGTGAGATGAAGACAGAGTGAGAGAGAGAAGAGTGAGACGGTCCGGCTTTCTGCCACAAAGCATACCAAAACAGCAAGATGATGTAACAGCTCTCAATTTACCCATGGTGCTTTGCTGGAAAGATGAATGAAGTCGGACATGGGGGAGGGCGTCAATGAAAACACGCGCACGCACTCGCCTGCATTTCATCTGTATTCTAATCATGTAGCGGTGATTCATACATAATGCCATTCACTATAAAAAAAAAAAAAGATGCTTTAAGTGAAGGGGGTGTAGGAAGGAGTGTGTCTCTTTTCTTATTT
Source organism: Sciaenops ocellatus (assembly GCA_033000465.1). Lineage (NCBI taxonomy): Eukaryota > Metazoa > Chordata > Actinopteri > Sciaenidae > Sciaenops > Sciaenops ocellatus. Next base: position 4,622,784 of record CP136875.1, read on the forward strand.
CATTTATCTTCCTGGCCTGTGGGCTTTATTGATAAAGAGGCGTAAGGAGAGCTGGAGAGCGGAAGTGAAATAAAGAAATAAGGATAAAGAAAGAGTGAAGAAAGAAAGGTTGGCAGAGCGCAGGGCGCGTGGGCCGGATCGGGAGTTTCCTGCACTAAAGGTGTGATGATGTAATTGAGCTCGAGACCGAGCCGGCAGAGGAGTCTTTATTTTTTCACACGAGGGAGGTTCATATCACGCCAGCCAGCCTGCCAGCCAGGCAGAGTGTCACGCACCCATTTAGATATTTAAAATTAATCTCAAGGAGGAGATTAGTATATCCAAGCAGAGTAGTTAATTGATTAACAACAGGGCCGGTCCAAGAGTCTTAAAGGGACCGAGACAGTCCTGCTGTTATTTATGCATTGAAGCTATACTATAGCATCAGAGATTAAAATGTACCATCAATAGACTGTATAAAACATGGATGTCGTAGCCATCTGTAACGGCACCCACCTGTCAATCAAAGCGTCCGCACTCTTAATTCTGCATAACTTTAAGCCTTAATATAATTTGAACAGGTGAGTTGTATAAAAACCGAGCTCCCCCAGTTTCAGAGTGTAATCCCACTGTGGTAAATATGGACAGCTGTACTGGATGTTCTGGAGCTTTCATCCTGTCACCTCATCTTCCTCAGCAGAAGCCCTGTTGTCATGGAAATGCAGATGAATAAAATGTGTTTTAAAATATGATGATGAAAGACGAAATAAAGAGTAACAATATCAACAATGGTTCTTCTTCTTCAACTGGTAAAATTTATTCCACCTGAAGTGAATTTTATCTAATAAATCTACTGATGAGAACTTCTTTTCCATTTTATGGAAAACTTTATACTGTTATTTATACATTTTAAGGGAATTTATACAAAACAATGTAGTATTTTATATTTGAGACTGTTAATATTTAGTGGCATATTTTACTGTCTTTTACTGTCATGGTTTGGCAATTTTTCACCATAAAATCTACAGACAATTTAAAATATGGAATAAAACGCCAACCTTATATATGAAATAAACATTACTAATATCCCTTTACCATGACATTAGAAAAGGTTATACCATATTTATTATGGTAAAACTCAGACAATTACTGTATTACCGTAAAAACAACAGTTATTTTATAGTCATATTTTATGGAAAACCTTTTGGATTTTTTTAAAAAGGAAATTTATTTATTCAATTAGTATTTCATATTAGGGATTATACAGTAAAACACCGTAATATTTACTATCATGGTTTGACAGTTTATAGGTTATACCGTATATATTACGGTAAAATACCGACAACCACAGCTGCCAGTCTTTTACCGTAAAAACAAAGATGGCATCTTATTCCTTATGTTACAATGTCTGTGGATTTTACAGTGAAAAACTGCCAAACCATGAAAGTAAAAGATTGTAAAATATGGCATTAACTATTACGGTGTTTTACTGTACAATTAACAGTCTCTCTATATAATACTGATTTATTCTGTACAAACTCCCTTACAATGGTGTATAAATAAAGGTTTTTGAAATATGAGTTTTACTGTATACAGGAAAACACAGTTATCCTTCATGGCATATTTTATGGTCTTTTACTGTCATGCATCTTTTCACCATAAAATGTACAGATATTTTTTAAAAAATGTGCAATGTAATGTAAAATATTTAGAGAAAATGATACTGTTTTTAGTACGGTAAAATAAGTTGTTTTGTTTTTACTGTAAAAACATTTTTTTTGTTTTGTTTTTACAGTGCTTGCTGGCTGCTGACCATAAACTAACACGTTATTATAAATGTGACATCTTGTGACACAATATTTCAGGTGGTTGGTGGTGGTCAGCCTCACCTTTCAGGTATTTCAGTATTTGTCACGCGCTGCTTGTGAGTGGGTGGGTGATCAGCCACTCTGTACCTGCATGTGCGTGCGTCCACTCCTCCTCCTCCTCCGACTCCCCGTGCGTGATTATGGCACGCAAATACCAGCACATGTAACTCACAGTACGAGAAGACAAATAAATCATCGCATCATAAAGTTAATTAAATTTAATTAAAAGGTGAATTCATTAATTCATCCCTCCTCTCTCTGTCTCTCGCTTCGTGATTCACACACACACACACACACACACACACACAGTGATGATGACGATGACGGTGACTGGAGGAGCGGAGATTTCTGACGTCAGACAAGGAGAATGACAAGCCGGTCCAATGAGGAGGCGAGGATGTGCAGCGCGAGGACGGAGCTTCCGACAGAAGGCTAATAACCATGCCAACCGAGGAATATAGCGCGCGCCGCTGACTAGGGGAGAAAAAAGGGGAGAAAAAGAGAGAGAGAGAGATGAGGAGAGGGGGGAAACCCTGAAAAAAGAATAAAGAAACATACAGACACAGTGGAGAGGAACGGATTTCCTGCAGAGGGGAGAAGAAGAAGAAGAAGACAAGCTGGTAATTTCTCCTTTTTTTTGTGGTGGTGGTGTCTCTGTGGCGTGGTCTCCCTTCCTTCCTTACGTCCTTCCCCCACTCACTCACTCACTCGCTCCCTCGCTGGCTCAGGGACTGCACTGCTGCAGCTGAATGAAACTGATCCAGGTATTTATTGTCATCCCTTTCTCTCTATCTATATATATGTATATATATGTATTTATATAGATGCACATGCACGGGCTGCTGCTTGTGTTTGATAAGGGGGGATGCACGAGCTGCCGTTACCGCAGGGATGTGAGCACCATGAGCTGCGGGGCTTGTTGGTGGAGGTGCTGCTGGTGGTGGTGCTGGTGGTGGTGGTGGTGACCTTCCCCAGCCGTTTGCAGTCATTGACAGTGTGTGTGTGTGTGTGTGCGCATGAAAGAAATAGAGGGGAGAGAGAGAGAGAAAGAGAGAGAGGGAGGAGGGGTGAGATGAAAAATAAAGGGGGCGGGTGGAGGAGGTGAAGGAGGGGAGGGAGGTGGGAGAAAATTTTTTGTGAATGGAGCTCCACATCCCTTTTTTTTTTTTTTTGGCGCTCGCTTGCTCGTGCGCGCGACCTGGCAGCTCATCTCGGCCGAGCTAAAATTAGCTTTCTTTTTTGGTCGTCTGCGTGTCGCGAATTAACAGACGGACACGTAAGAAAAAACAAACAAACAAACAAACAAACAAACAAAAAAAAACGCATGTCTGGGCACGCGTTCAGGTGAATACGACCACCACCACCACCACCACTACGGCTATCTACCGCTACCGCCGCGCGCCGTGCCCCAGGACGTCATGCACCATTTTTAGAGCTGCTCTAAAAATAGATTTTTGTTGATGATGGTTTTGACTGAGAGGAAATTGAACCTCATCTTCGTCCGTTTCGGTACGACTGCAGCAGATTTTTCTTCTTTTTTGTGTGTGTGTGTGCGTTTGAGGATTTGTCTTGTTTTATTCCCCGCTTGTGCGTGATCACACCTGCTAATTACCTGTCAGCGGTTGTGGTGCGTGGGAGCGGCTGGTGACGTGCGAGCTCCGGGTCAAGAGCATGAATGAATGAATGAACGGACGGATGGATGGATGAAAAAGGGGGATAAATGTTAACACCTTCCTTTGTCCTTCACCTCCTTCGACTCCTCTTCCATCCTTTCTTTCCACAACATCCTCTCCACGCCGTTCACGCACATCTCCTCCTCTCCTTCCTTCTCTAAACTTTTACCTCCCTCTCCATTTTCCTTCCCTTCCCCTCCTTCTCCCTCTCTCGTTTCTCCAGCTATGATTCTCTCCCTGGCCGCCGCAGCAGCCATGAGTAGCGGCAGCGGCAGCAGCCTAAACTCTTCCTCTCCCCTCGACCCCTTCGACTCCTCCACCTCCTGGAGCCTAGCCGAGGACCCTTCCAACTCCTCTTCCGAGCCCGTCCTGAGAACTATGACCCCTGACCTCCAGCCGGCGACCACCGCCGTGGCTGTGCAAGACGTCAGCCCGTGGGATATCGCGCTTTGCGTGACCGGAACGCTCATCTCCTGCGAGAACGCTCTGGTGATTGCCGTGTTGTTCTACACGCCGACGCTCCGCGCTCCAATGTTCATCCTGATTGGATCGTTGGCGGTGGCGGATCTCCTGGCCGGCCTCGGCCTCATCTTGAACTTTGTCTTCATCTACTTAGTCGACAGCTCGGTGGAGTTTGTGACGCTGCTGTCCGTTGGACTGCTCATCTCGGCCTTCTCGGCGTCCGTCCTAAACATCCTCGCCATCACGGTGGACCGTTACCTGTCGCTGTACAACGCCCTGACCTACCACACCGAACGGACAGTCACCTTCACCTACGTAATGGTGGTCCTTATCTGGGTGTCGTGCCTCACGCTCGGCTTGCTGCCGGCGCTTGGCTGGAACTGTTTTAGGGACGAGTCCACATGCAGCATCTGCCGACCCGTCACCAAAAACAACGCCGTGGCGCTCGCTGTCACCTTCTTGCTCGTCTTCGCCCTGATGATGCAGCTCTACCTACAAATCTGCAAGATCGCCTTCCGCCACGCGCAGCAGATCGCCGTGCAGCACCAGTTTGTGGCCATCTCCACCACCAAAGGCGTCTCCACACTGTCGGCCATCCTGTGTGCCTTCGGGGCGTGCTGGCTGCCGTTCGCCATGTACTCCATCGTGGCTGACTCCAGCTACCCCGTGATATACACCTACGCCACGGTCCTCCCAGCCACCTGCTGCTCTGTGATCAACCCCATCATCTATGCGTTCCGAAACCCGGACATCCAGAAGTCGCTGTGGATGGCCTGCTGCGGTTGCGTCCCATCCAACCTCTCCCTCAGACCCAGGACCTCCAGTGACGTGTAGCAGGGAAGGTTGGTTTCTATCTGGCATGACGCTTGGCGCCGAGTTGTCGGACGGGTGGAAAGGACGAAACGTTGAAGGTTTGCGGCCGGAGGAACGGAGGCTTCCTCTACTCTTCATATCAGGGCTGGTGGGCTGACAGCGAACGCACGGCTGGCCACAGCAGAAAAAGACAGAGCTAACAAAGACGACGGCGGTGAAGGTGATGATGGGAAGGTGGCGTGAAACCAACTGCAAAATCCTGTTTAAGGTATCCTCATGGTGGTTGTGGGGAGTTTCCAACTGACCTCCTTTTTTTTAGGGGTGTACGAGGAGTGAGGCCTACTTCTCGAAGAGTAGCATAGGCGGGATTTAGGAAGTAAACGTCCCAAATCTCCGTAGGACCTGAGCTTGTGGGGAATGGGGTGGGGGGGCAGCGCTGCATGGTTATGCAATCAGAAAAGAAGTCTTAAAATCCTGTTTGATGTGTCTGAAACGAGTGTGGAGAGCTAAATATACCCAACGAATGACCTTGAGTATTCTCAATGAGCTAGAAAACATTTCCTCCCTTGAAACATATTTTGATCTGATGCAGATGAAGTCATTAATGAGTTTGCGGACAACAATAATTAACTCTCATGCGTGGAGATTGATCATTAATGAGCAACGATCTTGCAATTTGCCAAACATGCGTTTCCGGCGTTCTAATCGCGTGCACTCAAACACTCAAACACTCAAACCCTGCATGGTGTGTAGCACAGGGAGTTCCACATTTAGTGCCCCGGCTTGTGTTGTCCCTTTTTTTTTTTTTTTTTTCTTTTTTGCCGTGATGAAATCAACTCTGCTCTCTGTCGGAGATAAAAAAAAAAAAAAAAAACGGGTTTCTCAGCTGTGACTGTGAAGCAAAGAGGAGAGAGAGAGAGAGCTGAATACAGCACACCAAGGGCAGCGTCACTGCAGAGCGATGCTACCCTGGGAATGCTCGCTGCTTCTGCTGCTGCTGCTGGGGGGGAAGAGGGCGCTCGTAAAGTAGGCTACACTGTTCTTCTTGATGTGGAAAGGACAGCTCGATTGGAGTTTCTTTGCAACCCATCCGGCGTTGATTTCATACAACATTTTACATGTAACTTTCAGGCTTGAAACATTCATGGTAGCTCATTGATTTCAAAGAGAAAACCTCCCGTCTGTCAAACAATAAGTCTTTGTGAGGAACTGCTGCAGCTATCATACGTGAAATTTAACCGTGAGGCTTCGATTTTGCACGTTCACGCCTCTAAATCTGTCAACACGAAGAACTCCAATCGTGCTCAAATTTTTTACTCCTCGAGGTCCCGTAAGCGCGTCTATGACCCGCCCTCCCGCCTGTCGTCGTCGTCGTCGTCATTCTCTCGCCTCTCTTGTACCTCAGCGGCAGGAATTATGCATGAGAAAAGAAAAAGACGGGCCCCCGTGAGAGGTGAAACAAGCTTTCTGACATGGGCAAGGTGAAAGCAGCTGATGTTTTTTTCCAGGAGGCTCAAAGGGGGCGGCGAGCTCGATGTTTATCTGCATCCGCATAACAGAGGTTTCAAGGCTCTAAATTTAGAGACAGCGTTTTAACTCCGTTGCCCCCCCCCCCTCGATTGATTATCCATTAGCTAGAGCTGAGCACAATCCATATTGAATAGGTCATTTTTCATTGGGACAGCTTTGGTTGGCTACAGGACACGTCCTGCAAAAGAAACTGGAGTGTTTTCGCATCATGAATCACGTAAAAAATCTTCATCATATGCTCTTATTTCCCCTGGCTTGTTCTCTACGTCTTCCCTACTTGCAAGCCTGTCAGCATTAGCTGCGCACACACACACACACACACACTCATATACAAACACACACCCGGATGCTCGCTCAGAAGAAGCCAGAGCTCTGCCCCCCCTCGAGGGCTCCTTTCCGCGGCTCGGCAGGTTAATGAGAAGAAAGAGAGGCGAGGTGACGCGGCGTGAAATAGAAACGCCAGGCGAGACGCGATTTAACGTAACCTTGGGTCACGTACAACACACTCACATCACGATCCTCTGAAAAGGGCATCATGTAAGTTAAATCCAGCTAATGTTAATAACGTCTCCGTAATAACGGGCACCGGGAATTGGCTTAATAATATACAGTACAAGAGGATGTAGTGAACACAGAGAGGATTTACTGCTAACCTCTATCTGCATTTAAATGATGTACGGAGATAGTTTTCACTCGTGTTCCTCTGCACAACCTCACAGAGAGGTACCGTGACTAAGCTATTGGCATGCTGCTAATATACTCGTGTGGGAGGTGTACCGGCTTCGGGAAAACTGTAAAAAAAAAACACACACACACACACAAAAAAAAAACAAAAACAACAAACACTCGTCGCTGTAGTTGTTTCTGTCACGACAGGGAGTCACTTCCAAAATTCAAACGCTTTCTACCAAATAAACCACGAAACAAATAGACGACACGTGTACACACACACGCGGAAACTTTGAACAATGGCGCTCAGGAGACGCAGGGTTTTTTTTTGTTTTTTTTTTAGAGTGTAAATTAAATTTTTTCTATTTCTTTTCATGGCAGCAGCAAACAATCAGTTGTTAGCAGAACAACAGCTCCTCTGTCAGTGATTTTATTTGTGTTTTTGTTTGTTTTTTGGCCTTATTGGAACAAAAAAACTCCTTTGCAATAATGTCCAAATGTATTTTTGCTGTGTGCAGATTATAAAAAAAGCCACAATGGAGACAAAAAAGAGAGAGAGAAGACAGAGGTGGTGGACTAAAGGTGAATATTTTAAAGCACATTGTGTTTGGAAGTGGAAGTAGGACAAACCTAAATATAAAGCCTATTTTCATTGATAGAAATGAACTAAAATTAGATTTATTTTAGTGTTCCAGCGTCTCGTTTTCCAGTATCTGAAGGTTAAACAAGTCGACCACCTCTCTCAGCCCGCTCTCTCTTTTTTTAGCTCAATCACTGCATCGATGGAAAAAAAAAAAAAAAAGAGAGACTTGCATCAATTATTAAGTGAAATACTTTAAATTACTCTGGAAGCACGAGGTTGGACGCAGTTTGGTACTTTCTTTTTTTTTTTGGCAGGCGTGATGAACTGCAGCACTGTGTGTGTGTGTGTGTGTGTGTGTGTTGGGAGGGCGGGAATTGATCCCGGAGAGTTAATTAAATCCATTTCACGTAGGAATCTGATGCAGATCCTATCGGCACACAGTTCTCCTGTATGCACAATAATGTGAGACTTGCTTAGTCACCTGTGTTTTTTGGAGATGCTAGATGGGACTACTGCTTATTGTTGGCGGAAAAAAAAGCTAATGCTAACGTAACGGATGTAGCTGTCAAGCTGCTCTGTTTTACCTCCCTGTTAATATTAAATGTGATCATGAACCAGACTTGGATTGAACAGAAATGAGTTTTCATGGTTTGTTTTAGCTGAAAAATGTCAAACAGTTAAAGCTGAGTCACGCAAACTTTTAAAATGGCGCCATTTCCCGGTCAACCGCCTCGCAAATTTGTGCTGTTGACCGATAGCAAGCTGTTACGACAAAGGAATTATTTATCTTATTAGCTGTGCTCCTTTTAATTAAAGGACAAGTGTGGATTAAGTGGCAACTCGCAGTGAAACTACTAGAGCCAGTGTTTAGTTTGTCCATTCTGGGCTACTGTAGAAACATGGCAGACTCCGTGGAAGAGGACCCACGGGTTCCATAGATATAAAAAACAGAACAATTTTTATTGTCAGGTGATTATACACTCATGAAAACATAGTTCTTATTCCTGTAAATAGAGGTCGCTAAATCATACACCCTGGACCTTTAACCCTCCTCTGTCGGAGTATAAACTGACTAGCTAGAAAGTTTTTATTGAATGAACTGATGTTCAGTCCAGAGAACGAAATGCCAACGTGAGTAAATGTCACAGAACAGAGAAAAACTGGAAAATAGCTAAAAAGAGTTATTGTGACTGACAAGCATGCTGCCGACTAAGTAGCATGTTAGCAGTTAGCTCACCAACACTGTGTCTCAATTCGGATACTTCCGTTGGCACACATCTTGAGTTAGTACACTGTGTACTTCTTGACGTAGTGTGCTAATTTTCAGCAGGGTAGTAGTGTCTCAATTAGAGTACCGGAAACGACAATCACAACATTTTACCGCTTTTTCTTCTTTGCCGAATTGCAACCGTGTGGAGCATTAGCGCCAACATTTGGCTGCCAATATATAAACATAAAACATCCGTACAACTTATATTTGTATATTTCGATATTCACCGCTTCCTCTGCCGCCATTTTCACAATGTTGGTGGTCCTTCCTCTTCGGCTACGTAGCCGGAATAGCAACCATTGACCACTTATGGACTTAAAATATCAAGTTTGAACACATAAGTAACAGCGACTAGCTCTGTGGGCTGAGAAAATGTTACGACCACTTGTCTCCAGTTCAAAACCTACTTTGGATGAACTTGAAATTAAACATTTGTGAAGTTTTTTGTTTATTTCGCCAACGTAAAAAAACTCTCTACTCAATCCAAGTCTGGAGGAAGTCATGAGCCTCGAAAATAAAACCACAAATCAGCCGTTTCATGACCGGAAATGTTGAATCCAACATCGCTTCGGCTGGACTGAAACAGCTCACATGAAGTCAGTATTTCTAACTCTGACCGGTCCCGTCTGGCATGTCCATCTCGTGATCGTTTTTTAACGTTAACGTAAAATTAATAATACTCATCTGTGAATACGCCACTACTCAAAGTCAACCATTCCTGGAGCAGGAGTGGAGCGACCACTCACTGTGTGTATGTGTGTGTTTGCGTATATATGTGTGTATGTATGTGTGTGTGTTCTCCCTCCCGGGATCATAGCCAATTGTAATGAACCATAACTCCAACCAACTCTCACTGTAAACACACGCAGAATGGTTTTGTCAGCCGCTATACAGGACTATAATTCAAATTTTAAAAAAAAGACAAACAGACAAAAAAAAAAAGATACCGTACAAGTGAGTGTGTGTGTTATTTTTATTATGCAATGCTGTACAGAAATGTATATTTTTGTAATGTTCATCAGGGCATGAATTACAAGACATGGTCGCTGCTGTGAGCATGTTGTGAGTGTGTACGTATGTATGTATGTAAGTGTGTTTCTTCCTCTTCTGTGTTCTTCCTATAAATGAGTTTTTTTCTGGGTGGTGTCGGGTGGTCGGATATGCTGAAAAAGTGCCATATTTTTCGACTTTCTAGTGTCTTATTTCGTTTGGGTTTGTGTACATACACGTTCGTGAGAGATTCTCACGGTGGAATCGGTAAAAATCTGCAAACGAAGCAGCCGAATAACGACTAAAAAAAACAAACAAAAAAAAAGGACTTGACCTTGATGTTATTGATCACAGCACTGAGCGAACGACAAGAATCCAATCCAAACTTTGTGTTTCTTCACTCGTGACGTCAGATTTTTTGTTTTTAAGGCAGCGGCAACAATGTGAGAGATGATATCAGTGTTTCTGTACGACGTCTTCTCGACTTTAAATTGTAATCTGAGCAGTTTTTCTATAAAACGTCAGACGGGCAGGACGGACGGACGGAGAGGCTGAGCGTGACGGTGTTTTACGTCACAGAATCAGGTTTCCGGTGACGTCATTTTGTCTGAGTCGTGTCTAAGAGAGGAGGCAGGTCGTTTCAAAGACATCCCCTCCCTTCTCTTCCTTCCTTCCTTCCTTCCTCCTCGTCATTCCTTCACACATCTCTAACCCTCCTCTCATCTTTTTATCGACACCTTCACCTCCTCTTCTAAACATTTTTATGCCATCCTCGGCCCTGCAGGAAGCTAGTCGCTCGGTCAGGCAAGGCAGGCTCCGTCTAAAAATAGTTACCCTGAAAGCAGATAAAGAGGGAAGCGAAAAAAAGGAGGCGAGGGAAGAAGTAGTAAAAGAAGTCGAAATCGACCCTCCCTCCCTCTCCGAGCGCCGAGCCAAATATTCACTTTGCCTCGGTAGACGGAAAACATCCGCTTTGTCCTCACTGTTATTTTTTAAAATCTATTTTTACACCTCTCACATCATCCATCCTTTTTTAGTTTCTTCTGAGCACAAAGCGGGAGGAGGAGGAGTGTTTTAAAAGGTTCGGGGAGAGTGCCAACAGCAAATAAGCAGCACTCTCCTTCCCTCCACCGACCGGCCGTCCGTCCGTCCGTCTGCCGTCAAACCGTCTGTAACCGAGAACACTTCAGGCAAGATTGTCAATCAAAAAAAAACAAACAAAAAAAAAACCATCACAGAGCTAATTTTTCTATCGGACCGAGTATGGCCTTCATAGAAAAACATTGTTTTATTACATTGTTGTTGGTCTGGAGGAAAGCGAGCATCACAGGTTCTAGACCCTTCAAGGTGAGGGTGTTATTGGGTAATGATACTGTGATGTCAGAGAACTGAAGCAGTGTCCTTGAATCATGTTTTTTTTTTATTTCTTCTACTGTATTTTATTTTGATTTTCTAATTTCGGTTTGTGTCGGTTACGATTTAAAAAGTACAAATGCACTTTATAAGATGGACATGTTACACATTGCACTTGTAAATGTCGAATGTAAAACCTTGAAAGAGAAAGATTTATTTTTACTATTGTAAATAAAAACCGAGACGAGAAAGATTAAAAAAAAAAGGAAAAACAAAAAAAAAAAAAAAAAAAAGTGGAGAATAAAATTTGCCAAATAAAAACTGAGAACGACAAAAATGAGTTGTAACGTTGTGATTTTTCTGGAGTCAGTGACGTCAATGTGTGTGTGTTTGTGTCGGATGTGTGTGTGTGAATATCCCAGGTCACTGTAGTGTTAAGGAAAGCCTGGGCATAAAAAGAGATGCTGCTGAATTATTAAACCACTCCCTACTTGCATAACAGCAGAAAACAGCAGAGAGAGAGAAGAAGAGGAGGACGAAGAGGAAGATGCGACATATGAACACACACTGAAGGGAGTAAAAGGTGCAAAACAGTGAGGGTGTGCAGCTATTTGCAAAGGTTTATAGCTGTAGTGAGGATGCTGTGACGATGTGTGTGTGTGTGTGTGTGAGGGTGTGGTACTAGAAAACACACACTAAACACTAAACACACACACAGCACAGGAGATTTCAGTCCAAATCTGTGACACTCGTGTGTGTGCACGACAGATATTTAACCTTTAATCAGTCAAATCTGCGCATATGTCAACGAAAGCATGAGCGTGTAAGTGTGTGTGTGTGTGCTTGCCTCCTTGACTCACCTCTATGCAGCCTCTACATGGAGGCAAAGAGCTCCACCATGTGGCCAGAGGTGAGTACTGCAAGCCAAAAGACGCAGCATCCATCCACCCACACACACACACGCCTCGCTTCTTTTACGTCATTACAGCAGCTCTCGAAGCCAAACCAACCCTTACTGTCTCTATCTTCCTCTCCCCCACCCAATATACTCACCCCCAGTCCCTCACCCGCCCCCTCCTGTCTGTCTCCCCCACCCCACTCACTCTCTCTCTCTCTTTCTTTCTGTATGAGTCAGAAGGCTCTCTCCACCATCTGCCGCAGGATGCTGCAAATCACCTCCGTGTATGTGCATGTGTTTGAGAACGAACAAAAAAAAAAAAAAAAAGAGCACAGAAGGTGGTGATATTCCTGCATCTGTTGTGTCTGACTCACACACACATATATATACACACCTCTTCACCCTGATCTAAAATTTTAATGTAGACCTGTGAAGATTATTTCCTGCATGTGGCCAGGAAATGATCCACCGTGAGTGCACTTTTAAACCGGACATTATTATTATTATTAGCACGTCATTGATCCGAGCGTGTTCAAAGCTTTTTCCAGGAGTTATTTTAAACGCTGTAATGAGATGTCCTACTTTTTCCCAGAGTGCCTTGACAAACCCGTCTGCAAGGAGGCAGCCGGCTCTGAGTTTTATTGGAGAGGTGGAGGGAGCTGGGAGACAAAACAAGAAAAAAATCCAACCTTTACTGAGTTTAAAAATAAAAATCACAAAATGTGGCTGAGATTCGTCAAGAAAATCCCCTTCCACATTCAGGTAGCGTGGTTTATGATATCAAAACACACAGTGCGTATTACAGACCTCGCAGAGAAACTGAGCAGCATCTTAAGCCATCCACCTGCTGCCTTGATGCTCTGCCAACAAGCTTCTTTAAAAGGGTTTTCAGCTGTTTGGCAACAGATTTGCTGCAATTAGCCGACCATGTCTCCTATCATTATGCAATTTCCCCTAATGTTTTAAGAAGTGCAGCCATCGAGTCTCTTCTAACATCTGTGATAAGCAACTATAGACTGCTGAACCCTCTGAAATCGAGAAATTCGAAGGACGTACGTTCACATTGTAAACACAGAGACTCCTTCAGGTTTAGTTAAATAACTCAAGTGCTCTCACTTAGTGCTGAGTGATATCTGTTTATAAATTGTTCAATCAGATCTTCGTGTTGCAGACCACTGGGGTAGCTGTCCTATCTCAATTTGGCATGTGGAGTTCCTCAGGGCTCAATGCTTGAGCCTCTTTTGATTCCTCCCTTTAAGCCAAATTATGCAAAAAGAAATTAACAACCATCATAATTAAGCAGATGACACATCGCTCTGTCACCAAGAGTAACTGAGTGCTTGTCTTGATAGTAAATCAAGCCCTAAATCTTGGTCTCAGATCAACCTTCATGACTTACCCACCTGTGATCTTGAGTTGCCCTGCATTAAGGTAGGATCTTGGTTCCTTTGTCCATAAGTGTGGGTTTTGCAGCTGTCTTTTCTCCAAACTTTCACTTCTGGAAACAGTACATTGCAACATGTTCTCCACCATCTCTTCCTTGTCATCATACTAAACCTACTTACACTATGAAATAAGTTCTTGAGGTATGCAGGCTATGGGCGATGACTGGAACAAGTTCAAAGGGGTATTTTTGATTTAAATATCTCTTTTAAGGAAGGAAATGTTACTATTTAAAAGGACTGTACACTTGTGATTTGACAGAAAATAAGGATTAGTAAATGTTCACTGTGACAGATTATGTACCACAAGCTATAGGTGAGAGATCTCCACAGCTTCATTTCTATAGTGTAGCTGTCTGAAATAAACGGTAGTTAATCGTAAATCAATTTAACAATTTGGATACTTCATCGAAACGGTTAAAAAACTGTAATTTAATGAGCTAGAACCTGTTAAACTGCGCTTGAGCTTGTAATCAGTCTCTCAAACACTGGATGCAGTCTTTAAAATTGCAATTATTTTGCCAACAGTGACTCATTTCACTGCTACAGTGTGACGTCATATCAATATAGTCAATGGTGATTAATCTCTCCACAGAAAACGGGATTAAACATCTGGACATCCTTTAAAACGTCAGATAAATCAAGTGCATCTTGTATTTAAATAGGCTTATCTGAAGCTTTTGATTCCAAAATTAGGTCCAGACTAAAATTAGACACTCGCAAAGAAATATTTTGGACTCCATCACCGTTCTTTGAACTGAATCCTGAGCATTTCTCTGACTTTGGGTGACAGATATTTTCTCAGTGTGTGTCCGTGATGTTCTTTTTGTATTTTCCACTGACCTCTCTCTCTCTTTCTCTCTGCTGTGTCACCATCTGTGTCCCAAAATGACTCCTCTCTCCTAAAACAGCAACCCGTTGGTTCCTCCTCCTCCACCACCACCACCCTGCCAAGGCCCAGAACAGCACGGCGCTGGAACGAACCATGTTGACACCGGGTGGGTGTGTCACAAAGCTGAGAAAGATGGGAGTGATGATCGCTGGATTTGCGTCATCGTTATGAGATGACTGACACTGCTGGACAAATGTTACCATTTTAAGTCTTGAAGTGATAAATTGTGATGATACTGAAGAGGAAAAACTGATGCATTTATCAGAAATTATCACCTCCTGTGTGTTAGTAAATCATAAGTTTGTGTCAAAGTATTAAGTTTCTTCTGTAAAGATAGTGTAGGTGGCAACTTAACATATAAGGAGCTCCTCAGGTCATTCAAAAGAACTTGTAAACAAATGTAACCCAAGCCCTCTGGGGCATTTGTGGACTAAATTTTCCCCTCTGATGCCCCCATGATTGGAAAAACCCAACAACATTGCAATAGTGCACTCTTAGACACCCCTATGGTAGATAAGATACAATAAAGTGCCCACTGCGGTGACCCAATGTGCAAGAAAATGTGATAAGGTGCCCTTTAGGGTGCTTTTCCAATGGTGAAAACATGATGCAGTCCTTACTTACTACCTACTGCTTCATCATGGTTGCATGGGTTTTGGTCTGATCTGGACAAACAACCATTCACACCCATATTCAACCTACGGACGATTCAGAGTCACCAGTTGACTGGATGGACTGTAGCAGGAAGTCACGCAGACACGGTGACATCCAAACAGAAAGGCCTCAGCTGGATCAGGTGTTTGGACCAGGAACCTTCTTGCTGTGCCGTGCCGACCTATAAAATAACCAAATGTTCCAACTTTGGCCGAACCAAAGTGAACAGTAAGGAGATGATTGAGAAAGTGTGTTTTCAGGGTCCAATGTCCACTTGAGGCTGGCTCCACAAGTGAGTCAGTCTCCATAAGCTCCCATGTTAAAGCTTAAAGTTATGCAGAATTAAGAGTGTGGACACTTTGATTGACAGGTAAGTGCCGTTACAGGTGGCTTGTTTGAGCAACCAGGCTTCATTCAGCCCACCTCAGGACCACAAACAATTCACGTTCTTAGCGATTTATAGATTAACCTCTGAGCTTTAAAACAGCTCTTCAGTGGGTAACGTCACAGAAACGATACGAGGCAAGTCAACCTTCTTGAAATTGTACAATGCTACAATCAGATGAGCTCAAAGCATTTTCGGGGTGATGTCACATTTAATGATGATCAGAAAAGCTGTCACAAGTATGTCGACCATCATACAAACAATATTCATCATCTGTTCTACATCGGTGGGATGCATCACAGACAATCTGACTGAAAAAGGATATGATGATTCAGTGGTATGTCATGATCAACGTCACAGCTTAAGTATGTGATGCTAAATAAAGAAGAAATAATATTAATGACTAATACATTAAACGTACATGTTAAAAAATGCACAGGATAACAGTTTTGTTCACCATTTATTGTCTATAGTTACATGCATACTTGCTTACAGATGGTTTTAGTGTGCAATACACAGTTTTATTTTGTTTCATTCTCTATGTTATATTACCCCAAATGTTTTTTTTTTTACTTTACAGGCTGTCTTACCAAAAGTCTATACAACATGATTCATTTCTCACATTTTCAAACACATAATGAAGTATTCATACAAGCCAGTAGATACACAAGGTACGTTTGATTTGAAATCTCTCGAATCACTCAAAATATCAGACTTTAATGTTGTTTGTCTCCCAGATTTGGCAATTGTGGGTACGTTTTTTTTTTTGTTTTTTTTTTTAAGCCAGCACATCCAACAAGACATAGATTTTAGGTTTTACAGTCACGGCTTTATATTCAAGGATGCTTGAACTGTCATGAAGTTCTTTGGATCTAAAATTGCCACATTTCAGGACTGAGTATACTTTTTTGTAGTTCAATTTGGCCCATGTTGAAGGCAAGTTCGTACGCTAGCTGTTCAATGTGCTTCATGAAACAATCAGGGAGAACAACCAAGAACCCGTCAACAATCCATCTATCCATCAACCAGTCCTCTGTCCAGTTGTTATTGATATTCTCCAACAGAGTGCAGGTAGCGAGTGAGCAGTGTTCTCAACTATCAAGTACATACAACAAACGTTTTATGATCTACGATTGAGCCCTAACATTTTGGTCTTTTCTGTAATAAACCAATAAAAGCCTCAAACCTGTGCAACAACTATGCAGTCAAAACAGTCTCAGTATACACCGACCAAACACTTTATTAGGTATGATCCAATGTGATCCAACAACTCTACCATAAATTCTACGTTTACTAAGATTGTATTTCTGTTTGCATTGAAAGGTGTTTCTAATAATTTGGGCCACCCCATTTACATACGTGAGAGGTCCATAATTTAAGAAACACCAGTCCAGTTTGACACTACTGCAAACTACAACCTCAACAGTAAACATAATAGTTAAATTAGTGTCGTAAAACTAGAATTTATAGCAGAGTTGTTCGTACAAGTGTACCTAAAAAAGTGACCGGTCGGTGTATATACATTAGGTTAATTAGCCAGTAAAAGACTCTTTGATTTGGTTATTTGAAGCTCAAAAATGTTAAAATTGTGCCAAACTTGGTTGAAATTTTGATGTTTTTATAGACATCAGCCCTTCAATGTGAAGCAGGTTGCAACTACACACTGAACAGTAGTTTATTTAAATAAGCAGTTGTGTTATTAAGTGCTAATATTCACTTTAAAAGTGAGTTGCAGGTAATTTATTATAAAACAGTACAACTGATCTTTTTAGTGGGACCGTTTCCAAGTGCATGTATTGCCTAGATCGTCATCACGTGGAGGTCAAATTCATTCAACCGAGGCTAAATGCGTACGACACCTTCCAGAAAACCAACAAAAGACCTTCAAAATCTTGAAAAATCAACGTTGCTTTGGACAGAAGATTAAAACGAACACATGTAATATGAAGAAACGAATACATTGAGCATTAAATGCCGTTTTTTATGGGATGTTTAGGTCGTGCTTTGGCTCGAGATTTAGATTTAGAACTGGTTTATCTGGTAAAAACAAACAAAAAATTGGTCCATTACATCCTTTAACTGGCTTGTCTGACAAACTGTTTTATCATCGGATACCTCAGTCCTGGCCTTGAGTAGAAAACCCTAAAATAAACCAAAGTAAACAACTCACTGCAGCACATTTTCAAAGGAAAAAACCACATTATAAAAACACTACAGTCCAATCAGCTCATACTGAGGATTAGCCAAACCTATACTGAAAAGAGATAGATAATATACTGTATATTACTGTTGCAAGTCTCTTACACTTATGTATTTATAGTCCAGGGGCTGCGTTCACAAAGCCTCCACAGACAGCAGTGCTAATCCAGGGTCGCCGAGAGCGATTAAAGGTCGTATATGAAGGAGTGGACGTGACCTTTGACCCTGGTCAGGATGACAAGCTTTGTGAGTGCGGCTCTGGTTAAAGTGTGGAAGCGTTTATATAAAGACCAAATACCACAGCACACAGTCACTGGCTGAAATATGTTATGAATGACCCCAAAAAATAATAAAAAAACAAACAAAATAATAATGGCGTAAGCTCGCTCGATTTACTGTTCGACGCTGTGATATGGAGGCTGAATGATGAACTTCAACAAGGTGGCGCTTGGCGTCTTTCGTCACAGTTTCAGTGGGAGAACTACCGTTCATCACAATGTTAAAAAGGTTTGCGTTCAAGAACTACACTGACTTTATGAGAGTTTGGCCTTCGAATCACTTCAACTACAAACAGTACAAGCGAAAAGGTGTCATGTATCTCGCTGTAGAAACGTCTGGTGTATGCCTTGTAATTATTAAATTACGAGGCATCTTTTAAAGATTTTAAAATGTTATATTTAAGTATTATTTTGAATGCTTCTTCTTTTTGTGTAGTCTCTCTTAATCTCAATGAGATTACCGTTTAAACAAAACAAAAATGTAAATGTAAAATACAAGACATTTAAGACAGCTATTGCCCCACTACCAAAAAAAAAAACACCACAAAATTACCTTTAAATTGTCTTATACTGAAAGTATTTCATTTAATGCACGAACGAGACTACAAAATTTAAATCATTAATGTTTTCTGATGCAGTTTACATCAGTTAAAGGCAAGAAAACAGGCCTGTACTTTAAATTATAATCAAACTGATGATTTCTCAAGTGTGATTTAAGCAATTGTTGTGAATGTTCGCCAAAATGACAAATTTTCAACAACCAAACTATCTTTTGGTTTTTATTCTGTGTCATTGTAAAATTAATCTCTGTGTTTTTAGATAAGCCAAGAGGCCAAAGAAGCAGGACTGGCAAGATGACATCGACCACACTGACTGAAACCCGTGGGTAACGTCACAGATACGACGTCCATATTTTATACAGTACAAACATGCTATATATTCAAATGTTAGCATGTTCATTACACAGATTATTTTAGTGCTAGTTAAGGTGATCAATAAGCCAAACTCTCACAGTGAAAGAGTAGTCCTGTGAGGAGAGTGCGCATGTTTCACAAACAGGCACGTCCCAGCAAGGCGGAGTAAAAATCCTCTAAGGAGCTATTTGTTCCCTGATTTTCCTGACTTTTTTTTTAATAAATTCTTTCTCAACATTTGGCAGATAAGTTAAGATTGCACTATAATTAGTTTGTCTTGTGCTATACCATGTGTTCTGTAAACACATCCCACCCCTGTACTCACTTAGGGGGGCCCCCCCTCTCACCTACGTACAGTTTGAGAGCAGTCGGTGTAATATTGCTAATGATAATCACCCAAATATGTAAGAAGGAGGTGGAGAAGTTGGCGTGTTTGTTTTTCACAGCTGAGCGGTTAGCGGTTTAAAAATGAGCGGACGGGGGGGCGGGAAGGTGTTGGAATGGTGTGAATGTGTTTATTGTGCCGTACACGCCGGGTGGCGGTTAGACGCACACACAAACCTCGAGGGTTTTTTTTTTAAAGTTCGAGAATAGGCGTCGTCAGAGGCAACCAAGCAAGCTGAAATTGCCAACCTGTTGCTGCAGAAGTGCTAAATGTTTGAGGGAGGCTGCAACAGGGGATGTAACTATGTGTGAATGTATGTATGATTGAATTTTATTGAACACTAAGTAAACCCCTTCATTTCCACCTCACGGTCTCAGTGTTTCTCCCCCGTCATCACCTCCCACCGAGCCCCCGTCTCCCCTTTCTTTTCTTTTTTTTAGTCAGACCACTCGTTCTCGTCGAGCTCGGAGTCGTCGTCGGACTCGCTGTACTCCACGGCGATACGGCGCGACAGGATGGTCGCCACATCGTTGCCGACGGGCTCCCTCTTCGCCTCCTGCTCCCTCTGCTCCTGCACCTTCCTCAGCTGGATACCTGGAGGGGGGGGGGGTGGGAGGAAGGAGTGAGGCAAGGGCTCCCTGGCAACAGCTCAACAACAACAACAACAACAACGGCGGTTAATGTGTGGCGTGCGTACCTCTACGTATTGCAGCCAGCAGGTCGGAGCGGGCGTCGCTCATCGGGATCATCCCCAGCATGGTGGACTTCCTCGTCGCGGGCGCCGCGTCCACGGCCGATTGCCCGGCGGCGTGCGGCGGTGATGGGTGAGCCTGGAGGACTCCCGAAGGGGCTCCGGGCGGAGGAGGCGGCGGGGCGGCGGGCGGCGCGCCTGACGGGGGGTGGGCCGGGGAGGGTACGTAGTTGGCCGGGGGAGGAGGAGGGGATGGGGAGTAAGGGCGAGAGAGGGCGGAGGAGGTCGGGGGGACAGCGGAGGCGGCGGCAGAGGTCGGGGCTGTGGTGGAGTCGAAGGCGGTCTGGGCAGAGGGGATGGTTGGGGGAGGAGGGGGAGGAGCGGGTGGGATATAGTACTCTGGGATGGTGGAAGGTTGGCCGCTAGAGAGGGAAGAAGAAGAAGGGAGATATTGTTGCTGATAAATCCATAAAGTTTATTCATTTACAGTGTAATAACCTTCAAACATGTCGCCAAAAAAAGTTGTCTCGCTGTCTAAAATGTAAATAGAGACCAAATGTGATGATGTGCAACACATTGAAGTCCCATATTTAAATTAAAATGTTCAATTTAAGACTCTTGAGGAGGAAGACCTGGACCTGAGTAACGAAAACGAGTGAAGCTGCTGTCTGATGGACTGGAGAGTTCGCACTGCAGACTGCAGACTCTGAGCTCAGACACACATGTTTTGCTTCTATGACACTGCAGACTTCATTAAGTACAAAATATTAATAGTTTTAACTCATTTACAATATAGTAACCAAAAAAATCAACAACGACAACTGAATTAGATGTCTTTAAAAGAAAAGTCTGCTGCTGTCTGCTGGTCTGGCTTTTTAAACTACACACAAACCAATGAGTATGTAAAATGTAGAATGTAGAACTGCAATGTGGTCCATGATGTTTTTGTACTTTTAATTTGTCCTCACCTCCCTAGTGACAATCCAACAACAAGAACCTGAGGAACTTGAAGACATTTTCAACGTGTAGTGGTGCAGAAAATGAGGTCTTCCACGCAGATTAAAAAACACTTAAAAAAGCCGTGTGAACTGAATGAATGACGGAGAGACAAGCTCATAAATATAAAACCAAACTATGACTACTCGGACAAAAAAAACCCTCACAGACGCACACATACGGTCGTGGCTTTCCCAATTCCTAATTCACTACAGCAAGAAATAAACCAAAGAGTGAACGATAAACATGTGATTCCTAAATATCACATCGCTGGTCTGTGTGAGTGTCAGGTCTACGAGAAGTCACGAGGAGACATTTTGAAAAGGTGAAACGATTCAATTTTAACATTCAAAGCAGCCGTTGGTTGACATTAACTCGGCCTTTATAGTTTAAACACCATGTTCCACTTTGTTATTGACCAATTGCCGTGACACGGAGCTAATGTGGTCTGGACTCTAATCAGCAACTCTACGCCTTTTTTTTAGATTATCAGGCTCAGAACAAACATTTTAAGAAACTGAAAACAACAAAAACTAAACTGAAAGCATTGAGATTGTAACGGAAACCTGAAATACTGTTGGTGAATCTTTTAATAATCAATTGTTTCAGCTCTTATGTTCATTTAAAGGCAAGTTTTAACCAGACTCATCACAAAATATTGTATAAATAGTTGAAAATAAAACTTGAACACCACTGATGAGCAAACCCACCCGTGCCCGGCTCGGTATTCCTTAACTGACTGCTGCCTCGGCCCGTTAACCGTTGGATCTCCACCACCCTGGACTCCGTGTCCTGACGGAGCCCTGCCCAGGGAGGCCGCATGTCGCCCCGCCGCAGCTGGTCCTCCGGCTCCCGGGGGCTGGTTGGCCGGCCTGAGGCCTCGGTCCAGCGACTGAGTCTGGGCCGCGGCGCTGAGGTGGTCCCTGGCGTGGTGGTCGGTGGGGTGGACGGCGCTGGGGGCCTGGGTGGAGGGGTGGTTGGGGCTGGCGGGGTAGGAATCGGACGCCATTGACCTGTTGGAGGGAAGGAAGGGAAGATTTTCAGTACAGTATACAGGATTTATCTCCTTGATTAATACAATTACAGTTGGTGTTTTCTTCATGTATTTTTCTTAAAAATGTATTTAAAAGTGAATTGTGTCCAAATATCACATAAATACAATCTGATATGTCCAAGGTTCCAAAAACAACAACACAGAACTCTTTTAATTACAAAATGTAGAAACAAATATAGAAAAAACTTCATAACTGTGTTTACTGAATCCCTGTTTTGCCACTGCAGTGATCCAATTCCCCCTAAAAGTTTAATCATATATTTTCTTATTCAGATTTGGACATAAAGTATAAATTCATATGCTCTGAATTACCAAAAGAGGGCAGCACAGAGCTTTAAACAAGGTACATACTGGTTAAATCTGTACCTCAGACTACAGATATGTCCTTAAATGTGTGTAATTGGTAGACTTTGAGTGGTTGTGAAACATTACCTGTACTGTATAAAATATTTATACTATACCAGCACTATTTATTGCTTTTGAGGGATGGGAAAAATAGTGAAACACACTCTGACCCATGTGTTTTTGTCCCTGTTGTGTGCCCGTATATTCCCAGTCAGTCACTTATTACAAGTATTGTTGTCTCTTGTCCCTGGAGAGCAACAGCTCAGCATATAAACAGCAACATGTTGTCAGGTTAGATTGTGACAAGGTAACAAGACCCTTGAGGAAAACGGGGATAGATCGAGTGTGTGTGTGTGTTTGTTTACCTGCTATCAGGGGACAAGGATCCTTCTGAGGACATGCCATGGTAAGGGGAAGGGGTAAGCCGGGCATCTGGTCTGAACTCTTTGTCGTAGGCCAGGACGTTCCACTCCTGACGCCGGTTACGAGCCTTGCGCACCTTTTAAAAGTAAAACAGGTACATGTGACTACAACTTTATTCACTGGGTAAGAACAAATTTAAACTTTATTTGATCAGGAAAGGTCCCGTTGAGATTAAAAATGTATTTTTCAAGGAAGTTCTGGTCAAGACAGGTAACAGCACGAGCTGAGCACACTAAGAACGAGTAATTTAAACCAGATACAAAACAAAACTGACAGTATTAAAACACATAATAACCACAAAATAAAAGTGTGGTACAAACCATGAATCCAACAATATTAGTTTGAGCAATGGCATGCCCATAATTACAAGTGACGGTGTTGTTGAAGTTTAGTCTAGTGCTTCATGACACTGTATCATTAACATTAATTTGCTGTGGTCCGGAGAATTAGCACAGCTGTACCTCTCTAACACCCCATCAGGGACGCTGTTAATAGGCACCGGAGAGTATCTCACTGTCGTGACTTTGGTAAATTACTGTAATATACTTTTATTGAAGGTGGTTTTGGAGTGATTAAATCTCCCCCCTCATAAAAAAGCTGAGTTCATTAAGTTCATTGTTGGCTCTCTAGATACCTCCGGTACACATTCATGTATACTTAAGCACCTTTTGCGTTTCACTAAACTCAACCATGTGTAGCACTGGTGTGCATAGCTGTACACTGTAAACAAAAACCGTAAAATTAAAGTAAAATATGAGAATTCAAATAAACTATAAATTTACTTGAATTTTCAGTCAGTTTTAAAGAGAAACAATTTACAGATTTCCACCTTCAATAAAGACAAAAACATCAGGGCACAATCGCCCGGCAATACAACGCATTGTTTTCGTGACTTTGTCTTTCCTCGTTTCACGTTTGTCCGATTCATTGTCACGTCGGTGCTTTTACTCACTTTGTGTGGCCGGAGGTGCAACGTGCCAGAAAGTTTCAACTACAAGAGAGCAGTGCAGCTTTGTTTACTTCTTTTAAACAAAGAAGACTTATTATGTTTGATGCCATTTGTATCCAGAATTATAATTATAATGTAAAAGTACACTTAAGTGTTAAAGATATTAATATTTACCTTATAATTAGACTGTGAAATTGTTAGTATGGACATTAACATTTATATAAGCTACATGTTTAATTACAGATAATTAGTTTTACATAAATGTTTATGTAATTTAAGAAAGCAGAAAGATACTATAAAAATAAAATAGTAATTTTTCTGTACAAAAATGAGAAATAACTTTCATTTGTCATTAATGACATGATACATAAATGAGTTTGTTGTTTAATTTACAGACAATCTCTGTAATTTTAGAGATTTGTACACAATTTTGAAAAACAACTATAAAATAGTAATTTTCTATAGATTTGCCTTTTTTTTTTTTACAGCATAATGATAATGAGGCAGAATTACGATTACATGTGTTACATCCAAATTAACTTGATCACGCTTCATTACTTTTAGACTTAGAGGGTCATTTTAGTATTTTTCAAACTGGACACTATTTTTTTGGTTAAGTGACTAATGGAGACAACAAGTGGCTACAACATAAATCTCATGGGCAATTGTATACATCCACTAAAAGTGCTTGTTTTTTCCAAGTGACAACCTCAGTGGCTGTGAAGTGAAGTCGATTTTTAGATTAGCCAGGAGGTGGCAGAGGCAGGACTACCAACATGGCGGCAGCCAGAGTGACAGATTTTGGGTGACGTCACGCGTACGCTGTCCCTTCTTTATACCGTCAGTGGTTTTTGCCACAAAAACAAGCACGACTGACCTTCTTAACCTCTCTGCCCGGGTCCTCGACCTGCTTCTGCTGCTCCTGGAAAAGAAACAAGAGGAGGACAGATAAGATCGAAGAGTGGACCAAAAGTTAGTCACTGATTACTGATTTCTCTGGGACAGAGGAAGTAAACAGGACTCCATCACCAGCTCTGTCACACACACACTCTAGTCTAGTCACCACCCATTCGCTATTAAAACACACTAAAAGACGATGGACAAAAGAGCCAAAAACAAACGTCTGGGAACGTAAGACAAACCAAACACAGAGGGTTAGAGAGCGGGTGAGGTGGCAAGCTAACGCAACGTGACACACACAGACACAAACAGAGGGGAAGGTGTGTGTATCTGTGTCTTTTAACATTATTTCCCTATGTGTGCGTCCGTGTGTCTTACCTGAGTTCGTACATCCTCTATCATAATAGGTGAGTGTGTATTGTGTGTTAGTGCAGGGGGTAAAAAGTGGGGGAGCAAAAAGAGAGAGCAGGTTAGGGGGGGGTCGGGGGTTGTCTTACAGAGATGGACAGGGGGCTCCTGGGTGGGGCCTGTCTGGAGTGGGGCCTGTCGGGGTGGGCCGGACAGCCCTATGGAAACATGGAAGAAAGACAAGCTGGTGCGTTAGACTCAGCGGAGAAGGAGGAGGAGGAGGAGGAGGAGGAGGAAGGGTAGGTATGTGTCTTGCAAGGCGAGGTAACTCTATAGATAAAAAGGAAGAAAGAAGAAGAGGAGGACGACAAATCCTCCTGCAGACGAGCTTCCTCTGATATTCAAACCTCAAGAATGAAAACTACTTCATTTCTCGAAGGGATTGTTTTCTGCCAAGTTTCCAGGTTGGAGGAAGGGAACAGAAACAATGTGAGCAGCATTAAATTGAACAGAAATATTGACAGCAAAAAAAAAACACAACATACAGCAGCAGCTGCTCAGGGGTCTGAGGAATGATCGGATGGAGACGAGTGTAGCATTTTAAATCAAAGAGAAGTACCGCTGAGAGACACGGCTCTGTAATATTCAAAACTCTTTGCCAATTATGTTGATCTGAGCTAACACAAATGAGCTAACCGGAAAAGACAGGACTGTCAAAAATGATCATAACCACTAACATTATGAATCGAACAAATACCCATGGCTGGATTAGCCCACAGTGTCCCTGCTGATTAGTCAATCCTGCTTGTACACTTCAGTATCCACGACTAAAACTGGTTTAAAAACAAAAAGAACTGTGATTCCTAATTGTTTCTGGCTCCAGCTCTGGCTTAAGATACTTAAAAATTTTGAAAACATCACATTTAATAGACCATCTAGATAAATTTAAATTTATCTAGATGGTCCACTTACTGGACCTCTGGGTAGTCAAGGCATGCCTATAACTGCATGGCTCAGTGTTGTAGTACCAACTAAACCAAGGCCAGAGTGCATCAAGATCAAGACTTTGAGGGGTTGAGACCAAGTCAAGACCAAGACCAAAGTATTGCGAGACAGAGTAAAGAGCAAGACCAGACAGTATATAGCATACGTAAGTAATTAATATTCATGAAAACTCTTTGGGTGAAGTGTGGTTGCCACATTGAGTCGGCTTGAAGTATTTACAAGCTGCTGTGTTTGTTCTTTCGGTTGCTGTTTTGCAGATGAACTCTTTGTGGTTTAGGAAGCCCAATTTTATTCCAGAAGATTTGGCTTATGTCTCCTCGCAGAAAGTTAACAAATAAATCAGACAATTAAGTGATATCCCCACAGTTGTGAGTCCTCTTTGTCTGAGGCCTTTAAAAAGCGGTCTTGAGTCTTGAGCATGTCAAGTGTCAAGACTAAGACCAATCTCGAGTACTACAACACTGGCATGACTTATAAGTAAAGGGTCTTAGTTATTCTCTATTTATATACATAACATCAACTCTCTAAAAGTATTCAGTGCTATATATGGATATATATGCATATAACGTATGAGCACAATTTTTATTTTCAGATACATAAACAAATCGTTATATAAATATACTTGTTCAGCTTTGTTGTCTTTGATTGATACATAACAAGCCTATACTGTAACAGCTGTAATATTATATCCAGTAGAAGCTACATCTTCCTATAAATATATTCAAATATTTGCGCCCGACTCATTTAATTTATTGTGTAGTCGTATTCCCCTTAGGCCGTTTATTTGCCTCTGGATAATGAGCCTGCCCAACTGCTGCTATATCAATAACCAATTACGCCACAAAGCAAAGCTAAATGGTGAGTACAGTCAGATAGAAATGCATAAAATGAAATAACAGCATTAGAAAAGGAAAAAAAAAAAACAAAACAGATTAGCAAATTAAGAACAGAAGATGGATTTTATTTTCATGTTTTGTCACACTCATATCATACGTACAAAACAAACACATTCTCCATTCAAACACACATTCATATACAGATAAACATATACGATCACAAATACAAACAGCCGTACCTTCTGCCGTCTCTTCTCTTTGCGTTTGTCCTCGGTGGCCTGCAGCATTTTCTCCTTCCACAGGTTGAAGAAGTACGAGGGGTCGGTGTAGAACTTCAATGCATCCTTCTTGTCATCCCTGCAAGAACGAACATAGAGACACATGGGTGAAAGAGATTTATTGGATTCATGGGTGGTGGTGGTGGGACGAGATTTGAGTTGGATAACAAGAAGCAAAATAAAATGTGCAGGATGTGTAAAGGTTTGAGGAGCAGATGCAACAAAGTGGGGGCAATAGAAGGCTGTACTCATGCCCCCTTACCTAGTTAGCCCTTGTCTGCTAGCATCAATGTAACTATAAGAGTTTCCTCCATTGACCTTTCTGAAAAGCTGCTGAGGCTTTATGGTTGTAAAATCTGATCATCTCACAAATTTAACTAAAATAAAACAACATCTTCCAGTAAGAATCCAAACTAATCCCATGGCCCCTGCCAGTTTCTATATGGAAGGTATAAAATCCACATCAATGTAGGTTCTGGGTCACAATTTACAGACACTGTTATACGTTTTCTCTTTGACTTCACTAAAGCAACACCTTCAAGAAAATGTAAAAGCTTTAGCTCCTGATTTCTATGGAAGAACAGTGTTATCGCCCTGTTTTGTGCTGTGAAGCAATCCATCACATTTGCTGCCAAAACTGACTCAAAAAGTAAACTGAAGTACTGAGTTTAGAGTTTTGGCAGCATTGGCAGAGTTTTATAAGACAGTTAGGTTAAAATACTGACCTATAGGGGCTAAGAATGTTGAGTGGAGGAGGTTTGTCACAGCGGTGGTACATCTCCACCACCGGGTTAGGGACTGAAGTCCTCGACACTACCTGCTGGTCCTGGATGGTGCTACTCTTAAAGGCCTTCCTCATGTTGATATCCTGCAGGGAGACTGAAAAAAGAAAAAACAGTACCGTAAACAACTAGATTGACTATTTGACAACGTAATCCTTCAAAACAGCTGTTTTAACTCTTCAAGTGTTAGCTTGTAGAACTGTTGTCTCGTTCTGCAAGTCAGAATTTGTAGGAATCTCTTGTTTGTTTGCGCACTCAACAGACATAATACTATTAATTAGCCAGGACAAGAGTCATGATTTTCCAACTTTATGAATAGTTCCTCCAACTATCGTCTTAAAATATAGAATTTTCTTTGTTTTCAGTGACGCCAGCAGTCATGTATTACTACCAGGCAAGTTCAGTTCGCCTGTTTTCTGCCCCTGTGAGATGGAACAGATACTCAGTTTGCCGCCAACTGAATGGTCAAATAATTTCCAATAAATATGGAATAGTATTACTACTTGAAAATGACCATCCCTACGACATAATTTCAGAGATTTATGCCACCAAAGTTAGCTTCAGTCTTAATGAACACAGGGGAGGAAAACTTGTTGTCACATCAGGTAGGTAGATCTAAAATCTTCTTTTATTGCACTGTATTATTCATTAATTCAGGTCTCCCAATGCAATAAATAAAGCATACACAGGTGTGTGCTTCCTTTGACTTCTTTCTCACAACAAAAATGAATTAGGTTATAAACAATTTAGTAGATAGAGTCACAGAGAGGCACTTCAGTGTGGAAAAAAAAAAAAAAGTGCAGCCCCAGACTCCCAATGTCACATTGCTCTGTGCGGTTTGGACACAAAGATTTATTAGTTTATGGATTTTGTTGAAAGGCATTCTGGGGAATGTAGAAAATTGCTTACAGGAGCAGAAATACATGATAAAATACTATGACAGTTTAAATTTTAGGAAACACCAAATTAGAACACTTAATATGCATATTTGACCAAACTGTTTGCAAACTGCGGATTATAATTAAACAGAAGAATAACAAAGAACAGTTTAGGTTTTAAGGTTTCTGTCACAACATGAATTTGGAAAATAAAGAAAGACATCAGCTATGTGCTTGTGAATCCCTACAATAACATATACTACATATACTGTTTCTTTCGACACCAGCCTCCATCCGATTTGTGTGCAGACATGTAATTGGAACTATAGAGATTGGTGATTTGCCTTTTTTTCTGTTGGAATTCATGACATATGAAGTATGACCCGTTCAAAAAAAGCCTAAGCTTTCTTGTTTACACCTGAGAACAGCTGTTAGTGCCAGGCAGTGTTTGCATACTGTAAGACTGGAGATCACTGCTGAAGTAAGGAGAAAAAGACGGTACAAACGAGAGTATCGAGAGTGAAGTGAGACTGAAGTAACATTTTGGATGTGTGCTAGCAGAACTGCATTGTAAGATGCTTATTTTGAGTTATTTATTAACTTGCTATGCCAACTGTTTTCCTCTCTTGTAGTCATCACAATCACCATAGTCGTCTCACACTCATGTTTTTCTTCCTTGTGTTTGCCTTAGACGAGCAGGACGCTCCAGACGACTGCTTGTGTCCTTGCACTGTGATAAGTGGCACATGACGGCTAGACTATGGGAAGAAGGTCATAGCTTCTGATAAATACTTGCCATGCACTCTGTGTGACTGTGCAAAGAACAAAACTATTAAAAGAGTTATTTTAATGTCTATATTTCAGTCTCACACCAGTTGATAAGAATTTCCACGACAGACTGAATGAACTCACTTCAGACTGGCTTTCAACTTAAGAGAATGAACAGCTGAGGACAGACAGGAAAGCAGAG
Organism: Sciaenops ocellatus; assembly: GCA_033000465.1. Lineage (NCBI taxonomy): Eukaryota > Metazoa > Chordata > Actinopteri > Sciaenidae > Sciaenops > Sciaenops ocellatus. The sequence goes on from CP136875.1 coordinate 4,652,476, forward strand.
AGAGAGACACACAGCAAAGGAAACGTCCGAACTGGGTCACAGCAGGAAGGACTCTGCCTTTCATACGTGGGGAGCTCACTCTACCAGTTGAGCCACCAGGAGACTATTTATTTAGAGTATATTTCTTATCCACCTTGTGTATTATGAGCCGCTGTAACAAGTTAATTTCTGCGGTATGGGATCAATAAAGTCGAACTTATCTTACCTTAGTGTAACACCTGATACAGACAGCTTACATACTGAGTGCACTCTCAAAAAAACACTGACTTCTAGGGACATTACATAGATGTACATTAATTTCCTGCGGACTTACCCCAACACCAACCACAACCACGCTTTGCCTAATCCTAATCCTAATCCCAATCTTAACCGCTGACCCAAAAATCAGCTTTTGTCCCCAATTGGACACGACGTCCCCAATTAACTCGTCTTTGTTCAGTTAAGTGTCCCCTGAACGTAGCATAGGTCAGAAACAATGGGTAACAAAAAGCAGCAAGAATGAGAGGTGTGTGTGTGTGTGTGCAGGAGCAGTATAATGTGTGTGTTATGCAGCATGTAGCACTGTGTGGTAATAACATGATATGTCTACATGTAATAGGAGTGTGTGTGTGTGTGTGTGTGTGTGTGTGTGAGGGTGAAAGCGAGAGTGAGAGACAGAAAATACTGCATGTACTCTATGTGTGTCAATCCCTTCACACCAGAGGAGATTTAAGGCTACAGTACTGCACTGCTATCCAGGATCGAGCAGATGGCCACACACACACACACACACACACACACACACACACACACACACACACACACACACACACACACACACACACACACACACACACACAGGTTCAGTGTACACTGGCCCAGTATATAATAAGGTTAAACCGTGTCAATGTGACATATGTTCCTGCAGTGATTTATGTGACTGTCTGTGCTGTATATACCATGTGTGTGTTTAGCTTTAGGTTTCACCTCTGACTGCAAAGACTCAAAAACTAAAGAGCGATTGGCTGTTTGATCTGTGTGTGTGTGTGTGTGTGTGTGTGCTCAGTTTCTGCAGTCAAAGCAGCCTCCTGTCTGCTCGGTGTTTGATCATTCCTTCCTAAGCTTCTGTCCCTGCGGCCAAATGAATAATCCACAAAACTAGTAGCTAATGCAACTTTCATTCAGACACGTCTTCAAAGAGACCTCGAGCTCTCCTTCTCTTTCTTTAAAAACACACTCCTCCTTTTTTTCCAGCATCATGTCTCTCTACAACCGAACACACACTCTCTATAACCGAACACACACTCTGTCCTGAGTATTTGTATTCAAACATGTTGATGACTGCATTAAAAAGGTCTGAATGAGGGACTTGCATGGTTTCCTCACTTCCTTCTTCTTGAATTAGGACATAAGGAAAATAAGTAATTATTAATATAAAATAGAAATCAACTAATAAAAGATGTGTTATTATGGATCGAGCTAGTATAAGAAGTAATTGAAATGTAACTCCACTTTTACCAGCTGCCACACTACTTCATTTTGTCCTTACCTCCTTAGCACCTTGCTTCCTATTTTCCTAATTCAAAGGAAAGGAAGTAAAGAAAGTCTTTCCTTGCTTCCTTCCTTAATTTTTTCCCTTCTCTCTTTATTCACTTCCCCTTCTTTCCTTCCTTTCTTTCTGTCATTTCCCTAACTCCTTCTGTTACTTACCTTTCCTTACTTCCTTCTTTCTTTACTTCTTTGTTCCCTTACATCCTTCTTAGGAAGTGAGGAAAGAAAGGAGGTATTTCCTTGTTTCTTTACTTTCCCTTTCCCTACTTCATTCTTTCCTTACTTCCTTTTGTCTTTCCTTTTTTCCTTCGTTCCACTTTGCTTTTTCCTTACTTCCTTTTATCCTTCTTTCCTCTCTTCCTTCCTTCTTTGTTTCTTAGTCACTCTATGTCATAAACACGAAGAGTTTTGAGATAGAAACACAGAAAAAAGGAAGTAAAAGAAGACAAAGAAAGAGAAGTGATGAGGCGTGAGAATGAAGAGTAACAGATGACTTCCTTCTTTGTCTCTGTGTCATAAAACATTCATGGTGTCACCTGCCTGCCAGGCGATGGTGAAAAAAAGAAAAACCCAAAAGAAGAAAGAATGATTGAAGGATGGAAAAAGTGGGAGGAGGGAAGAAAAGTGAGAAAACACGATGTGAGATGTGAGAGGAGGAAGAGTAACAGATGACAGAGGGAAACGTGTGGCAGGAAATGTGCTTGTGCGTAGGAGGAAGAGGCATGGAGATGGACGGAGGAGCAGAGAGCAGATGAAAGAAAGAGTGTGAGAGAGGGGGGGAGGAGGTGTATGAGTGGAAGAGGTAGAGAGGAGGAAGAGGAGGAGGAAGAGGAGGAAGAGGAGGATAAGACAGAGGACTGCTGAGCTTTTTCCTTTTCATCTCCGTCTGGGCTGCTCGCTGTCTGAGCCTGTTGTGCTGCAGAATGACTATGCAGTATCAGCAGGGAGAGAGAGAGGGATGAAGGGGGAGGCAGGGAGGGAGGAGAGGGAGGGAGACGGTTGGAGAGAGAGAGGGAGAGAAGGGCTAAACATGGAGAAGAGGAAAAATATGGAGGAGAAGAGACAAAAATGGGGAGGAAAAAGGAGGAACTGAAAGGTGGAGGAGGCTGAGAGAAAGGGAGGAAGGAGGGAGAGAAGAAGAGAGTGACAGAGAAAGTGAGAAAGGGTTTGGGAAAGAAAATGAGGATGGAGAGAAGCGAAAAAGATAAAAAGACAAATGAAAGTGGAAGAGAGAGAGAGAGGTAGAAAAGATGAGAGAAATAAATAAAGAAAGAAAGGTAGGATGGAGGGAGAGAGGAAGAGGGCATTAAAGAAAAACAGAGGAGAGAAAATGTGAATAAAATACAGAAATGGGAGAAAAATGGGATGAGGAAGGGATGGAGAGGGAGAAAGATACTCGGGGAAAAAAAGGAAACATGGAGGAATGATGGTGAGAATAAAAAGAAAATTTAAAAAAGGATGGAGAGAAGCGAAAGAGAAAAGGAGAAATAAAAGTGGAAGAGTGAGCGAAAGAAGTAGAAATGAAAAGAAATATAGAAAGGTACAGATGGATGAAGAAGAGAAGAGGAATAAAAAGAAAGACATATACTGTTACATTTTGGCTGTGAAATTCAGTTATTTACCATTTTATTCCCAGTAAGTTACTTGTCAACAGCTGCCAGTTAGTTACTGTGAATTTCACCAGTAACTGGTTTACAGTGTAGGGGGAGGGATGGAGAGAGATATGAGGAGAAAACAGTCAAGAGGAAAAATGAAGAATACAGAAAAGGGAGAAAAACAGGATGATGAAGGGATGGAGAGGGGGATAGAGAGAGAGAGAGAGAAGGCAAGAGATACACAGAAGGAAACGTGAATGAAGGAAAATGAACAAAGAGAAGTGAAGATGAAAAGACAAACCGAAGTGGAAGAGAGAGAGAAGAGACCTCCAGCTCTTCAGAGAGGACCTCCTCTCTGGACATGATGAATCTATCCCCCTCTACAGCTGTCACTGTACTTCTTGCTGCACTAACACGTCCTTGTCGCTCTGTACCTCGAGTGTAAGTCGCTTTGGATAAAAGCTAAATGAATAAATGTAAACGAGGAAAAATCAGAGGACAAATGAGGACAGAATGAAAACTTTGAGCCACCGTAGACACTGTGGTTGTGCAGGCCTATCAATTACTGCATTAAGAGAATTGACCTTCAGAGTTAGTGAAAAGCTTAATGATGGAGATAATGACTGACTCACACACACACACACAAACACACTCTTGAGTGTAATAGGCTTTTAGAAACACATGCATGAGTGTGTCTATTCGCTCTCTCTGTTCAGTAAACACACATCGACACACATGGATATGGAGATAAAGAGACAGACAAACAAGGAAACATGTTGCACACACACAGTAATATCACAGTTGCGGAGACGTTTTATCAATAAATCAGCAGCAGAGCCATTAAAATGCTGCAGGCGAGTTTCTTCTGCACACACGAACATACACACAGATATGGATGTACACACAGTTTGTGCTCAAATCAACAAACAGTGGCGGAATTTAAAAACATTTACTCAAGTACTGCACTTCAGCACTGTTTTGAGGTACTTATACTTTATACTTCTACTCCACTACACTTTGAAGGCAGTGTTGTACTTTTAAAAAGGTCCAGTGTGTCAGATTTACAGGGCATTATTCACAGAATGAAACAGAAATAGAATATAATCTGTATAAAATGTTGTTGTAATTCAGCAAAGAAGAAGAGGCAGTAAAATGTTGTCGATTCTGGTGAGACAACTGTACACTGATGAGTATTTCTTTGCTAGAAATCTTTAATATGTCAACTGCGCAGTGCAGGGACATACAGCAGGCTCGTTTCCAGTCAAGTTGGCTGCTAAGCTAACGAAAACTGGGATTTATTCAATGCATTGTGTCCAACTTTAGTGTATCATAACATATCGGGTATAGTATTAATTAATCTGCAGGTGCTCCAGTTCAAGTTGAAATGGATGTCAATTTTTGAGCCACGACACGGGCCAAAATGTGGCCTAGAACCTAGAACCTAGTAAGCCTAGCAGTTGGCGCTTCAACTGGCCCGGTTAGAACTAAGAAGTCAGCAGTCGGTACAAAACAAGGCAGTCAAAAACCAACCACTACTATACAGTGTATTCTCTGGCATATTTAGCTTCCAAACATAGTTTTCATTGAGAAATTGTGAAAAGGGAGAGCTGGAAACACGTAATGAACACTTTAACTTTCGGTACTTTAGGTGTATTTTGATGCTAATACTACTTAACTACTACTACTTTATTTAAGTAAGATTTTGAATTAATTTTACTGGTCACAGAGTAGTATCAGTAGTAGTATTGCTACTTTTACTTGAATAAAAGAGGTGAGTACTTCTTCCACAACTGCAAAAAACGTGACAAACAAAAGAAATGATGCATAGCCCTGGAAAGGCACAAAAAAAGGACACACAGACCTGAGTCCATAAATAGCATCATCATAATCATCTGGGAGTGATAAACTCTGCACACCAAGCTAATTTAAGTACTAATTAATTAAAAAAGACTTCATGAAACTGTTAAACCACGCACACACATCTTTGTTTTTGTACGTTGTGGGGTCCTCACGTTTTTAGGTCACTTATGAGGACCACCCTTCTCAATGGTCACGCATGCCTGAAAAACGTCGACACGCTGCCCTTACCTTCCTCCACGGTGGAGTCGAGCTGGGTGACTTTCACAGCCAGCTGGTCCACTCTCTCCTGCAGGCTGCTCATCCTCAGGTAGAAGCTGTTGGCTTCATTGAACAGCTCTCCGAAAATGTCCTCTGCATGGCGACCTGAACGAACGCAGAAAGACACACACGTGTTTTTAATACTGTAGGTTAATAATGTTCTTTTCATTCCTAAGGAAAGTTAACATTCACAGTTTAACATTCACCAGCTGAGCTCTGCCTCACATCTCCGATCTCTAATATTCACTGTGAGTTCAAACAGCAGGTAACATGACACTTGAAGATATCGTGGCGGATCATTTATTATATTACATTTGTTGAGACTTAATCAATCATGAAAACAGAAACTGTTTAGTGTGAAATCTCATAAACAAAACACTTTATGGGAATCAAATTTTGACCCTTTTCCCACTGCTTGCACACATCCGCCATTTCATATTGTTCCTCCCAGAGCTTTTGGCTGTATATCACTGCCTTCTTAAGCGAAAGGAACTTGCTCAGACGTCGTCACCTGACCCAAATACAACACTCCGATCACGTGGAGACCAATATTTAAAGAAAGCTGTGAGATATTATTAAGCTCAACAAAACAACAAAAAGATAGTAAGTGAACCTTGAGTTTATTCTATCACATAAACACATTCAGTGCTCTTAACCAAACTGTATTGTCCTGTTTATCCTCCAAGCCTAATAAACATTAAAAAACACTTCCTCATAAAACATTGGCCAGTTGTTTAAGCCAACAACTAATAACTATTTTCATCGATCAATTAATTCTGATTAATACTGCTGTTGTTGTTGTTGTTGTTGTCATTGAAAAACAGTGAGAACTGTCCATTACAACAAGTGTCATATTTAATTGCTTGTTTTATTTGATCGCCGCCAAACCACTCAGATCAATTTATATCAATTTAAAAGTGCTGTTTGGATAATTCTCATATTTTAAAAGGCTAATATCAGCATCCTTTAAAAACAACAAACTGTTTAAACCACTTGATGCTCTTTACATTTGTTTATTTCAAGAAAAGGGTGTGAGTGTGTTCTTGTTGATGCTTGCCATGTTTCTGACAAAGTACAACAAATCAAATCTATTGTTCAAATCATTAAATATGTGCAAATTAAAATACCATATAATATGTCAAATAATAATTGATCTTAACATTTAACTACATCAAAATCAATGTCAACAGTTAAGTATTTCAATTGGTGGAAAGAAATTCTTACTTACATTGATAATGAACATGGTAAAGCAACTGAGAAATACTCATTAGGATTGAAATGTTTGGAGACAAAAGGAGGAAGTTGAGTCCAGCCCTCTGTTTATACTGTGGGTTGGTTTGAAGGTGCTGCACTGAATTGCAGGTGGCTCTCCATGTGGCGAGGAGGGGAATTGCACTTGTAATCCTGCAGTTTGTAACAATAGTGTAGATAGTTGTATAGAGGCTAAAAGACCAGACTTGACCTTTAAAAACTTATACTGTATAATAAGAGTGTAAAAGACTAAAGTGGTCTAACAGAAGTGGCCTTTTCATTTGGAAATTATTCTCTTGGGCAGCAGGTATAAAGGTTTGTGGCCATCACAAATTATTACGACTTCAACTGTTCTCCCTGTGGTTCAACCCAAATAAAAAAAAATGCCTAAAAATAGCCACATAAAACAGGAGATGGATGAGAAGAGAAATTCGGAGATAGGTCAGTGGATAACGTTCCTCCTCTTCCTCTGTCTGTCTCAGCAGGACAGGCTGCCCCCTGCCGAGCACCTGTCGGACTGAATACTTAAAGACCTTTGCACATATTTAAATGTGTTTGATATGTAAAAGGTACAGCCTTCCTCAATAACACTGTCACCTCTAAACCAAATAAAATTCACTCACTCGCTCACAGAGACTTGCTGCATACCTTCAACGTCTCTATATCTCTTCCCTCTCTCTTTCTTTCTTTCTTTCTTTCTTTCTTTCTGTCTCATCTCTCAGCCCACGACATGACAGATGGAGCAGAGGCAGAAGCACTCAGTCATTCGTAGTGAGCTGTCGCTGAATTTAATTTAGACCCTAACTGTTAATCAAATTTAAACAGCCTTTTTTTTTTCTTACCGACATTTCCACTGAATGATCTCTTTTCTGCCACCACCACCCCCCAAAAAACAGCAACTTCAGCTGTGAATGTCTGCAAACGAACTTTCAAATGAACTATGCGAGTTGTTCAGTGTGACAAAATTCAAGGGAATGTAATAGAGGATAAACAGATTAATGATGCACCTGTACTCTAATTGTATCGTCTCATCAGATTGTGTTTTTATCCTAAGTCAAACCTAAACGGCTGAGTCACAGTTTTGAGGGAGTTTTCTATTCTAGCATGCCACATATGGGTTCACACAGGGTCAAGCATTTGTCTTGAGGTCACTGTAGAGACAGTAGATCGTTTTGGGGACACTGACTTCTTCTCTTTGAGATACAGAGCTGCTTAATGTGCCATTTTGATCATTATTATGATCACCGAGGTCAGAGGATAGGGCTGTCTCAGTCCCTCGACACAACAGATAGGTACATAATGTAGAAACCTACGGGAAACTAGAAAACCAGAAACCAGGAAACACTGCAATAGGGGTAAACATTTCCTTTTTTGTAAATTAATAACCATTTAGTGACATAGAGTAGTTGTGGCGCTATTCTGAGCGCGTATAGACGAGCCAGAGAGGACACTTCAGACATCCTGGACTCCTGTGCACTCTCTCCACCGACTGAACTGACCACTGATGACTACAATTCTCCACAACAATTACGACTGACCCATTTTATATTATAGAAAGACATTTTATCCATTGTCAATATAAAAATATCCATTGGCTTTAAATGTTTTAAAACTTTGTTCATCCCTTTATCTCTTGACACAATGGATAGGTACATAACATAGGAGCCTCTACAAAGTCAGATAACAATGTCATACAACTGAAGTGTGAACATATTTTGTTGTTTGTAGGCTACCATTTAGGGAGTAGTTGTGTCACTATTCTGAAGACCAGAGAGGACAGTTTCTTCAGAATTGAGGCAGCATCCTGTCATGACATGCGTATTGATAAATCCTCCATTCTCCTTGGCCGAGCTTCAATAAACCTTTCAGCATAAGACATCTTGGACTATCTACACCGATGAATAAAATTCTCCACAACAGTGAGCATCTTGGCAGCATGTTTATGTGTGTGTTATTGCATTTCATAAAAATCCACCTTGGATCCACCTTGTTTTTTTTTTTTAAATGGGCTGTTTCAAACATATTCCATCAAACGCCATGACAGCTGCTTTTAATGCTGACTCCTTTCTTTCAGCAAACGTTAGTACAAGGCATGACCTTGTTCACACATAACAATTAAAAGACATCTCGAGTGGTTTGTTTACAGAAAACATAGCTCTTAACTCATTAGTTCATGAGTGATTGGATTGGATTGCTCGGAAGGATCTCCTGGACTACCTGAAACGACCACCTGCTAACTTTATAGCTTGTTTCTCAATCCTGTTCTCTAGCTGTATGGCTATGTGCAAATGTGTATATTTAGCCATTCTAATATCCTGGCTCTCAGTACTTGGCAATAATACTAGCGACTCCTGTCTCAAATGATTTAACACTTGCAGAGGAGGGTAAAGAAAGGTTCATGTTGTAACATAACTAAGAAGCTACAATAGTTTCTTTTTATTTCGGACTCTCCTGCTCTCCGTCCCCTTCAGCACTGTAAAGACGGCTTGCTATTGGTCAATATTTGTTGAACTCCACCCAAAAAAAACGTGTGCATATTTATTTTGCACCGTAAGTAAATCTGAAAAATTGCTGCAATTCCATTAGAGTTAATTGAAAACACAGTGAACATTTGCAGTTTTAGTTGAGCACTGGTTGAAGTTTCCAGCAGATAAAGTCTTGTGTCAGCAGCTGAAGTGCTAATCCAGTCCACAAGGAGTCTTTTCCTTAAACAAATCCATTAATTCAACATGATTTTAACCAAATTACTGCACTGCAGGTGCAAAACAATAAGAGGAACATTGCTGTTATACTCACTCAGACTGCCCAGCTGTTTGATGATGGCTGCCAGGGTGCTATTGGTAACACACTCCAGTTCACTGGTCACCCCATCTGGCAACGCCCCACGGCACAAGTGCCTGGGCTCAATGTTCCTCTTCACCAAGGGCATGCTGGTCTACTCCTGAAGAGACGACAGAGAGATAAAACTGTAACAATTGTAACAACGCTCATTATTTAAATTCCCTGTAGGAGACATAATACATGAACAACATTACAGCTCTGTACTGACAGATAAAGGAGAGAGCAGAGGGAGAAATGGGTTAAGCTGTGAGTCCTGATGGAGACGGAGGCGTCATGTCCGCCATGGGGCGCAGTCGCTCATCATCACACTGCTTAATGTCAATGCGGCTGGGATGAGCCAAGAGCCAAATGAGCCAGAAAGACGTTTTTAAACGGCGGTAACGAGCCGCAACCGACATAGCCAGAGAAACCACGAGGGAACAGAGAGAGAAAAAGTGTTACAAGATGAAGGGAAAGACAAAGTAAAGGGCAGAATGATGAGCGAATGATGGACAGTGAGGGAGAAGAAAGAGACTGCGTGGTAAAAGAAAGACTGTGTCAGTGTGTGAGTGGTCAGGCCACGAGGGAAGAGCTACATATAGATCGTTATATGATGTGAGCGAGGCGTGGCTGTGCTGCAGCTACTGTATCAGAAAAATGAACAAAAGACCCCAAATCAAGGCAGATAAACCAAGAGTTTACACCTTAAAGATCATCTGTATGAGCACAATCAAGGGTAATTAACACCAATCTCTTTAAGCATTTTTAGCTTGTTGGTTTTAAGACCACTTGATACGTAATGGTTGTTTTTGGGGTTGTCTTATCAGTAACCAAACAGCAGACAAACAAAGCTACAGAGAAGCTACTCGAACACCGAGCATCTAGCTATTTCTAGTATCTCTAGTTCGTTTTACACATTCACACTTTGCTAAAAGAATACAGTTTAACATTGCACAATTACATCCTGCCCAACAAAACGAACTAACCCAACATACAGATTATGTCAAGAGGCTGGACAGACTTTTCATTTTCCCCTAAAAAGATCCAGAATCAGTTCACTTTCACCTCCTCTGGTAACGTCTAAAGTCTTTGGAGTTGACATGTTACTTTTGTAGGACCGAAACTTCAAATATGCAACTTTTCGGTTGAATCGGCCAACTTTATGGTTAAACTGCATTTATTTTTTTAACTTACATGAACAATTTTGAGGTGGAAGTGTCCAACCTTTGGGCTGAAGTGCGTACTTTTTAAGGTTTTTGGTGGAATTGTGCCATTCTTGGGTTGAAATGTTTCACCGTTGAGTTGAAATGGGCAACTTTAAGGTTAAACTGCATTTTTTTGACTTAAGAGTACAATTTTATGTTGAAGCGTGCAACTTTGGGGCTGAAGTATGTACTTTTTAGGTTCAAATTTGCAATGTTTGGGTGGAATTGTGCCATTCTTGGGTTGAAACATTGAAATATCTCAACTTTTTGTTGAGATATGCCATTTTTAGGTTAAAACATGTAACCGTTGAGTTGAATGGGACAGTTGGGGCAATTTTTTTCTCTCTATGATTCGGAGAATATGACATATTTGTATGCATTTTTTTTATTAATGAATAGTCACCTAAAATTGATAACTTTTGAGTTGAAATGGGACAGTTTAGGAAAGACAAATGGGATTTTTCTTTTCTCTGAAGGATTTACAGAATACAGCATATTCGTACATATGTTTTTATTAAAGTATAATCACCTGAAATTAATTATCGTTGTGTTTTTGTTACCTTAGAATGAACTTTATATATATATACACAGACGTTGCTGGTCCTCTGCAACACAGTCCACCATGTTTCTACAGCAGCCCAGGACAGACAAACTAAACACTATGTCTAGATAGGGCCGACAAACTCTGCATCATTTGTGGAACGTGATCATCAAATTACAGACCAGAAACAGGCAATAACTGCAGGTTCAGCATTAATTATAATTTTTCATTATCAATCCTGTCAGACAGAGAGACGGTGAGGAAGAGGAGCTGGATAAAAGTGAGGGAAAGGAGGAAACTGCTCCTCTCAGTTTGGAGTGAACTCTTTATGTGGGACACGCTTGTTATTTTTGGGCCATGATTTTGTGTGTGTGTGTGTGTGTGTGTGTGTGTGTGTGTGTCAGAATTAAAGTGTGTGTGATTTCTTACTGTGTGTGTGTGTGCGCACGTGAAAGTAAGAGTGTGCATATGTGCACGTGGGAGGTGTGTGTGTTCCCAGGTCAGTGCTCTGGAAACGTGCCATTCTCGCACTCTCTCCCACGCTTTTAATATAATCACTGGCACAATTAATATTTCCGGGATGAGAGGAACGAATCCGAGACAATGGAGGTAAACAAACACGAGAATGTATCGCCAACATGTGTGAGTGAACGCCCGTCTGTAGCAACAATTAAAAAACTGATTAAAGCAACTTTTATCTTAGATAAACTCGCACTAACTTTACGGCACTAAGTCACACACCACCAACTATTTCACTGATTTTGGTGAAACTGGATCATATTTTATGGAGAAAATGTTTTCTGGTTTTCAACTCTCTGTGATTTACAGAGTTTCCTGATGGACAGTGAAGTAAACTGCTGCCAACTGTAGCTGCTGTTAGCTAATGTTAGCTCAGTTTGTTAGCCGGGCTGCATGGGCTGTGAGCTCAGAGCACCGGGGGAGTGTTAGTGTTTGTACCACAGGCGTTTTGGACCACTGGGAAGAAGAGATTTTCAGGACCGGGGCGCAGGGGAATGCTGACGCGGAGTGGAGCCAGTGTTGTGCCAGAACAGGAGCTGGGCAAGCAGGCAATGTATCTAGAGGTTGAAGAGGACGTTGATGGAGGAAGCTAAGAAGAGAAAAGGAGAGAGAGAGCGAGCAAGACGCTGCCAGACAAGATTAAATCTAGTTTTCAGGCTGGTGTTGTGCAAGAACAGGAGCTGCCGGACAAGAGTAAATGTGGGACTGACTTTTAGTGGTTGGTGAGAGCCTGGTGAAATAAAAGGCTGAAAGACAGACGCCGAGCTGGGCTGACTGCTGTTGGACTAGTAAGTAATATTAGCTGGCTGCTATGTCTTGTGTTGTTGACCTTGTTGATGTTTGGCTGTTAGCAAAGTTGTCGACTCGCTAGTTTTTGATCAGAAGTAATGTAATCAGAACAAATACTCGAGTACAGCTGAACATATTTACCACAGTGGTGTTACACTCTGGAACTGGGGGTGCTAAATCACAAAAATACTGATTTCTACACACTTATCAGACACAAAATGTCTGCATGCGTGTTCACGTTTGTCCAGACTGAACCGTACATGCCAACATTAATAAAAAGTGACTACGTTGTCCTCCTTACGTCTCTCTCTCTCTCTCTCTCTCTCTCTCGTGCTCGCTCTCCCTCTAATAGCTTCTGACATTCAATTACACAAACCACCTCAGATTGTGCCGACATGTCTTAAGAGTGTGATCGAGCTTCCCCGAGTGTGTGTGTGTGCATGTGAGAGCCAATATCCACCCCCTCCCTGCAGCTGTTGTAAATAATCTAACACCACGGCTGTTCAATAATACATAAACACTCCTCCACCGTTGCTCCGATAGCTGCTTTTCATCTCTTATTTGTCTCTTCTGTCCAGCCCCTCCTCGCTTCCCTCTGTATTTTCTCGCTCCAGATCTTCTCTCCATCTCCGCCTGGTTTCATTAATAAATCAGGGACGGTGAACATCTCTTCCTCCGACTCCCCGGTGTCCAACGTGGTGGAGTGGGGTATTCCCCGTCTCTGTCTCGCTTTGAGAGTGTGTTGTTGTGTGTTTTTGTCTGGTGTAAGATAACGGAGGGGTTGTCTGTGCGTGATGGGGATGCAGGCCACTCGTGATGCAGGTTAACATGCATGAAATGATGCGGATCCTGCCTTTATTTTGACCCGAGGGCACTTACTCGCCTCACACAAACCCTTTCAGGGCAGCTGCAGGGCAAAGCTACATCCCTGATACAAACACTCCAAAGAGGAACCCAAAAAAATCTCCAATTTAACAGCTACCCATCAAAATGAAGTCTTTGTTTCATTTCACAAGCTCTGCTACAGTTTTCTAGTCATCTTTTAAACACAAAAATCCAGGTCGGACAAGAAAAAAGCTGTTTGTAGTTATTCTGGGACCAGACAGCAAAGACTTTTTTCCGATCTTGCCATATGAGACACACAGTTGGACCCCGGTCAACCATCTTTAACAACATCCAAGACGAGTAAACATGATTTTTGGGTGATGATGTAAACCATCCCGACAGAAACTCAAGAATTTGTGCTCTTAATTTAGCAGAATTTATCACCGTCGTATCTTGCATGTACCTTTTGCACTCAGTGTAGATCACATGGTTTATTTTTAAATTGTACTGAGATATATATAGATATAAGCAAAACGTTGTGTTACCTGAACATATTTTACATGACAACATAAAAAGGACGATACTGTGGGTCATCCAGTTCACAAACACTCGAGAGCTTCATAAATGACTTCCTGAAACTGAAACTGAAACCAGACTGAACGTGTTTGCTGACCTAACGTGGGCACACAAATGAATGAATAAACTGAAAGCACAAACTAATAAATCTATTAAGTCTCCACAACACCTCCTGGGATCCGTACAATGGTAGTTGTGTCATGAAGCACGCTGTAGACATGCTTGTATTTATGTCAGGGCCTTGTGATAATCACTGTTACAGATACCAAGCGGCAACCTCCGTGGCTAAAAGATGCAGTTCCTCAAACGTCCACTTGAGGCTGGCTCCAGAAGTGAGTCAGTCTCCATAAGTCCCCATGTTAAAATGTCCAACTTCACAGCAGAAATAAACATGTTTACAGCCTGGTACAAAAAACAGTTTTGGTCTCTATAGCTAATTTCCCCGTTCATGACAACTGTACTGAGGGTGAATTTTTATACAACTCACCTGTTCAGATTATATTAAGGCTTAAAGTTGTGTAGGATTAAGAGTGTGGATGCTGTGACTGACAGGTGGGTGCCTTTACAGGTGGCTCAGGTCCACCAATGATCCACATCTTTGCCTATTTTTAGATTAGCCGGGAGCTGGAAAAGGCTGGACTACCAACATGGTGGTGGACAGAATCCCAAATTTTGAGCTTCGATACGTCTCTTCAGAAATCTGTGGGTGACGTCACGCATATGCCGTCCATTCCTTATACTGTCAGTGTGAGATACGCAATCAAGTTGTTGTACGTTGACACTGTGTCGTTTGATCCCAGCTGAGAGCTGAAATACCTCACAGCAGTCCTCTGCATGGACCTAAATGAAGGAAAACTCCACTGAGTTCTCTTCACAGACTTCTTAACTACCAGTTAAAAAAGTCTGAAATGATTTTGACATCAAATAAGTAAATTTAAACAGTGCTCACCAAAGAAACTCAAAGAGAAGTTACAGTAAGTCTCAAGATGCTGTATTAAAGACCATTTACAGACGTGAATTTTAGTCATCTTTGAGACTTTTTAGGGATCACAAGGAGCAGAGGAGAAGGAGAAAATTAACAGGATGTAACAAGAAGAAGGAGAAAATGTGTCGCGGAGCCATGGGAACGCTGTCATGGCAACGCGCCGAGGAATCCACTCTGCAGCTCAAAAAAGTGGAACTCGCCGCTACTCCGAAAATAGTATGAAAGAAAGAGAGACGGAGGGAAGGAGGACAGGGAGAGATTAAAGGAGAGAGGAGAAACACTAAGACAGAGTGAGGAGAAGACGAGTGGACCTCCCTGTGAAAACTTTAAAACTTTAGAGTCGCTCCCTGAGGGGATTTATTGCCGGCTGACACCTACACTTTTACAACACAGGAGAGTTTTGGGGCTCGGAGCTGGGAATAGCACCGGAGGATCTCGTCGAACAGTTCAGGAAGTCAAAGTCTGAAAGGCCACTCCAGATCAAAGATTCATGATGAGATGAAATAGTTTAAGGGCACTGCAGAGAAAAGCTGCAGCCGCATGAATTACCCCATCAGAGGCTGTTAGCCGCTGGATGCTAAGGACCTGTACAATGTAGCAAAAGTCACGATGGTTCAAACTAAATGAAATGCAGAAGGTGCTTTCTTAAAGGAATATTTTGACACTTATTCACGTTCTTGCCGAGGGTTACAAATAAGGATCTACATCACTCTCATATTTGTCCATTGATTATTAGGCTACAGCCAGGAGATGGTTAGCTTAGCTTAGCGATTATTATGTCACTGCTCTTGGTCAAACGCCAGTTTTGTCACAGATTTATCACACAAAATAAAATGGCTTAATTAATGAGTTTTATAGAGGTTGGTGGGTAGATTTCTTTACCTTTGATCAAGGCTAATCTCGCTGTCTTTATGCTAAGCTAAGTGGCTGCCGGAGATGGTTAGCTCAGCTTAGTGATAAAACCGCTCCTGGCCAAGAAAACGTCAGTTTTGTCACTGATTTATCACACAAAATAAAATGGCTTAATTAGGGAGTTTTAGGGAGGTTGGTGGGTGGATTTCTTTACTTTCGGTCAAGGCTAGGCTAACTGTTCCCCCCTGTTTCAAGTCTTTGTGCTAAGCTAAGTGGCTGCTGGAGAAGGTTAGCTTAGCTTAGCGATAAGACTCCAGGATGTCACCGCTCCCAGCCTAGAAAAAAACTCAGTTTTGTCACTGAGGAGTTTTATAAAGGTTGGTGGGTGGATTCTTTTACCTTTGGTCAAGGCTAGGCTAGCTGTTTCCCCCTGTTTCTAGTCTTTATGCTAAGCTAAGTAGCTGCTGGCTGTAGCTTCATTTTCAATGCACATATTCAAGTGTGGTCTCAATCTTTTCATCTAACTCTTGTCCAGAAAAATGTATTCTTTCCTAATGGCTTGGATTCCAACTGTATTATATACTCCCCGCACTACCCTTCCTCCTCCATCCTATACCTCGTACTTCAAAGAAATCGAACATCAAACGGTGAAATTTATTCATGCTTCCATGCGGGCTTGCATTAATGCAACAGAGACCACAGGCATATCTTTGTTACTGAATAAGTCAACCGTTCATTGGTGGTCTGTGAAGGTTCTGGAATTGGTTGTAGATCCGTGAAGATGTTTCACCTCTCATCCATGAGTGGCGGGGATACCCAAGTATTCAGCCTTGATTAACCAGACCACTGTTTCCACAGTTGCATCAGATATCCAACTTGTGATCAACGTCCTACAGTAAGCACCAGCACGCCATGACGAAACGATCCAATGTTCACCTCTTCATGGATGTTTGTCACAACTCTCCGTCCTTTGTATCTAATTTAATGCATCTTCCTCGTCTTCCTCGTCATGTTTTGATGGCTGTTCGTATAACAACAGCTGTAATCAGATAAGACTGTTTCGTCTTATCTGATCTTGGGAGTAAGCACTAAGATGTAGGTCCAAACATCCACCCTCAGATTGGCTGTTGCACCCAAACATCTCCACGGGAGACACTCTGATCTTAAACTCTGTGAAGCCATCAAATCTGGATTTAATTTAAAGTATTTTTTGGGGCGATAATGAATAATTTCAGACTTTTTATGTGCATCGTACGTATACTGGACTGTGTTTATGAGAGACAGATAAAGACGAAGACGGCATTAATTACTGTCCTTAAACAAACTTATCATTCCTGCAGGCAGACAGGCGAGCATCAGCTAATGCTATTACTGAGCCGTCTGCTCGGTCATATAAGTACACACACACACACACACACACACCCACACACACACCCACACCCACACACACACACCCACACACACACCCACACACACACCCCTCTCTCACAGAGCCTCAGTCTGTTCTGAGAAAGGTTAGCAACCCGCCCTCTCACACTCCCGTCTTGCTCCATAGGAGGGATCTGCATAATCACAGCTAATTAACCGTCTACAGTAACTAATGGAGACGACAAGCGCAGATTCTTTATGATGATATAATTACGTGTTATAGTCGGATCCCCTCTAACGCGACTGCTATCTGGTGCTGCATAATGTGACATGCTTACATACAAGCATGCATATTTAACGGGCGTTTGTGCAGCTTGTAGAAGATGTTGCGTGGGAATAAAGGAGGCTGGATGTAAAGCAGAAAGCAGAGATTACATAAGATATTTAAGGATTTCATTGGGCTTCTAACACATAGATTTCACATGACAATGCCCGCTTGCTACCTAAACTAGCTGCATGCTAAAACTAGTTCAAGTTTACCTGCAATTTGAGTTAAACAACAAAGTTTTGATGCAAGTTTTCACATCACACCGCCAGCATGCTGCTTAAACTAAAGACAGCTTGCTTTACCAGAACAGGACGTCGTCCATATGTGCAACAGAAGTGACAGCCGCTGTGGCTGTGAAGTGAAGCCAACGCTCTGTATTGTATTGTAAGTTCGTCTCTGGTCAACAGACGCCAAGTCACATATCAAACAAGAGCTCCTATTTTAAGTACAGCTCCAAAGACTCCAAAGAAACCTCCGTAGCTGTGAAGTGAAGCTGCCAAAAAAAAAAAAAAATACAGTTCCTCAAACGTCCACTTGAGTCTGGCTGCAGAAGTGAGTCAGTCTCCATAAGTCCCCATGTTAAAATGTCCAACTTCACAGCAGAAATAAACATGTTTACAGCCTGGTACAAAAAACAGTTTTGGTCTCTATAACCAATTTCCCCGTTCATGACAACTGTACTGTGTAAAACATGCAGGATAATTAGCACCAGCAGGGGAGCTAAAGAAGTGAAGCGTATGGTTGTTGAGACTAACACTGGAAAGAGAATGTATAATTACTGAGTGTGGATGTAAATGAATTACAAAAGAGGCTTAATGGAGGGTTTTACTGTGACTCCCGCTGTAGATTGGGTTATTGTTTTCCTCTGTTTTCTCTGACTGGTTCATTTGTGCTAGTTTTTAAGACAGCATGCTGTAATAGTCAAATATTATGCACAAAAATAGAAATATAAACAGCCTTATGGACCTCCACTCATTATTTGTTGTAATCAGAATGTTGTGTCCTGTATTTAGACGATAAAAACAATTTTAACTTTTCAGGAACTTCAATGTAAAACTGCTTAAAATTAATGAATAACATATGAAAAATATTTAATTTGAACTTTCAAGGTATTTATTTTATCACAATCGTGTGTAATTATAAATTTCCTATTAAAAACAAGACAGTGGACTCCTGTATCATTCTCAGCTGCTGAAAGAATTAAAGCGATACTCTTAATTTTGAGGAGGAGGCAGCGATATCCTGACTTTTAGCCCCGAGTATGGGTCAAGCTACAAAACCACTGGAGCCTACATTTCCCATAATGCAACTAGAATGCGCTCTTTTCCCCTTATTAGTCACCTTCTGCCTTCACACTACTTGTGGTGTGGGGTAATGCTGACGGTGTCGTGCCAGAACAGGAGCTGGGCAAGCGGGCAGTGTAACCGGGCTCAGCAGCCTCTATGGACATAATGACAGAGGAGAAGAGAGTGAAGAGGACGTTAACGGAGGAAGATAAGAGGAGAAAAGGAGAGAGTAAGCGAGCAAGAAGCCGCCGGACAAGAGTAAATCTGGGACTGACTTTTAGTCGTCAGATGACGTCATACAATCGTAGCAGTACTCCTCCTTGTGGTGAGTAAACTGAACTTCATGTGTAAAATGAGTACAGTGCCCCTTTAATTAAAATACTTAAAAACATTAATATTACATACAACTGTAAAAACTACTTTTACAGACTATATTTTAGGGTACTACTCGCTTAAGACAAAAATATTTTGTATTCACGGGCGAGAAATTTTGAATATGGTTTGTTTTTACGCTCTTCGATGTCAGTTCGAGGTCGTATTTCAAAAACCACCAGGAAAATATCTTAAAGGTCTTTTTATACAACTTCTCTGCCACCCCATGGAGTTAATAACAAACAGTTTGAAATTAATACAACAGGCCTGACTGACAAGCAGCGAGCAGCACACAGCTATGAAAACAGCAGAGTGAGCCAACACAGTGAAACAGAGATAATGTTTTATTCTGAGTCAGGATTAACTCTGGTTTCGCTCCACGGGCCCAGGAAGCTCTCGGGCTTGGTCGCATGCCAAATGTCAGCAGACAAAAGGCGTCAGTGGATGAATGAGGAGCAGAACAAAGCAGATATTAAAAAAATTAATAAAAAAACTGTGACGAACTCTCAGCTGAGGGAGATCATCTAAATTTAAAAGTGCTACGATTTCATCTTCACCGGCCCACAACACCGTCTGACTCTCGCTTCCTTCTGGCCTCCTTTTCTCCTCCATCCTAAACTCTCCATCTTCCTCCCCCTCCACCATGCTCCCTCTTTGATGTCTGTATTTGTTGATGCTCTTGGGTGAGGAGCCATTGTACAAAATGATTGCAATTACGACGGTACTTCCCCCCCGTTCTTCTCCTTCTTCTTCTCTCGCACTAATTCTCCCTCAAAACAAATTATGCAAAACAGAGACGAGATTTTTTTTACACTCGTCTCCTGCGTCCTCTTTCTATCTCTGCAGAGATGTTGTTATGGTTTCTTTGGAAGTATTTTTGGCAGGATGATGATGATGATGAAGTGATCAGAGCGGGACAAGTTCTGCAAAAGATCTCAGTCGCTTCATTGTCTCTAGTGTGTGTCTACAGTAACTCTAAGAAACTGAGAGGGAATACAGATGAAGTGTTATGAATCAGCCCCTTCAATGTCAGTCAAATGGTGTTTGCAATTCATTAGTGCTGTTTGTTTTATCTACCTAGTGTATCAGACAGGTGGGGTTTACTCCAAATATTACATTACTTCTGATCAAACACTAGTCGACAACTTTGCTAACACCCAAACATCAAGCAAGGTCAACAACACAAGACATAGCAGCCAGCTAATATTACTGACTAGTCCAACAGCAGTCAGCCCAGCTCGGCGTCTGTCTTTCAGCTTTTATTTCACCAAGCTCTCACCAACCACTAAAAGTCAGTCCCAGATTTACTCTTAGCTTCCTCTGTAAACGTCCCGGTTACATTGCCTGCTTGCCCAGCTCCTGTTCTGGCACAACACAAACTCCATTCCCCTGCGCCTCAGGCCTGAAAACCTCCTCTTCTTCTTATTCCCGATGGTCCAAACCTCCTGTGGTACAAACACTAACACTCCCCCGGTGCTCTGAGCTCACAGTCCAGGTAGCGAACTGAGCTAACAGCAGCTACAGCTGGCAGCAGTTTACTTCACTGTCCATCAGGAAACTCTGTAAATCACAGAGAGTTGAGTTTTCTCCATAAAATATGATCCAGTTTCACAAAAAAATCAGTGAAATAGCTGGTGGTGTGTGACTTAGTGTCGGAAAGAGTTACGTACTTCTCTTGGGTGGTTATTTTATGGTAGAAAAGTTACTCAGTGTTGCTTTAAACATCTCTCGTGGTGTTGGGCAGCCATCACTGTCATGAAATACGTTTATTCTTTGACGTTCTCTTCAAAGTATTTCAGCCATCAATGGTGAAATTACGCATCTCATCATCATAAATGATCAACAATGACATGACAACATGAACAGCAGTGAAACAGGAACATAAAGGCCGACAGTACAGCTTTAAGGTTGAGCTTTAACAGTTGTTCATTAACATGCACAGTACAGTTATTTATTTTGGCATCTTCACCAGCCAACAAGCATCTTTACAACCCTTTGTATCGTACTGGTTTCTTGGAGCTGAGAAACTGGGACACTAACATATCACATCACAGCTTCAATGTGGCCTTCATCTCGTTGCTTAGGCCATATACTGTCCACTAACTGTGCACCAGTTTGCCTTATACGTGTGTGTTTTTGTGTGTGTGTGTCAGGTCACATGATTCTGCCGGATGACTTGTTGCAATCGCGCTGACGCTGACACATTTGATTGTGAGAGACGGGGTCGCAGAGGGGCACGAGGGGAGTTCTCACAACACACACACACACACACACACACACACAGAGTGAAGGGCTGAATGCCATTCAGAAACGCTGCATTCATTCTGTGGCTGACCTGTTTACGAATCACATCAGCAGAGAACAGAACAGAGTGGAATAAAACAGCTATTTGGTGCAGATATGTACCGTCTTTATACAAACAAAACTTACAGTATCACTCACTTTTAGGCTGATCTGTTAGCAGAAATGGAATATAACATGCATAAATATGTTTTCAGTGATATATAGTCACCTTAATAACCTTATATAATTAACCTTTTATATCTACATATGGAGCGGGTCCTCTTACACGGAGTCCACCATCTTGCACCGCCATGTTTGTTAGCCCAGAATGGTCAAACGTAGCAGAAAAAGAAGACGTAGAAGAAGAAGAAGTGTTTGCTAGTTCATCGATCATATTATACATAGTATTTAACACAAAAAAGCAGCAATCTTTGCATCAAAGAAGCTAAAACAACAATCAAATAGCTTCTTACCCATACGTCGCTAATCTTAGCTTGTGTTAGCATGCAGAACAGCTAGCTAATGTCAACAAATACACCAACACAATGCAGAACAAGTAAGAGTGACATTTGCTATGACCTATGGAAATTCTAAATATTTGTATCTAAAGGAACCTCAATAGTCTCAACAGGCTACTCATGCAGTTGTGACAATGACCTCTTTTGGCACATGAAGGCCACCGTAGCTTCTCCTACGCACTTGGATTTGGAGGGGTAAGCTTGGGGGACGGTTGAATCTGCAATCTCACCACTTATGTGCCACTAAATCTTACACTCTGTTAAAGAACCATTCATATTTAAACCCTTTAGCCAATAGTGGAGAAGCAGTGTCTCGCCTGAAATATGATGGCTTACAAAGCCTCAGGGAAAACAATCAGAGCGTGACTTGAACTCCTCCTTCCACATTTAGATTAGATCACATAGATTTGTGAGGGAACTTTCTGCTCTAGTACTGTATGCCATAAATCGGGGTTCAAGCATCATAGTAGGGAGTTAAATCTTACATTGTTATGGGGACACTGACTTCTCTCTTTGAGATACAGAGCAGGTGTATGCTACGGTAACCGAGGTTGCTGACTGGGAGTGGAGCCGGTGTCGTGCCAGAACAGGAGCTGGGCAAGTGGGCAATGTAACCGAGCTCAGGAGCCTCTATGGACGTAATGACGGAGGCAAAAAGACTGAAAGGGAGGTTGGCAGAGGAACCTAAGACAAAAACAAACAAACTTACAACTAGAATCCTACGAATACTACGTAGAATAAGATTTGCAATGATGTTGCCGCACATGCTGAAGGCATCTGAACTAGAAATTAAGACATGAAAACTGAGCTCAACTCTTGTCCAGCTGGACTAAAACAACAAAACTGTAATCTTTCATACTTATTACATCATAATTATCCTCAAGAGCTGCAGAGAAAGCAGAGCCACAGTTCTCATGAAGGCAAATGTGCGGTATATATGTGTGTGTTATGAGTGTGTGTGTTTGTCTTGCCTTGAGGCAGCCCGTAGATTTTATTGATCATTCCAAAGTGTATCTTCCCAGACAAGTTTTTCCATCACTTAATGCTTTCTGACGGGCTCACAGTCAAACTACAACTTGGGATTTTTCAGCTCATCGTGTGTGAGACAACTTATTGAAAACACACCGGCCTAAAATCGAATAAATAAGCGACATTCGTCCGACCTTTCGGTAACAGACAGCGCACAGATTTTGCTGCTTTCGCCTGCAAATGAAATCCTGCTGCAGTGTCGAAACACTTCTCACGGGAAGTGAGGAATTGAAAGTTGAAAGTGAAATCCAAGCTGTCTGCTGAGCAGCAGTGAGGGAGGAGGCTTCACTCGCCAACGTTACATCTTACAATTTCTGGTCCCTTTTGTATAAAGAAACACAGACCGACCGGAGATGTGTGCATGAATCTTTTATTGACATTATATTATCTGATTTCTGGTTAATAAGTCTATTTGTATTGGATGCAGGGCTTCAATTAATGATTATTTTCATCATTATTTGATTGATTCTTCTTTGAGTAACTGAAAGAAAATGCCCATCAGAAGTTCCAGAAGCTGAGCGTGATGACTTCAAACAACTTGTTTCGTTCTAGGAATCCTCCCATTCCAGAGGCTAAAAATGTTTGGCAGGAATTAACGATTATCAAAACTGTTTTCGTCAACCAGCTAACTGTGCACTAATTGGAGTACTGCAGTTTCATTAAACTGGGCTCGATCGACTTGCAAGAGACGGATCGATAACAAAAATCCAGCAGCCAAGATACTGTGACTTCTCCGCCTGAGTATGGGCACAAGCTCAAACAATGCTAAATCCTATTTCCCAAGGGGCAATGCATTCAAACTCAAGCTGATGCCTTTATCCAAAGCGACTCAAGGACATGTTAGTGCAGCAATAAGTACTGTCACAGCTGTAGAGGGGGATAGATTTATCATGTCCAGTTGTTGGTAGTGTTGGAGAGGAGGTCCTCTCTGAACTGTCTGAACTGAGCCAGGCGTCATTCATTGGAGGAGGTAATATCTGTCTGAATAAGGGTGTTCAAGAACCGGAGACTACTTTGTAGTCAGCATTAGAGATTTGAATTTAAGGTGGGCTGCTACAGGTAGCCAGTGGAGTTCGATGAGCAGCGTGGTAACGTGACCTTTTGGGTCGATTGTAGACCACGCGCATAGCCACGTTCTGGATCATCTGAAAGGGTTTCACTGAGCAGGCTGGAGGGCGTTACAGTAATCTAGTCGTGAGATGACCACAGCCTGTATCAGGAGTTGAGTAGCATGTTGAGTCAGGTAAGGTCTGATTTTTCTGATGTTGTGAAGTGCGAAGCGGCACGAACGGGCAACCGAGTCAATGTCATAAGAGAAGGTTAGTTGGTCAGTGAAGTTTCTCACCACCCTAGTAGGGACGAGAGATAGGGAGTCAGTTTTGATGCTGATGTCATGGTGTATAGTAGGTTTGGCTGGAGGTGGTGTACCTTCACCCATGTAGATATGTTTGATACACGCTGGTTTTCCTTTCAGAGATATGTAGCAACGAGTAAACTGGTCTTTATAAACTGGTAGTTGGCGAGAAAACCGTTCATTTCCCTAATTTAAATCACGCCAGTTAACACAGCACACATGCTCACTCACTGGATCGATAGCTAAGGATTCAATACAACCACCAGCAACACCCGCGTGTGAACGCCCAAACACTGCTGCCCCTAGCAACCGTCGCCAAGGCGAGGCAGCCGTATCGATCAACCCCGGCGAGGAACGAGCCTGGAAATCGCTGAGTAAGGCGATGATGGTATGGTGTGAGAGCGTCGGGAGGTATAAATAACAGATGAAGACGCCGATGATGATGATGAGAGGGTTTAGTGCGTCGTGTGTGTCTCTTTAAAATAAATCTCATCCAGCAGACCAAGCACAGACGAACACACACACAGCAGCAGATTGAGGTACGCAGTGAGCTGATCAGAGTCAATGTAACACCCACGCCGTCAATAGACTGGCCTTGCTTGCACTTTGCATCATCCCACTGACAGTAAAAAAAACAAAACAACAAAAGCTGACACAGTTAAAGCAGCGAGGTCAGACGACCAGGTGGAAGAACGATGATACATTCTGCAGGTTCTGGGGGGAAACACAGCCTTGGCGACGTTCCTAGCAGCTGGAGACAAAGTGCTTTGGAAAATATAAATTTCCTGACACCAATAATGCTGAATAGTCTCCCCTTCCTGTCTGTACCTGGAGAGCCAGGACGCAGAAGTAACTTTATAATAAATTGACACGAGCGGCGCTGCCAGCAGTAGAAATAAAGTAAGAATGAGGTAATGCACAGAGGATATCAGCAGGAAGACACTCACAGAACAACCTTTGGGTCTTTAACATGCAGGTCGACATTTCTTCTCGAGTAATTTGGACTATTAGCTGTGTGACGCTTCCTTCTGTATCTTCTCAAAGAGTCAAATAAATTGTTGAAATGACGAGAATGGAGTTGTTGTTTCCTGTGTGGACAGTAGGTGTCACTGTGCTCGGACAGGAAGTGGGTTTTTTCGCTGTGGCTCTAAAGTCTGTTAAAGCGCAGTGTTTGGTTTTCATGAAGGATATCCATGTTATTGTTTGAGTTTATGCACGGATGGAAAATAAATGATCATTGCAGTATCCAAGAACAACAAACTAAATGCTAAAGTTTATACGAAACGCGACACGCAGCGCATGGAGCGGCATTTCTAGATCAGCCAGTAGGCATGACTGCCAAGATGGCGGCGGGCAGAGCCACCACCACGACTCTCCAGAAACCTGTGCGTGACGTCACGGATACGCCGTCCATGTATTACACAGTCTATGGTTTGATGTGCTCAAATGTCTATTTTTATCACAATGTGATTTTCAATGAAAAATCAGATTCGCGTGCAGTGACGAGGCGGTAACCGTGCTCAAATTAATACATGAAACAAACACGAATGCCACATTTCCATCAAGTTTTTCTACATTTCTGTTCATTGTTTGAGGTTTGACTGAACGCCAGCTGTTTATCTCGACAAAACGACTCCATTTCACTGAAACTCTGCAAGAATTTGTGCTTCTTTCTTCCTCTTATGGGGTTTGTGACTATTTGACAATTCCTTTTCAGTTTTTGTGATATTTTATGGACTAAACGATTCATTGATTTAATCAAGAGAAGAATTGGTGGATTAAATGATGAGGAACAACTATAATATTTATGTTTATGTTAAATTAATCTGACAGCACAAGATTTAGTTTGTAGAAAACTACAATGATGCTAATGAAATTTGTTGAAGTCAAAGAGTTGTTTTCATTCAGTAAGATAAGTCAGGCTTTTACTTTCATGATGATCATTTTCTATAACTGCATCATCTTTCAATGGGAACAGAGTGAAATATATTGTATAGAAGACTCATGACAGACAGATTCTATTCAATGTGTCAGATGGTTATTCAGTCTATGAATAGCCCCGGAGAGGATCTCTAAGTGGTCACATCACTCAGTCTGAGTGCGCCCTGAAGAGGCTGCTGTGTATCTTCAGAGTTAATTCAAACCATTAGCAGCAACAAAACGCGGCGGACATGTGTTCGAGGGAAAATCCAAAGATCAGTTTGAATAATACAATAAAAAAAACCCTACTTCCTTTCATGTGGAAACGTTTAAAAATCAACCGAATCTGATTCGAGGAGGGAGGCAGAGGAAAAAGAACGAGCTCCTCTGGGGGAGGACGAACAGAAAAACGGTCCACGCATCTGGAAAACGTATAACGCGTAAAGTGCCTTCTACCTTAGGGACTGATAAAATACAGATCACTGTGAAAACACACTGCTTTACCTCTGGAAACCTCATCATCCTCAGTGTTTCAGCAGACGCAGCTCGACGTCTTTATCAAGACAAAAAAGCACAC
The DNA here is from genome assembly GCA_033000465.1 of Sciaenops ocellatus. Classification (NCBI taxonomy): domain Eukaryota; kingdom Metazoa; phylum Chordata; class Actinopteri; family Sciaenidae; genus Sciaenops; species Sciaenops ocellatus. The sequence goes on from CP136875.1 coordinate 4,679,117, forward strand.
AGAGCATCCAAGATGGACGGCTGTTGTCAGCTTGGCAGCCGTCCAGTTTTTACATTATAAGCTGGATATTTTATGTATTTACTCCCTGAGTGATGGAGCTAACAGCCCAAACCACCAAGTACAGAGCATAAAGTCACCGCAGTTAACTTCCAGCAACATTCGCTTCGAGTCGAGCTCAACAGTACTGCGCAGAGGCAAAATGTTTCGTTTACAAGCACAGGAAAGAATGACGACGGCTTCAAAACAGATCTTACGTCAGAAAAACTCACGAAAAACAAAAGAAACAAAGAAGTGAAGTGAAGGTATCGCCCCATGTCCACGAATCAGTGTTTAAAATTAGAGTAACCTTCCACTAAAAATGCCCTTTGTGCCCCCAAGGGCCCCATGTCAACGAGCACAGCATCACCCCTCCTTTGTCTAAGTTTATGTGTGTGTTTGTGAATGTGTGTGTATAGTTATGCATCTATGTGTGTGTGTGTGTGTGTGTGTGTGTGTGTGTGTGTGTGTGCTGTGCCAGGTCCCTGTTTGAGTCTTTATGCTTATTTAGCACTCAGCCTTCTTCTTCGCCTTCCTTCCTCGATGATTTGCTTATGTAAGGAATCAGTGCAAGCTTGTCTGAGCACTGTCTCTTATGAATACAACTCTGTACTGTACAGCAGCCACACACACACACACACACACACACACACACACACAAAGGAAACCTATTATCTAATCACTGTTCACCCAGGCTGGAGTCTAGACTCGAAAAGGACTCTGTTCTGTTCACAGAATTATATTTGCTAATGACAGAATGGTTATTTTCAGTGCTTAAATGTCAAATAAAAGCAGTTTTAATTAGCGGGACACTCATGTTTACTCTATATTAGTGTCATGTCAGGTTCACTTTGTGGCTTTTATGTCCAAATTACAGTGGCAACGTTAAAAAGAAATAAAATAATCACTGTTAGGAGCCAATTTCCATGTAAAAACATGGATTTACAAGCAGATAATTAGTTTAAAAGTTCAAATAAAAAAAGAAAACTGGATGATAAGAGCTCAACATCAATACCGGAGCCAGAAGAGATTCAACGTCTTGCTCAAGGGCACTTCTGCAAGGTAGCTACTCCCCATGAAAGGGGTTTAAACGTCACTGAATGACTCGTGACACTAACCTGCCCGGGAACAAACGTGTGTGTAGCATTTAGTGGCACCTAGCAGTGAAGTTGCAGATTGCAGCCAACTGAATACTCCACCCACGTCTCACCCTCTCCTTCCAAATATGTAAGAAAAGCTCACATAAAAAGCAGAAGTCCATATCTAGCTCAGAGTTTGGTTTGTCTGTTCCAACATGATAATAACAACTGAATTTGATTTGAATCAGTTTGAATCAGAGCTGACACCAACACAATCATAACTGGTACACCTGCTGATATTTTGGGGTAATGGATGAATAGTTTAGTCTGTAAAATGTCAGAAAATAGTGAAAAAATGTCCATCGCCATGTTGGAATTGCTTGTTCTGTCCTTCAATCAATGATCTAAACTCAATTAAACAGAGCTTGCTGATCATTTAAGCAGCATAATACTCGAGGGCGTGCTGTTATACTGAATATCAGCACAGCCGTGCTGATATTCAGTATAACAGCACGCCCTCGAGTTTGATATTGTTTTTCAACAGTTCTACAAGTGCCATTATTAGTTAACAGTACTAACTGACAACAGATGATGATTTGTTCGTTTGCTCCGCCAACACATATAGTTCAGTTGGGACTGTACTGTTGCCTAGCAACACATCAACATATTCCTGAACACTAGCATGCAAGCTTCGATCTTAAAGTCTACATGTTACCGCAGCCCGGTCGACGCTTATATTTTTGAGACTTATCCGAGTCTGACAGCAGTTCAAAGCCAAGTGGCAACCTCTGTGGCATCTGCAGTTCCTCAAACGTCCACTTGAAGCTGGCTCCAGAAGTGAGTCAGTCTCCATAAGTCCCCATGTTAAAATGTCCAACTTCACAGCAGAAATAAACATGTTTACAGCCTGGTACAAAAAACAGTTTTGGTCTCTATAGCTAATTTCCCCGTTCATGACAACTGTACTGAGGGTGAATTTTTATACAACTCACCTGTTCAAATTATATTAAGGCTTAAAGTTATGCAGAATTAAGAGCGTGACCAGGTAAACTGACAGGTAGGTGCCGTTACTGGTGGCCAGAGCCACCACACTGAGCTTCAAAACGGCTTTTCAGAAACCTGTCGGTGACGTCACGGATACACTGTCCATTCTTTATACTAAAATTGGTCAAAGGCCTCACGCTTTAGGTCGGATGATGTCGTATGAGCACACCGGGAGGTTTTACACTGATATATTCAAGCTTCTGACAAATACTTATAGTTTAAGTCAAATGTTATTGGTCGAAAAATGTTCATCTTTGCCAAATTTATGATAGATAACAACCTTTAAACTAATTTAGAACACCTGTGAACGGAGAAATACGTGTATTTAAAAGTCACAGTGCTATTATTCTCTATAACAGCACTCGTGGAACGCCTCTCGTCCAATCAAATCACTCGGCCGCGACTAACTGTTGCATAAAATTCAATAAAATCTAACTACTCCTCCGCGTTTCCCCCACCTCTCATCTAAAAAAAACATCCCGTACACAATCTGCACAACATCCAGGTAACCTCGGCGTTCAAGCTGAGGGGGAACATGCGGGGAATCAACAGGAGCAACAGCAGCAGCAAAATGAGCTCAACATGAACCCACAACTACCAGAAGGCCTCATGGAATGAATACACTCAAATACACCTGAATGTCCAAATAAACACACTTAAATTTCATAATTTTGAGTTCAAATAAACGTGCAGGTACACACACACTCACACCCCTTCATCTCTAAACGTGATATGTTAAGCAGAGCACTGACAGACTAATCCTCTGCACGCCTCCTGTAAGGTTTAAGCACCATTGCTCTCTTTTTCTAGTCGACATGCATGCTCAGTTGCTCGGTTGCTGCCAAATCCTGTGACACATTCAACCAACTGGTGACATTTTGTTGCAGGCAGTCGGCGCGGAGGAGACACACCTGACCAGCGTTGCGTTTGGAAAAACGACGGTCACGATTACCAGGGGCGGATTAAAAGGTGCATGCATGCAGATGAATGAGGCTCTAATTAATAAACATGGTGCGGGTGCATTGTGCGTTTTTTTGGTATGTGTTTTTTTTTTGCGTGCGTGTGTGCAATGCAATAACAATAACAAACGCACCCTCCTCCTTTATGTGCTCCCATGTGTGTGCGAGCTGTCACACGCAAAGCCGATTTAGATTTACCTGTCTGCGGTCTCACCTCCTTCTCCTCCTTCTTCTTCTTCTTCTTCTTCTTCTTCTTCTCTCGTGTATTTAAATGCTTCCCTCTCTCCTGCTCTCCTGCATTTCACTCCAGGTCGTCCATGTTCGCATCACAGCTCGATGGATAGATAGATAGATGGATGGATGGATGTGGTGGAGGAGGAGAAAGAGGAGGAGGAGGTGGAGGAGGAGAGGAGCCTTTGAAGTGAGGAAATCTGGGTCCCTGCTCTCTCCAGCCCAGCTGCGTGCTCTGGATTTATGTCGTTTCCAAGGCAGCGTCCGTCCGTCGACCTGACGAGCGTCAAGCTGCAGCCTGCTGCAGAGAAACACCGCTTCCTGTTGGGATTTCAAAATAAAAGTGTGAATTAAAAGCACTAAACAGAAGGGACGGTTGATATTCATGCACACAGTTTGCACTATCCTGAACATATCTTCAATTTGTTTTTATAAAATTATCTTTTTAATTATCCATTGCATGTTCATCTGTTAAAATATCATATTTTGTGTGTATAAATAAATAAACGTCTAACGCAGTGGATGTGTGTTCTCCTGCCATCTCTAACCACTTTTGCGCACTAAAATACAACATTAATAAAGTTTAACTTGTAGTTTAACTTTAGAAATATATTGTTTATGTTTATTGTTTATTATATTTATATTTTATAACACATATTCACACATAAATACATTAAATATGCAATATAAACACTTCTAACGGAGGGGATGTGTGTTCTCCTGCCATCTCTAACCACTTTTGTGCACTAAAATATGACATTAATAAAGTTTAACTTGTAGTTTAATATTGTTTTTAACTGTATGAGATATTCACACATTTTTAATAGTTGACATTGTCCCTTTTTTTTAACAGAAATCAATGTATGCTGATTCATTTTCTATTATTTACATACTTCAGTTGGTGTTTGCAGGTTAGACAAAGCCATAATTTAATATTCTATATTGGTTTTATTGCAAATATACACTTTATTAGGTGAAACTAATGCCGGTTAATACACCAGCCCTCGTTAAAATGTTCATGTTTGTGTTGTTGAAGCTGTTTTAAAGAGGTTTTATTCAATTTTATGGTAAATTTGGAGGCTGTACTTTGTGGTGCTGCTGAATTATACTGACAAGAGTACAGCGGCTTATATTTTTACCATAAACACACTTAATTTCTCACATTTTCTTCTAATTTTGGCAGAATATTACAAATAAACGTTATGAAAAACATCTTAAATAATCACATACTGTCATTTTGTGCATTCATTCAGATCAATAATTATTAAAAATGACTTTATGTTGAACACTAACTGCCTGAGCTGCCGGTGTTTTCGCGGTAACGCCTGCTGGCTTGACGCAGCTCGAACGTACCAGCAGAGAGGGAGGGGGATGCAGCAAATTGGTGGAACGGCGCATGCGCATCCGAAGAGCTTTTGCCGACTTTTGCCGGTGATAGCCGAGACCACCACCCCTCTCTACTCCACTCCATCGAGGCAGCATGGGCAGATAAGAGCAGGCAGAGCCGCTGCAGGCCTGTGGGAATATGACACTAAGATGTAAACACACGTGGAGGATCATTTATATTTAATTAATTAATCAACTGAAAACGGAAAATTAATCACCAGACTTTGTTTTTTAGTTAATTATTAATGATTATGATTATGATTATATGCTAAAGTGAGCCTCCTTGGCATATTTCCTATGTTGTTGCCTCACAACCAGGAATTAAAATGGATTTTTAATGATTTCATGTAACGAACATACACAAAATAGTCCAAATTGGTGAAGTGAAACGAAAAAAATAACTTGTTTCATAAGAACTCACGTACCAGGCAAGGAGGGTATGAATCAGAAAGGCAACAAAGAGGCCACAGTTAGCCCTGAAGAAGCTGCAACGCCTCATAACAGACACTGGAGTATCTGTCCATATGGCCGTCTTAAGCCGTGTACTCCACAGAGCTGGGCTTTTTTACGTAAGAGTGGCCCAATCACCCCAAGAACATAATCCCCCATCCTCACAGTGAAACAACTGGGAAACTGGTCAGAATTCATTGAACGATGGATGATGGCGATAAATACAGGGATATTCTTGATGGAAACCTGTTGTTGAGATTTGATGCTTGGATGGAGGTTCGCAGTCCAGCAGGTCAATGACCTTAAACATACAACTAAAGCAACACTCGAGTGGTTCGAGGGGAAACATTTAAATGTCTTTGAATGGCCTTGTCAAAGCTCAGACCTCAATCAAACTGAGAATCTGTGGTATGAACTAAAGATTGCTGAACACGAGCAGAACCATCCAACTTGAAGGAGATGAAGCAGTTTTTGTCTTGAAGAATGTCCAAGACAAGAAAGTCCAAATAAAAATCCAGTTTAATTAATAATTAATAAGTTGTGAAGCAACAAAATAGAAAAAATGCCAAAGCTTTTTCTAACTCTTCTTTAAGGTGCATCTGAAAACTGTTTCTTACATTTGAAATAGTAAAACTGCTGCACTTGAAGGGAGATATAGCAAATATGTTGACGTATATGCAATACTGCGGTGCGTGGTCGGTGGTAGAGTAGTGTAGAAGAACACAGCACAAGATCTCTGCTTCACTTTATGACTTTTATCGACTTCGATCCACAGTTATCTGCTGCATGTTAATGAGTAAAGTCTACACTGCGCAGTAGACGTGGGTGGATGATGGTGGGTGGTTGAAAAACAGATCTGCTGGTGATGTAAACCTGCAAACATGTGAGGCCAGCTCTGTCCTGGACTCCACAGAGGAAGTGGTGAAGAGGAGTATGTTAGCAAAGCTGACATCCATCATGAAGAACCATGATCTTAAACAGCTCTTTCAGCAGCAGACTGCTACTCCCACCATGTAAGATGGAGCTGCATCGCCTTCTGTGTTACCACCATGCACCTCCAACCAAAACAAAGTCTACAGTTTATATTAAATACAGCTGTCCTAAACCAGTTAGACAACTCTGCTACACATCAACAACTTGCACAACTTGTGTGCAGCCACCATAGGTTCCCATGCCGTTCCACAGCTTCACCACTAGGTGGCGTTGTTGCCTTGTGTATGAGACAAGGAGAGCCTGTCGCTGTCCATGGTGCTGCAGACAGTTAGTTGGTGGAGGTGAGAAGGTCGACCTCTGTATTGGATTGGAAGCTCTCTTTAAACTCACCACCACTACCACATTATAACAGCTTTTAGCTTAATACTTTACTACTACTACTACCAGGAACTCTGTGGTGGTTTACTGTTGAGTGTGATGGTATGCTTTGAGTTACCGTGGTGCCATCCTGTGGCTGTGTGTGGTAATCACACATGATTGTGAAGCTGAGGCTGATGTAACTTTGTGCCCCTGGTACACTCACTCAAGTACGTAACGCTTTATGTAAGTGACACACCATGCAACTATTTCACTGATTTTGGTGAAAATGGATCATATTTTATGGAGAACATGTTTCCCGGCTGCTCTCTGTGAGCTCAGAGCACCGGGGGAGTGTTAGTGTTTGTACCACAGGCGTTTTGGACCACCGGGATGAGGAGGAGGTTTACAGGACTGGGTTGCAGGTGCTGGTGTCGTGCCAGAACCCGAGCTAGACAAGCGGGCAAAGTAACCGGGCTCGACAGCCTCTATAGATATAATGACAGAGGAGAAAAGACTGAAGAGGACGTTGACGGAGGAAGCTAAGAAGAGAAAATGGGAGAGTGATGAGCAAGGAGCCACCAGACAAGAGTAAATCTGGGACTAACTGTTATTTGTTGAGCTTTGTAAAATAAAAGACTTTAATCAACCTCAATCCACAGTTATCTGTTACACGTTAGCGAATAAAGTCTACACTACACAGCCAACATTAGCTCATGTAAGACCTCTCCTCGTGGAGAGAAAGGTGGCGTGAATGACCACTGTGTAAGTCTGTAGCATACAAAGAGTGGATTCATTATACAGAGACGCACAGAAGTGACTCCCAGTTTCTTATGTTTCATTCTAATTGTATGCAGAGGTGGTTGCAGACCTCAGGCTCTGGATCTGATTGGTGCACTTGCAGGCTTCTTTGACCTTGAAGGGGGAATTATGGGTTTTACATTCAGGTGTTTGTAATTCTGGTTGGGGAGCATGGGAGAGTGATGAGCAAGGAGCCACCAGACAAGAGTAAATCTGGGACTAACTGTTATTTGTTGAGTTTTATAAAATAAAAGACTTTTATCAACCTCAATTCACAGTTATCTGTTGCACGTTAGCGAATAAAGTCTACACTACACAGCAGAAGTAAAAGTGTAGGCCTCCTGTCGAGTGTAAGCTGCAAAAATCACAGCAGAGATTCAACAGAAACATCAACTGAAGATGTATCGCCAAATTACATAAAAAATAATAAGAAATTTAACGATGGTACATTTAATTTTTACCTTTTGGCTTTTGCTTACAGCACCATCATTCATCGCCAAACAGCTGGAAATGCATGTGGGGTTTTAAACCTCTGTAAACTATTTTATCTGAGCTGATCACTGGTCATTTGTAACCCTGCCAACCCTGCACAGACTTATTTTATGGCCATTTTGTGCAATTTAACTCAAAGCTATCATGCTTCCCCCTCATCCCAGAGCTAATTTGGTGGCAAAGTGGTTCATCTGAACCTCTAGTATTTCTCGTTTGGAGCCACGATTGCATGTTTTTGAACCATTAACTCACCATCTTACCATCATATTTATGCTCGTAACTAATCATGGATGTATGAGCACATGAACGGGACTACATAACGGGCTGATATTGAGACAAAATATTACACGAAATGCAAACCTTATTTTAAACTACATTCCAAAGATCTCATAGATTATTTTAATTTGGATATTTGTAGGATTTTAATTGTAAAATAACTTTTATATAGTTAAAGTAAGTAAATAACCACACTTTCAATTTACAAACTGTTTTAAAACTCACCTGTATCAAACTGAGCAGTTAATATGATTAAAAAAAATGTACCCTTCACTTTATTGAGCTTCAGGTTCAGTTCTTTTCACGGCACTGTGAGGCTCTTTGGATAATAGCTCCCGCTGATTGGCATGTTTGAACATAATAGCAGAGCGGACTGGGTGGCCAACGCAGGGAGCGGAAACCTACACTGTTATTATCAAATTACACAGCTAGGTGTGCAGCTATTAATCATCAGAGGCGAGGAATGCTAAGCAGTTTAGTAACTTTTACCAAGAGGAGGTGGGTGGATCCAATTTAAATGCCACTTCTATGTTTAAACTCAATTATGTTTTTAAGGCGTCCATTGGAGACTTACTGCAAAAGCCATTGGTTAATGTACAAATAAGACAATTGCCCACACATTAGAATAATATTTTAATAAATAAATAGCAGCATCACACAGAAAAAAAGAAAATATACATTGTGTGGATGATGGCGTAATCATTGTATAAACTTAAGAAGATGTGTCGTAGACAAACATTCACAATTAATCTGGTATAAAAAAAAAAAAAAACAGCCAAGGTTGAACACATAAAAAGATAACTAAACCACGAGCACCAGATCATACAAGAGCGAGACAAACCAAGACAACTGATCCGTGTCAATGCAGGTGAGCATCAAAGGTGATGAAACCTTCAGGTTCAAGAGTCGATGCTGAATGCGAGGAAGATGCATTGGGAGAAGTTGGGTTTGCCAAACTCTTGGACGTCCAGCAGCTCTGGCTATTCCTCAGAGACGTTTAGTGACAGAGTTACATGTTTGGGGAGCTCGGTGACAGAGTCATACTGGTTGGTATGAAAACGTTTGCTTGGTACGCTTTAGGAAAGTCAGCATGTTGAGGTACTACTAGGTAATCTCCACCCTTGGATTCTTTTACATTCTTTGACATTGCTATGAATGGTTGATATGTTCAATACGTGGTTAATTTTACTTCCCTACTGAAAGAAAAGTAAGGATTATTAATAGTTGTAATAATAATAGTTCAGAACTATGCGTATCTGCGAGTCTGATGAGAAGATCGACACCACTTTCATTCATCTGTGCAGTAAAGATGAGCGGTTGGTTAGCTTAGCTGAGCACAAATTCAGGGACTCTGAAACTGGCGGGTACTAGTAATTCCTACGCAATGTTGCTTCAACATATTATATCTTGTTTTATTTAAACCAAGGTGTTGTGGTGATAAGTTGTGGTTTCACAGAGGGTATATATGTTGGAAGTCATTGCTCCTGGCCAACAAATAGCTCTCCAAAAACCCACAACTCATTTGTTATTGTGCGATTTAATTAATAAGTGAGTTTTAGTTGAACTTTGGACAGAGCCAGGCTAGCTGTTTCCCCTGCTTCTAGTGTTTATGCTAAGCTAGGCTAACTGTCTTCTTGCTCCAGCTCCATATTGAGAGCAGACAGATATGAGAGTGGTACAGCTCTAAGCGAATGTCCCAAAATGTCAACGTGATATATCAGAAAATGCAGTGCACCTCACCACTTTCTGTCAGCATTTTCCTACTAGTTTGTGCATATGCTCCGACTGTTTGAGCATGAAACATCTCACTCATAGAGTTTTTCAAATATACTTCATACTTTTCTAGAGTATTCCTTGCACAAAGCGTTGTTGCCTGGCAACAAAAGTAGTCCTGGAGGGGGTAAAAGCCCCAAATCGGGCCTCCTTAGATGCATTAAAATGAAACTCTGTCAATAAACGCCTCCAACTATTTCTATACACACCAGACTTGGAACAAATTACTAGTTAAGATCCTTTCAGACACTTTCTCAGAGCGATTGCTTTCATCCGTCTGTCTGGACCGCGAGCCGGACATGATCGGCATCTTCAGAGACAACCCGATTCAATACATGGTGCCAGACACAATCGATATAAAAACCCAGAAAAAAATGTACTGAATCAATCTCTGATAGCAATTTGAGCCAAGCCTGGTATACACACACACACACACGCACACGCACACGCACACACACACACACACACACACACACACAGGTACACGGGAAACATATAGTTATTACATTGCGACATACTGAGTTGGCTGGCCTGGCTGTAGCTCTTTTCTTGTCCACACCTGGACGGATCAAACACGACCCATTCAACTAACTTCAGAGAGTCCACTCTTCTCCATTTCTTTTCTTGTTCACGTTGGTATTTTGCATTTTTGATAAAGATGAAATGTTGTCTGCAATGTGCATTTTGTTGATTGCTCTTTGTTTGTCCTTCCTTTCCGCCGCTGTTTGATTCCTTTTACTTTAAAAAAAAAAAAAAAAAAATGAGGCAGAGACTTTTGAACGTCACTTCAAACGTGCACCATCTTTGTAGGCCAAACCTCGGTGCCCGGCTTGCCAACATTAGCTCATGTAAGACCTCTCCTCGTGGAGAGAAAGGTGGAGTGAATGACCACTGTGTAAGTCTGTAGCATACAAAAAGTGGATTCATTATACAGAGACGCACAGAAGTGACTCCCAGTTTCTTATGTTTCATTCTAATTGTATGCAGAGGTGGTTGCAGACCTCAGGCTCTGGATCTGATTGGTGCACTTGCAGGCTTCTTTGACCTTGAAGGGGGAATTATGGGTTTTACATTCAGGTGTTTGTAATTCTGGTTGGGGAGCATTACCGAAATGGAAGGAGAACTCAGTAATGCAATGTCGTTTTGTACTTTTTTATATTTAAAAGGGCGGTCCAGCAAATTTAGGATGGTACTTCCATAAAATTGTGACCAACAAGAGGCTGAGATATCCTGATCTTGAGTTTCTAAGTATGGGTCAGTCCGCAAAAACACCACAATCCGGCAGCATCTTCCCTGCCTGACTCTGAGGTGCCCCAGTCTTTCAAACCTCAGACTTCTGACATCCCTCTGACATCTTTAGGGTTATTTATTTGGGAGTGATCCCTTAAAACATCACCTTTCTTAGTGTAGTTCCTTTACAACCCAACAATTTATTTATTTGTTGAGCTAAAACTACAAAGCAAATCATTAAATGCACATAGGTTTTAGGTTATATCTACTATATTATCTCGTAAGAGGTGAATTTGTTGTTAGGAAAACCAAATTTTAGCACCCCGACTTGTTCCCTTTAACATTTAATCATCTCCTAAGGCAGTATATTGCAGATATTTCAGTTGATGGAGATGCAGTGTGGAGGAATTACACCGCCTGTCAGATGTCGATAAAATGCGGGAGGAAGGAGGGCGAGAAAATCAACGTGACAGAGCTGTGAAGGTTGGTGACCTGTCTTGATAGAGTCAGGGGGGTCCTGTCTCTTAGCGTATCGACGTTCTGTCCGATTTAATGTGACAGATGAAATCTAAGGTATTTGGTCTTTGAGTCGCACTCTGCTGTTATGGTGACTCAGGTAGTCAGAGAGCAAAGATTTAGTGTTTGGGGCCATCGGGTGAAGATACCGGCTGAGATTTTCATCCTAAAAATCACTGTCAGAGCATACATGTAACGAACATGAATTTAAGCTTAAATCTTCCTTCTGGTTCAGCTTTCACTGTATTGTCTTAGCAAGTTTTGGCCCTTAGTATCTGAATCTCAAACAGCAATATGAGGCAGCGTTGTAGTACTCAAGATCAGCCTCGGTTTTGTCTCGGAATCAACTCCATTTGGTCATAGACAAAGAGGACTCTGGATTTTAGTTCAAGATCGGTCAAGACCACAACTGCAGGGATATCACTTAATTGCCATCAGACATCAACCAAATCTTCTGGAATAAAATTTGGTTTCACGAACCACAAAGAGTCAATCTGCAAAACAGTGTCCGAAAGATCACAGCGGTTCGTAAATACTTCAAGGCGGCGCTTAATGAGGTGACTCAACGTAGCAACCACGCTTCACCCAAAGAGTTTTCATGAATATTAACTACCTAAGTAGGGTCTGGTCTTGGTCTTGACTCAGCCTCGCAATACCGTGGTCATGGTCTTGACTTGGTCTCAACCCCTCAATGTCTCGGTCTCGATATACTCTTGTCTTGCTCATGACTTGGTCTCGGTTTAGTTGGTCTTGACTACAACACTGATATGAGGTGAGTACTCTGATGTCATCTAATAACATGATATGTAAGATCCATGTACTGAGTTCACAGCCATTCATTAAATGTCAGCAATATCCCATCAGCTTCAAACCTGACATACATGTACAATCTGTGTCTTAATTTGACTACAATCCTTTATTTTCGTATCCGTCACTGAACTAAAAATCCACTGCTTGTGGAAAAGTGTGACTTTGATCACAGCTGAGGAAGATCTTGGAAAATGAGTTTTGTATTGTTTCATGAGGGTGACAACGACGATTAACCGACAAAACTAACGATATCAAGCTGTAGCCGATGTCATAAAATCTATATATTTTGTTCTATTTTAAGAATGACATCTTAGGAACCTTTGCACCCTTATATTAAAAACTTTTTTCACATCTTTGTTGATTGTTTTCAGTAAAAACCTTTAGAAGTTGGGACTTTAATTCTTTCCAAAGTGGTTGTGTTGGTCAACAGAAGCAAGAGCCTGACAGTTGCGTTGGACCAAAGGCCTGCGGCATGTGTTTTTTTTATTATTTTTTTTTAGCTCTTTTAACTCCACCTCGTTCAATCCAAGGGGCAGCAACCTCAACTGCATCATGCGACCACCAGATGGCACTGTGAGTCCACCAGTACATTCCTTCATCTCGCTCCTCTCAGACAAACTTCTGACTGCAGCCTTGAGAAAGTTTTCTTTACAGAAAAAATCCCATTTCTGTCGGCTGAGCAGTTTGATTATACATGCCGGAAAGGTTCATTCAGGTATATTTTATGACTGTTGTTGTCAAGCTTGACTGGCACACAAAAATAGATTTGGTTTTAAGTTTGCTTGGTGTGGAGAGAATCCACATAAACCAGAGCTCGGACTGCATTTTGACTCTGTGTGAAGGCTTGAAGTCGTTTGTTTGACCCCCGTTGACCTCAGCGGTCGGCGCTTGACTCTGTAACCTGAATCAGTGGGACTCCCATTGAGGGCCGCTCGACTTCATATCAGGTCAACAATGAGAGTAAGCTCGTCACTGACTGTCTCTTACCATGTTCACATGAAGTACACCACATTTTGTGACCGCTAAACAAACGCCTTTATTCTCCATGTGTGGTATGAAAACCAACATTTTGACACCACACAGAAAACGTCTGAAATATTGGCTTCCATTCCAAAATGTCTCTCGCAATCTGATTCCTTCGACATGTCGCGGTAAAGTAGTGCACTTCAGCGTGGTGGTAAGGATCGTCCTTCCACAATGACAGCACCGACTTACAGCTCATAAAAACCGCTTTGGGCTACGAGCAACAGCTTGTCGAAAAAAGGTTGCTCGGCCCAGCGTCTGGAGGTTAAAAAGAAGACATAAAACAACAACAAAAACACGTAATCACACGCTGCTTGTGTGTTCTTTGCCGGCGGGGCTGTAGCTGATGAGCGACGGGTCCTGCTCCACCTCAGTTTCCGGCTCTGTTTCCGAAAGCATGCCGATGTTGTGGCATTCGGAGAGGCTCTGTGACACTATTCCGATTTGTGTCTCGTCATCTGTCATGTCCTCCGGGTCAACCGCAAGCCTCCCGTTATCCCCCCTACCGCCGTTGCGACAGTTACTATTGCGGTCTATGTCTGTTTTTCCGTGACTACCCATCAGAAGAGGGGTCACGGCATGTGACGGGCACGGTTGGGGGACCAAAAGGGTTTTGCAAGTCTGTCCAGCTGCGTTGGCCCCTACTTTGTACTGGCACCTGATGTAGCTGGAGAACGCTCTCCTGTAGGTCTTATTGAAGAGGGTGTAGACCAGAGGGTTGACCCCGGAGGAGATGTAACCCACCCAGACGAAGACGTTGAGGAGGTCATGAAGTAGCGCCTCATTGCAGGAGTCCTGGCACAAGACGGAGGTGACGTTGGTGATGAAGAAGGGACACCACATGATGAGGAAGAGGAAGAAGACGATTCCCAGGACCTGAAGATAGAAAGAGAAGAGAGAACAGAAGATAATGAGTATGAGGCCAAAACATATCGGGGGTCAATCAAAGTACATGTCCAAAAGTAGTTCTTATCATGCAGAAGTGTTCAGTTTTCTGATAAGTTTGGTTTTAATTAGTTATTTGATCCTATGAAAAAGGGAATTCACAACAAGATTGACAGCTAAACCCAGTGTTGTAGTCAAGACCAGCTAAACCGAGAGCAAGTCAAGACCAAGACCAGAGTGTATCAAGACCGGAACAAGACCAAGACTTAGAGGGGTCGAGAGCAAGACCAGATAGTATATAGCCTACATAGGTGGGTGCAGAACTGGAGACTACTTTGTAGTTGTCGTTAGTTTGACCCCTAGTTTGACAGTTTAACCTGTCTGTGAACAGCCTAATTTAGCAACCAGTGAACATACAGCGACTGAAGAACCAAATTCATCAACTCACCCAAAAAACTCAAAATAAATGGCAACTGTTTCCTGACTTCATTGCCATACCAACTTTATAAGACCGTATTTGTGATATTCGGCTTTTTGTGTATTACATCTGTTAAATAAAACCCAATTTAACCCAGCATCATCGTTGGGTATGGTTGGATGTTTTCACAAGTGTGCTTTGTTGCATCTACAGCCACACCTCAGTGGCAGCTTTGGGGAATCTGATTTGAACTCAAAGCTGCGGACACACTTATCTCCCAGCCACATTACATTTCTGGGATCCATTAATCAAGTGGACCTTAAATCACCTGACAAGCACTCCGCTCCACTCTTTATTCTCACCTTGGAGGCCCGCCTCTCGTTCTTTATGGCCTGCATCATCCCCCGTCGTCCATGGCAACCTGACGTGTCGCTCCGCGACGGCCCGGCTGCCGGCGAGCTCAGCTGAGACGCCACCTCGGAGCTGGGAATGATGCTTATGCTGTCTGGCGTCGAGGCGCTGAGCAGTATGCCGGGCTCGGCTCCTTTCAGACAGCTCAAGGTGTTTCGTCTGCTCTGAGGAGGCGGGGGCTTTATCTCCGCTGGAGGAGGCAAAAGACGGATCAAGGATCTATATTAGCACAAACATTTTTGTGGTTGAACAAATGTGACAATCTTGCTTGTGTCTAAAGTTTGAAGGAGAGACGTGAAGGATGGTATCACCACAAGTCTTTTTCTTAGTTACCAAGAAAACTGCTGCAGAGTTCACCAAGGACAACAACCAGTGAAAGCATGTCTGTTTCTCTGTTAACAAGGCTGCTGACATTTCGTAGGAAGGAAGGTAAACATGAGGAGAATGTTTCGTTCAGATTTTTCTCTGTTTGGGATGCCAGAGGATAAGATTCACACATCATGCAATTTCATCTCTGCTGGAGAAGCTAAACCTCAGCTTGGAATCAGGACGCCGCCGTCTATCTCACAGATAGCTGCTGTCTCCTCAGCACCACAGCCGTAACATAGTGCTGGTGAATTAGCTGATATATACACAGTCTGCTCTTTGACTTTTTGACTCATCCACAACTTTTTGACAATTTTGACTTTTTTTCCTGGCCCTGCCACCGTTAGTAACTGTTCATTGCCTGTCAAGCTCTTCCATGGTAACATGGAACATAATGCAGTTAACAATGTTAACCATATTAATCAAAAGTAGCCTGAGACTGTTATTGTGCCAGCTAAAATGACAGCTGTCACTGACAGGTTTTATAAACTGTGGCTAGCTAGGTAACGAAGCTAACTTTAGCTCCATTAGCTAGTCTCCAGTTGACCTTTTAAAGTTTCTGGCTAAATCAATCAATCAATCAAAAAATAATGGAGGCTTAAATATACACATTATTATAAGTTACATGGTATTGCACTAAAAGAGTGGAGCTAAATGTCCCAAAAAAGTCACCATGTGCCATTTAAGATATAGAAATTAGCATTATTACTGCAGTGGGCTAGTAATCCAAGTATTATAAGTATGCTATGGCAATTGAGGACAATCCTGATATCATCTGCTTACAATAACTTATACTGGTTCATATTTTCAAACAAGAATATATATAAACACCATAGACTAATGTAAACTAGTTAGCTAGTGTGCTGTTAGCCTTTGAGGAAACACTGTTCCAAGGGTATTAAGCTAGTTAGCTGGACATGCTAATGGTTGTAGCGATTTAATCATTTCCTTACACTTTTGTTTTTTTTGTTTTTGGTTTTTGGAACCACTCAAACTCTTTAAATGTTGAGTATCGCTCCAACTACAACCCCATACACACGGCCTAGTCATGGTTGCTAAGCTATGATTGGGCTAAGGCATGTTGCGTTAGCTGAAATAGCACCTTCATTATCCTGTTTTTTTTTTTTTTACAATTATAGACTTGATATTGTATGGTTGTCTTCTTGTCAAAGTGTTGTGACCTGGAGCCAAATAGAGATAAATGGAAAAAAAAGATACAAAGTACTGTTGGTGCTGGGCACTAGTGGAGCCATTTTTCATTATTAAAATAAAAAATATAAGAAATGTAGCAATGCGTGGACCATGAAGAGTTTATAAAAATTCTCGAGAGTCAGAGGCATCAATCTGTTGTGTTTAATTTAAGGCTCGTAGAGGGATTAAAATCTCCTAAGATAAAATATGAACATAAGGCACAACAGAAATGTTTTCAAAAAACTACCACTAATAGTTGTTTTCAAAAAAATAAACATATTGGTATTGACTTTCAATAAATTCACGTATTTACTATAAATTAATTGATTCAAATATTTGTATTGGTGATTTTTCTGTTACACATTTCAGCAGCTAAAAGCCTGGTAAGTTTTTACCTTGTGATTCTGAAGGAGCAAGCGTGTTGATCTGAGGGAGGTGGAAGGTGCTGCTCGGAGGCTGTAATGTATTTGTCATTGCTGGTGTGTGCAAAGGCTGCTGAGAGGAAGTCTTTGCCTCGTACAGGAAGACAGTGGCCTGCCTCTGGAGCACCTATGGGAGGAGAGAGAGTGACGATAATGAAGAAAAAGAAGAAGAGGCGATGGGGTTGTGAGTGTAGCATAAGATGTCCCGACTACCTGTATGGTGAGGCAGTACGTCACCACCATGATGACCAGCGGGATGAAGAAGGCTACGAAGGAGCCGATCAGCATGAAGCGCTCCTCGTTGAGGACACAGCTACCGTTGACGAAGACCTTATCCTCGTTGTGGAGGCCGATCACTGGGATAGGCATCGACACACCTAGAGAGAGAAAGAGAGAGAGCATTTTTATTATTTTGTCGTTCTCTGATAAGCTTCATCTGATTATTCCAAGCAGACTGATGTTGCTGGCGGCAATGCAAACACATCATTTGCACATTTCAGCTTAGCGATAACAAGATAAGAACCAGGTCCTAAAAACAATGAAAATATGTTGGATATTAATGGGGCACACAAACAAACAAACAAACAAGGAGGGGGTAAAACATCTAAATGTATATGAGGTAGAACATATGAGCAGCCTAATTTCATAACAACGGGGTTCTAGCAAGGATATGAGCTCAAAATAATCAGGTTATAGCATGGTAATTATTCAAACTTATGTTGTTCCTGCCTCTCTCCTTCTCTCCTCTCATTTCCTGTCACATCTCAAAAATAACAGCACGATGACCAAAACATGAAATTGAAATGAAAGAGTAAACATTAAGCAGTGATATATACAGGTAAAGCCCATGGTTCTCTGATGAAAACCAGTGGAATCCTCCCTCCGGGTTGGAGCAAGTTGCCACCCCAAGCGAAGGAGTTCGAGTATCTCGGGGTCTTGTTCGCGAGTGACATGAAAATGGAGCGTGACATGGACATGGTTGGAGCGGCAGCTGCAGTACTGCAGTACCGGACCTTTGTAGGGAAGGTGGAGTTGAGCCAGAAGGCAAAGCTCTCAATTTTTCAGTCCGTCGACGCTCCAACCCTCACCTATGGTCATGAGCTTTGGGTAATGCCCAAAAAACGCAATTGCGGATAAAAACGGCCTAAATAAGCCTCCACTGCTGGGTGGTGAAGCTCAGCCTTAGAGATAGGGTGAGGAACTCCAACATCTGGTCGGAGCCAGAGGGAGCTGGAGTAGAGCAGCTGCTCCTTCACGTCGAAAGGAACCAGCTGAGGTAGTTCGGGCTCCTGGGCACCTTCCTTTGGAGGTGTTTGGGGCACATCCAACTCGTAGGAGACCCCGAGGACGACCCAGAACTCACTGGAGGGACTATGTAGTCTAGAGTTGCTGGACCCTGCTAAACCTGCTGTTATCGCGACCCAACCATGGATAAGCGTAAGAACATGGATGGATGGATAAAGGTGTTTATATATATAACTGTGTGTTAGTAATAGGACAAGACACTAATGGCACCGAAATAATATTATGGTCATGGTTTTACAATATTCCTGGAATGATATCAGTATAATTCCTTTATTGTTATCAATAATTACAAGAAAACAATGCTTAAATTCTTCTGTCACCGTTCCAAACATCCTTTTATTCGTTTTGTTTGCTATGACTCGATTTAACCGTGAACCATGAAGGTGATAACCATGAAAATCATGAGGAAAAAAACACCTGTTTCTTCTTCATTTCATGGTTAGATCACTTTAAACTAAACACAGTTTGTGTAATAGTCTGTAAACCATGTCTGGAAAATCATTTCCTCATGACCAACCCCATACAAATTTGGTGTTTTTTAAACATCATATGACTACATTAATCACCACCGTTTAGAAAAACGAGGCATATGCACGCTAGAATAACTCAAATTAGACCCAAAAAGAGAACTACACCTACATCATTTCAGTCCTCTCTGAGTTGTGTCCTGCCCACAGTGTGGGCTGGCATAATTCATTTAAGTGCAAGGTACATCATTTGCTGTTGCACAGCTGGTGACCTGGCTAACATCAAGACGCAATTTGGAGCAGTGGCAGCTCCCTTAATGCAATCGTTGCAAATCGACTGCACAACGCACTGCCCCGGAGGACGAATGTGTTTGCATTAATTGTAAACATTGTCCCTCTGTGAATGTCCAAATGACCTGTGATGTGCAAATTGTTCTGACTAATGAGATTGTCCCAGCAGTCTGGCTCAAGTCATGATTCATTCATAGTGTCTCAAACAGAGTGTGGAGGAGACTTTAAAGGGCTGGTTCACCCAAGTTGTAAAAAGAAGGTTCTGGATTTAGAGGTCAGGGTGGTCTGGTGTTTTTGGGTCTCGCTTACATTTCGGTCTCTCCATTACATCAGGTATATTATTAATATTACCTGTACATGTTCACGTGTCTGAGCTGTTTTCATTGGGACCATTTCTTTGGTAGAAAGTAGTTCCAGTAAAAACTTTTCCTGGTGAAGTCTGTAGAGTACTAAGGACATTGTTGCTATTGAATTCTTTAAATGCATCAGCCAAGTCTAATGCTGTCTATTGTACAATAGACCTGTCGATCCACTAGAGGATACCGTTCCAGTGTCATTTTAGGCGTTGCCTAGACGTGAAACGTATAGACGTGTATGAAGGTTCAGTATCAGGAGTAGTATAAAGAATGTGAAAGTCCATGTTTGGAGGCGAATAGATGGGTCAAACAAACGCAGGACTTCCATGCAGGAGATGGGGACACTGACTTTTTCTCCTCGAGAAACAGTATGTATGTTTGTGTTTAGGAAAGTAGGCGCCATCCTGATCATTGCTATGGTAACAGATGTCAGAGGATAGGTAGGGCTCACTCCATTGACACAACAGATAGGTACATAACGTAGAAGCCAGACCACCCTTTCAGCATAAGACACCTTGGACCCGTGATGAATAAAGTCTTCACTCAGCAAGCTTTATTTTGAAAGAGCAACCAGATATTATTGCTAACTTCACCACGGACTGAGCACTTGTTGAATATGTGACAAGGCCACGGTGGACCAGCATCTGTATTACACGCTTTGGCATGAAGCTGGGTTGACCGTTGATCCAATCCTCATCTTTGGTCATGAGCTTTGGGTAGTGACTGAAAGAATGAGATTGCTGATACAAGTGGTGAACACCAGTTTCCCCCATATGGTGGCTGGACTTGGAGAGCAGCTCAGACATCTGGAGGGAGCTCAAAGTAGAATCGCTAAACCGAAAGGATCCGGTTAATTTGGTTCAGGCATCCGATCAGAATGTTTCTTCTCTCCTTCCAGGCATGTCCAACTGGTAGGAGACCCAAAATATGTTGGAGAGATTATTAAAACCTCAAGATCCACCAGCAGGGGCTAGAAAATGTTGCTGAGTAAAGGGTCACCTGCTGCGACTGCAAATAAGTGGTGGAAAATGACTGGATCGATGGTGAAGACCACAAACATTCACCTCCAAACGATTGGTAACCTCTGGCTACTTTGTGCCATAATTTACAGTGTAACTTTTGGCAGCCACACACAGGTTGTACTTCACACTATGATGTGTTTGAACTCGAAATGCAGCAGATTTCACTCCCTCAGGTGATAACAGTTATCTGCTGAAGCCAAAGCTACTCGCCCACTCTGTAAATCCACAGAGCCGACACAAGCAGACACACTCACTCTGTGGTAGATCTCAGTGTGGCTCAGCTAGAGGGCTGTGCTGCTGGAGTAAGATTATTGTACCAGCAGAGGGAGATCTGGAAAATAATCAGGGTATGAGCTGCTCCAAAAAAAAAAAGTGTTTCCCAAAGTGAACCCAAAGAGCAGAGACCAGTTCAGTGTAGTGTGAGGCATCAGCAGTATCGAGGAATCAAGAAAATTACTCTGTGAGCCACGTTGCTCGTAGAAAAGTCATGGAGGGAATCTTGAAATTGGAAAAGAAATAAGATGAGAAGAAAAGAGAGTTCATTCGACTGTTAAAAAACAAACAAACAAAAAAAACGGTTAAATGACTGTCAAACTAAAGTAAAAGTAAAGTAATGTAAAGTTACACACAACTATAAAACTATTAAGATTCACATTAAAATTACAAAGAAAAACATTAAATTGTAAGGATGGACATTAACCTTTAGCCACACATTTATTTACAGATAATTACTGTTATTTTACAAACATTTGTATATAATTTAAGAAAGCAGACAAAATACTGTATAAATAATATAATAATAAACACAATTTGTCATTACTGGCATAGTACATAAAATAACAGTAGTTAATTGTTTTTTAATTTACAGGTAATGTCTTTAATTTTAAAGAGTTTTCGAACACAATTAGCTTAGTTGGTGGAGCATCTGCCCCATGTACAAAGGCTCTGTCCTTGCCGCAGCGGCCCAGGGTTTGAATCCGACCTGCGGCCCTTTCCCGCATGTCATTCCCCATCTCTCTCTCCCCACATTCCTGTCACTCTTCAGCTGTCTCTGTCAAAAATAAAGCTTGAAAAGGCCAAAAAATATCTTTAAAAAAATAACAATGTAAGGCACAATATGAAGTAGCACAAAAAGTTATATAATGTCCTCTTATGTAAGCTACCAACGAGTCCTGATGACTTAAATCAACCTCTAAGTCAAACAGAGTGTGACGGCTGCAAAGATCTCATGTTAGATGTTTTGTTGCTTAATCCTTCAGCATCGATCGTTGTCTGAGACCTCTCAGACCTCAATCACACCAGCGTGCAGCGGTGCAAAAACCTTTAGAGCGATCAAGGAAATGCCAACAGGAAAACAGGAGATGTCTTATAATTAAACAACAGCTGGCTGTGAAGGTCTGAGGAGGAAGAGGGGAAGAAGTAAAACTGTACCTGGTATCTGAAGGCATTAATCACCTGATCTGTCAGCGCTGCTTGTAAAAAGTTATTTTTTTACAGCATTACTTTACTTTGTTTAATCCAAACTCTGTTTTTACAGAGATATTAATCAAAAGCAAGACCCTGTAGTTCTTTCTTTGTGTACATTTTAGGTTTGTTTCTGCACTGATAACACTGAGAAGACTCCTGAACACTTATTGCACATGGTCAGCAGAGTAAATGTGATTTAGAGAGGAGACAGTTGCTGGAAAAATTCATTTAAAGCTGCAGGGAAATTTGCAGGCTAGGGACTGTACACAAGTTATTACAGGAGAGGTCAGAAAATAGATTTCCTTTTTAAATATTTTCTCTGGCTGGAAGATAGTCTGACTTTTTCTGGGAGAGGAGAGAAGGACTTATATATCAGCCTCCAAATATTAAAAAAAGTAGTTCTAGTGTGAACAATGGGTCATAAAAATGCGCTTGTGATTAATTTTTCCCATCATTACCAAAAGTCAATTTACTTTCCTCTGGATAAAAAGTAAAAAATAGTTACACAAGTGTCATACTTTAATGTTTTATGAGCCATACATTTGGAAAATTGCTAATTATACTTCTAATTTATGAATTAGGTGGCTATTCTGAAAAATATTATTCAAGGTATATGGTTTACATTAGATTACAACACATTTAATTCTTCTTTTGAATCTTTTGATTGCTAAGGCTGAACAATTTGGGTCAGCACTGCATAACGGTGGAATGTTCCCTCCGGGTTGGGGACGAGTTGCTGGCCCAAGCGAAGGAGTTCAAGTATCTCGGCGTCTTGCTCACGAGTGATGGGAAAATGGAGCATGAGATGGACCGGCAGTATCGGCAGTAGTGCAGAAGTTGTGCTGGACGTTTGTGGGAAATATGAAGCAGTCGATTTTCTAGTCCATCTACGTTCCAACCCTCACCTCATGAGCTTTGGTTAGGGACCAAAAGAATGAGATCTTGGATACAAGCGACAGAAATGAGCTTCCTCTGTGACCGGGTGAAGAGCTTGGACATTTGGAGTAGAGCCGCTGCTGAATGCTTGTGAATTTAACTTATTATTTGTCCTTTCACAGAAAGGAAAGTTTGAACTTACATAATCTCCCTTCAAGGCAGTTTAACAAAGGTTTGCTGACAGATGTTCTCCAGCTAATACAGATGTCTGCGGAGCGTGATGGCTTCATCAGACTGGAGAGAGTAATTGTACATTTTAACATGCAAAACACAAAGTGAATAAACAATTACATCCATCTGCTGTTTCCCTAATTTGGACCAACCAGGTGAATCTAAGGGAAAACAATCATTCACCTCATTGATTTCATCCCCTGAAAACTATTTGGGTCATGAAGGGGAGGTGTGAATGTACGTGGTCTGGGTAACTGACTATTGTTCACTGTGGTTCATTGCTATCAGCTTCAGCTCTAGACGGGCCTGCTGACCGCCTTTGACCTTGACAATTCTTTCATTGCGACTGTTGACTAGTCGTTCGTTTTTCCATTCGTTCATGTTGCCTCTGCTGCCTCACTTGGGAGGCCAAGTTTGCAGATGAGTCTGCAGATTTGATGTGTTTGGAGTAAACAGCTGCTTTTTACAAAGTCAGCATGTATCCATGTTGATTATCCAATCAGCTTTGAGATTAAGAGTGTGGACACTTTGATTGACAGGTGGGTGACATTACAGATGGCTTGTTGAGCAACAACATTGATGATCAGTGTCTTTGCTGATTTTTAAGATCGGTACTTTATTTCTGTACTTTATTGAAGCATCTCAACACATAAGATCAATTGTAGCTAATCTGATACAGCAAGCTTGAACTTGTGTCCTTGATTAAATAACTTTTTTTTCATTCAGAGCTGTGAAATTTAGAAAAAATATCCATAAAATCAAACTAATAGTCACTTTTGGACCCTTTAATAATGATACTATATATACTGCACCTTGTAGTGTAACTTTATTCTGTATTTTAAAAGACATCCTATCAGCAACAATCAACTCTGAGGTCAGTGAGTTCACCGATATCCTATTTATAGGATGTGCATTTCTTTTAGAAGAACATTTGAGCTCCGTTCATTACATGCAAGAACAATCTACTGTATCCCAAGGGGGTATATGTGCTAATGCAATGACTTGGCATAGAGCTGCATTTACCGTGGGGTCAGAGGACGTTAAGCTAATGATATGCTCAGACAATCTGTATCTGTGTGTGTGGTTCTCTATGTTGTCATGGAAGCCCTCCTGGGTTTTAAAGGGCACGAAACAACATCAACAGAAGCCGGAGGTCAGACCTGAGAGAAAAGTTTTAAAAGTCATCTGATCCCTCAACACTTTCCTGGGAGGAAAGTTTGTCGAGTGTGTGTGCCAGGGAGGCACACACACTCGACAAACCTATTACTCAAGGCTGTTGCACGGCTGATAAGATTGCTCTAATAAGGGGGCATGTGGAAGGAAAGGCAGACCAAGTGATTGGGGAGGTTGGAAACAAGAGGAAGAGGAAATTGAAGTGAGGAAACCTTTTTCCTCTGTTGTAAAGATCACATAATGCGACTGAAAGTGAAATGATTGCGTAAACGACTGTTTCCAGGGCCAAGAATGAAGCAAACGTTGACGAGACGCCCTTCAAGTGCTCAAAAATATTAGAAATGTGAACAGCTACAATTCCATGGCAATCTGTCTGCTGATGAAGATCATATGGTTTGATTGAAAGCTCCATAACAGCTACTGAATGGACCTCATGGTGAGAATATTTCAGGTTTCATTTGACAATGAATCTTTGAATGTCTCTGACAGAAAACAGTGGTTGGGAGTGAGTTGTTGCCCCAAGCGAAGGAGTTCAAGTTTCTCGGGGTCTTGTTCACAAGTGATGGGAAAATGGAACGTGAGATGGACCAGCGAGTTGGTGCAGGACTGTTGTGGGAAAGAAGAAGTTGAGCTGGAAGATAGAGCTCTGGATTTTCCAGTGCATCTATGTTCCAACCCTCACCTATGGTCATGAGCTTTGGGTAGGGACCAAAAGAATGAGATTGTGGATGCAAGCAACCAAAATGAGCTTCCTCTTTAGGGTGGCTGGGCTCAGCTTCAGAGATAGGGTGAGGAGCTCGGACATCCGGAGGGAGCACCAAAAGGAGCCAGTTGAGGTGGTTCAGGCCTCCTGGGCGCCTTCCTTTGGAGGTGTTCCTGACATGTCCAACTGGTAGGAGACCCTGGCGTAGAACCAGAACCTGCTGGAGGGACTACATAGCCCATCTGTCCTTCAGCTTCAGGATCCCCCAGGAGGAGCTTGGATCAGTTGCTGGGGAAAGGGACGTCTGGAACGCCCTGCTAAACCTGCTGCCACCGCAACCCAACCCCGGATAAGCAGAAGAGAATGGATGCAATCCAATTGCTGGTATGTTTCTGTAATAAAATATATTCTTTCGATAGTTTTTTCATCTTCAAACCAATTTAATAAACAATTTATGGTCTGGAAGCCTCGAGAAGAAATGAGAAAAACAAATGAAACTATAAAATGAATCATACCTGAAGAGCTGCAGGGCCGTTCGGTACATTTTTACAGTATTTCCGATAAGATATAACTGAAATGTGAAGCTAGTCACGTCAACATTCAATCAAAGAAATCAGATTAACATTGCACATAGAGGCTACAGTATAGATCTATTTAAATACATGGTCTGATCATATCTCCTGGATACTTCTAATAATAGACTGATGATAAAATTCATTCATTTGCATATCTTTGCTTCTTATAAAAAAAAAAAAAAGAGAAAAATAAAAAGAAAAAAAAGAACATGAAAAGTGCTGCGATCACCTCGGGGGATTAGAAAAGTTTTTGATGCAAATCAGTTCCAACTGTAACAATAAGCCGTCAGACGCTTTGAGCGTCAACAAACTGACGATGTTCTCAGTGTTTCTGGAATTCAATAGATGTGCTGGTGAGACCTTTTGGAGAAACTGCCCGGGGATTCCCCCCAAAAAAATCATTAAATTTAATAACAGTCATTAATCTGGTAACTCTCTGTCTGGCCCTGTAGGGGGTGGAAAAATTAATAGTGACACTATGCAATAAACCAAAATATAAAAGCATGAAGCCATCCTCAGACCTCACCATGAAGTTGAATGAACGCATAGTACACAAAAATGTCCATCCATGGGGTTGGAGCCGGTCCCATCTGACATTAGGCAAGAGGTGGGGTACAATCTGGACAAGCTGCCAGTTCATCACAGGGCACATAGAGACAAACAACCATTCACACTCATATTCACACTTACAGGCAACTAACCTGTTAAGTGCATGTCTTTGGACTGTGGGAGTATCCGGAGAGAACCTACGAAAGGCCTCAGCCGGAGTTCAAACAGTCCGTATCACTCTGAATAATCCTAAGGTTACATTCAGATGGGATATGGCACTGCAGTGCGTTTTGGCTGCAGGGGTGTCCACCAAAAAACGCAGCAGCCTACGGCCGAGAAGTTGAGTCGGATCCGAAAAACCAGCCCGCCAACACACTACAGCCGCCAATCAGACAATCAGACTGGTCAAACCTCCACAGTCAGCCTGAAATGTCTCTGAAACTGAGGCTATCTAAACTCTGATACTGTGATATCCAGCTTCTAAATCTAAGTCTAACTCGCAATTTATGCTGCAAAATAGAGACATGAAGTAGTTTAATTTGGTTTGAGAGGGAGCAAGCAGTGGTTGAGTAACATAGACGGTGAATAAGAGTGAGTGAGCGCTGGAATCGATAAAGTCGGCTAATCAGACAAATAAAAAGTTACTTCCTGATTGTTTCACAGCGGTTACGTTCAACACAAATGAACACATGTTGTCTGGATGTACGGTCAGACCTCACTGTGAACGGCTTGAGTAAATGACATAGCAGCATGTAAACAGATTTCTCCTCTCATCCCTCGACCTTTATCCCTCTCGCAGTACATCTTGATTCACTTTCATTCACAATTTGCAGTAAACCAGTCTTTTTCTGTCTTTGGACATGGACCAATAGTTTGTAGAATAACAAGCACGTTATTTTTTGAGAGACATTTCAGCAGAAAAAGGAGAAAAAACCTGGGAAAGAAAACCAACACTATCGTTCATACCAAAAGGACAAAACATGTCTTTCTGTGTCTCACATAAATCTGTTGTCTTTTAATCATGTGTGAGCTCAGCTGTCTTTATGGATTGCTATACATTTGAAGAAAAAAGAGGCATGACAGAAGAAAAGGTCATAAATACCTCCAAAATCAATAAGCTTCTTCCCCTTGACAGATTCAAATTCATGCAAATCTGTCTGTTATTGATCTTGTATAATCCTGCTGATCACGCTTGTGACTAGAATTTTATTTTGCAATTAAGAATCAGCAGACTTTACCCCGTATAAGTTCTTAAACCTCGCCTGTGTAGAAGCATGCATGCAGTTAAATCAATCACACTGTTCTGACCTATAGATATGGTCCAGACGGCAGCGATCTTCATCATGGCTTTGGTTCTGGAGTTGAAGCGGCTGTGCTCTATGGGGTTGCGGATGGCGACGTATCGATCCAGAGAGATGGCGCACAGGTGCATGATGGAGGCGGTGGAGAACAGCACGTCCAGGTAGATCCAGATCGGACACAGAGCGCTGGGGAGAGGCCAGGCGTAGTCTGGAGGGGAGATGGGGAGATAGAAGAGGTAAGAAAAAGTGAGAGATGACAGACAGAAAAATGATGATTTGCCTCCAGTTTTTCTCTCCAGCTGTTCATACACAGCCGTCTTTGACAAATATGTTCAATCTGTTTTGGCCGGCCCGGCTGAGTGAATGTCATCGGGGTCAGCGGAGTATGAAGGCTTAAGATGCAGCATGCAGTGACTGACTAAACTTTAATTAATTAGAGCACAAGGCACGCTTTCCACACACTACATTTCCCAGCTCCCATGAGGAATCAGGGTAATTTATGTGGTTTACAAGGGTTACAAGTGATTATTATGATTAGATATGTGAGCAACTCTGCATTCGGAGTGTATCTGTTCAGATTAGATAAGTTGTTTGCTTGCTCAGGAGGTTTAGAAACTGTTATATGTTTCTGTGCAGGGCCAGTAAAGAGTGGATTAACACATATGCATGTATAAAAATAAGGTACGTGTTGACAAACAGGAATGAATGAATAACAATGTTGACGAAGGCTGATTATAAAGACAAACATTGATTTGACAGATTAAATATGGGAGTCATTAAATCAATGTTGTTCACTTGTCAAATGAGGATGCCATGCGCACTTAAATAAGCCAACATTATACCTGCTTATTATCAGCATGTTAGCTTGTTGACATTAGTACAGCCTCACAGAGCTGCTGGCATGGCTGGAAGAGGCACCACAGCTTTTTGGGAAATGGTTCCTTTGCCAACACTCCTGTCCTGGCATAACTTCTTGCCAGAGGATGAAAACAGCAAGTTTTGGCGTGAAAGCCGTAAGAGCTAGCCACAGTCTATTTTTAATTTCTGAGCTTTTAACCAAATATAAAAACATGTGTGCTTGGCATCAAACCTGACTCGCCAGATTGGCAGGAATAAGTGGGTAAGTAAGAAGAGCAGCACTTGTAGCACATCTATGGTGGCCCCGTGTGCAAGATAAACCGGATAAAATGCTCACTAGTGGAGAAAACATATGGCAGTGGAGATATTGTGTTGCAGTGCATGACTAGGTGTCCTTCCAGTGGAAAAAACATAATGAAGTGGTCTCTCAGGTGTCCTTCTAGTAAAGAAAACATAGGGTGCTCCAGTGGAGAAAATGTGATGCAAGGCTTGCTAGGGTACCCTTCCAGTGGAGAAAACATGATGCAGGGTACGCTAAGATGCCCTTTTAGTAGAGAAAACATAAAGCACGGCCCTGTAGGGTGACCTTCCAGTGGAGAAAACGCAATGAAGTACCCTACTAGATTCCCTTAAAATGGAGAAAATGCAATACATTGCCATTTCAGTGGAGAAAACATGATGTGGCACCATACAGGCTGCACTACATGCTCAAAAACTTTCTGCCTGCAGTTGCCTTTATTAATTTTTCTATTGATGTAAGAGTAATGAGTAAAGTAGTAATGAACTGGAAGTAAAATGGGGTTTTAACTCCCAGCAGGAGCAGGAGGCCTACATCAGATATACCAGCTGTTTTTTCTGTGACGCGCTGTTGATCCCAGAGGCTGAAATCCTTTTTTTTTTTTGGTCCCTCCACAGGGAGGTCAAAGGTCACAGCCAGTGACAGTTTGACACCCTGTAGTGTTGGTAGGGAGTCTGTATGTTGGCTCACTGCTCTGCAGGGTGAACTGTTTGGGTCATGGGGAATAAAATTAGTCTCTTATCATCTCAGCACTGGGCCAGCGAGCCACCTGAGACTCCAGCACAGCAGCTGAAGTAAGTAACAGAAGTACAGCAGGGAGCAATACGGCACAGAGAGAATTAAATCATTGGGTTAACTTTAGCTTGAACTGGGATAAATTAATTTGCTTGATTGGCAAGCTGTCAGCTTAGCAGAGGCTAAAATGAAATCCTGGCACTGTTTTACTCACCGAGAGGAAAGGTACACTGAACGTATTTCAGCATCCTAATATCTCAATATAATCTGAAATGGATGTCAGTGTTTTCAAATTACCAGGCTCTTGTCCGGCTCAGTTATTAGTAGTTTAACAAAAGGGCAGCTAATGTGATCCATGATACTAACTTATGTATTACCCATCCAACCCTAACCCATTTTACTTCCGGTTCATTACCCGTTACATCAATCGAAAGAAGCTGTAGTGCAGCTTGTATGGCACTGCATCATGTTTTCTCCACTGGAAGGTCACCCTACAGGGCTATGCTTTATGTTTTCTCCACTAAAGGGGCATCCTAGATGGCCCTGCATCACATTTTCTCCACTTGAGAGGTACCCTGGAGAGCACTTCATTATGTTTTTCCCTACTGAGGGCTACCCATTATTGACTGCATGACATTTTCTCCACTGGATGGTCACCCTAGAGGGTTCTGCTTTATGTCTTCTTTACTAGAGGGACACCTGGAGAGACCACTTCATTATGTTTTCTCCACTGGAAGGGAACCTGTTAGTGCACTGCATCACATTTTCTCCACTGCTATGTGTTTTCTCCACTAGAGAGCCATTTTACCATGTTGTCTAGCTCCGGTTCTGGCACGATACTACCTCAGCTAGACAATGTTGCTTTAAGAGATGTGTGTTCCCTAAAGGTTGCTCTTTCTGGAATAATTACAGAATGAAACGTAATATGCAGCTGAAGAACATCAGGATGAACTGATCGTGCTCCTTTTATTTCCAGCTGTGTCAGCTTTCTAAAGAGGTCATATAGGGCAAAGTCTGTCTGTCTCCACCTGCAGACATTCATATGAACAATACTTTCTTCACAGATAAGACCTGCAGCCAAACAAACACACACACACACACACACACACACACGCTCCTTAATTTCTTCTCTGATTCGTAGGACAGACATCACGTATGTGATGCATGCGGATTGAATCACATGCTTGTGTGTGTGTGTGCTGAGTGGGAGGCAGCTTGCATAACTCTTCAGAGGTCAAACACTTATTGGGGGCACACACTCATACGCAAGGTGTTACTCAGCTGGCCCGCGGGTGCGTTGGATTTTCTGGTAAATACACTGAGAGACTCAAGTCTGTTGCAGCTAAACATGGTTTATAAAATACCTAAACTCTCCATTAACAAGCAGCATTTTGTTTCTTTTATAACACGTTGAACCAGTGTGTCGGTGGAGGCGTAATCCAGGGGGATTATGATTCAAACATAAAAACAGATTAGGTATTCATCAAGGAGGGATTTATTGGTTTGAGTGTATAATTCAGCGTGTTATTTGATCTTTAGGTCGCAGACAGAGACGGTTTTCTCAGGTCGAGATGTTAGAGAAGCTAACAAATACAAGCTCAGTTGCTTTAGGCTGTAAATGTTTGTAAGATATAACTGCAAGGCCCAATGCTCTTGATGTCATGTAACAGCTCACGATTCAACATTTTGTAACTTTTCTACCATAAAATAATAGATTTTAAAATCACCTTGATGCTACGCTGAAGCCAAACTGTAGCTGCTGTTAGCTAACGTTAGCTGATGTCAGTTAATGTTAGCTAACGTTAGCTCAGTTTGTTAGCCGGGAGACTGTGAGCTCAGAGCACCAGGGCTGTATTAGTGTTCTGGAGGCATTTTGTACCACCGGAAAGTTTTTCAGGCCCAGAATGAGGGTGAATGCTAACAAGTGGAGGTGGTGTCGTGCTAGAACAGGAGCTGGGTGATTGGGCAATGTGTGGACATAGTGACAGAGGTGAAAAGATCGAAAAGGACATTGATGGAGGAAGCTAAGAAGAGAAAATGAGAGAGGGACCAGGCAAGAGGTCGCCAAACAAGAGAAGCTTCTTTATTTTAGTTGACTTTCAGTCGTTGGTGACAACTTCTTGAAATAAAAAGCTGAATTTAAAAGGCGTCTCAGGGGAAGTTAAATGAGTCTGGGCCCCGGTCTGTTCTCATATAGATTTTGTTTGAGCGTAAAGTGGCAGCACAACATCGACCTGCTTCTCATTTATTCTACATTACAGACCCTCTCAGTTTGCGACAAGCTGATATTCCTCTTTCCAATTCATTGAAGCAGAGATGAAACATTTCATATTAATCCACCGTCAGGAAAGAAGTCCGGCATCAATGTGTGTGGGTATGTTTTTGTACATCAGTGTGTATGTGTTTGTTTCCAATCTGGGCTCCATGCACAGAGATAACCTTCAGCGCCTAACTTTGATTGAGTTGGCCTTGAAGGTCATTTACTTTGAGGCTGTGTGTGAGCTACTCTTGTCCCAACTGAGTCCAAAACATCTCATCTACCTCTCCACCGCTTTTCTTCACTCCTGCATCGTATCCTCCGTCTGTCTGATTTGATCTTATTTTGTAACACCTCATTCCTACATACTAAAAAATTCATAGATATTTTTATTTGTGTGTTTACTTTACCTTTAGAGGTGAGATATATTCTGCGGTCACACTTGAAAACATGAGCAATTTCCTTCGCCTCGAGTTTTTGTTACCACGTCTACGTTTTATCACCCAGATCACACTTTGAATGAACGGAAGACGTCAGATTAGTGTGGAAGAGAAACACGGATACGGAAATTTAAGACATGATCCGCGTGATAAAACTCATTTTCGTCATGACAGGACTGTAAGTTTTCGTGTTTCTTTGTCCGACTCTGCTCTTCATGCAGATTTCAAATTGAGTTAACGGCAGGTTTTTTACGCTGCAGCCAGTTTTTTGCTGAGAAATCCACAATTTAATGAGCTGAATATGTTAGCATCCACACATAGCCCGAAGCCCTGTTTGTTTGGATGTCTCTCATAATACAGTCTGCATTTGAAATTAAGCTACATTTTTTTTTGCCCTCAACAACAACAAGACATTCTGGCTATATTTAGTTTAAAAGAGTTTTCTCAGGAGGAAAAACATCAGTTGGCATCGTTTCAGCAAGTGCTGCAAAACAACACTTTAATGTCCAAATGACAAAGATCTCTAGTGGCTAGAAAGAAGTCAAGTGATGCTGTTATAGAGCAACAATGTCCATGTAAGAAGTAGGTGTCTCTGTACTTTGTACGTCTGTTCTCACACTATGTAACGAGAAGTACGTAACACTTTACGGCACTAAGTCACACACCACCAACTCTTTCAGTGATTTTGGTGAAACTGGATCATATTTTATGGAGAAAATGTTCTCTGGTTTTCCCTCTGATGTCCTCCGGCTGCTCCGCCTCAACTCTCTGTGATTTACAGAGTTTCCTGATGGACAGTGAAGTAAACTGCTGCCAACTGTAGCTGCTGTTAGCTAATGTTAGCTAATGTTAGCTCAGTTTGTTAGCTGGGCTGCCCGGACTGCGAGCTCAGAGCATCAGGGGAGTGTTAGTGTTTGTACCACAGGAGTTTTGGACCACCGAAAGGAAGAGGTTTTCAGGGAATGGTGACTGGGAGCGGAACCGGTGTTGTGTTGGACTAGTAAATAATATTAGCTGGCTGCTATGTCTTGTTTCGTTGCATGTGCATGTTGCTCACGAACCATGACTTTGGTTGGAAACAATCAAGTGGATGTTGTTTATCCATCCTTAAGAGGATCTCTACGGCAGCAGTCTTACAGAATGAGATGAGCATCAGCTTCACCTGCGTCCATGCACTGTTTGTCTTCTGCAGGACATTCTTACATAACCTGCTCCTGCCACACATGTTGCACGCAGACATTTTCATGCTACGCAAGACACGATGAGGTCACATGAATGAGATCATGTGCGCGGCAGACACGGAGCAGCGGTGTGGTTGGTGAACCCGGCTGAGGTCGGCTGGAATTGTGACATTTACGGAGATTTATTGGACCGACATTATTTAATCAGGATGATTAGAATCATTTTTCCTGTCCAAAGAACAGGCATACTGGTTTTGTTTTTGGGCCATAAATAACCAGCATGAGTTTGTGTGTGTGTGTGTGTGTGGATTATTTTGGAAGCTTAGACTCCGTTAATTATATTTAATCATCATTCTGTTGATTCCAATGAAAGAAATTCAAACATACTTGCCAAAAGCTGTGACAGAAGACTGTGTGTGTTTGCGTGCAGATAAAAGTTGCTAAATTAACATCCACGTCATCTTGTCATCATCATAATCGCTGTCATCATCACTATAACCGCATTGTGAATGATTCATTGTTGATTCAAATCGTGTGAGAACATTCGGTGACGTCCCTGTGTGTGTGTTTGTCTTTGTTTGTTTGTCTGGTCTATCACTCAGGCAACTGTGGAGATCAGTGCAGTCACGTCTGATGGATGGCACACACACACAAATATAGATCAGTGCTGCAACAGACACGCCGCCACGGTGTGTGTGTGCATCTCCAGGAGAAAAAAAAAACAGACTTGTCGACGTGTGTTTGTTTGCGTGAAACACTGATTAACGCCGGAGCAATCAGCAGCATCTTGAACTAACAGACAGATACAGAGCGAGCAGGCGTGTGACCATACGTGGCCCATTAAGCTGCAATCAACCTTCCCTTTCCTGTTTAGTATTCCTGAAGAATTACAGCTACAGAGCAGAGACTTGGATAGAAAAGGTGCAGGGATAAGTTGAACAGGACAGAAGAGGGATTAAAAAAATGTATATAGGTTCATGTAGATCCATAGAGGCGTATTTTAAAGCGTGTAATGATTTATTACAGCTGACATGACCTAACAGCTCGAGGCTGCAGTAGCCACGACGGGAATATCACACACAAATCAATGTTCAAACTTGTCAGCAGTCAAAGTTGCATTATGGGTGATGTAGATGCCAGGTTTTGACAGAGAAAAAGAATGTGTGCAATTTAAAAAAAACAATTTCATTGCATTGATTTTGACACTATATAACTTTGGGCCCCAGGTACGATCACCCACAAGAAGTATGTAACACTTTACTGCACCAACTTGAACACTGCACAACTATTTTACTGATTTTGGTGAAACTGGATCATATTTTATGGAGGAAATGTTTTCTGGTTTTCTATTTTGGACCACCAGAAAGAGGAAGTTTTCAGCCGTGAGATGTGGGCGAAGCAGAGCCTGTGTCGTGCCAGAAGCGGAGCTGGTAACGTAACTGGGCTCAGCTGCCTCTATGGACATAATGACAAAGGAGACAACACCAACGCAGATTTTAACGGAGTAGAGAACAAGATGGGAGTGACCGATCAAGAACCTGCCGGACTAGAGAAAAGTCTGGGACTGATTTTTAGTTTGGTGAAATCCCGGGGCATTCCTAGGCCAAAAGGGCGATATACTCCCTCAAGCAGGTTCTGGGTCTGCTGCGGGGTCTCGTCCGACTTGGCTAAATCATCATCAGACAATAGCCGATGGGTTCTCAAATTGCATTTCGACCAGTGTGTTCCACCTCTTTTACTGCATACTCAAACGTGACTGGTCAATACTACTTGAACTACAAATGAAAACCAACACTCATCATCATATGCAGATATCTGTTTATAGAGCTTACTGAAGCTCTTGACCTGTCATTGATCCACACTTTTGACCCTTGATTCATCTTCAAATCTTATTTATCCCTCCATTCTCAGCACAATATTGTCAATAAATGTTAATAGACCAATAGGTGCATGCCATGTAGTCAAAGGAAGTGTGATATTTATATGTCATTTAATATGATACCACCTTTTAGAAGAAGGTCCAGATAAAATACATCAGTGTTGATAAAAAAAGTCCAAATACCTGGAAATCTGTAACATGCACAAAACTCAAACATATCTCTAACTGAATACAATTTTGGCCTGTCAAGATAACATCAGCGTTGACTTTTCTGAATTTGTGTTTCTGCTGTCAAGCTGCTAAAATGCCACACACTTTCCTCCCGGGCAAATCTGTTTGGCTCATATGCTGTTCACTGTTTGCACCCAAACTCAGCGAATCAAAATGTTTTCACAGACAAACACAAAATGACCACATGCGACATTGGCTGATAACCGGGGAGACTTCTCACGTCGTCACTGTCAGAGGCACGACAATCTGAATTAAATCACAAATTATGAAGCACCAACTGACGCCAAATATCTGTTTTTACAAATGTCACGAAAACAGCCTCGTCAAGGTTTTCATTGTTGGGTGCAGACTAGAATGAGGTATCATCCTGGATTGTTGGTTGTAAATTATATTTGTTACATTTAGACTTTCAGTTTGTTAAAGTGGCTCTAATCAATATTTGTACAGTAATTATGGGTCAAATGACTATGTGTGATGTGAATGTTTGGATGCATCAGTGTTGTAGTCAAGTCCAAGTAAACCGAAACAAGGTCATGACAAAGACCAGAGTGTATCAAGACCAGCAAAGGACCAAGACTTTGAGGGGTTGTGACCACGACCGAGGCATTGTGAGACCAAGTCAAGACCAAGACCAGACAGTATATAGAAGTCAGAAATGTGGAGACTGACAAGTATTTCTGTCAGTGAAAACTACAAAGGCCAGTTCTCATTTACTATTAGCACTTTGAACAGTTGTGTGATGGAGATATTTTGAGGTACACAGTAAGAAACAAACCTCTCCTTTGCGGTTGGACCTGGCTGAAATGTTGTAGGAAGACGGCCTTCCTTTAATTTAATGTTTTGACTCAACATTGGAATAGAAATTCAATACACAGCCTACCACGTAACAACCCGACATCCTATTAAACAAACGTGGGCGTTCATGCAGAATCCTGGCAGGGATATTGTAAGCAAGAACAGCAGTTGATAGCTGGTATGATATCGCAATTATCAAGTCGGCATCCTCCAGCTCATGTATAACTCGCAATATTACAGTGCAGTGTCTCAAGAGAAGCAATCATTATTTCAATAATTGCGCTGAGAAATCATGACATGCTGCATGTCACAGTGTGCTGGCAACAGCTGGTGAGTGGGTGGGTGGTTGGGTTCCTGAGATCAGGGGTAGAAATCTACAGCGAAGGTTTCTTACATTTACAATGGGTGAGATTTACAGGCATCTCTCTGTCTTTTCATGATTAAAGTAAAAAGGTGTAAAGAACCAAATCAACACAAGCACTTACAGCACATTGGAGCATCTGATACTGTACTGAACAGACGTTACTGAATGATTATGTTTATGTATAACCCTAACCCTACCGCGAGCAAACTCAGTACCTTTTCTTTGAGAAATTACATATTTAATGACTCAGTTTATCTCCACAAAAACAACAAAAATACATATTTTAGTAGAGATGGGGACTTCTGGAAGGAGAAGTTACCGTTTAAATGTTTAGTCACAGTAGTGGCATGGCTCATGGATTGGAAATGTCAATCCGTCCTTCTGTTGGGTGGACCATCACTTTGGTCCAGACTGGAATCACCATGAAACTTTTGTACAGATGTTAATGGTCCCCAGAGGATGATTTCTAATGATTTATGTGATCCCTTCACTTTTCATCTAGCACCTCCAAAAGGTCAAGTGTTTCGGTTCTTCTCACTAAATTTGGTACAGCCATTGATGGTCCCAAGACGATGAATCCTACTGACTTTGGTGATCCCATGACCTTTCCTCTAGTGAAACAATGTTGGTGTGCTTACATACGTTACTAAGCACAAACATGGTAAACATTACCTGCTCAACATCAGCATGTTTTTTTTATTGATGTTTTTATTGATGGGTATACCTTAAATATGATGTTGTCCACCTACGTTGTGTTGGTGGAGGCTGAAATCTCAGAGGCAGATATAACAAAAGCTGCATGAAAAAAAATGGAAGTATCTGCGTCCCTAGATACTAGGTAAGTGTGAAAATACATCTGATTTGGGTGAACCGACCCAAAGATGTGTTTCACAATATCTTTTTGTTTTCTAAGGTGTGTCTTCCATCTATATCTATAAGGTGTGTTTTGTGGCCAATTTTGTTTTCTATGTGGTGAGTGAAAGTTCAATTGTCCTGCTCACTGATCTATTGAGCTGTCTAGGAGAGACTGATTGAGATGAAAAATATGTGTACATGTATGAATGTTCGACTGTTTGGTGAAAACTTACCATAGAGGATGTTAATTAGGGAGATCGGCATGACCAAGATGCCGACAAGCATGTCTGCCACCGCCAGTGACCTCAGGAAGAAGTTGGTTGCGTTTTGGAGCTTCTTCTCCAGCGACACTGCCAAGATCACCAGGATGTTGCCACCGATCGTCAGTGCGATGATGACAAGTATGAGCAGCGCTGGCCAGTTTTTCTCTTTCATCACTGCCCTGGTGACAGACTCCTGGGTAAAATTGTCCAGACCACCACTCATAGCTGCCGCACCTCCACCAACGCTGCTTCCAAGGCCTATCCCCCATGGCAGACTTTGGTTAAGGTCCAGAGGATTGTTGCTTGGCCAAGCCATCCGACCTCCGACCTCTAGGGAAGAAGTGGTGGTGCTAAACCCGCCAAGAAGAGCCCTCGCTGGGCCTCCCATCCCAAAGAGAGACTCTCACCCTTTTGGTGGAAAGAGGAGGTTTTAATTCACCTTCTTCACCAGCAAAGGGAAGAAGAAGGTGGAGAGAGGGATGCACTCAGCATCGAAACAGACTTATCAAAGAGTTTTGAAGTGTGGATTCAACAGAACACCAATAATCAGGACAGACTGGTGAACACAGGATCTGGGGAACGGGGAGGGGAGGGAGGAAGCAACCTTGGAGATGGGGAGTGACGGGGAAGAGGGGATTGGGAAGAACTAGCTACAAGTGTTTTGATTATATTCCAATAAAGTCTCGTTAGCTGCAAACAGCCTCAAATTGTTCCCTGTAGTTTGAATCACCCATCTCTTGCCAATGAGTCATTGGTGACGAGTTCTCAATGTGTACGCTGAGCCAAGACGTCCCGTATTGCTCCGTGGTGTTCAATCACATCCACCTCTTGGGAGTTTAAGAGTTTCTAATTTAGAGCTGAAAAATAGTTTACTCATATCCATGGCTGCTGCTGCCTGCAAGCTGCAAGAAGCTTGCTCAGGAGTATCAGTCAGTTCTAATATCTGCATTCAACTGATGACAACCTGTTTGGGTTGGATTCATCCGAGGTGTTCCAAGAGGCTTTTCTTCTTTCAGGTCAGAGTTGATGACGAG
The DNA here is from genome assembly GCA_033000465.1 of Sciaenops ocellatus. Classification (NCBI taxonomy): domain Eukaryota; kingdom Metazoa; phylum Chordata; class Actinopteri; family Sciaenidae; genus Sciaenops; species Sciaenops ocellatus. The sequence continues at coordinate 4,717,712 of CP136875.1, forward strand.
GTTGATCTGTGGAGGGAAACAAAAAGATCAGATCAAGAAAAAGATTTCCTGTTTTCACAATTTGTATCCACTTGTGCTTTGTCTCAATTTCTGTACTTCCATACTTACACACAATTACCAATCAATCATGATTTTATGATAAGGACAATATTAGTCTTCACCCCTTATTTGGACCTTGCTGTTAAGGATGCCTTTGAATTTGAGCAACAGCCTCAACAACGACATACTGATTGATTGACTTAGGCCTACATACAGACAAATCGGTGTTGAATTCACACCTTTAGCATTGTTTATGTTAGTATATTGGGTAATATTGCAATCTGGCAAAGAAGAAAAAGAAGAAGCGCTACATGTTGCGATCATCATTTCAGGTAAGTGTACAATGGTCGTACTTGAATTGAGACAACACTACCCTTTTATTAGCGCATTACGCTGGTAGCGTACACAGTGTTCTACATAGAAGTGTACCAGGCTGTAAACATGTTTATTTCTGCTGTGAAGTTGGACATTTTAACATGGGGACTTATGGAGACTGACTCACTTCTGGAGCCATCAATCAAACCGTTCTCTCTTGCATCTTCCTTCCTGTCTTAAAATCTTAACATCTATACGTGCATCGATCTTTCCAACCTTCATTTACCTTCCTTCATTCCTTTAAATCATCCTTTCTTTGTAGCTTTTGTGGATCCATCTTCAATTCATCGCTTTCCTTCCTTCCTTCTCTTTAAATCTTCCCTTCCACCTTCCCTGCATTCCTTCCACCCACTCCAACTATCCATCAACTAGGCCACTCGGTTCTTTCCTTTTTTGTTCCTTTCTTCCTTTACCAGTCTAATTTATGGTATCATCTGCACTCCTAATAAAAGTATGTGTGTGCGAGAACGACGACCAGCGTCAAACGCAGTCATTTAAAATAAACTCCAGGAGATAAAACGAAACAGAAGCTTTTGATGTTTACACTCTCAGATCGAGGTCTGTGCGCAAAAGTTCTGGCTGTCCTCTCGATTTACCCTTAGCACTCAGGCGGCTTGGTGATTTAGTACCTCATAAACGTCTTCAAGGATATGTGGAGGAGTCAGAGAATACTGTACGTATGTATGTGTGTGTGAGACAGTGTGTGTGTATGCACGTATGTCTTCGCATGACCTTCCTTCTTGCAAGAAGCATTAAAAGCAATGACACATTTTTCAGGCTGTTTTGTTTAAGAATGAAAAGTGAATGGGTGTGTGTGTTTACTTATTTGTATGTGTGTGCCTCAGTCCATATATGTGTGTGTGTGTGTGTATATGTTTGAGATAAAAAGGCAGCACATCCCCTGGCGGACTCAGGCCTCCAGCTGAGATAGTTTAGTGGGCGGTGAGTCTATGATAATATCAAGCAGAGTACAATGAGCACTCTGAGAATTTGTGTACACATTTTTCTCATTGCTGTAAGCACAATAATAAAAAATCCCTGCTTTGCGTTTTTTTCAGCCTGTGTGGGCATCTTAACATTCATATTGTTTAATATGAATCTATTGTGTCTCAATGTGTGTGTGTCTTGTGTGTGTGAGTGTATTCATTTGTTTGTTGTGCTTTTGTTTGTTTAAATGACAGCGTGTGCATAAATTAATTGTCTAGGTGTCGTGTGCAAACAGAATACCTACTTCAGATTATTCATGTGCGTGTGTGTGTGGGTAAATCCATTGAGCAAATCCTCATACATAAATGACAAAATAATAATGAAATAATAAAACACGTTGCTTCCAAAACAACCCATACGCAATGGTGGAAAATATCCTGCATTCAACTTAAAGGTCCAGTGTTCTAACCAGTTTCTTAAGTCACTGTCCAGCTGTTGTTTGTCAAGAAATATCCATGTCTGAAGGATGGACGGTAGACTCCCTTTGCATCAGGTGGATCGATGTTCGTCAGCCATCTGCTCGTTAATTAACACAACAGTCGTCAGCGCAGCAACATTCTTCTTCTCTGGTTTTGTACAGGCGTACAGAGGCAGCGTAGGACTACAACAGGAACCTGATTTCTCATAATACAGAAGAAGAAGAAGCTAGTCTTTCTTTACATTCCTGGATTCAACAAACAAGATGTAACAGGTGAATTAGTTAGCTTTAGAAGAGTTGCATTTTTGAACTTTGCCTCCAGTCTTCATGCTATGCTAAGCTAAGCTAATTGCCTCCTGGCTCAGAAATGTGAGCAGTATCAATCTTCTCATGTAACTCTCAGAAATAGAGCGAAAAAGCTCAGTCATCAAATGTTGGAAACTCTGGACAGATGCTAATCAGGTTAAAAGAAGTTCGACAGGTCGAGGTGTGAACCCAAACACTTTTTACGTCCAACAATAAACCCCGGTCTCCTAACTCAGAGGTTCAGTCTGAGGGTTCAGCATATACAAACTGCCTCTCCAACTACCAGTCCACGCTCCATACTGTAACCGGCCACCCTCCGGTTCTCAAAGCCACTTCCCTGTGGACTGAGGTACCGCCAATAAGTTAATACTGCGCCAGGACAAATCCCGTTTTCAGAAACAGGAAGCTCACGCCATAATCAGCAGCATCTATATCTTTAGCTGATTAACAGAGGCTGCAAACCGTGCTTTCGATCAGGATTCATCGATTATTTGCCTCGGCTAAGTCTACGCTTTAGAAAACAGGACTGCGCGACACGGAGTCAATAAAACGATGGAGCGGTGTGGATGAAATCAAAGCCTTTAATTAGATTTATGTATTCTAAATAATGGTAGAAACATCAGTGAACGTGGTTTAAAAATCTAAATGGAATAAGTGTGATAATGTGTGTGCATTTTATCACCTCTGCACTGCTCAGTGTGTAATAGACAGGCTGCTTTTTATCTCCTCCTCTCAGGGAGAGTCTCAACATACACCCTAAAAAATAAAGGTACAAGTTGGCCATGGTGATGTCATAGGGGAACTTTTTTGGTTTCTGCAAAGAACCAGATGCTGCAAAGGGTCGACTTAAAGAACCAGCAATCAGTATAACAAATAATGTTTACAAGGACCAAAGATTATTAGACATAAAAAGGTTCTTCATGGCACTAAAGTGCTGCAGTTGTGACTTAAAGAACTTTCGTTGGCAATGAGTTCCCCAAAGAACCTTAAACAGTAAAAAAAAAAAGAGTTCTTAAGGATAAAAATAAAGATAAAGATAAGAAGAAGTAAATATAAAGGTTCAAGTTAGAATCAAAAGTGGTTCTTCATGTTGATGCCATAGGGGAACTTTTTTCCGGTTCTGCAAGGAACCTTTTACCCATTGGTTTCTCAAAGAACCAGTTGCTGCAAAGGGTTGACTTAAAGAACCAGTGAGCAGTTTTGTTTTATTTTTAAAGGAAAAGTTTATTAGACATGAAAAGGTTCTTCAAAGCACCAAAAGTGCCGCAACCGTGACTTAAAGAACTCTTTTTTTTGCATTCAGTTCCCCAAAGAACCTCAAACAACACAAAAGGGTTCCCAAGGTTGAAAAGGTTCTCCAGAGAACTTATCAAGAACTAGTTTTTCTTCCCGTACACACCCCTAAAAATAAAGTGTTTGAACCTAAAGCGGTTCTTCAGGGTGATGCCATAGGGGAACTTTTCAGTTCTGCAAGGAACCCTTCACCTATCGGTTCTTTAGAGAACCATTTATTATAAAGTTTCCAGAATTTATTATAAATAGTATAATATAACAATATAATAGGATAGTATAATCTTAAAGTAAAAGAACCGTAAACAGCAAAAATGGGTTCTTAAGGATAAAAAAGGTTCTCCAGAACCAGTTTTTCTAAGGGTTGGAAACTTAACAGCCCTGCAGACAAACCATTTAACCGGTCTGATAAAGCAACAATACATCAGAGAGAGAGGAGAGGAGAGAAGGGAGGTGAAGAAGAAGCAATTGAGAGTCACCCAAGATTCAACCAACCCTTTGTCTCCACAGGACGGTAATTTGTTATTCTCAGAATAATTAACTTTAACAGTTTGAGCCTTAAACCTGGCATGAAAACACACTAACCAGTCACATCATCTGTGGATTATAATAATTGGTGTTGTGACTGTAAAAACATCCTCCACCCCTCTTTCTTAGAGAGAGTCACACGGATACGGATATGAGTTAAAGCACAGATGTCGCTACGCCGTTGCTTTTCACCGCTGGGGACAAATTGCTGCTGCACTTTCTGCTCCGTGAGATAAAACAGTGGAAGGTGGCAGTGAAATAAGAAACATCCTCATAAAAGCAAAGAGCGCCTGCTGCTTTTTATTGGTGTGGTTTGATGCTTAATTAACATTCGAGGGTTTATATTACACATCCACAAACACCAGCAGCTATGAATGTTGGTGAATTATGAATTATGGTGGAATAAATTATTTAAAACTTTTGTTTTACATTTCATCGTGTTTACTTTACTGGTTATTCTTTTACCATGACTTGCAAAACAATTAATAATAGGTGTCTAACATTTAATTTACATTTTAAGTTGCCTATTCTTCCATTAATTTGAGCTCCTACCTGCAATTCTTGTATGGCAGTAGTTGTAGTAGTAGTAGTAGTAGTTGTAGGACAAAGTTGTCATGGTTTTGGGTCTCTGTTTCCTGTCTTATTTTGAAATTCTCTCATGTAACTTCACTTCCTGCTGTTGTTGCGTCTCCAACCAGTTTTTCAGGCCCAAATTTGAGAGTTTTGTCCTGCCTTCACTCATATTTAGTCCATTTGTTTCTTTGTTTCAGTGTCAGTTCATCTTTGTTCTATGTTCAAGTGTTGCAGCCATTCCTCGAGTTTCGTTTCCCAGTCTTGTTTGACTTGTTTTCTTGGAACTACCATGAGCTAATACTACAGTATCTTACTGGTCAAAATGGCTGTGTCTTTTATGGATACATTCAAATAAGAAGTGATTACTCAAAATAACGTTTGTTGTCGTTTTAGCATTGTGTTTGAGCTGCCTCTTCACCGTTATTGAGTTGTTCTAAACCAAACTCATGGAAGTCATTCATTGTCCAGAAAGTGCAAATTAATGTCTGTAAGTTATGCTCGCATGAAGATGTATTTTGGAGGGATATTGGCTTGCTACAAGTCTTTATTTGGTGCCTTAATAATCACTGTTTTTATATATGAAAGTGTTGCACTGATTAAATTGAAATGAAATGTTTCTTTGAAGGTAAAAGACGAGCAAACACAGCAGCTTGATTTACAGACTCAACTATTCTCAACAGCTTCTACCTGCTACCTCCAAGACGAGCCTTTCCTTGCAGCGGTAGCGGCCCTTGGAGACTGTAAACATCATGAATTATGGATTTAAGAACAACAGCATGATAGAATTCTGTGGTTTTCATTTCTTTGTCTGTTTGGCTAGCCCTCACGCTAACCGCTGTAATAAATAAATAAACTTCAAGCGCCCAGATAGAGGCGACACATAACAATAGTTTCAAACAGAAAAAGTTGAATGCGCCGACTATATGTTGTTGTCACTGTACAATACTGTAGCGACGTATCTTCCTCAGCCACAAATGTTAAAGATAAGACAACAATGCAGTGATAAATGGCACGTAAGAACCAAAAAAGCCTTTATAGGAAGGGATGTGCTGCAATGTGAGAACAACTTTGAAGCTCCTTTGCAGGGCCGTTTCTAGCTGTTTGGGGGCCCTATGCAAGATGCTATTTGGGGGGGTCCCTATTTTGCCTAACCCTAACACAAAGTGCTTCACACAATAAAACCCCTCCACCCTCCATCCACTCCCAACCCTCCACCCCAACCTATTAATGATAAAATGTTTCAGAAACCTTTACAGCTTCCAGTGCTTCACACAACAAATGAGTTGCTTTGCCTTGCTACAAATGAAGACAGGTACAGGTACTTTTAACTCTCCCAAAATACTGTATATTGAGGCTGAACTTCCAGCTTCGGGGGCCCTGGTGGCTGCAGGGCCCCATGCATCTGCATAGTCCGCGTATAGCAAGAAACGGCCCTGCTCCTTTGGTCAGAAATATTGAGTATTTGCAGGTTTTACTTATTCAAAATGTGTTTTACAAAGTAAAAAAAAAAAGAAAATAGGTGCAACAACAAAGAGAAATGTGAAACATTGTCATCCCACTATCAGGAAATCCGTCACTTACTTCTCCTCGCCTCCCGATCGATGTGTCTGACCTTTGCCACCGTTTTCCATTACCACCGGCGGTGACCCTCTCCAACGGCGTTACCTCGCTGTTTCTCTCCCGCTGTATCAATCCCTCAGTCATCTGTCACTTCACACCTCCGGAGTGAGGGATCAGCATCATCCATCTGCCTGCGGAGGAAGAAAAAAAACAGACTTTTGACGCTCTTTTGTGAAACATTTCTGAGGTTAGAAGTGACGGAAAACCTCCTAAAACCACAGTGGCTCCTACACACACTCACACACACTAAGAACAAGAAAAACTGAAGGTACTATCAATCTTCTTCCATCCGATACAATGAATAAACAACCTTCATCTTCATCATATGGTTAGATTAGATGATTCTTGTGTTTGTAGTATGGATGTTTGTTGATGCTTCGTTGCCAAACCAACCAGTGTTTGTTGGAGATAAGAAGTCAGAGTCTGAGCCAAATCTTAAATCTCAACCTCTCGTTTAACATGTGAATACAGCCAAGTATTTATCGGGAATTATGAGGGCATCACTTCTCTCTTAAAGTCTGGCTCTAGAGAAGGCAGACCAGTTTAGACAGGTTTAAGACGTTATCACAGTGCAAGGTCACAAAAAGTTTTCTGGCACATTGGGCTCCATGAGGGACAAGAAAGAAAAACAGGAGGTGACTATGAGAGAGAAAAACAGCTTACATGGCAAGATCATTTAAAAATTAATCTTTTTAAGACATTTCTACAAGCACGTCTATAATTTTTCCATTACAAGTTGAAGAGTTCTTAAAAAGAAGATTCAAAAAATGTTGTGAGCATGTGAGTTTATTTTTTGACAAGAAAAAAACCCTTTAAGCCTTAATATAATTTGAACAGGTGAGTTGTATAAAATTCACCCTCAGTACAGTTGTCATGAACGGGGAAATTAGCTATAGAGACCAAAACAGTTTTTTGTACCAGGCTGTAAACATGTTTATTTCTGCTGTGAAGTTGGACATTTTAACATGGGGACTTATGGAGACTGACTCACTTCTGGAGCCAGCCTCAAGTGGACGTTTGAGGAACTGCACTTCTGCATTGGCTTCACTTCTCTAACGCGGAGGTTGAAATAACAGTGTCAGCTCTTTTTTTGTTCTTCCTCATTTGGTTTTCAGATTCAGCACCTTAATTTACCGACTGAGGACTTTCTTCCATTCACCTCTATGATGTTATCACTTGGCCTGATTCAGGACTTTTCATGATCCTGCAGCAACTCAAGACCTGGTTCAAGGTCTTTTCACAAACTCTATGCTATAAGGGGCTCTGTCACTGCTTTGGCTCGAAGGATCTTTTTGACACCGTTATTACTTATTAGAGTTGTCTGACTACATCTATTGTTCCCAAGTTACGTGCTATAGTATAGTTTCTTCACAACCAATACTGAAATAAAATAAGTAAAAATAAATGATAATAATGAAACAGATTAAAATGTATAAATAGCCAAACTAACTAACTAAATATATAAAAAATGATAATAGAAATAATAATGTAACAAATTTAAATGTAGGAACAGACAAATAAATAATTCTAGTTCAAATAAAAGCCAGACTAAGAAGATCGCTCTTTTGATTGCTCTTAAAAATATGAACATGTGATAATAATAATTCTAATAATAATAATTATGCAAACTAAACATTGAGTTTGAATCTGGAATATAATGGGGTATATACATTGATTTTACATATTCCAATATATTTTAAAGCATGCTATAAAGTTTTTTGCCACACTTCATGTATTTTATAGCATGTTAAGTTTCTGGGGATTTTTCTACAACATGCTCAAATCTTAAGGATATAAAACTTTAGTGATTCTCGTGGTTACAATTCATTTGTATTAATGTGAATTAATATTGTGTACCAGCTGATAATTTCCCCCTTTAATCATGACTAAATAACCTGGTTTATTTCCAGTGAATGTCCAAAATTATTATGAAATGAAACATTAACAAAAAAAAGTCAACCTGACTTCATGAATGTAAGCACATATCTTTTATATAAAAGTAACAATCATAACTGAAGCCTGAGCTTTCATGCAGTTTGTTTCTGAAGTTACAGAATATAACAAACAATAACTGTCTTAAAATCAAATGAAAAAGCAAACACCGGTTTCATGACTGACAGAAAGAGTATAGTAATCTGACACAGAACTGGCACTGTGGTTGAGTTTATAAGTTTACCTGTGGGCGTTTCATCTCTCTGTGTGTTCACACTCAAACATTATGACGACATGCTGACACACGGGATTTTCAGAACAAGTTGTCCGAATCGTATAAACATTAAAAATCCCCCAGAAGGTGATACAGAAAGTGCCCCGCTGGTTTGTGCCTCCGTGCCGCAGCGTCAGGTTCAGAGAGTGGGTTTTGTTGTACTGTCACAGGGGTCATTTTCATCAGCGCAGGCACTAAGCCATGAGACCACCTAATGGACTGCACAGATGGAGCGTCATTACAGGAACAAGAGGGTTGAATGGGTGGAGTTTGTGGGGGGCTGGATGGAGGAAGACGGTTCAATAGAAATATGGAGACTGACTCACTTTTGGAGCCAGCCTCAAGTGGACGTTTGAGGAACTGCAGTTTTTGGTAGGTTGCCACTTGGTTTTCTTCATAAATCACAACACTGTACAAATAACTTACATGGTTTTTACATCTACAGTTGGTCCTGAGTCCTGAATATGTCTGAACAAAACATCACGGTAACCCCTCCGAGAGTTGTTGAGATACTTCAGTCAGGATCCCAGAAGCTAAACCACTGTGAACTTTTTCTCCCGAGCAGCATTTTTAGGTCGGAAGCATCAAATCGAAGAGCCAAAAGTTCTGTTTACTGCGCCTCTAACAGCGTCCTAATGATCGAACTTCAAGAAACCTGATAAAACATTCAGCAGTTTAAATGACTTAACTTTTGGGTTCTGGGTCAATATTAGATTGCTACCAAGTGTGGTCATTAGTCTGTAGCTGTTAAGCTGAAACCAATGGAATATAGATGTGCTGACAAAGCAAGAATACACTGTAAACTGCTGCTGAAAGATACAGGTATTAAAAAATATGTGATATAATTCCAACACAAGTCTGGAAGCATGTTTTGTTTTGCTCTTCCTTCCTTTTGTATCTTCTTTTATGTCTTTTCTTCACTTCCTTGCCTCCGTTAAAGGTCCAGTGTGTAACATTTAAAGGGTTTCACGAGTGTTTAATCACCTGTAAATAACATTTGTTACGTTTATGTTACCTTAGAATGACACTTTTATATCTACAGAGGGAGCGGGTCCTCTTCCATGGAGTCCGCCATGTTTCTACAGCAGCCCAGAGCGGACAAACCACCACAAACCAACACTGACTCTACATAGGAACTTTTGCGTCTGTTAGCCACTGTGGTTTCTCCTTTATGCTTGAACCAAGAGCGTGAGGCGTATTCAGTCGGCTGCATTCTGCAACTTGACCACTAGATGCCACTAAATTCTACACACTGGACCATTAAAGCTTCACTTTCCTGCTTTATGTCTGTCTATCTTTCACTAATTTCCTGCTTCCTTCCTACTATTTTCCTTTCCTTTCCTTTATCCTTCTGTCCTCCCTTCTTCTGACCTCCTCAGCCTCCAACCTCCCTATGTCTTCCTCACTTCTCATTCTTTCGATCGCAGCGATCCATTAACATTCTCCTTCTACTCCCGGTGCAGTCGTTCCATCACATCCGATCGTCTGTCTCGCATTGCCATCATCATTTGTATCTTCTTTCTGTCTGTCTGTCTCTCTGCGGCGCCCGAAGGCTCGTCTTTCTTCTTCCCCCCGTCTTTGGCTTTGTATGTGTCTGAGCGTATAATCTCGAGTCTCTCGACTGATTTAAGGGACGCTCTGTTCTCTGTTGTGTCTCAGAGCCAACACGCTGTGATCTGTTATCTGTCTGCACAGTTTTACACGCTGCATTGTAATGCCTTCGACACACCGACACGTCCAGAGCTACATCACTGCAGACGTTCAGCTCACTTGACTTCACATCACTTCACATTGTTCACAGCAGATCACAGACAATATCTTTGAGTTGCACCATCGTCCGCCTACCCTCCTCTTTGCATCTGACACACACACACACACACAGATGGAGGGATTATGTGGTATCACATTAGCGTTGCAGCTCTGTGTTAATGGCCTTTACATAATCCAGCAGAGAATAAACTTAACCGCTTTGACTCTTTAAACACATCCCACCGTCTGTCTCTCTCTCTCTCTCTCTCTACCCACATCTCTATAGTTGTTCATTCATTTGTTGCACAAGTTTCTGAAATTTTAGAGGAATAAAACATGAATCTGTGAACTTTTCTTAGTAAGTATATTCAAGAGGACATGCCAGGATTAATAACTCTGCTCCACAAAGATATTTGTGGCTTTCTTGTCTTTGTTTTTCTGTTTAATGGTGTATAAGCTACATTAAATCTGTAGCAGCTAACGCTACAAGCTACTCTTAACCATAACCATGTGAATAAAAATGGACGTAGTGACGTCACCCAGAGTTTCTGAAGAGGCCGTGAAGCCCAGAGTGTGGTGGCCATCCTGGCTAATCTGAAAATGGGTAAAGATGTGGATTGTGGGTGTAGCTGAGGCAGGCTGTATAGCCGCCCGCTCAACTAGCTCAGGTTCTGGAATGACACCGGCTCCGCCGCCCGTCAGCATCCTACAAAATCCCTGGAAAACACAAACACTACCCCGGTGCTCTGAGCTCACAGTCCAGGCAGCCCCGGCTAACAAACTGAGCTAACGTTAGCTAACAGCAGCTACAGTTGGCAGCAGCTTACATCAGGAAAATGTTTAGCTGTATTTGCCTTCAACTTTACTGTTTTAGTGCCATTTAGTGTTGTTGTATGTAGAATTTAGCAGCTAAAGAGACAGATATTTCACTCAGGAGTTGGTGGAGACCAAAAACAGCTAAAAGACCACAAAGGGGCCACAAACACAACTCTGAATTTTCAAAGAAAGTTCAACAAATCAGCTTAAAAGGTGATTATAAGTCAGTGCTGTGGCCAAAAAAAGATTACAACCAAGCTATTGAAGCTAACTGGTTCATTAGCAGGCCAGACCTACAACTATTGTGCCACCTTCAGACTCTGTAAATCACAGAGAGTTGAGGCGAAGCCGTCGGAGGACATCAGAGGGAAAACCAGAAAACGTTTTCTCCATAAAATATGGTCCAGTTTCACCAAAATCAGTGAAATAGTTGGCGGTGTGTGACTGAAACGAGAGCAGTAACGTTACACATTAAGACACAAGTGACAAATTGCCCCAACTGAGGGTCCTCCAGTTAATTTTACAAGGACATATTGATACTTAATTGGTGCCTTTAAGTTCATATAGCTGGTGCAATGGTGTAATTTGTATTTGTAACCCCGCGGGGATAAAAGGACTGATGGAGGGAGGTGAACAGAGAAATCGGGAAAGAAATGGGAAACGTCACTCAGAGTCGATAAGTGAGTTAATGAAAACGGAGCGTTTTGCCATCGCTATCAGCGCTACGTGTACGAAAATGAAAACACACCCTCGCAAACAGGAATGCAGAACCACTCAACCATACGTTACGCACGCACTTCAGCAGGAGAAACTCATTATGTTTCATGAATGGCCTCTCGGCTATTAATCAGAAACAGACTCCCCCCCAGTATCACTCAGCTGAGAGAGAGAGAGAGAGAGGCAGATACTGTAAAGAGTGAATGAAACACAAAGGGAAGAGGCATTAAGTGAACATGAAATAGAAATCTTGGAAGCAGTTTCCTGTCAAAGGAGATTAATTAAACTGCAGATACAAAGAGACAGACGTCAGATTACAGCCGAACTTTAGAAATGTCAAGAAAGACGATGCATGATTGTTTTCCTGTCCGAACACTAAAGAAAAAAAGGTAAATTTCAATGATCTGTCATCATAATTTAAATTTCAGTTGCTTAAAGGTCAGCTTATGTATGAAAAGTAGAGTGCAATATGGTAATCTATTACCTACAGGCTGCTGTGAAATATGCATGAATCAGAGAGAGTTCAATATTTCTGGAGGTCGTTCCGGATAAACAACATTTCAGAATTTTTTTTTTATACAATTAGTCCGATCCATTCACGGTGCCGTCTGCTCTGAGTCATCATTTATTTAACAGTACACTTCCATCTACGTTTATCAAATAATTTATTCATTGACCAAAAATAAGTTTCCGCTTCGAGTGAATGTAAATGCTGTGTTTGAGGAAATTGGACTGAGACTTTTTAATTTAAAATGTTAAGATACTGTGTGTAATATGAAGAAGCTTCGCCTGCATCATTTCTGGTCTTTTCTCCGTTAGCCGTTCGTGTTTCTTGACCACAAAAACAGCAGCACTGGCAGTGTTCGGAGAGTAGAAGAACCACACTATGAAAGTAACGTTACTTGATTACTTTCCATGACTTTTGGATTACCTCAATAACAAACATGCAAAAAAACACAAAGAGTCTGGAGACACAACAGTAGAGTGAAGTAAACTGCAGCCAACTGTAGCTGCTGTTAGCTCAATTTGTTAAACAGGCTGCCTTGACTGTGATCTCAGAGCACCAGGGGAGTGTTAGTGTTTGTACCACAGGCGTTTTGGACCACTGGGAAGACGATTACAGGTGCAGGGCGTAGGGTAGTGGAGCCGATGTCATGCTAGAACTGGAGCTGGGCCACCACACTCTGGGCTTCACGGCCTCTTCATAAACTCTGGGTGACATCACGATACCACGTCCATTTTTGTTTATAGTCTATGGTGAAGAGTAGCATAACAGCTTCACAACTGCTCTTCAGAAACCTGTGGGTGACGTCAACGATAGAAGGTCCATATTTGTACAGTCTATGGCGCAGCACAGTTTGTTCCACTGCACACACTATAATCAGTATTTCTTTCATCTTGTTTGTAATCGTGGACTCCATCTTCCACTGAACGGCCTTGTCTTTCCAAATACTAATGAGGTGTTCGACATCTTTGTCCAAAAATAGAGATAAAGCAGTAAAATGGTTGCTTCTGTTATGTTAGTTGAAGTTGTCCTTGTCGTGACGTGACAGTTTCCTTCTGCTTATCCGGGGTCGGATCATGTTGGCAGCAGGTTTAGCAGGACGTTTCAGACGTCCTTCTCGCCAGCAACACATTCCTGCTCCTGTGTGGGATTTCCAGGCTTCCCTCCAAAGAGTTCTGGGTCTCACCCGGGATATCTTCCCAGTTGGACATGTCCAGAACACCTCCAAAGGAAGGCGCCTAGGAGGCATCATGATCAGATGCCCGGACCACGTCAGCTGGTTCCTTTTACCACAAAGGAACAACGTCGATGACCATCCCTTCATTAAGTATCATCTAAACAGGGTTCAAATTTAGTTAAACTCATCGTTAAAGCTGACAGAGAACATGGAAAACCTTTATTACATCTTCCATTTCTTGAAGTTCCTGCAGTAGAAAAAGAGTTTTATGTTGTCTCTCTGACAATACACCTACCTTATTTTCGTTTTAATTAAAAGTTGTGACACTCCAGTAATAAAAGAGGAGGCTCCTCTGTGTTTAAGAGCGTGCACGAAACACTTTCTGCTCTATGCCAACTCTTTTGTAAGTGTGTGTACTGTATTTATGTGTGTGTGTGTGTATTTATTCCCCTCCCTCCTGCTGTCAAAAAATTCCATTAAAGCAGAGCTGATGTGTCAACAGCAACATCATAAGCGCAACAACAACTGGGGCTCTGGGTGGGGTGAAATACATGCAATCAAGAGAGAAATTTTACCCTTAAAAATGAGTTTTCTCGTTGATTTATGTGCCGCTCAACCAACAGTTCCTCTTAACTACAGAGTCCTGAAGGAAGCCAGAGCCAAAACCTCTCCTCAGCAGCATATCGGTGTCACCAAACTCTGCTCAGCTTTTTATGTATTTATGTATTTCTGAGGGCTCTGAATTCAAGATTTGAAGAATGAAATGAATCCTTCCCTCTTCTCCTCACACAGCAGGAAGGCTCCTGGTTCAAAACCCACCAGGCGTCTGGGATATTTCTGTGTTGAATTTGCATGCTCATCCCATCTTTGCATGGGTTTTCTTTGCATGAGTACTTCCACAGTCCAAAGACATGCAGGTTAACTGGTTAATTAATTAATTAATTAATTAATTGGTGAACTGGTGACTTGTCCAGGTCGTACCCTGCCTCTTGCCAAATATCGCCTGGGATCGGCATCTTTCATCTCATTATTTTGGTTTTGCAGTGCACAACTTTTATTGTTTGCGTATTACAGTTTCAACAGCCACATTTCTAGCCACAACGGGCCATGAAAAATGATAAAGGACTGACAAATTTAGCAGCTAGCTTGTGACCACAGTGGAGCATTTAGGAGCTTAAAATACAGATTTCCTGCAGGAGTTGGTGGAGCCCAAAGCTGAGCTAGAAGGAGAAAGAATATTCGACTTGGATAGAAAAAAAAATGTCTGATTTTGCTGCATATCTGCTGGATGTGTAAATAGCAATGACAGGAGAATGGAGATTGACATGGAGAATGACTTATCCTGTAGCAAGCCTCAAGTGGCCGATCGGAGAACTCCAGTTTTTGGCACTTGGGCACAGGTTTCACTTCACAGCCATGGAGGTTGCCGCTTGGTAAATAAGCAACTTTTTGCTAACATGTTTGCCAAATTAGCTTTATAAAGCGATAATACAGCAGTACTTTATTTTTTAACCTCCTTTGCTACAATCTGAAAAAAAGACAATGCAGCTTTAAAGTTGTATTTTGTGAGGTTATGTTGAACAAATAAACTGACTGCAGACACACACCCACACAGGTCACATGTTTACTGATTCAAGGTGTTCTCAGGACTGTGTGGGTGACTCCACGATATCTGTTAAAACAAGTTAGACCTTTATCGTTCCCATTGGCAGGTTGATTTTGCCCAAACTTGTGCCTTTACATCTTTCGCAGAGAATGAAACACCCCAACTAAGTTTAACCGAAGCAATCGGTAGTTTTCCTGTTCTTTTATTGTGGAAGTAATAAAAAGCAGCGGCCCCTGTGGGAACTATATGGTGACTAACACTGTGGAAAATGAAAGAGACTGTTGGATGAGTTGATTTCACACCATTGGGAACGTGTGCAAGTGAGAGAGAGAGAGAGAGAGAGAGAGAGAGAGAGAGAGAGAGAGAGAGAGAGAGAGAGAAAGCATTAAAGACATGAAGTGAAGATGTGGGGTTGAAGGTAAAATATGCTCAAGTGTGATGCGTGTGCACTGTTATATTACTACAGTGTGAAGTGTGACACTTTTAGCCACCAACATGTCAACTCCTGCTGGTGGTTGACAATTGGAATTAAATACATTTGGGAAAATAAACATAATACATTTACATACAGGTTTATTAAATGTGATCTAAGATGTTAAAAACCGCCTTTTCTGAGTCATTTCATGTCCCAGCTAGCTGAGCTAGGCTTGAGGGCTGGAGAGGTTTTATTGGTGCTGAGGTGCTCCGAGATGGTCAGAGTTGCAGTAACATCCTGTTGCCATAATGTCCGTCTGAGATTGTTGCAGTCATCAATGAAAGATGGTAATAAAAAAAGAGAAAGATGCCCACACCCTGTGAGTTTCAAGCTGTTTAAGAAAGACTGAAGAAGACCTAAAGGTATCAGGGTGTCATGGTTATGCTTGTTTTGTTGAGCCAAATAAATGATTAATTAAACAAACAAACCATAATCTGTTGACACTGATTACTGTCAGTAAACAGAACTTGTAGAACTGTTGTATAAATAATAATAAAGCAATATCGCACTCAAGGTCATGCTGTTATCATGAATATCAGCACGGCTGTGATTCGGTTGTAGGTACAAGGCTACAGACTGTTCAAATATTTATAAATGCCAACAAATTAATAATAAATGGTCTCTTATCATACCCACTTATGTCATAACTAGGTTAAGTTTGAACTTTCTGGATTTTGCGGCATCTCGCAGGTCAAAGACGCGTTCCAGCTGTCCCCATAATTCCCATAATGCACGGCTTTCCATCCCGGAATGTAAATACAGCACTTTTCCTACTGGACTATATGTACAGCACACCAGATGGTGTCCAGTTGTGGCTTATGTACATACTTAACATGTAATTTGTCTTCATGCATGTGTGTGTGTGTGTGTGTGCGTACTCAAATCTGAGTGTTTATACAATGGGGTGATATTATCAGAGCAATCTGATTGGTCAAACCTACATCCCAGCATTAGTGCTACCAATGCCTGTAATGCATGGCTAGTTTCATTTTATTGGCTGCTTTGTCAGCTCTTCCGATCAGCAATTGACCTTTTATTGTTAATATACATTAACACATATTTTTTTATTTATTATAAACAATTTCTGGCCTACTATGTGTGTGTCTCTCTGTGAGTCTTTCATTCATCCAGAAAGTAGTACCAAGTACTGTTTTGCAGTTAACAAATCGAACATCGTACTTTGATTTTCAAAGTACAAAACATTTTGTACATTTGTCCAGCTGAAAGATGAACGTTATGCAACCAAGACCAAGTGCTCCATCTGGAAAAATGCTGTAATTATCTCCACCCTCACTGATAATCTAAGAAAATAGTCTTAATATCTCTGAACATAAAGGTTGAATTCTTCCTAAAATCCTCATTGGATTGTGCTAGAAGTCAGAGATTATCTGACAGTATTTTGTGTGACTTGACTGCTAAGTACATAGACTCGCAGTGACAATACTGATCCAATCACATAAACATGAGCTACGATTAAACCTCGCGGGCAGCAAGTCTAATAACACAGAATGAGGCTCTGAAAGCCAAATGAAATATTGAACATTTCTGCATGAAAGCAAACCACGCTGAATTAAAGTAAACAGTGGGTTGGTTTGGACAGCAGACTGTAAAATGGTGAAAACATCTAATTCATGTGAAAGCCAAGGACATAAAAAAAAAAAAAAAAATTGAGTTCTCAATCCATCCATCATTATCTAACCTCCTGAATTTTACAGAAAAACCTAAAGCTATTACAGGATCATGGGTCCTACATCTGTTATGGCTACATAGGTTTTAATGGTAATTAAACATTATGTAAAGACTTTAGGGGCGAGGCACAGATGGTAATCACAAACTGGTTCATGCATGTACACACACATTATCATCCAGCAATGCATACTTTGCACACAAAAACACCAATGAACAGACATATACATGCTAATATGGTGTTTCAAAGGGAAACAAACAAACTTAAACGTTCCACATGGGAGATTCTGAAGCACTTTACATGTTAATGACATGTTTTAATCATGCTATTGCTAATGGGTGAACAGGTTGTAAGACCAAGCTAACATTTACTGCAAAGCATGTGAAACAGCATTGTGATATTGCGGTTTTAGTTGGCTAACGTTAGCTTGCTTGCTAATGCAGATCAATTGCTAGCTAGCTAACATAGCAAATTACTGCTGCTCAGTACTCAGAAAAAAAATGCATTTGCAATTTCATTACAACTGGGTAGAGACTTAGCTAAAGAGCTAAAAAGAAGGTTGTTTACAAGCTCTGTTTGGTTCACCATACAAGGAGAATGTCATCTGTAAAGAAGTACATACTAGCCAGTAAACTTAACTTAATAGATGAGCCTTTTATGACTTTTCTGGTTTCCAGTGAGCTGATTTACATGTACAAGACTCAGGACAGATTTTCTAAGATGATGTGACGTTTATATGCGCTTTACATGCAAACATTAGCTTGGAAATGATGTCCACTAAACCACAACAGCAAATTGGTTTGATACTGATAGGAATAATGGTCAGACATAAGCACGTGATGCATTTTTTAAGGTAGAATCAAATGAATGCCTGATGCAGCAAATGATACAAAGTGAACACAGTTCTACAGATGACGCACATCTTGGCTTACATAACTTTCAATTCAACGCAAGGTGAGGCAAGAAGTCCTTGGCTTTTATTCAGTGAAAACATAATCAACAATGAACAAGTGAAAGGAGGCAAATATATCCACAGTCTGTGTGCAAGTTTGTGTTGTACATTTTGTTCTAAAGAGTCCAAAAAAAACTTTTCTGTCAAGCAAACTACAAGGATAAACGCTCTTTGACATAAACACATATAAATATAAATATATAAATGTGTGTGCATACAGCTGTGTGTGTTCGTACAGGAATACGGATAATTTAATTTCTTTGTCTCTCTCCTCTATGGATTCAGTCTCTTAGGCTCCATTCGTCTTTCTCCCTTTGGTTTTCCACGTCTTTTCTTTCTACCTTCTCTTTCTCTTGCTTCTTTTTGTATTCTTGTTAATTTCTGACCCTCCTTTCCAGCCACTTTTGTCTCTTTTCCATCACTTTCTTATTCTTAGCCTTTTAGTAAAAATGTACTTCTTTGCAGATGACATTCTCCTTGTATGTGGAACCAAACAGAGCTTGTAAACAACATTTTTTTCTTTTCCTTAATGGAACTTGTGCTGAGATTTTTCCATTCTTTTCCAAGGGCAAGAATGAACATTGAGTCTCGGCTATGACAGAGAGGTTCACTGCCAGAATAATAAACTAGAAACATCCAGGAACATTACGTGTTATATTAAATTTTGCATTAAAGTAAGGTGAATTTTTTATTTTGTATGGTAGGTTTCTAATGTAAAAACGAGCTGTTCATGTCTAACTTGCAAGTATATAGTTTATCATAAAAATAATGTGAAAATAATAGTGTAAATTGTCTTGTGTGACACATAATTAAACCTAAAGATTCAGTACATCATTGGCCTTAGACACAGGTAGATTTATTGGTCTCCACCACTGACAGTATACAGAATGAACAGTGTATGCGTGATGTCACCTACAGGTTTCCGTAAGTTGTATAAAAATTCACCCTCAGTACAGTTGTCATGAACGGGGAAATTAGCTATAGAGACCAAAACTGTTTTTTGTACCAGGCTGTAAACATGTTTATTTCTGCTGTGAAGTTGGACCATTTAACATGGGGACTTATGGAGACTGACTCACTTCTGGAGCCAGTTTTTGGCACTTCTGCATAGACTTCACAGCCACGGAGGTTGCCTGTTGTCTCCACCAAGTGTGTTTTATTGTTCTATATACGATGATTTATATTCTTTCGTGAACTGTTGATCAGACTTCCTCTGGTTTGATGATTTTAAAGACTCAGTTTTGGGATGAGTGTTTACGTTGTAGCATCTTGTGAAAGACATATTAAAGGAAGTAAACTGACATGAAATTAAAGAATAAATAAGAATAAAGAATACAGACAGAGAGAGAAATGTAGTGAGAAGACATGACTTGTCTTTTTTGCCAGAACTGCTGTCAAGGTGCTCTTTGCCCTTGAGTAGGCAGCGACACACTCCTCCATCTCTCTTGCCTTCTCCTTCTCTCAATCCATCCATCCATCTCTCCTCATGCCTCCCAGTAAATTTTAAGTGGAGGAGAAGAACTGAAGAGCAGACACTGGAGGGGGGGAGTGACACATCTTGCTCTCTCCTCTCTTGCTCTTGATATTTATAACTCCATCCCATCCCCCCACCACCTCTTTTTCCTCCATCCTCACACTCACTTTCATCCTTTGCCATCGACCTGCCTCTTATGTGTGGTTTATATAGAAGATGTTTTGACAGCACGAGCAGTGTCTCGGGGCTAAAAGTCTTAACCTGTCTAAAAATTTTGGCACTTCTGAAGTATTAAAAAAAAGTCTTCAATCCATACAGGAAGGGTCAAAATTTTGAACCATGCACTGACAACCTGCAGCATCTGTTTACTCATGTGATAAGTTCAGTCTTAATTAGGTCCATAATAGACCATACACTGGTTTTCACCAAAGGTTTAATGTCTTAACAACTGTTGATTTGATTATCATAAAATATGAGAGATTTGTGGTCCCCTGAGGTTCAACCACACAGACTTTAGTCTTCTCAAGTGTTACTTTAGGGCTACCTGCAGGTTTCTTAGCTTTTAGTTTCATGTCTTAACAATTATTGAATTGATTGTTATAAAATATAGAGATTTGGGGTCCCCAGAAGTTGAACTCCACAGACTTTAGTCATTCCTTGACCTTTACTTTCGGGCTATCTCTATTTTATGGCTTTCAGTTTGATATCCTAACAACTATTGAATTGATTATCGTGAAATAAGAGATTTGTGGTCCCCTGAGGTTGAACCATACAGATTCCCAAGTCTTCCCAAGTTTTACTTTAAGGCTACCAGCAGTTTTTTTTTTTTAGTTTTTAGTTTAGTGTCTTAACAAATATTAAAGGGACTGTGATGAAATATAAAGATTTGTGGTCATCAGAGGTTGAACCCAACAGGCTTCAGTCATCCCCAGAATTTTACTACCAGTGGTTTCTTTTAGCTTTTAGTTTCATGTCTTATTGGATGGATTGTCATAAAATATAGAGATTTGTGGTCCCCAGATGTTGAACCCTACAGACTTTCGTCCCAAGTTTTAGTTTCATATTGCTAGAAGCTTTGAGAACATTGTAAAGTGTAATAAACCTGGTTCTTTGAAGAACTGAGAAACGATCATTTATGAAATTCACCACTGAGCTTGCATTAATAATCTAGTAAATAATGAATAATTACTCAATAAGTTACTTTACTTTTCAGTTTTGGGGTATTTAAAACATTGAATAAAACAACCAATTGCATAAATACAGAATATGCTGAGGGAAAAAAACTTTCTTGGCAAAACTACAGGAAAACTGAAACCAGCACATAGAAAGAGAAAGTAAGTTATGGTCACCTGAAGGTGCCAGTCCAGAGAGAAAATAAGATACATGCTGTTTACATTAATCATGGGTAGTAGGACAGTAATTAACAATCAAAGTGACACCAGTCATTACTGCAGTGTCCAAGAAATTCCATTTCCAATTGATTTGTTTTGCCAATTATAAATTGATGGAAGGTGCTTGGATTACGGTCACTGGTGTCATTATCTACCACATTTGCAGGTCATAGGGAACTGGTCGTGGTGGACGGAGGGTGTACAAGCTACAGGACGCTGGAAACTGTGGCTCACATCCGTCCACATCTTTTCTGTGGTTGAGTTCAGGAGAAAATGAGTTAAAAAAGAAGCTCACAAGCAGGAAAAAAAGAAGGTCGGACTGAAGAAAAGGGCAAAAAGAGTGAACCCAAGTGAAAAAATAGATAGGTGAAAAGGCCAATTAGATACAGAGGCTGAGAATGAATACTAGTAAAAAAAAGAAAGAAGACACTTGAACTGTAAAACCTGACACAATAATGAATAATGATAGCGGTATTGAATTGGCCTGGTAATGCACTGTGGGTGATAAGGAGGAGGTTAAAGGGACAGAATCCAGTAGAGAGGAGGAAAATAGATAAGAGAGAGAAGGAGTAAATGACGGGATTTGGAGTTATGGTTGAATGGAGGTGTCTGTGCACATGCGGCCATCACCATTCCCCTCACCTATTAACGTCAACATCCATCAGTACAGACCTGACCTCCACACCAATGTGTTTGGATATAAAGTACCTATGTTCCTACGTATGTGTGTGGTGTGTGTTTGGATGCCATCATAAATCGATCACCCTCCTGAAAAATAGTGCGTCCTTCAGCACTTGAAGCTAAAAGTGATGTATTTGATTCACTGCTATACGCTCTCAAACTGTATATCCTCAAGAGCGCGGCGTTAACCAATGAAAATAACTGCTGGAGTGTTGTACTGGATGGATCTGTACATAATCAGAGTTGGGTTATCTTTGGAAAAACGCTTCTTTTTTTTGTGCCAATTTTTAAATGACAAACCACAACATCTAGGGACCATCAACGACAGATGGCGTTTCTCAATGTACAAATTGTTCACGTCAACAGAATTAACTATAAATGGAACATTTCTGTGCCACTGCTAACCAGCTAAACATGACAGGATTGCTACATCGCTCAAGAAAAGAAGTTTTACCTGTGAACTACCGTGACTTTGCTACCAATTTGCAGTAGATCTTAGAGAAACACTGCTTGGGTTCAGTTTTTATCCACTTATTGACAAAGCATTTTTAATGAAAGCGTTTATATATCTGCAAAATGTGTGCAGAAATTGGTATTTTTGTGATTTAGTGCCTCACTCATCCCCCTAGTTTGTTCACTTTAGGGCTACCAGTGGGTTTTATAGCTTTTAGTTTAGATTGTATTGAAATAGAGATTTGTGGTCCCCTGAGGTTGAACCCTACAGACTTTAGTCTTCCCCCAAGTTTTAATGTCGGAACAACTATTGAATGGATGTGTATCTTAATGAAATTGGCGATCGCTTGTCTTTTACTTTAGCGCCACCAGCAATCCGGATTGGCTTCCTGACATTCATGGTTCTCAGAGAATGACTTTTCCTCTAGCACCATCATAACATTTGAGGTTTTATGTGAAATAAATAAACAACTATTGCACGGATTGCCATGAAACTTGGTACACATGTTCAGCTTCCCCTC
Source organism: Sciaenops ocellatus (assembly GCA_033000465.1). Lineage (NCBI taxonomy): Eukaryota > Metazoa > Chordata > Actinopteri > Sciaenidae > Sciaenops > Sciaenops ocellatus. The sequence continues at coordinate 4,740,258 of CP136875.1, forward strand.
AGGATGAATTATAATGGCTTTGGTGATCCTTTAAAAAGGAGTTCCACCATTTTTTACACATCAAAGTGTTTCCTTGGGGGAGTTACTACTGTATAAGTGAAAAATAAAGTTGTATGAAGACTTTTGGGCTCCAGAAGTAGCTCTGCAAAACCCAAGGGTAACTTGCCTCACTTGAGTCATGTTCTTACCTCACACCTCAAAGCTACATTAGCCGCTACTAGCATAACACACCCAAATCTCGAACTTAACTGGTGGGGACTGGGTAATATAGGCACCATGTTTTGACAAGATTTTCCTGCATTGATTTAATACTTTTTTACTGTCCATTGTATGTCCACTACTAGCTAACTAGCTAAAGCCGTATTATGTTTAGTGCTTTTTAGCAAATGTTAGCATACAAACATGCTAAACTCTTATGGTGATTAGCATCAGCATGTTAGCACTTAGCTCAAAGCACACAGATCTCTCAGTGAGGACTTCTCTTTCACCATTAACTTCCTCTCTTCCTTGTTTAAATCCCTTCATCCTCACTTTTCCTTTCCTTTTCCTCTTGCATCCTTCATCATTCTTTCCCTCCATCTCTCCACCCTTCCTTCCCTCTTAATAATCTCCTCCATCCCACCATTACACCTCCATCCTGCCTTCTCTTTGATGCCAGCCTCTCTCTTCAATTCATCAACTCCTTCCCCCTCTGAATCCATCACCCCTCCCTCCATCCCTCTCTCTAATTGGTCTCCTGAAGGTCTTGGACCATTAAGACCCTTCCAGACCTCACTAATTGCCCTTGACTGTGCTCGACCTAAAATCCTCCCGCAGCTTCAACTCCAGCTAATCAGGCGGAGAGAAAGATGACCGATGGCACCGAGAGGTCCTCATCGTGCTGAATGTTAAGAAGCCTTAAATGCACAATTTACTGAATAAATACACAAGTAAAGGGAAGACACACAAACACACACTGAAGCTCAAGACCGGCTCATATACAAACAAAGATGAGGCTATAAATAATCAGATAATGGAAAAATAACAACACACAAATTGAAGAACACATAATTAAAAGAGCAAACACACACACATGTACATGCACACACACACACAGGTGGGTGGAAATCAGGTCGCGAGCTGTAATCAGCGCTGATGGAAAGTCAGAGAGCAGAAAGGAGACGGTAGGAAGGAATGAAAGACGATGACTCGGAGAGAAAAACAGAAGAGCAGCGGCAGCAAACATCCTTATTTGAAAGAGATGAAGGAGCGACAGGGATGAAGTTTTACTTTTGATCATGTTGCGTGTCAGTTTCTCAACAGTCAACATCAAATATGTTCGCTCTGCAGGTATATAATTGGCCAAAGGTTTGCGGACACCTGCTGTCCATAGTTGCTGCCTTTGATCGTGTCTGTTTCATGTCTGGGCCTCACACATTGGTTTTCCCAGATTTATGTGAAAAAACTGCACTGATCTCCACCCCGTCCAACACCACTGGGATGAGCTGGAACACCCCCCAACATCCCCCAACGCAATAATGCTCTTCTGGCTGGTGGAATATTCACTTTGTTCAAGGGGTCCACATACTTTTGTTTTTGAGTACGTGACTACCAAGCGTCAACCTCCGTGGCTGTGAAGTGAAGTGCCAAAAAAACTGCAGTTCCTCAAATGTCCACTTGAGGCTGGCTCCAGAAGTGAGTCAGTCTCCATAAGTCCCCATGTTAAAATGTCCAACTTCACAGCAGAAATAAACATGTTTACAGCCTGGTACAAAAAACAGTTTTGGTCTCTATAGCTAATTTCCCTGTTCATGACAACTGTACTGAGGGTAAATTTTTATACAACTCACCTGTTCAAATTATATTAAGGCTTAAAGTTATGCAGGATTAAGAGCGTGGACGCTTTGATTGACAGGTGGGCATAGTTAAAGATGGCTTATTTGAGCAACCAGGCACCATTCAATCCTCCTCTGGTCCACCGATGATCCACGTCTTTGCGGATATTTAGATTAGCCGGGAAGACTGGACTGCCAAGATGGCGGCAGCCAGAGCCACAGCTTTTGAGCTTCAAAATGCATATATAGGCTACACTCAGTGGTACTGACGTGTTTATCGTCCAAAAATGATCTTTTCTGTCTCCTTAAGGACATATTTCAGAATAAAAGCCAACTGAACAAGAAACAAGTGAACAAAGACCTTTCAGTACTTGGTTATTCTGGACCTCATGTCGACGAATGCAGTTTGTTCAGCTGTTACGGAGATAACTGTTATATTATACAACAAGTAGTTCTGATTAAGCAATCTGATTGGTCAACTAGACAATTTGATTTATGTCCCAAAATATCTTGATTTTATATTTTACTTAAGTTGGTAATTGTTGTATAATCGCAATATTGCATTCAAGGGTGTGCTTTATTGTTATTATTGACACTTGTCGTGCCAATAATGACGTTAAAGCACACCCACTTGTGTTATATTGCTTATATGTGACTGCTGGAATCACGGTCACGTGATTCTTGTGCGTTTTAATAAAAGATGTGGCTAAACTGTGATAAAATGTTCTGTGAATTTGGTATTTCAAAGGTCAAGACTGGAGACAGACCTGTAACTGTCGTATTTACATTTGATTTCCTTCCTTATAGCGAATAAATGGTCACCTACATCTTGGCATTTCCAAGTTTTGGTCGTTTAAAGCCGTCTATTTAATCCGTTTGTTATCGAGGCATGTCTTTACGCTGAAAATGTCGCACATTTTCATTCCCTCAGATGTTCTTTCATGCGTGATATTTGGAATATTGCCACTCGTTGCGTCACATAAACCGCCACCAACACCGTCATCGCTGCTGCTGCTCCGCCAGCAAAGATTAGTCAGACAACAACTTCAAAATCATCCAATCACGTAAACGGATGAGTTCAACTCGCTGTCAGCTGTCGCTTCTCTTACTCTGTGTGTGTGTGTGTGTGTGTTCATGAATTTTATTTCCTCTCCCAGAGATTGCTTTGTGTCTCTGTGTCATCGCTGTCTATATCTGCGTTGTGGCACTTTTGATTTAATTGGCTTTTATTGGCACACACAATCCAGAATCCGCATCCAGTCTGTCTCCAATCACAGAATGGATGCAAATGCAAGGACGCAGCTTTACGTTACAATAATTCAAAAACACACAGAGTCGTCGCCATTGTCGTTGGACGTAACGCACCATGAAATTAAATACACAGTAAAATCAGTCTCCTTTCCTTGTGTGTGTTTTTGTGCATTTATTTTGTGTGCAGTATAAAGGGAGCGGAGGTCAATGAATTTTAACGGGTACGCAACACCTTCTTGTGTTGCGTACCCGTTAAAATTCGCTGATTTTTTCAAAGAAAGGATCCAGAGATTCAGATTTGTAAGAGCAGACCCGCCTGGTTAAACACTCCTTTGAACGTGTTTAATTCTGTCATACAGAGAATAAAGATGCTGAACAAAAAGAAGAGGGATGAGGTGACCTACACACACACACAGATGAGGTGATTAAACAGCGTTGATAAATCAGATTTGGCAGTTGTTTGTGTGCCCCCGAGGTAAGTAAACAACCAAGTTGGCTGATAAATCACTGTGTCACATTGTCCTCTGCATAATTCAACTTAAATGAGGCAGCACAAACACACACATGCGGTGCTGTAATTAGAGAACAATTATGGCTAATTACATGACCCAATACTGAAACCAAGATAATTAAGCAGTACTAGTCATAATAGTCAGTTATTACAGTTACACACATATTGCTAATATGTTTGATAATGTATTTTTATTTTCTAATTGTTATTTATAGAAGGAAATAAAGACTACTGGGACCACAAAAATCTAATTAGCCAACATGATATAGCTCCTACCTGCTAGTAAATCTAGCAGTTGTTAGCTGATATTACATTAGTAGCTTAGTCATGCTAATATTTGGTTAGCTTTCTCACCTGTTAGCCAATGAATAGCTTAATACTGCTAATATCAGATTAGTTCTTTTGGCTTGAAGTTAAACTGCAAGTGCAAAACTTTAGTCATGCTAACATTATATTAGCCTTGTGCTTTTAGCATTAAACGCTAATGCTAATATTAAATTATCTTAGAAAGTTAGATTAGAAAACTAATTTAATATTTGCATTACCATTAGCGTGCAAGTAGCTTCATTGTGCTAATATTAGCTTTCTGGCCTGTTAGCTTATGTTAGATTGCAAGTAGTGTAGTTGTACCCCGTTAGCTGCTGTTAAACTGCAAGTTGTTTAGTCATGCTGTTAGCTTTGTGCCTTGTTAATGTTAAATTGCAGGGAGCTTAACCAAGCTAATATGATGTTAGCTTTATGACCTGTTAGCTGACAACAGTAGCGCTGTTGTGCCCAGTTAGCTTAGCTTCTGTTAAACTACGAGTTGTTTAGTCATGCTATTAGCGAAAATCACATTAGCTTTCTGGCCTGTTAGCTTATGTTAGATTGCAAGTAGCGTAGTTGTGCCCCGTTAGCTGCTGTTGAACTGCAAGTTGTTTAGTCATTCAATCACTTAGCTTAACCATGCTAATATGATGTCAGCTTCATGCCCTGTTAGCTGATGTTAGCTGACAACAACAACAAAATATTCAAAGCCAACACTGAAACTAACCCATGACGTGAAGATCTCAACAAATTGTTGGAAGTTCAGTTATCATTGGATTGAAAATGTCCAAATTTATACTTCTTTTCTGAGCTCTTCTTTGAGAACACGATGTCTCAGTTTTGTGCCCAGTATATTTATGATGCTCCTCTACTAGAAGCTGCTATTTTAACTGCTGGCCCTGTTAGCTGATCCAGGCCAGGAAGGAGAATACATCATACTTTAAACCCTCCACCTGGGGCTGTAATATATTTAGTCTGGAAAGACCCCTAATTTGGATATACTGTATGTTTAACATGATTAAGTGTACAGCTTTTATCACATTAGCTCACTTTTATTCATTACTTTATTCATTAGAGAAAGAAAAACAACTGCAGAGTGGAGCAATAAAAGAAAGAAAACTAAATACAACATTCAAAGTCGTCCTTATTTTTCCACCCCGAGGCGAAGAACTGCTGCATGCATTTAAAGTTGTTTCACGCCTCCCTAAAAGATCACACCTTCAAAGGCTGGAAACAAAGGAAACATATTTGACTGCAGGACATGTTTGGTGCAAATAGTTGCTCATAAGTGAATAAACTTCCAAAGAAAAATGAGAAAAGCATTATCTGTGAAACCAAACAGATTACGCATCAGTGATTCACACAAATACTCCCACACACACTCACACACAAACATGACGGATAATGCGAGCGGGCTTGCATAGATAAATTCTTGCAAACACTATTATAGAATGCAAACGGTTGGCAAACATGAACAAATTGTCTCTCTCTCTCTGTCGCCGCCGTGGGAGCATCAAACTCAATATGGCTAAAAAGCTAGAGGTGACCCCGCCACGCAAGAACGAGAGAGCAAATTAAGAAGCGGCGAAGACGAGACGGATAGGTTGACGATCTCATCACAACGCGGGGACGACTCGGTAATCACGTAACGTTCATTACGGAGGCCTCCGTTAGCTCTGCTGCTGCTATTTTCTGCCCTCGTCTTCCCATGTCTATCATCGTTTACATTTCTTCGGTTTGGCTGACGTTCAGGGAGAGTTACCGTATTATTCAGACTAAGTGAGCACATAAGACGCTAATGTAAATGTCCAGCAAAGTTAAAAAGAGGTGAGATGAATGCCAGCTAAAGTCGAAATTGCCAGCCTGGCTGCCTGTTCTAGTGTTTTCAAGGCATTTTGTACCGCCGGTGAGAAGACAAGGAGGTTTTCAGGCTTTGTGCTGACTGGGGTGGACTGGTGTCGTGCCAGAACGGGAGCTGGGCAAGTGGGCAATGTAACCGGACATAAAGACAGGAGAAATACTCACATTTATTGATAAATGGCTTGAAATGAAGTTTTATTATACGACAGTTACTTCCGACAGTTTGATTGTAAGCCAATGACAGTAAAAAGTAAGCCCTCCTCCCGGTTAATATAAATATCGACAAAATCGTGGATCATCGGTGGACCTGAGGCATCCAAATGATGCCTGGTTGCTCAAACAAGCCATCTGTGATGACGCCTACATGTCAATCAAAGCGTCCACGCTCTTAATCCTGCATAACTTTAAGCCTTAATATAATTTGAACAGGTGAGTTGTATAAAAATTCACCCTCAGTACAGTTGTCATGAACGGGGAAATTAGCTATAGAGACCAAAACTGTTTTTTGTACCAGGCTGTAAACATGTTTATTTCTGCTGTGAAGTTGGACATTTTAACATGGGGACTTATGGAGACTGGCTCACTTCTGGAGCCAGCCTCAAGTGGACGTTTGAGGAACTGCAGTAATGTGCGTGTCCAAGATAATGTTTTTTCTCTCGAGCTCACTTCATCCCCTCTTTCTCTTTTTATCTAAGAAGGCAGAGGCTGACAGGCGGAGAGAAGCGTCTTTGTAGTGATGGGCATGACAATACTGGAGCCTTCACCTTCAATCCACCTCTTTAATACTGTGTGTCGTGTGTGTGTGTGGCACTTGATGGCTCCAGTGTCGTGAAGTTTTATTGTGTTGGGTCCCGTCACGTCAAGGAGGAGACGGGGGTGAGGGGGCGACGAGAGGAGGAGACGGAGGAGGAAAGAGAAGATGAATAATTTTGCGACCTTGCCGTCTTTTCTATGCCGTCCCTGTTGCTGCGTGGAAATCTGATAAAATATGACAAAAATAAAATGTTTTGATTTGTTTATTGATGAAAGCGCAATAGAAACAACATGAAAATAAACTCAAACTAAAGAAATAATAATAATTAAGGCGCTTTTTTTGATTCTCGTATGAAGATACGCACCATCAACTCTTTATTTTGCCCAGTGACTGCGTAATAAATCGTGTGTGAAGCCTCCGGTTCTAAGAAGTGCAGTTTTTCCAATAACCAGCAGGGGGCGACTACATTGCTTGTCAAAAGAAGTCAGATTGTATATATAACCTTATGAGAAAACGACCCTACTTTTCCTCATAATAGCTAGTTTCAAGTCTTCATGCGTTCATTTTGTAAATTATGGATTTCGAGTCAAATATACGATATAGTGGCCGCTATCATGGCATCTACTCGTGTTTTCAATGAGTCCATCCAGTGCAACACACTAGATCAAACTTTAAAATGAGGCAATGTTGATCAAATATGAATCAAAATGTTTTCAGAAACATAGTTCAGTGTACAGTTTATCTGTACTATAAGAACGTTTGTGACCAAGCTGCCAACCAAAATACTGCCATCTGAAGTATTGCAGACGCTGTACCGGACTGTTGTGGCGAAGAGGGAGCTGAACTCTCGATTTTCCAGTCCATCTATGTTCCAACCCTCACTTATAGTCAAGAGGTTTGGGTAGTGACCGAAAGAATGACATTGCGGATACAAGCAGCCGAAATGACCTGGTAAGGAGGTTCAGGTGTGTAGGCTGCATTCACAGTGTTGTTTAATGGGAAAACCGCTGAGTTTTCACTCACATGCTGAATTTGTACACCCTCGTAGCTGTGTAAGGACATTTGAAACAAATTCATCTAGCAAATATTAAAATATTTTTAGCACAGAATATAAATTATTGTGAAAAATTAAACAGTTTGTAGATGTCAAGACTGTGAATAGTTGCCAACTTTTTCAGGGTTGTTAGAGAATTTACAGCCCTATAAAATGATGTCTAGGAAACATTTCTCTGCCGGTCAGAGTTTCTCTTGACCTTGGACTTGATTCAGAAACTTTTTAGCACATACATTCGGAAACACTGAAAGTGCAGAGCGCTCATAAATGTGATGCCCTTAATGCTCGCCGCTGCCCTGACAACTTTCGTCGGGGGGCGAGGCAGATTAAGAGCTGAGACTTTGTATGGCTGTAAATCTCCTCCCGACAGCTTCGCCTGTTTTCCACGGCCGAGTGATTCGAAGCCAAAGCTCAACAACAACAAAAAAGAAAACACACCTGTATGATTTTAGCCTTTCAAAGATGAGACAATAAAGCAGCCTTCACCGAAAAATGCATTGGCGGGTTGTTGGGGAAAGCTGCGATGTCTCTACAAGGCGTTTCTGTGTGTGTGTTTGCTTTCTAGGTTACTCCTTTCAGAAGACACAAACACACAGAAAGTGGAGAAAGGAGATGTCGCCTTATACAGACATTGCAGCTTTTTCTAAGGTCAAAAGCAAAAGCAGCGCACACGAACACAAAGGTTCCCTCACGGTTGGGTTGCAGTCGCTGTTGACCGGCCTTGGCTGATTTTGTCTGCATGAAAATCGAATTCAACGGCGGTGATGAAAATGAGTCCACCTACTGTCCTCTTTCTGTTCAAGTCCATATTTAACAATGGGCGTCGAGTGGATCGATCCGAGGTCAGCAGGGGAGATGCGTTCGATAATTTATGCAAATGCCGTGGAGATGCTAAACCCCTTTTATCCCACTTTAACGGGACCTTTCTCCTTCCTCTTTTGTGCTCTATTGCTCCCGCTCGGCTTGATTTTTAAATTTTATTAGACCTTTTTGCATCATTGCAACAAAGAAGAAGAAGAAAAAAAAGACTTTGAGGTGGAGAAGAAAGAGGAAAGATGGTGCGCGTGGAGAGCCCTTGAGGGAGCTTCCACTCTTAAACAGAAACATTATTGGAGATTAAATAGAAAAGACACACTCGACACAACACTTTCTTCCTCTCTTTGCACACACACACACTTCCTGACACTTCCTTCATGTGCCTGCCTCTACTATAAAAACTACTTAAATTGAGTAAGGCTGACAAAACACCCGGACCCCCCTCTGGGGGAGGAGGAACCGAGGAGAGGCAGGAGTGAAGGGGAGGCGAGGAACTTTCGGTCATTTTAATTGCAAAGCTTGTTAGCCCCTTTTTCTCCGTCGTTAGCGCCTTATTAGCATGTCATTATAAAACCAGACGGTGTTTGACAGACAGCCTGGAGGCGAGCAATTACTCTGTGAGTATATGTGCATGTTCTGCAGACAGCCGCGTGTTTACTACATTTTACGATGAAGGTGCGAGCATCGATTGAGACGTCTTTGTGGGTTTCTTTTAGCAGCTTTCACTCCAACATACGGTCGTTCACATTCATGCAGCTGAAGTACATTTAATTAGGGAGTTTTCTCAGGGGCGCTTTAAGTGATTTTTAACGTAGAGAGTGCTTCTAGTTTTTCTTCCCCAATCAGATATTTCAGCTGAGTACAGGATCCACATTTTGCGACCTGCAATCTGTCACGTATAATGGACCGTGTTCACCTAGAATAACCACACGAATTTCTATTTTTTTCTATTTGGTGACACATGTCTGCCCTCTGCTTAAAAATATAGAGTGTGCAAGGAGAGCTAATTTGGGTTTAAGCACCCAGAAGCTATGCGGTGATGGGTTGTCAACTGTGTGTCCCAAAGTGAAATAGCCTGTATACGCTGATTAGCTTTATTTTTGGCAATCAGTAGCCCGTGAGGAGTGATTGTTGTGGCTGCCAATTAAGACCTGATAGGCGTACTTTAAGAGCGATGGGAGATAATCCAAGAAAACCCAGTAAGTGTTTCATCTGTCCTTGAGTTGCAGCCCCCGTCAGGACTGAGTGAAATTAATGGGAATGAGTGCAGTTTCTGTGCAGTCACATTTGCGGTAAAGATGGATAGTTTTTTTTGGATAAGTGGCAAATAATTGCAGTTTTGCTGTCTTTACTTGCCAAGACAAGAAGTATTATAACATGCCAGCAGGGTTGGACATTCTGACAGATACTGGAACAATGGTAATTTATGTAATTACCAACATTACACGAAGAAGGCTGTCAAAGTACTGCCAAAAACTACACCAGCACCATAGACAGTGTCATGGGAGTCCCAAACTTGTACCAGTGTCTTTAAGACCCAACCTGACAAAAACTGCCAGTTACAACCAAATCTGAGACCCCAATGAGACCTTAAGTTATATTTTTGCTTCATTACACTCTACGCTACACTCTTTTCCTATTCTCACTGTGCACTGCATATCTACTTGCAATACAAATAGGCCTGGACCCAATGCGAAAACTCTAACGAGCACTTAGCGCCACCAACGAGTGAAAATCTGTTGAGTCAAAGTTGTGTGAGGGGCTCAGACTGAGATCCGCCAATCTAGCCAAGTAAAATATCCGTACGAGTTCCAGTATTGGACTCGGACTTTACTGGCAAATTTCAGACCTGAAGCTGTACTTTTGATTTAACGTATCCATTACGGATCATTAGCTCATCAGGCTAATGCAACACATGGCAAGACTCTTTTGTTCTTTGCTGTTTTTGCACTGGCAAAGAGAAAATTGTCTAGACTTGAAATCCAATAATTTGTTGGGAACGGTTGGACTGCTCGGGCAGCTTATTTGATGTATTATTGAATTTAGTCCATTGAGTGTGTCCAACAGTGTGCTTCTTGTAGATTGATTCAATACTGCAGAACTCAAGTTTTTAGTTACTTTGACACAAAAATATGAGGAAATAAGGTTTAAAAATATTGATGTTACCCTTTAAGGTCAATAGAAGTTCGCCTCTTGGTCAGATAACATGATTTGAAAGGTGAATTGTGGTGAATAAATTGGTGCTACAAGTAAATTAGCACCATGGACATCACCACACGGAAATATAGGGATCCTCCCATTACCTACAGTAATATTATTAACTCTGATCTCTTGAATGTTCTTTTATTGTCGTTTGATTGTACCTCTGTGGTTGTACAGTTGATCCATGTGTTCACTATGTGAAGATTAAACAAAATTAACAAATCATCTGAGCGTGACTGAGCCATATGCGCGCACCACAGGATGTCCTCATTAATCAAGCGTGTCCCAGTGACCTCTGTTAAACCTCCACATGGTTGGGATCATAAGTGGCACTTGGGGCACAGTGGCAGTTGCCAGAAATACATCACACAAGCAGACCTTTGACTACTTCCAAATACTGCAAGTACCAGGGGATAAAAAGGCTGTTGCACATGATTAAAAGTTGTTAAAGTATAGATATGTCAAAAGTCAGAGGTTTTACACAATACTGCTGGACAAATGATACGTTTTAGCCGATTCCATGGCAAAGCATGTATCAAAAAGACTTGGAAATGTTGAATTCCTCAGATAGCTGAGTCAAGTCCCAGACATTAAATCCACTTACACACAGTTTATAGGAAATAACCATCTGAAGTGCTCTAAACCACAATTAAGCTGAGTACATGAAGAGGAGTGAAGTATCTCACTTTAACTTGATGACCGTGATGCCGACGCTTTGGCACCGCTGGCAGTGAAAGCACAGTACAGGGAGCAGAAATGGAACTTCATTCATATTTGAATCATGATTGAAAAGTTTTTGCTCACACACACACACACACACACAAATCCAAAAGCTCTCTGTTACCTGGCAACAGTAAAGTGTGATGTGTGTGCAGGTGATTGTGAGGTACCGCTAACAACCAAGGCCCGATGCTTTGATAGTCTAAGATATCATCACATGAAATACAGTAAATATTGTGTTCTTCTACTTCTGCTACCAAATCTCTGCTGTTAAACTATTTGTGTTGAAGGTGAAACAATCGAGAAATAACTTTTTATTTCGCTGATTAACCGGCTTTATCGATGCCGGCGCTCCCTCACTCTCATTCACTGTCCATGTCGCTCAACCACCGCTCACTTGCTCAAATCAAATTAACCTTTGTCGTGTCACTATTTTGCGATTAAATTGAGAGTCAGACTCGCAGCCGCACAACCCCCGCTCAAATCAATGGAAAACTCTGTGTTTTGACCGCATCACAGAATTTTGTCTAAAACCGGCCTTAGTGTCAGATAAACTACTTTAAAAACCCTTAAATACAAACACATAAAGGAGTTCAGATGTCAAAAGCACTCTGCTGCTGAAGCCATGTCTACTTCAAAGATGCATTAAGGCAAAGAAAATGATCAGTGTTCGTGACAGTTGTACTGAGGCGGGAGGGGAGAGAAAAAGCAATAGTCTGTCTCAAGTCTCCTTCTTAACCTTTCCTTTGTTTTGCAGCCACTTTTAGTTTAGAGTGCTCCTCTACAATCAGACGTCTGAGGGGTAAGTGCTAAAATAGAGCCATGATGTGACGGGACTGTTCATTCCTTTGTGGAAACAGCAAAGCAGAACAGAAACAGAAATCAATGCATGTATATATACACACACATACCTACTCACATGTACTTATATGCCCCAAAAAATGTAGCCAAACATACTGTACAGTAAACACTCATCCACAAAGCTGCATACTCTACTTTCCGTGAACCTATCTGTCAATATTTTATAGTAATTGTCATTTCATTTACCGTCAATGTCGTCCCATAGAGGGTTGTAATTGCCCAGCGTTTCAATCTCTCTGAGTACCAAATCGATTCATTCCATTAATACACTTAATACACAAAAAAACAACCTTGAACGGACCTTGAGTGGAGCCTGTTCATATAAATGAACATCATATCAAATCAGCGGCGTAACTACCGCTGAGGATGCTAATTCTGACCACATTAGTTTCCCTTTTCTTTATTCCTGGCAGCAGCCGAGAGAGAGAGCTTTGAAAAGGTGATAAGACCTTCACACCGCACAGAAAAAAACATAAATGTCATGCTTGATTTTACAACATATCCATCATTTAGCTACCTGGAAAGAAATACATTAAATAATCTGGTGCTAAGTTCAGGTAATTTATAGACAGATGCTTGGGTTGTGTTGGGTTTTTAAGCTGTTGGAGGAAAGTCAGGATATGTACAAGAGCCATAGACTGAACAAAACATGGACGCAGTATCTGTGACAGGTTTCTGAAGCTGGAAACAAATGCTTGTTTCCATCCACTACCATCATGACCAATATTAGCAGTTGGTTTAATGAGATGAGCAATAGGTGGTGCCAATTCTCCAGTCGGAAAACCACAAGGAAAGGGCGCAACAGGACGACGTAATTAAAAGAGTGCCAGCTGAAACAGATATGATGTAACCTTCCTCGCGTTCATACATGAAACAAACACAAATTCACACATTTTCAGTCACATTTACATCATGTGTAGAGTGTCATGGTAGCAACGAGGAGATGGAAAAAGCTGATCAGTCCTCTGACTTTAATGTTAGAAAACAGTGTTTTTATCTCCCCAAAGGCTGCCTCAAGCTAATGCCAATATTGTAGTCCAGCCTCTGTGGTCTCCTGGCTAATCTAAAAATTGTCAAAGACAGATCGCGGTTGGAACTGATGCTCAAACAAGCCATCTGTAACGGCACTTACCTGTCAATCAAAGCAACCATGCTTTTAATCCTGCATAACTTTAAGCCTTAATATAATCTGAACAGGTGAGTTGTATAAAAATTCACCCTCAGTACAGTTGTCATGAACGGGGAAATTAGCTATAGAGACCAAAACTGTTTTTTGTACCAGGCTGTAAACATGTTTATTTCTGCTGTGAAGTTGGACATTTTAACATGGGGACTTATGGAGACTGACTCACTTCTGGAGCCAGCCTCAAGTGGACGTTTGAGGAACTGCCACAGCCGCGGAGGTTGCCACTTGGCAAAGGCTCAGGCAATGGCCTTTAATAAATAAATATGAAATAAACCGGCAGTAAGTCAGAAAGTGTCGTTCAGCTCTGCACTCCCAACATGTGTATCAAATCACAGATCTGAAGGTAAATAAGTAGCTTAAAGAGTTTTCTGTCGTAGCACATTTTGGGGGTAGTTCACTGACTCACACACTTTTTTTTTTTTTTTATCAGATCAATTCTCACTTCATTATAGCTGATCCCTCCAGCTAAAACACACCCCAAGCACACACATTTTTCAGCCAGCGTGAAGAAGTAATTAAACTTAGTAGCTCCACTGTGCCGACAAAACAAATTGATTCTGACTTTAGCATCAAAGATGCGGTGAATACACCCACAACACTTGTGTGTAGTTGTATTTGTGTGTGTGTGTGCCGGACATAAACACATGCAAAGAACAGTTAAGTGAGGTTATCTGACCTTCACGCTCGGGTGGTAGACTGCAGAGAGAAGGAACGACGGAGGGAGAGAGAGAGAGAGAGGAAGACATGAAGCAAGGAGTGGAAAGGAAAGATCCTCCAGACCTGAAGGCTAGAGAGACTAATTAACTTGAGAGACATGACCTTTCTCTTCTCCTCCCTGAGAGAGAACATGTGTGTAGTCTGTAGTGTGTGCGTGTGTGTGTGTGCTTCGAATCAATACAAGGACATAGTCATCAAAGCCAGATGGACCCGGTACATCATGTCTCGTCGTCACATGTAAGCTCGAGGTAGCGAGGAGAATTCCCACAATCCCATTTTAAACTCTGATTGGCTCAAACATCATCTCAAAAAACATGTCTGCGAACATACGTGTGTGTGTGTGTGTGTGTTCTCGCTCTTCTACCTTTGTGAGGACCAATGTAATGACGTTAGGACCTTGAGAAATTAGGATATTTTTGGCCAGTTTGAGGACAGGTTTTCGGGTTAGGCAGATAAAAGGATACATTTTAGTACTTGTCAATAAAAACCACATACGTGCATATTTGTGGGTGTCAGACATGCTCTCCAAAAATGTCAGCGAGTAAGTGTTGAGAACTTCTCTAAATATCAGCAGGAGAACAAACAAACCGAGCTAATTAATGCTGCATCAAAGTTGGTCAGAGGCAGCAGCTTCCAGAGAGACCGAGCGAGTACGAGGCAACCCCCTTAAATAGACGCCATCGAGACCGAGTGGAGACAAAGGTGAGAAAGACTGAGGAAGTGAGGGCGAATCAAGCATCTGCTGGAGGGGAATGATTAGGAAATGTGCAGGAGGGGAAACATGAGTGTATTATACATACTGTGTGTGTGTGTGTGTTCATGCCCTCATGTGGGAGTTTTCCTGTTCATGGACAGATGGCGGCACACAACACTGAACGCTGGTGTTTCTGTGTCTGCAACCAGCTGTCAACATGCCTACAGCTTCTCTAAACTCTGTGAAGCAAGGTCACCGTCCGACTTTGGGCTGCGTGTGCTTGTGTGTGTGTGTGTGTGTGTGTTAGGATCTGGTTTATAAAATTCATGTTGCACACAGCTGAACCTAACCCCTGGATCCAACCGGGCACGGCTCTGTGACGTTGCAGACACTGTTTTTGGAGCGTTTCAGAAATGTTTTGTCCACCAGAGTTTGTTAACTTGCTCAGATTTGGTCATTTTTCTTTGGCTAGACGTGACTGGATGCATCTGAAAGGCGCTGATGGGATGACAATCATTGACTAGAACTGCAATCAGCTCCAGCACAGCCAGAACACACCGCAGCCATGCCTGATGGGATTGAGCCATATTTTTACCACAAAAAGGAGAAGCTGTATGTCACTCACCTTTGCTGAATGCTGTTTTGATCTTCACAAACTGCCTTTTGTTGCATTCACTTGTGCGTTGGATGGACGTTCTTCAGGTTTGAGGTCTGAAACAGGAAGAAAACATTCTTGAATTTGACTTAATATGTGTGTAAAAAACGTAATATTTAGTGTGCAGTATTAAATCACAAATATCCAAAGTTAATTTTCTTCTTCAATCACCAGCATTCATGCATGGACTTCCAATATAGTTCTGAGGTATTTTCATTAAGGAAGTTAAGACTCCCTGTAGGCCTGTCAGCTTTTTCCTCTGCATACTATTAAGAATGACTAGTATCACCAAAAATATATCAAAAATGCTTTGTGGATGGCAGTGGTGCTCGGTCCATCACTTTGGTGCCTTACTTCATGGACTGCCATCGAGTTTTGTACAAATAGTCACTGTTTCCCAGAAACTTTGATGATCACCTGTCCGTACCTCTGGCACCACTAGCAGAACATTTAACACTGAACACTGATCACACACATTCCTGCTCCCCACAGGATGAATTACAATAACTTTGGCAAATCAGTGTCATTTTATGTGGCACCTTTATCAGGTCGTAATCTTCATAAAATTTCTGCTAAACTTTGACCAAATACCAATATTTACACTAAAACACCTGCCATGGTCAGGCCCCTAACTATATAGCCAATGTCTTAACCCCATACGAACCAGTTTGCAACCATAGACGGGTCATCGGACGAGTCACTTCTGGCTGTTCCAAAGTCAAGGTTTAATATTAAAGGTGACCACGTCTTGTGGTTGACTTTGAAACGACTTGCCCTTGGAGGTTTGTGCACAAGAGGAGGTTTCAGTGTTAAAGTATTGGTGTTGGTCATTGCATAGAGTTCTGGTATTGGCTAAAATGTCAGGCCTGTGCTGTACTCTTGTTTCAACGGTGCAAATTGTCCATATTTACAACTCATTTCCCTCTCAAACCATTTGCAGCTATTCATTTCTGTTCAGTACTATAAAGAGCCTCCCACAGACTGAGGTAATCCATCACAGTAAACATGAAGCCTTCATTTAGTTTTGTCAAACTGCTGCTTTTATTGTTACTTCATTATCCCCAAGTTGAATTTCTTCTTACGAGCGAGCTTGTTATTTCACATTCCACTTACTGTCAGTCACCTGACAGAATAATCCATCGCGAGCACGTCGCCTCACAAACTTTATTGTCTCTTTATAGAGCGCCTTTGTTAATGTTGTCATCGCTTCATTTCAAGCAAGATTTAACACTGTAAAGTTGGTTTAAAAATTGAATGTATCAACACGTAACATCTATTCCAAAGGGATTAATGGAGATGTAAACCTAAAGCCTGTAAACTGAACTGAATGGTATACACAGCTATATAATCTAATCTAACAGAGTGTCAATTTAAAAAATTGCTTTCATTGTTCCAGAGGTCGGCTGGCTGATGCTTACGATGAGGATTTGTTTAATGCTACTGCAGCTACCCCTACAACACGCAATAAACCATATTCATAAACTGCTTATAAACTTGCCAATAATATGTACAATAAAACTCTGCATCAGTAGTTGTGTGTTCGAGACAATATTTAAGTTTTCAACCATGCAAGCTTGAGCTACATTTACATACATAACATACATCTGTGGGGCTGTCCTTAGGAACTGCAGTATTTTGAGCTAAATGCTGAAGTAGCATGCTAACAATGCTAACATGCTGATGGCAAATGGGTATGACGTTTCCCCATGTCCCCCAGCTTAATTGCTAATTGGCAATAAACACAAAATGCAGCTAATGACCTAAAAACAAGAAATGATAGAATGCAAACGACCATAGAAAGAAATTTTAAACCATGTGGACGGTTACGACGGATACAAGTTAGCACTGTTTCATAGTACAAAGAGTAATTATATAGTAAATATATAGATATAAATTACAGAAACAAGAGTGAACAATAACAGTTTCCAATGGTGGTCCAGAAGAAGGGGATCAGATTCACTCCAAACAACAAATGCGATTGATAAAGTCAGGAAACTTTCTCCTCTGGGGACCATGAATGTACAAGCAGTTGTTGAGATATTTCAGACTGGGCTGAACCAACGGACAGGTCAACAGACCAACATTTCCATCCCTGGAACCACCCCAGACAAACTTTTACAGCTGCAAAAAAAAAACTTAAATAAGTTTAAATTGTAAGTCTGAAAATGTGTCTCAACTCTGTTTCCTAGAAATTATGTTTGAATGTTTTAAAACTGGTTCCATAATTACATTATGATGACATTATGATTCATGTATGGATCGTATTCACAGGCAACGTTTCTTTGAGTGAAGGAAAGACTACATTTACGCAACATGTGCATTCACAAGGAGTTATTTCAGGCGTACAGACTACAGGACTGTGACACCACTGTGAGTCCTGGGTTCACGTCCAGACTCAGGTCTCTGGTTTGCTGTAGTCATGAGAAGATGATACATTTACTGATATGATGCGACTTTCCAAGTAAGCTAATGAACAAGTTAATATGCTTGCTTGTAAATTCAGTTTGTGTTCAAAAACTGTGGCGCAGCTTTATTTAAGATAAGATAAGATAGACTTAATTTGTCACAGCAGCTCGTATACACAAGGTTGATAAGAAATGACTCTTTCTTTTTTAATATAAATGTGCATAATGTGTTGCTATGTATGACAACATTTCCTCATTATGTTCACAGAAAATGCAACTGCAAATTTGTATAGAAACATCATGTCTAGGACTTTGTGACTGCTCAGAACTAAGAATTTATTAGCCAGATAAAAAAAGAAATACTTCTCATTACTTAAAAGCACAAAAGCAACAAAAACTGAGTTTGTCCTATTTGGGAGTTTGTGCATTCATGAGGACACACACAGCTGAAAAACAACATATATTGATTCCCTCTCCTGCCGGCTCTCTCTTCTTTTTTTTTCATTTAATTGTCGAAGGCAACACTGAAACTGAGAAAACCCAGCCGAGATCCCTCAGGGCAGCCACCTTGGACCT
This sequence comes from Sciaenops ocellatus, assembly GCA_033000465.1. NCBI lineage: Eukaryota > Metazoa > Chordata > Actinopteri > Sciaenidae > Sciaenops > Sciaenops ocellatus. The sequence goes on from CP136875.1 coordinate 4,758,640, forward strand.
GCACTATTATTCCAATAAGCCACCATCACGAGTAGCCAATATGAGGGGAACAAGGGTCGAGACCACTGCAGCAGACATTCGGAATAAAATATATTGCAGTGACTGTCACATTTGAGGTGTTGTGAGTATAGATTTCCAAGTTTTTCCCACTTTTTCTTCTATCTGGGGAAATATAAACCCGCTTGTCATTCACACAGTAACACGCCCGGATACTGAAAAGTTTACATATGAAGAAAAAGGTTTGTTAATTTGCCGGCTAATTAGATCCCCTGTTGCCACCAGAGTTGCCAAAGCTGCTTTTTTTTTTTTTGGAAGCCAATCAAAAAGCTCTCTTGAAACAGTAATAAACACAAGACGTTCCTTAATCTTTGAAAAGCTTCAACACCCTTGGACTTGTTACATTGAAAAGCAAAAGCAACACTTCTCGATCTGTAAATTATCTAACTTGATTTAATTTAGCAAATTATTAAAATGTGATTAGTCTGAAGTCAAAACTAAACACTTGCTGCTGAGTAAACACGGCCTGCAGCCTCAGCGCCTCTTGAGAGAATAACAGCTTAATTTATAATATATTACATAATTCAATTATAGAAACCTGAGTTCAGCTCGGGGTCCGTGTTGCATAATAGATGCACGTTGGCTTCCAGGAAATTAAAGGAGCATGCTAATGTTTTATAAAAGCATGTATGACGGTGATGTAAAAGATAAGATTATAGATCCCACACCGTAGAAATTCACTTGTTTGAGCAGCTCGTATACTCAATATGAAGAAATTGGTCTTTGCCTGTGCGCTCTTACAACTTGTAAGCCGTTCATTCAGTCACGTCTCTGTGATGCTATGCTCTTGATACTCTCTCTGTAGCCTGGTTAACACCGTTAGCTCCTCCATCTTATAGGGTAGAGATCTTACGTTCCCCACCATAACAGACGTGGTTTGTACCGTCTTTTCGTGCCTAGATCCAGCACTCATCCCTGTCTCCTTTGCCTTGCTTCAACATTGATGTCCAGTCTTTCCACAGAGAGTATGCAAGCTCTGCCTAGTGCTAACAGGTGTTCTCAAGTGTAAACAAGGGAGCTGTGGCTATTTTTGAATGGGTCACCCAATGTATCATGAACATTGAAAGTAAAAGACGCATGAGTGGCGTCACCTACAGGTGTCTGAAGCACCATTTTGAACTTCAAAACATGCGGTGCCATGTTGGCTGTACAACCTCTTCAGCTTTCCGGCTAATCTAAGTACAGTTGGCATGAATGGGGAAATTAGCTACAGAGACTAAAACCGTTCGCACGTTGGGCATTTTAATACATGCATTTATGGGGGCTGAAATGTTCTGTAGCCAGCTTCAAACGGCCGCTCAAGGGCTTACAGTTTTTGGCACTTCATAGCCACAGAGGTTTCCACTTCATCATGAAGCTGTCTGTGTAAGAGAAAAGGCAAAAAATCTAATCTCAATATTTCCAAGTCCATGTTTGCCCACCAATCAGATGGAGATTGGTGTCGAAACAACATGAAAAAAGTACTAAAAACACAGATACTTTCACATAGTATCTTCTCAGCCTCGGTTGATTTCTTGTTATTTCAATACACCATGAAAATCTACTTGCAGAGACTTGCTTGTAGAAAGGTAATCCATCACAATGAATATTTAAATAGCTTTTTCCTCAAGGTTACTTTATCACTGCAGATGAAAGCAGTGCCTGCATCGAAAAGTCTGAAAGTGTGGGGCATTTTGTAATATAGGGTTTTGAATCTTGTGTCTGTACATTCTTTTGACCAAAGACTGAATGATGTTAAAGATTTTTCAGAACATCTGTACTTGTAGATTCATGACAACACTTTCATCTACTAACTTTTAGTGGAGTTTCAGTGAACTTATGAGGCTGCAAATTTCAGATCCAGGACATGATCTCCATGCACGCACAGTTCAACAGTCAGTAAACCAGTTGTGCAGACGTTAGCTGTAAGCTAGCTAGCAATGAAGCTATATCTAGCTCAGAATGAATGAATGTACTTTTTCTTCCACCCGGCCAATCTAAATATCGGCAAAGACGTGGATCATCTGTGGGCCTGAGGCGGGCCAAATGAGGCCTGGATGCTCTAATAAGCCATCTGTAATGGCACTTACCTATCTCTCAAAGTGTCCACGCTCTTAATTCTGCATAACTTTAAGCCTTAAAATAATCTGAACAGGTGAGTTGTATAAAAATTCACCCTCAGTACAGTTGTCATAAACGGGGAAATTAGCTATAGAGACCAAAACTGTTTTTTGTACCAGGCTGTAAACATGTTTATTTCTGCTGTGAAGTTGGACATTTTAACATGGGGACTTATGGAGACTGACTCACTTCTGGAGCCAGCCTCAAGTGGACGTTTGAGGAACTGCAGTTTTTGGCACTTTTACCTGAGGTTGTAGAGGCTGATGGAGTTTAATTTCATTAATATGCAGCTCAGAAACTAAAGTAATGAACCAATTAAAGTTTTGACTTGCTGATGGCGAAAGACGTCAGTGGACCACCAGTTATTAAGACTGCAGCAGGGATCCTCCCCTGGGTGGTTCTAGTGTTAAGGTGATGGAGGTGATGCATTGCCTTGCAATTTATCCAAACATTGCTGAGACATTTGACTCAAAATCATTAAAGTTGTTGGGATTCGCTGCACAAACCTTTGTGACGATCCATCAAACAGTTGGACCAAAGTAGCTAAACACACAAAAGGTCTCTTATCTAAATAACAGCAGCGGTGTTAAAGATGTTACAGGACAGACTGTTGGAGGGATATTAAATCATCCAGGCATCACAGGAGGATGTTTGTGCGTAAATACATCTCTAGATAACACCTCTCTGACAGCAGTAGCAATTAAAGCAACAATACAGTCAGGATGTGCAGTATAGAGCCACCACTCATTATACATGCTATCGAAGTGTTGATGAGAATGTCAAAGCATACACACTGCGATAACACACTGGACTGTGGACATTATCTTTCTGCAGCATTGGAGTAGACACGGCGGACGAGGAATATGTGTGAGCAGAGGCTGGAGAGAAACATCGAAACACAAAAGAGAGCAAAGAAATGCAGTTTTGTAACGATATGCTGCAACATCAGATGGGAAGGAAGATAGATTGTTGCCAAGAGCGGACAGACTCGAGGAGATGGAGGCTGAAAAACAGATGGGACCCACACACACACACTTAGAGACTTACTTCCCACGTATAGGAAATACTTCTTTACAAAGCTACACTGTATAATACATTAAAAACCACACACACTGTACCGCAAGCCGTTTATTCCGCTCAAGCAGCTTCCTCCTGATTGCCTTGCTCATTCCTCTCTTCAGGGATCTCTTCTCTCTAAACATGTAGTTTAAGTCATCAATGCATAATCAATACTTTGCCTGTACACACACACACAGGAAGGAGGGAATATTATTGGCGATCAATACCGACATCTTGGTTAACCCCTAAAGGATCAGCGTTTCCTGTTGTGAAGCTCAAAGAGTCCTTCGCCCAGCAAAATTAAACCATGTTTAATACAACAAATCGATACTTGACGTCTTTACATGCTCTACATTTCATCAAAATGCTTAGTCATGATTAAAAGTTACAAGATCAGATGTTGTAGTGGACTCACTCCACATCAATCACCGAACTAATCGATTTCGCCGAGCGCCACGAGCCGTTTTAGCGTCCGCTGAAATGCCGAGTCATGATTTTAAACAGCTTTAAAGAAAAAGGTGACTAAGCAAAAACCACCCTGGTTTTTTACAACCACATAAATATGAATCACTTAAGGTAATGTAAAGAAAGGGCTTCATTAGTGACTGAGCTCGGCCTGAAAACTAACGACCTGCCACTTCCTGTGCCAAGAAGTATGATTCCATTTCTACAAAATAAAAGTCTTGGCGAACTGGTTCATTTCTGAAAAGTCCATCTTCAGCCTGCTCTGAATGGATACACAACACACTGTGGAACCAAGTGGAAGTGTCAAAAGCTGCAGTTCCTCAAATGTCCACTTGAGCCTGGCTCCAGAAGTGAGTCAACCTCCATAAGCCCCCACGTTAAAATGTCCAACTTCACAGCAGAAGTAAACATGTTCTTACGCTAAAAATTTTACGGTATAACCTTTTCTAATATTACAGTAAAAGGACATTAGTACTGTTGAGTTCTTGATGAGGTTGGCGTTTTATTCCACATTTTAAAATGTCTGTAGATTTTTTTTTGTGAAAAACTGCTAAACCATGACAGTAAACGACTGTAAAACATGCCATTAAATATTACAGTGTTTTGCTTTATAATTAACAGTCCCCAACATAAAATACGACTGTAAAAAAGACTGACAGCTGTGGTTGCCAGAATTTTACCGTAAAAAATATGGTACAACTCTTGCTAATATTATAGTAAAAAGATATTAGTACTGCTGCTTTCACCATAAAATCTACAGATATTTTTTTACAGTAGGCTTAGACTGCCTGGGGCCTTCCCATGATGCACTGAGCTCCTCTCTTCTTCTCTCCCTCTCCAGCTGGATGCATTCATGTCCCATTAATGCATGCTACTAACTTGATTCTTCCCCTGAGTTTTTCTGCTTTCTCGTCTCGCAGATTCTCGTGGATGGTGGCTACGCCGAGATCGGGGATTGTGGTCTAGCCTGCTGCTGCTTGTCGTCCACTACAAACATTATCATTATTGTTGTTGTTGTTGTTGTTATTAATATTAACTGCTTTTGGCAGATGTCCGCCCACCAATGGTCCGGTTTCTGCTCGAGGTTTCTGCCTGTTAAAAGGAAGTTTTTCCTTGCCAGTGTCACCAAGTACTTGGTCATGGTGGAAATTATTGGGTCTCTGCACACTGTATTATAAAGTGTCATGAGGTAAATTTGAATTGAAATTTGTTCGATATCTCTTTAATTTACGGTGCAGGAGAGCAACAAGCACAAGCTGACACACACACACACACACACACACACACACACGTTTCTTTGTTGAGCTTTTGATTGTCATGCAGCACAAGTGTGACAGACATTAAGTGTCAGCCCATTATTCCTCCCTCTCTCTGTGTCGCCTCTCTCCTCTTTGTCACAGCTCTTCCTCCTTCTATCTTCTACCTTTTCTCTCCTGCAGCCTCCTCACTGACTCTATCTCTCCCTGCCTTCCCTCCAACTCCATTATTTCTGCATTAAAATCCAGGATGACCCATGTAATTGCCTCCAATGACTGGATCCTAATGAAAGAAGAAAACACATCACATTAAGGGTTGTGTGTGTGTGTGTGTGTGTGTGTGTGTCTGCATGTCAAGCTGCCGGGCCTTGACCAAAGCAGATAATATTTTCTGTCAGACCTGCCTGTTACACCCTTTAAACCGGCATCTGTGTGTGCCAGCCTGCTAGAGCCTTGACCAGCACAGATAATATTCTCTCAGACTCTCTCAGTCGTTCCACCCTTTAAACCCGGCTGCGTGTGCGGCTGTGTTTGTGTGACTCAAATTGCATTCACAGACATGCATAAATAAGCCCAAAAGTGCAGTGTGTGAGTCATTTGATGGCAGGTGAGAGGGCATTCAGGCATACTACATGTGGGTGTATGCATGCATGCATTTGAGTGTGTGTGTGTGTGTGTGTGTGTGTGTGAGAGAGAGAAAATGAAGAAGAGAGCAGCGGGCAGAGAGACATTTGTTAAACAGACATGTCCTATAGATGCATCAAAATTCTTGTATCGACTCACAATCATGCACAATAAAGAGGCTTTCTCTTTGATTTGAAGGTTGGAGATTTGACGGGATGGCGGCTACAGTAGCTGCACAGTACTGTTTTATCCTGAACGGGACCGGACACATTCACTGCAGCCGTTCAGCCTCGCATTAAAGCTGCTGTAAAAAAAAAAAAAACAGCCGAGCTCCGTATCCAATTTTATGAATGTTTCATTCTTTCACCAAATGAGCTGTTACGAGATTTAGGCAATTTGTCTCCGATATGAGGCTCGGGCGTGAGCAAACGACAAGCAACAAATAAAAATGATATATTATCTTCAGCATGGAGTGTGTGTGCACGCACCCCGACTAAAACACTGTGATTTGTCTGAAGGTGAGCAGGATTGCAGCTCATCAGTTTTGTGAACTGAGAGCAGGAAGAAATGCAACCTGAGCAAAGATCAACGTGTAGTAAACAAACACCTTTAAAGGCCATAAATGATGTCTGTTGATGTCAGCTTTTGTACACTGTGTAGAAATTGGTATTCCTGTGATTTAGTGCCCGCTGTTTCGGGGTGGAATCCCACTGTGGACAGCAAGGTCAGCAACAGCAGACATAGCAGCCAGCTAATATTACTTACTAGTCCAACAGCAGTCAGCCCAGCTCGGCGTCTGTCTTTCAGCCTTTTATTTCACCAAGCTCTCACCAGCGACTAAGCTGTTGGGCCCGGTTACATTGCCCGCTTGCCCAGCTCCTGTTCTGTCACGACACTGGCTCAGCTCCCCGTCAGCATTCACTCTGGGCCTGAAAAATCTCCTCTTCTTCCCAGTGGTCCAAAACTCCTGTGGTACAAACACTAACACTGCACCGATGCTCTGAGCTCACAGTCTGGGCAGTCCTGCTAACAAACTGAGCTAACAGCAGCTACAGTTGGCAGCAGTTTACTTCACAGTCCATCAGGAAACTCTGTAAATCACAGAGAGTTGAAGAAGCTCATCCTGCCAATGCTAATGGTGGTGCACCTCTATACCTACTTCATTGAGTCCATCCTCACCTCCTCCATCACCATCTGGTAAGCTGCTGCCATCGGCAAGGACGAGGGCAGAGTGAAGAGTATCATTCGCTCCAGCGAGGAGGTGATATGCTGCAATCTGCCATCCCTCCAGGACCATGAGAAGTGGAGGTACCAGCCCGATCACAAACTTTTTGAGACGCCGAGAACATCCTCTGACTGACTTTGTCTGACTGACTTTTGTCCATGGACCAAACGTCGTGGAATAGTGTTATGTTTTATCCATAAGCACAGTAAGGTTTGGCAAGTTGATAAAGAACAGATCAGAAAATGTTTTGGAATTCATGATCATCTAGTCTAGCTCATCAATTCAAGAGAACTCTTACGAGTGAGGAGGAGAAGGGCAAGTCTTCCTCGAGGGGGGAAAACACTGCATGTTAAATTAAGAAGAAGGACTGAGATTGACAGAGCTGCAGTCCAATTAAACTATAAAGATACTTTAGGGACATTGCACCACTGCAGCAAATACAGTAAAGCTCATTAGGATTTAAAAACAGAGCCGTGATACTTGGTACTTAGAGATAGAGAGTTAAAGTGAATAAAAGATATTAAAGAAAGGTCATGAAGGAAATGTCCTTCCAATTTCTTTGGGTCGGGTCGTGGTGGCAGCAGGTTTAGCAAAGTGTTCCAGACGTCCTTCTCCCCAGCAACATATTCCAGCTCCTCCTGGGGGATCCCTGAGGCGTTCCCAGGCTATATATAGTCCCTCTGGTGAGTTCTGGGTCTGCCCCGGGATCTCCTACCAGTTTGACGTGCAGGGAACACCTCCAAAGGAAGGCGTCCAAGAGCCACCTCAGCTGGCTCCTTTCGACGAGCTCCCTCCGGATGTCCGAGTTCCTCACCCTATCTTAAAGTATGAGTTCAGCCACCCGGTGGAGGAAGTTCATTTCAGCTGCTTGTATCCGCGATTCTTTTGGGCACTACCCAAAACTCATGACCATAGTTGAAAGTTGGAACGTAGACGGACTGGAAAAATCAAGAGCTTTGCCTTCCGACTCAGCTCCATCAAGCCGCCGGTCCATCTCACACTCCATTTTCCCATCACTCGTGAACAAGACGCAGAGATACTTGAGAAAAGTAAATGTATTTTACTTATTTTCACAAAATACATTAAACCTCTTACAAAAAGTCTCTTGCACTTCACTGTTCTTCACTTCACTTCCGCGCTTTTATCCTCTCTGGGGGTTGCGGAGAGAAATTAATACTCTCCTCATCTTTGCTTCTTCAGCCATTCTAGCATCAAGTTTTCCATCTTCCTCTTGGTATGGATGTAAAGCACCAGTCTATCTTATTGATCCCTCCCTGTCCAAACTTAATTTTCATGCTTTCTGTCTCATCACTGCCTTCATCCGTCTTTCCGTACTTTAAGAGAAGAAATTCTCAAAGCACATACTTAAATCTTCCCCCATCCTTCTTCCTCTTTCACCCACATTTTCTTTCCCCTTCATCCATAAATCCCTTTTTTTTATTTTCATATCACTTTCTCTCACACTTGACACCTCTAAATCTCTCTTCTTCATTCTCCCATTTGTAATTTCTGGTACTTTCCTGCTGTTAATCTCTTGCTGTCCTTAAAACTTCCTCCGGTCCACTTTCCCTCTGTTGTTTGGTCCCTTCACTCCATTTCCTCTCCCTATATCTCCCTTCTCCATCCTAAAAATTGTCCTGTCATTTCTCCACCACATTGCTTGAGCCGTTTTTTGTGGGTTTATCGCTGCATCTTCCCCGTGTCACCTTCCCCCGAGCAAGCGAGCAAACAGTCGTGGTTCATCTTTTGTGTCCAACCGCAAAAGTATTGGAGTGTAGTAATCATAACAGTAAATAATACACGAAGGATATTCAGTGCTTATTTCAAAGAATGCATGAAATGTGTGGGGGGTTTTATTTTATGTGCCGACTCGTCCCTCTCTCATCTTATCATCCATACACAGCCTCAGCAATAATCTCGCATCGCATAGTTTCATTTCAGTGATTTTTACGCAGCCATATTTCTTCTCTGACACGTTGTTCTATCAAAGAACGCTCTACAAGCGGACTGTCACGTCCCACACGGCACAAACAAAATGGTCAGTATTTGACTTTGTCGAACACGTCAGGTGCTCCCTCCATGCATCACCTCCCTGTTCAAATAAAAAGGTGTTTGGAACGCAGCCCATCTTCCTCGTCACACAAACATCGTCTCCATTCTCTGTCTTGGTCTGCAGACTCACAATGACTGGAGTCAAAATGAGTCAAAACAGTTTGAAGAGTTTTGTGTGAGTAACGCCGTGGCCATCTGCCATTTGCTAAAATGCATGCTGGCACAGATAGCGAAAGGTTTGCTAATGATCGTTGACTGGACTGATGCTTGTGAGTATTTGTGCTTCTTGGGTGACACAATCATACCTCAAAAGCTTTGATAATTGTTGGTCAACAGATGACAGCATGTAGAAAAGAGCTCAAATTTAGTGAGGACTGATGACAAACAACAAGTTGTCTTGATGAAACCAGTGAGTTACTATACACAGCCAAGGTTCTGTGCAGTTTCCAGTGCAGATCAATGAACAAAGCAACACATAGATCACTAATGGGTTAACAGATCAACTATGACTAAGTGAACGATGATGAGGTTGCCAAAAAGGCAACAGATTTGACTCAAATGTACAGTTTCAATAAAAACGTCCATTGTAGGATTTAGTGGCATCTCGTGGTGAAGTTTCAGATAGCAACCAACTGAATACCCCTATACTGTGTCTCAATTTGTACACTTGAGTATGTTCACACTGCCAGTTATGGCATAATTCAGTGTACTGTGAGTATAGTACACTCATAAATGTCAAAAAATTGAGTGTGGAACGTTGGACACTTCTCGCCCTCAGTGGTTGCCATTTTGGCTTTTTAGCAGAAGGGACTCTCGTCGTAAAAATGGCGGCACAGTTAGCTGCTGGAGCTGAAGTGGTTGTACCAACGACAGAGCATGAATGACGTCACCAACAGGTTTTCCGAAGCGCTGTTTCGAAGCCATAAATATGTGCTGTCGCCATGTTGGCTGTACTGCTTCTTCCACCTCCCGGTTAATCTAAAGATCAGCAAAGACGTGGATCATCATTTCCCAGCCACGAAGTTTATCACTTGGGTTGTACATGTGTTTATATTTATGTTTTGACAGTCAAATGTTGATGTGCTCCATGGTTGCAATTCAGCGAAGAAGAAGCGCAACGGTCATACTTGAATTGAGACAACACTACCCTGCCGATATTAGCACACTATGCTGGGGAGTACAGGAGTCCTCATGGCGGATGTTAGGAGGGTATATAGTCCTAAACCAAAGTACTGGGCATAATAAAAAAGTCTGGCCTGATGAAGAAAGGTTAAGGGATCAAAGTTATGACAGAAGATATTTCACTCAAAACCACTAGAAGAAAAGTTTACTGATCACCAAAGTCAAAGTGAATGTCTAATCAAAAGTCCCATGACAATCCATTGACTGGTTTCTGAGATATTTCTGACCACAGTGACGGACGGGCCGACATTCGAGCCAAACAATGAAAAGAGCTAACATTAACGAAAGGCTGAATGCACCAAAGGATGTGTTGACATGAAGTCCTTCAGGGTATTTCAAAGTCGTGTCGAACATGTGTCCATGTTCTACAAATAAAACTGTTCAGCCGCACAGAGATCCAGACTAACAGTGCGTTCAGGTGCTCCTCATCAACCTCTAGAGTCAAACATTTCTAATTTTATAAGCACCTGAAAGAGCCAACAAAGCGTAAACAAAAGAGGTCAACGGGGACAAGTTTAACGATGCCCAGTATTCAATAGTTCCCAGTATACAATATACAGCAATTTTCTAACTTTGATAGACAACATGTCCGAATTTAGGTGATATATTTGAGAGATGACCACCTGAATGCATCGTCCTGTGATATTTACTGACATTACTGAGATTTCTGACCCATGTCAACTTGTAAACACCTGACACAAACTGTTTTATAGGATGCTAAAGACCATGCTAAAGACCGGGTTAATTTGAAGACTTGGAAACAGCAATTTTGTGTCAGCAAATAAACAAAAACCCCACAAGATGCTTTAAATTAACCTTGGTGAACGCTAAGGATGTGTTCAGTCTATAAATGTGGATTCAAACATAAATTTTTATGTGTGCTTTTGTAATTATACCCTCATAAAGTCTAAACATCTTTACTGTCGGAACTGTGCAGCGTCTGCATCTGCATCTTTGCCGAGCGGAAACTTTTAATCTGGTGATGTGGGGGCCTCGGTACTCAGGAGGCAAAGGAGATTACAACACGTCAAGAGTTAAGTTAATGTTAATCAAAAGCAATGTGAAGCCACAGAAGAAGAAGAAGAAGAAAAAGAAGGGGAGAAGATGCTTAGCGTGACGTGATGAGAGGCGAAGATGAAAGGAGAGAAAGAGATCATACAGAACAATCATGCAAAAGCTCGAATTCGCAGCGTGATCAAAGGCGGCGACGACGCTGAAAAGGACTTCCACAACTCTCAATGCAAAGTGTGTGTCTTTCCACGTGTGTGTGTGTGTTTTCCATTAATCTCCTCCTCAGAGCGTCCCCGTGGCTTTACTAATGTTTGAAGAAGCTATTTGAGACTCGACGACTGGAGATTACAGATAAAGAAAATTACTCTGTCACAATTTATCAGCGGTGAAATCATCGTGCATGCGTGTGTCCGTACGGTAGGAAGAACAGAGGGTTTTTCTCGCCCGGGCATATGTCTGCATGCATGTGCGCTCATTTTTTTTTTTTTTATCCCTTCCTCCGTGGAGACCCCACGCACCGTCTGTCTCCGACTGATTCGGTATTCATTTCCACAGAGAGAGAGGGAGGGGAGGAGAGGACGAGGAGGGAGGGAGGGAGGAAGGAAGGAAGAAATGATGAGATGCAGAAGGAGAAGAAGCCAAAGACACAGCGAGACGACGGCGAGGGAGGAAGGAGAGGAGAGAACATATTTATCAGCAAAAAACAAAAAACAAAAAAAGGGTGTTTATACCAATTTTCATTCATGCTTCAACTGTCTAAACAGATGTCTCCACTCTGCTTACAACAGCTCCTCAAATGCAACAATTTTACATCCCGATGTTGGATGTCACCTGCGCTTCCAAAATTACTTTTTACTGTCACGTCTGCAGCCATTTTGCAAGAGTAGGTGCTGCAGACTTTCTGCTTTATTTTGTATCTCTCTGGTATTTTTTTTTTTCTCTCTCTTCCCCAAATGGTGGATCTCACTGTAAGAAAGAGGACAGAGCAGCCGAAGAGGTGAGAGAGGTGGAGGAGAGAGAGAGAGAGAGAAACAGGGAGATGAGAAGAGGAGGAGGCGGAGGAGAAAGGCTGCACCAAAATAAATAAAATGATGAGGAGAACGACAGAAAGGGAAAATGGAGGCTGGAGGAGGAGTGGGGAGGTGTTTTCCATCCTGTTTGTTTTTCATTAGGGTTTTCAAATCTAATGAGAGGGTAAGATGGAGACAAAGAGGAGACAGAAGATATTAAGGAAGTAAACGAGGAGATACAGAAAATGTCCATAAGAAAAATGATTCATTAGAAAGAGAAAAAAGATGCTTTAAAGCAACATTGAGTAACTGTTCTACCGTAAACATCATGTTGATGTTACACTGACATGTAATCAGGTGAATGGTGTCTCTGTCATTCGTGTGAGCTCAGAGCACCGGTGGGGGAGTATTAGTGTTTGTACCACAGGTGTTTTGGACCACGAGGAGATTTTTAGGCCAGGGGCGAAGGGCAATGCTGATAGAGAGCAGATGTAGGTGTGTGCCAGAACAGGAGCTAAGGTAACCGGGCTCAGCAGGGTGTGGGGTGGTGGTGCACAGGTCTTGACCGTGACAGTATCTTGACCTGTGTGGCGGCTGTTGCAGTGCATTGTGGGATTTTTAGTATGAGTGGTGGGAGTGCGATTTACCAGCGGGCCATTAAAAATATACGTGAAATTATCCCAAGGCCTGCAGCCTTGAGTTTGACATGTCTGCTCTATGGACATAATGACGAAGGTGAAGAGAGCGAGGAAGGGCATTGACAGAGAAAACATAGAAGATAAAAAGAGAGAGTGAGCGAGCGAGAAGCCGCCGGACAAGAGTAAATCTGGGACTGACTTTTAGTGGTTGGTGAGAGCTTGGTGAAATAAAAGGCTGAAAGACAGACGCCGAGCTGGGCTGACTGCTGTTGGACTAGTCAGTAATATTAGCTGGCTGCTATGTCTGCTGTTGTTGACCTTGCTTGATGTTTGTCTGTTAGCAAAGCTGTCGACTCGCTAGTTTCTGATCATAAATAATGTAATCAGAACAAATACACGTGTACAGCTGTCCATATTTACCACAGTGGTGCTACACTCTGAAACTAGGGGAGCCAAATCACAAAAATACAAATTTCTACTAATGTTGTGTACTAATGCTTTAATGGAATGAGGCATATTAACTCTCCCAGTCTTGCTGGTACTGCATAGCAATAACACTCCACACAGGGAGTGTGTGGTCAAAAAGGACAGACACAAGCTGTCTGTGTTGCAGTCGGTTGAGGTTTGCACATTGTTTTAGCTCTGTCTACATTTCCAAAACAGCATCTCTAATTAATTTGCCCGGTGGGGTCAATCACAGTGTGTGTGTGTGTGTGTGTGTGTGAGAGAAACGAAATGTCAAAGCGAGCGCAGAAACCGTAAAACACGACGAGCTCACAGAGGAAAGAGGCCGAGGTGACTGACTTGAGGAAACATGTCGCCTCCCATGTGTCACTTTGTTTACCATGACATGCTTTATATAGTAACTACCAGTGATGAGAAACGGAGGGAAGGGGGATGACACATGGCGGAGGTCATGGGGTCAGATGTTACAGTTATTCCTCTGTGCCGTAGAGCGCCAATATGGCCACAAAAATCATCAGGCCAGAGGAAACCTCACACCAGCTTTGGTGGTGGCCACATTCAATCAAATCTAATTATGTAATCCGTAATATTTTATCAAAGCCATCCAGGTTTAGCTAGTTTTAAATCAAAACACCTACAACAAACTTCTAAAAACCATTGAAACATTCAAAGCACTGAATCGCAGTTTGTCCCAAAGAGACGGTATATCATCTGCCTGAAGGATTCATGCATAAAAACTGAAGATGGATCATGCAACTTAAACCAGGTTAGAGTCAACTCAGCCAAAGTTCCCCCCAAAGTTTGGATAAATCAGATGAATGAGGAGAGATTGCGTATGATGGATGGTAGAAAAGAACAACTAAACAACATATCTAAGATTGATTCATTGCTTTGACTGTCACTGATTTAATCGTGGAGGACAAACAGAGTTTTTATGACACATCTTCTCGTGTGGTTCTCTTACTTTGACTTTCATCCTTCTAGTCTCTGGAGTCAGATCGATAAACCCTGCCTTTGTCCCTTCCCTCACCCTTCATTACTTTTTCCTGTCCACATCCTCAGCTAACAAAAGATCAAGCTGAAGAGACAGAGCCAGGGGTAAGAGGATAGAAAGTGTTTTGGGCCAATCGGTTCTGTCTTTGTTGTTGTTTGCAGCCCTGAACTGTAGGTCATAACACAAACACAGCTGGGGTTGGCAATTAATTCACTGGGCCCCCAGAGAGGAAACTTGTGGTGGACTCGCTTGTTACTGTGAGGGTGAATAAAACCAACCAACAAGGAAACAAGAAAACTGAATGGAAGGCAATGGGAAACCCAATGCAACAACATCCAAACATCCTCTTGCTCCTCGGCAGTCACCAGGATGGTGTGCCCTTGAGGTTCCCAATGAATCCGCCCATGTGCATGAATGCAATAGAATGGCAGGAATTCATCTATTTAAGGAAATGTCAAGGACTTGGCATACGGTTCCTATTGAACATATCTTTTATTGAATTTAAACTCATACACTTGTTGTCATGGCAGTTCCAATGTTAGAGTGTGCTCAGAAAGTACTAGTTCAAAGAACATGTTATCTGAGGGCTGCTGAAGGCGAGAATGTTCCAAATAGCTGTACTCAAAGGCGGCATGAAAAACCCGCCTCCATAGAGAGAGGGTGAAACGTGACAATCATACAAATGGGCACAGTAGCGTACACTTTCCTGCGGTCTTTACTTGAACACGAACACAAAAAGTGATAGTAATTCTGTAAAATGAAAAAAGAGAGCTTGAGAAAGAAGTCCAAACCATGCCTGCATACTATTTCTCCACCCGCTCAACAGATTAGCCAAGCGGGAAGAGTTATTTTGGCGTGCCCCCCTTGGTTACCATTCATTTTCCCCAACTGAGTCACTTCTATGATGGCTTGGAGGGACAAATCATCAATACAAGAAGAAGAACATTTGTTTAATATTGTTTTTAATTGTTTTTAATTTAATTTAGAGGGACTGCGACTCCCAGGGTGCATTTTGTCAACAAACATCCAATTAACAAGTTCAGAACTATGTTAATGGGCATGTGTCGCTAACTGAGGGAAGATGCTATGCAGACGATTATGTCTTATGAAAGCTGGTGCTATCATCTGCAGCTCAACTAAAATTTGCTTTTGGGTTTTGGGTCAATACTCATCAGCTGAGGCTCATGGGTGTTGTAATATTTAGAGGCATCTGTCATGCCAAACAAGGTTGAAATAATTAAAACTGGTGGTGATGACATAAACCTATATGATTGTTCCGTTATTCTGGAGAGTCCTGTGTGGCCGACAAACCCGTGAAATTCACCAACTCTACAGCTGTGTAAAGTCAGCGTGCTTGTCCGATTGTTGCTTTTTTGAAAGCTGTTGGACGCCGAGGCCTCCAATTAAAACGGGGTTTCATATGTTGTTTGACCTTCTGACAAGCACACCTTTAAACAACAGTCATAATTTGAAATACACCGTCGAGGAACAAGATGTGGCTGTAATGAAGTTTAATAGGCGTCCGGCCGGTGTGTAATGTAGTGCGTCCTCCTCTGTGGAACACTGTCTACAGTCTGTTGAAAAGGTGACTGCGCTGTTACACACCCAATAACTCATTCAAATGTGTTAAATGGAGCGTGGGCTGGACCGGTCCACGAGTATTTCCGCAACCTGAGTCAGCCTTTTCTGAATAAATGAATCATTTGCCTGTGTCTCTTGGAGGGTGAAAAAAATGCATATTTGTATGCGTGTCTATTTGTTTGATGTGTGTATGTGAATGCCTGAATGTGTGGGCGAGCAATGTGTGTGTGTGTGTGTGTTCGTGTGTGTGTGTGTGTGTGCCCTCCTTATACAAGGCCAAGTTTGGACTTGCCCCAAGCTAAAATGACTAAGTGAGAGAGTCCCCGGCCTGTTTTTCGCTCTCATTTTGCTCCTTATCTCTTCGTCGTGTCCTCCTCCTCCCTCTCAGCGCTCAAACAAGCAACTTGAAAATGCATTTGCGATCTGCCAGATGAAATAAATGATGTTTCTATCAGGTTCTGGCATTTTTCAAACTCTGTGCAACTGAAATTTAAAATGGCAGGTAGATTAAATCTGCTCCTACAGAGTCGATGCTCAACGGAAAACCTTTACTCTCTCTCTATGAAGATACAATGAATATTTATGTCCAATGCATTGCAAGAAGAAACGCCGGCTTTCAACTACTGATACATCATCATCAGTTCATATATCAGTCCCCATGCAGAAAACATCGCCTCGGTATGCTTTTGATGGATACAAAATCAGCCTGCCTGCCTTGTTAGCTATTCCCATCAGTCTCTAAATGTGCCAGCTGCTTCCTACTCCACCATCCTACATACAACTACTCCCGGCTTTTATCAGTCCCCTTTCATTAGTAGCTATACATTCTCCCTTCCACATGATTGAATTCCTCTTTTGCAATCCACCAAATAACTGTTTTGGATCCACTACTCGATGATTCATTGGACGAATGAACCCCTATTCAGGTGGGACCAGTCATTTGGACCGGGTTAGTCCCTCCGCAGAGCTAAGTAGAATGTCTGGGGAAAAGACAGCTTTTTCCTGTCAAGACGTTTGAGTCTCTTCTCGTTCATTCTAATGGAAACCCCCAAAATAAAACCAACAAACAAACAACATAAATCCAGGCTCCTCTTTTTTCTGAAGGCAACTCCCAACAGGTTTTGCTTTTAGGATCGTTCCCGCTGTGGGTCCCACTGTTTCTGTTGGGCAACACCATGGAGGCGTGACACTCTTTGGTTTTAAAATATCCCTTTTCTTCAGAAATCCCTAAGCCACCTCCATCTGTCAGAGCTGTTGAGATAACGGGGAAGGAATACTAAACATAATTTTGAATATTTATTGTATCTTCTTGTTCTGTCCTCCAGTTGCTACTTTATTAGGTACAAAAGCAGTCTAATACAAAAGAATAATGTAAAGTATGCATATAAATATCAGGTTGATTCAGAATTATCGTCTTCTGGGCTTCCGGTGTAGCCAGCAGATTAATGCTAATGTAACAGATTGGTTCGAGGAAGTGCACCCAAATGCAGATGGAGAAGGTAGGAGGTAAGTGAACAAAAAGTAGATTTAGTGACTTACTGAAAAAGCAGGTCAACACAAAATAAGGCGGCCAGCCACCCATCCATCCGAGAGAAGTCCAGACGATGGAAAATCCAGAACCCGGTTACACATATACTGAAACAAAGGACACACAGAGAAAGGCATGGTGATGAGACACAGGTGAAAACTAATCAGGGAGGAACACAAAGGCAGGAAGTAAAGTAAATAAAAGACAAGGAGAGGGGAGAATTACAAAATAAAACAAAACCATTAAAGCTAAATCGTCATCGATCGATAGCCAGTGGATTCAGACCAAGCGGCAACCTCCGTGACTGTGAAGTGGAGCCAGTGCGAAAGTACCAAAAACTGCAGTTCCTCAAACGTCCACTTGAGGCTGGCTGCAGAAGTGAGTCAATTTCCATAAGTCCCCATGTTAAAATGTCCAACTTCACAGCAGAAATAAACATGTTTACAGCCTGGTACAAAAAACAGTTTTGGTCTCTATAGCTAATTTCCCCGTTCATGACAACTGTACTGAGGGTGAATTTTTATACAACTCACCTGTTCAAATTATATTAAGGCTTAAAGTTATGCAGAATTAACAGCTTTGATTAACAGGTAGGTGCTGTTACAGATGGCTGGCTTGAGCAACCAGGCGTCATTCGGCCCGCCTCAGGTCATATGCAAGTTCAAGAGAGATGTGCTAGACAATACACCACAGAAAAAGATGCAGTACAGCAGGTTACACATGCAGTCCGTGTAATTGCAGTCCTTTTTGCTCGTTCATTCCCTCCAGTTCTTATCCTCTATTTCCTGCCTCTGCCTCCTTTAATGTATCCTCTTGCATACTCTAACAACATCGCAGCAAGACCCACCAGAGACAAACAACTGTCTGGAACCAACTGCAGGTCTCCACTCTGCCTCCCCGGTGCCATCGCTACGCCTATTAGCCACGAGCTAATTACCCAGTGGCACTCCCTGTGGGATTGGCTAGCCCCACACTAAGCTAATTAGCATGCACCTGATTGAACGGACAGGGCTGGCTGAGCAAGTGGAACTAAGAATGGCAGACGTGGAAGCAGAGGTAAAATTAGAAAAAGTGGGAATTAGAAGGCACGGCAGCCGGTGAGGTGAAACGCTCATTGTCATCAGAGAAAAAGCTTCATTAGCATTTGAGCTAATTGGGAAGGAGGAAATGTTGTGCAGGACGGCAAGACGTTTGGAAATCTCTTAAATGTGACGTCAAGCAAAAGCTTATAGATCAGACTTTTGGTGGGCTGCATTAAGCATGAGCGACCCACTGGGACCAGGCACCAAATTGGTCGCATAATTCAGGGTTATGCTTCATGAAAGAATGTGTTTTTTTGTTCATTAAGCACAGCAAAACCAGCTTTGTACAGGTCGTCATCTATAAGGCACTAAACTGGGATCTTACACGGGCCATTATGCTGCCGGAGCCCCATGGTGCCACTGCAGTGCAGGAGTGCTGCAGTAGATAATAAGCACTACCAAAGATAGCTTTAGTTTTCTGTATTGTCACAGAGGAACAGGCCTGTCACCGAGACCACCCACTGGTATATGGATTTCGGGTGAAGAGGGACACTGTATTGACCTACAGACAGAGTAAAAGCTACTTGACTCACAGGGAAGTTCAGCTGATGCTCTGTGGTCATCAATCTGTGAATCTATAAGGTGTATGTGTGTGTTGTGAGAGAATTTTCCACTCTGGCATGCCACTTATGGGAGTTACACGGGTCTAGCATATGTGTTGAAGTCACTGTAGGGATAGTGTTAGTGTTAGTGTGTTATGGGGGCGCTGACTTCTTCTTCTTGAGATACAGAGCAGCTGTATGTTTGATCATTACCATGGTAAGAGGATAGAGCTGCCTCATTCACTCAACACAACGGATAGGTAACATAACGTAGAAGCCTCTACAGAGTCAGATAAAGTTGAACCACTATGGGTAAACATATTTCCTTGTTTGTAGACTTAACCCAAAACCCAACCGGGCATATCTCTGTCACGTCGCGACCGTGACACTGTTTTGGTCGGTCCTCTACACGACTTCAAACCCCACCGGAAGCGTTTCGGAAGCACTTTGCCCGCGACACTTTGTTTACTTGCTCAGATTTGGTTGTTTTCCTTGGTGTAGGTGCTTCTAAGTGTGTAAATATGCTACGTAGATAGGCGTTTCCCTTTTGGCAGTTTGCACGGGGTGTTTTATTTTGAAAATCAACCAGATTCTCTATGCTATTTCTGTGTCTGACTTCCTGTCAGCTTGAGCCGCTCTGTGCAGATTGACAAGGCAGTTCATGGCGTCTGTCAAAAATAGTGACGGAGTGGAGTGCCTGCTTCTGAAATTAACAGCGGTGGGCCTGTTAGGGTTTGAAAAATTGACTAGAACGGCCATGTATAGCTCTGGTGGCCACGTCACATACGTGTGCGGTGGAATTTGGGGGTAATGACAACACCTTATACTATAGATGCATTGAATATGACCGTTTATTGACAGTGTGGCACTCTTCTGAGGAACCAGAGAGAACAGCTTCTTCAGAAGTGAGGCGGCATCATGTTGTGACAAGTGTGTTTTGATAAATCCTCCATTCCCCTTGGCCCAGCTTCAATAAGCCTGTCAGCAAAGGACATCCTGTGAACTTTCTCCGAACTCTCGACAACATATACAAAGACTGGTAAATGTAAAAGGATGCACTTATTGTCTGAAATGTTATTAAAGTGTCAGTACATGCAAGTGTAAATCCAGCATGTGTGCTAATAATGTGTAAAAATACACTTGTCCTTGTCCTTGAAAGCCGAACATGCATGTGTGCGAGCGTGTGTGAGACGTCTCTGCGTGTCTCAGCCTCCACATTGCAGGCGCTGTGTGGTACACTCAGAAATACACACAGCATGCACAATGAGGAAGCCTCAACACGCCGTTTAATTGGCAGCACGACAGGCTAATCAGCGACTTGATGAACTAACAAATTAGGCTGACCTGCTGGCCAGTGAAAAAAAAAAAAAAAGGAGCAGCCTCGCTGATAAGAAGCAAAAAGACCACAGAGTGGTTTACTGCAGGATTGTTTGCTTCCCCGATGTCAAACTGATGTCAGACCTCGCTTTCTTAGCGGAACTTGCTGAACTTGCTGAACTAAAATCTTAACTCAGTTATTCTTCTCGACTGAGCCCCTGAAGTGACTTTTTTCTAGTGTTCCTTCTGGGCTTTTTATGCTTTTATTAGATAGTTGAGAATAAAGAGATGACAGGAACCTGAAGAGAGAGAAGACATGCAGAAAGGACGGATGCAAACTGAGGACGTTGTGGTTCATGGTCAGCAGCTCAACCCAAACTCAACAGATTTTGGCATTGGAAACTCTGATTTCCATTCTGCCATTCCTCCATTCTGATCATCACTATGGTAGCTGAGGTCAGAGGATAGGGTTGTCAGTTCCTCGAACGTCCACTTGAGGCTAGCTACAGAATGAATCAGTCTCCATGAGTCCCCATGTTAAAATGTCCAACTTTACAGCAGAAATAAACATGTTTACAGCATGGTACAAAAAACAGTTTTGTTCTCTTTCTTTGGGTCAAATTATATAAAGTTAAAGTTATGAATAATTAACAGGGGTTCCATTACAGATGGCTTCTTTGAGCAACCGGCCGTCATACAGTCCACCAATGAACCACATCTTTGCCGATTTTTAGATTAGGCAGGAGGCGGAAGAGGTAAGACATGACAGAACATGGTGACGCCCAGAGGCACTGTTCTTTGTCATCTTCTTCAGAATTGAGACGGCATCTTGTCATGACAAGTGTGTTGATGAGTCATTTATACTCCTTGATAAAGCTTCAATAAAATCTTTGTGCTATCAAACTATCTACAGCATGGCAGAACTAACAAGTGCACATGATATACCATAGTGAAATAAGAAGCTAGCTTCTAGTAAGTATTAGTATCTTAAGTATTTGGACACCTGACGTTTATACCAACAGGGACATTGTATTTTTCATAAGATTTTGGAGTGTTTCTCTGGGAATCTGTGTTCATTCATTCTCTAGAGCATTTATGAGGTCGGGCACTGATGTTGGACGAGAAGGCCTGGCTCGCAATCTCCGTTCTAGCTCGTCCCAAAGGTGCTCGATGGGAGGTTGAGGTCAGGGCTCTATGCGGGCCGGTCAAGTTCTTCCACACCGAACTCATCAAACCAAACAGAAAAGGGCCTTCCCCAAACTGTTGCCACAAAGTTGGAAGCATAGCATTGTCCAAAATGTCTTGGTATGCTGAAGCATTAACACAGCCCTTCACTGGAGATAAGGGGCCTAGTCCAAACTCTGAAAAACAGCCCCCATACCATTATCCCTCCTAACCAACAAGACAGGTGTGGCCAAATACCTTTGTCTATATAGTGTATATGGTGTACAGTTTCTGTTGCACTGTATCTGCACAATAACTACCTGATTCTCACAAAAAACTCTCAAGTTCACCATAGAAACTGTCTATCTACTCCGTTCTGATCATCACTATGGTAGCCGAGGTCAGAGGATAGGGTTGTCTCAACCTCTCGACACAACAGATAGGTAACAACGTAGATCCTTGTACAGAAACAGATAATAGGTTGACCGAAACTCCAAATGCATACTGGTACATAGTAGTGCACATCACAAACTTGTTTGTAGCAGAAAATTGTATTGTAATTTCGTGCTGATCATTTATAATGATCTGAATGATGATTTAGAGAAACCATCAGTACATATGATGAATATAATTTCCTCCTCAGTGACTTTTAGATGTTGTACACTCCCTGAACTTTAAATAGACTCGTCTGTGCTCTCTCCACTCACTTCATCTCTCATGATAAGAAAAAATTAGCCAACAAAAGCAATTACAAGAGTTACACTGTGCTTTTTTCTTTTAATAAGCCTGCCAACAATCGCTTCTCATACACCCATTAATGAACTGCATGTCCCACGGTGCGAGCCCGTGCTTGTTTGGGCCTCACTATACCAAGCATGACCCGCTCAGATATGTTGAGGCCTGAGGCTCTGCATTAATGTCTGTGCTGCTTTTTGTGTACAGGTGTAGCAAATGGCAAAAATCCCATTTTTACAGCAGCAGCAATTCAGTCCACTAAGACCTAATATCAATACAGGATTTACTGTGTAAGTCCTTCATGCATACAGCTTGATTTTATCCTGAATTTCTCCTCTGAGAAGCTCACTTTATATTATAATGGAGCAAACTTGCAGCAGTGGATTAAACATTTATTTATACATGAAAAATCTTTGATTTACACAATTTATATGCAAAAAATGTTTAAAAACTAATAAGAAAACCTTTGGATTGAGAGTTTTTAAATTATATTTTGGGCTTTCGGTTTAAAAGGCTCTATTTAGAGGGTTATATGATTAAAGTTTAGACTTTAAAACAAGCAAAATAAGGCGTTTAAGGTCTGCATATGACTGCGATACCATATTTCAAATTATAGAGGAGAAGCAATTACACACATTTGTTCATTAAACTTTCCCTTAACCATGCGATTTCCATTTTTTCTGTCAAGTAAACCTACATATGCATGCACACACTGCACATACAGTATAGTGGTTTCCCCCATACACTATAAATCACACTTAAACCATCTTCTCAGGGCCACACACACACATGTGCCTATTCCCCCTCTAACAACGCCAACGCCGTGACAGGCAGAGAGATAAATTTCCCTCCACGTCCGGGGCTGAGGAGGAGGAACACTTTCAGACTAATTGGAGAGAAAAGACGAAGAACTTTCACGTTATTGTGACAGGCAAGGACAGCGCGTCCTTGTTAAAGCTAAAAACGTTCAATGGTCTGCCTCATTTTCTACCTGTAATGGTCAAGATTTTGATAATTAAACCTAAAGATGATGTGGGAGAATATAACAAACTGCAGATAGATGAAGGAAACGTGAGTTAAAAGAATGGATATGTTCTCACTAATACTGAATATTTCAGACTGTAGAAGTCATTGCAGGTTTGTTTGGAGGCTTTTTCTCCACGACACACTTCGTGCCAAACTTTTTAAGCTTCCTGAAACACTGCATTTACATTTTGCATTAATATTTTAGACATTTACTGCAGCAAAAACAGCGAGCAGACAAAACTTTATAGACTTTACAAACAGCAGAAGCTCCACATTGGATATACAGAGCGTACAATCACACATCTAAGTTGTGTCAAATGATGCAACAGTGGACATGCTGTTCCTGCAGATGATGTGTAACCCCTCTGGGCTGATCTGGAAACACATCCTTTCTCTTTATTGGATGAGAGACTAACAGGACAGGAGCCGATACTCAGCGGACCTCTTGAAATGAATTTAGCTGACAGGTTATTAACCCATTAATGACTGATGACTATATTTAGTATGTCGAGGAAAAGCCACACACAAGTTTCTTTTTTCTTTCAAGACGTGGCTACACTTGGAAAAACAACACAAAATTTGTGGTTGCATTGATTTTCATGCTTTAATCAGGAGACAAAGTTGGTTTTCTATTAAAAATAGAACTCCAGTGTGTCAGACTTAAGAGGCTCTATTTACAGAATATGGCAAAAATGAAACATAACTATGTTTTTATTAGTGTATAATCACCTGAATTTTTATATTTTTGTTGCCTTAGAATAAGACTTGATTATCTACAGACACTGAAGCCTAGACTGGCCAAACTAAACACTGGCTACAGACGGGGCCTATCATGTTTGTCAAGTGTTTTCTGGACACTGTAGTTTGTTTGCTTCCTCATGCAAGGTAGGAAAAGGGTGAGGCGAGGGAGTTGCAATGAGCAACTGCAGACACTGGTCCTTTAAAGGTCCAGTGCGTAAAGATTTTGTGGGCTCTATTTACAAAACATGTCAGAAATTGAATATAATATGCCTTATGTTTTGAGTAATGAGTGTATAATCGCCTAGCAATAACAATCATTGTGTTTTTGTTACTTTAGAATGAGACTACAGACGCCGTGGGTCCTCTTCCATGGAGCCGCCACGTTGGACCGTCATGTTTCTACAGTATCCTAGAGTGGACACACTGAACCCTGACTCAACACACACTTTTCAAACATTCAGGGCTAATTTCTCCTTTACTTCAGGAAGGGGGAGGGTGACACAAGGGGGTTGCAATGCAGCAACTACACCAGCACTAAATCCTACACAATGGTCCTTTAAAGTATTTGAGATATGAGTCACTAGAGGCTGCTGATTTCATCCTATTAGAATATATAATAAAATGTCCTTTAGTTCTGCAAAATGGCAACACTGGATCTACTAAAACAACAGCTAAAAAAGGATGTTGAGAAAAACTTTGACTGGATTTGTGTTCAGGAAATTCCACTGTGGATATAAATGTCAATATTTTTGACATGCATTATATTACTTAAGTGCAAAGATGACACTAAGCCAACAGTCAAAGTTTGTCTTTTCATTTATGGAGTTATAGAAGATTTTCTGAAAGTACATTACATTTTTTTTTTTAGAGAAATAAACTTGTCTTCCCATACATGCTCAGACTTGAGTCATAATCTCAGAGCATCAGTTCCTGAAGCTTTCACTCACTCATGCACTCCCTTATTTCCTCTTTCTTTCTGCTGCTCATCTCGCCGGCGCCCTCTGCCACCCCGGCTTCTCTTTCCACCCAATGACTCAAGATACCCAGACGCTTTCCTGCAAAGCTCGCCGGCCCAAGGTTGTGCTCCAGACATGGACCGTGTGGGCGACGGCGTCTGAGTCGAAAAAAATACATTTTGATTCTATACATAGTGTGGTGACGTCTTCTCCTATCTGAAAAGTTATATCTGCACTTTCCCTTCAGCCAATTAGTGTAAATCTGCTGCAAAAATCAAGTCTGACACTGAGCGTAACATCTGGATGAATAAACGAACAAAAAAACATCCATTTGGATCATTAGTGTTTTGTAGAAGCCACAAAAGAGCTTCATCAAAAAGGAAAGATATTCTGTACGCTTCATTTCCATAACAACCAACTGCCACTGCCAACAAAAAGTACTTGTGTCCAACTCTTAAGCACTCCCACAGGACGGCCACAGGGCTTTATATTTACTGTTTTATGATCAGAATAGAAAGATCTGCCAACTGTTTCATCACTGCTCGATGCATTATCTATTCTGGTGGTTTCTAGCCACGTTGGCAGCGTTGGCTCTGAAGACGGCAATGTCAGCAGGTTGGTCAGTCAGTGAATGTGTGTACAAAAGTTTATGACAATCCATCAATCCATCATCTGATACATGAGATATTTCAGTCTGGAACCAGAGTATCAAAGTGTTTGTGTGGGAATTTTATGAGGGTTACACAGGTCAAGCATGTGTCATGAGGTCACTGAAGGGATAGTGTTAAATCTTAGATTGTTATGGGAACACTGACTTCGTCTTCTTGAGATACAGAGCAGCTGTACGCTATGGTACCCGAGGGCAGCTGCCTCACTCCCTTGACACAACAGATAGGTATATAACATAGAAGCCTCAACAGAGTCAGACAACAATGTTTGACCACTAAAGTCTGAGCATATATCTTTGTTTGCAGACTAATGTCTGACTTTGGGGATCCTCTGGAAGCATCTTCTGGAAGGATTGCCCCAAGACTCTGGTACAACCATTCATGGTTCCAGAAGATGTACCCTGAAGACTCTGGTGGTGGTCTCTCTACTGCCACAATCAGGTTGACATTTGTGGATGGATTACTGTGCATAACTTTAGTGATCTTTGACTCCGTCTAGCACCATATTTGGTCCAGTACTGATTTATGACTAAATACCAATGACAGGATAAAGAATGGACGGAGCGTGACTGACGTCACCCTCAGGTTTTCAAGGTGCTGTTTTGAAGCTGGAAATATGCCATCATCCATCATGTTGGATGTGCCGCTTCATCCACCTCCAGGTTAAACTAAAAATCAGCAAAGACGTGGATCATCAACATGTTTATTTCTGCTGTGAAGTTGGACATTTCTAATATAACTTAAGTATATAGAAAAGTTGTTTTCTGCCTTTCATCTTCTTGCTATTGTCCACCTTCGAGAAGAAATATGGCAGCTTGACAAGCAAGAAACACTGCAACAGCGACCTTTTTTTTATCATATTTTCTTGTCCTGGGTACAATTTTTTTATGACAATTTTACATTTTAGGCACAAGGATGTTCCTCACTTTGGTTTCTTCCCGTGAACAGAATACAGAGTTTGGACCCAGGACTCCTCGGAAGGCTTTGACGCAGAGAGTTAAATAAACTAAACTGAAATTGAGTCTTTGTGGGCACATATTGCACATGCTGTGTCATCTTTGAATGATGGTTTTTGCTACTGTACCATCTTGCTAACCTTTAGTGGAAGTGGATGATGAATCTGGCAGTGCTGAGGGAGCATGCAGCACTGTGTGTGTCATTATGCAGCAGTGTCTTTCATGCTGCATATAAAACAATTGTGTCAATCCTTGCTTTTACTGATATATCATTACTTTGCAGAAACTATAATAAAATAAAAAACAAAAGCTCTTCGCCCTGAGGCGCTAAAGCTGACACATCTATCTGCATTAATTCTGATTATTCTGTCAAAGTGCCTCAGTGTTTAAATTCACCTCATCTAATCCCTTTTATGAAACTTAAAGCCGGTTTATTGTCCTCCAGCAGCGTCGCGCTTCAACTTAAGAAAAGCACAGTTACAGTATATTTATAGACCTTCAAGGAACCTTGTACTCTACCAGCTTTCTTAATTCGCCAAATGAGCTAATGGATGTGCATCATTCAGTGAACATGTGTGTGTGCCGGATGTGAAGGGCTTTCCTAACAGACCAGTACAATCAGGCCTTCAGGGCGACGACATCTGATTAAAGCAAACAAGCATTTTTGAATATATGAATGCATAACTAAACAGCGTGTTCGTGTTACGTGGAGGAAGAGGCATGTCAAACACAATCAAAGTTGCATGCGAAGGGATAAGAAAGCAACTTTTGATTGTGCGATACTAAGTTCACATCAAGGTAAATGTGTGTTCACTTCTCCCACGTGACCTACGGGGTCAAAAGGCTAATAGCAACACGCTTGGAAGACATGGATGAGTCATTCTCCACCTCCGAGCTCGTGTGGCATCCCTGCCGTAATTTGCAATTATATTAAAAGCTGCGTCATGGCTCAGGTTTCTTGTCTTGTCTTAATGTTATCTGTTCAAATCCCACCTGGAACAACTGAGTCAGTGCCAATGTTTGAGTGCAGCTCTTAAGCTGTGAAGATGGTGAAGCAAAATACTTTATGAGGAGTGGCACAAAGATTCATTTTCACAGTTTTATCCATTATTCATATTAATTCTGTTGGGATCACAGATGAATGAAAGCTTCCACACAACAGGCAGAATAAATACAAAAGTTTAAGCTTCACTCCCAATCTCTTCCCTTTGTCCATAAATCATTTAAAGGTGTCTTATTGATCACTCTAATATTGATTAAAATGATTATTTTTAATAATCCTGATTGAACTGACATAGTTTGGTTTCCCTTTAAACCATCTGATTCCCCAACAGTTATTATTTGAAGTTTAAAGGTCCAGTTTGGAACACTTAAGGGGATTTATTGGTGGAAATTGAATATAACCAGCATAATTATGTTTTCATTAATGTATATTAACCTGAAAATAATAACTATTATGTTTTTGTTGCCATAGAATGAGACAGAGGGAGCGGGTCCTCTTCAATGGAGTCCAGACAAACCAAACATTGGCTCTAGATAGGACCTTTCCTGTTTTTCACGTCCACTGTACAGGAGGGTGAGGCAAACTGTATTCAGTTGGTTGCAATCTGCAACTTCACCACTAGATGTCACTAAATCCTCAACAGCTTCTCAGTGGTTGATTTTCTGTCCATCAGTTTTTCTGACAAAACAAGCAATTTGACTCAGCGTGCTACCCAACTCCCGATACAGGCAGTGGTCATCTCACGACTCGATTACTGACGGTGAAACCCTTTCAGAAGGTCCAGAACGTGGCGGAGCGCCTAGTTTTTAACCAACCCCAAAGGGCATAATGCTCGCCTACAAAGTAGTCTCCAGTTCAGCATATGTTACCTCCTCCAATGAACGACGCCTGGCTCTGCCACCCAGTACGCTCCCAAGACAATCCAGACATTTCTCGTCTGTTGTTCCCCGTTCGTGGAACGTCCTACCAGTTCCTACCAGATCAGGGGTGTCCCTCTCTACCTTCAAAAACCTCCTGAAGACCTCCAGCTCTTCAGAGAGGACCTCCTCTCCAACACTACCAACAACTGGACATGATAAATCTATCCCCCTCTACAGCTGTCACAGTACATATTGCTGCACTAACATGTCCTTGTTGCGCTGTACATCAATTGTATCCCTTTTTTGTATGTCGCTTTGGATAAAATCGTTAGCTAATTGACTAAATGTGAATGTAAATGCAATTTGAAGACGTTCCCTTGGGCTCTGAGAAATTGTGATTTCAGTTTGTTTTGACGTTTCACATTCAAAATGATTAATTAGTCAATCAGGAAAAGATTAACCGATGAAAATAGTCATTAGTTGCAGCACTAATGGTAGGTCAACGTTG
This sequence comes from Sciaenops ocellatus, assembly GCA_033000465.1. Classification (NCBI taxonomy): domain Eukaryota; kingdom Metazoa; phylum Chordata; class Actinopteri; family Sciaenidae; genus Sciaenops; species Sciaenops ocellatus. The sequence goes on from CP136875.1 coordinate 4,787,445, forward strand.
GTTTTAATGAGAGTTGCATTCATTTATTATTCCAAACGAGTTACGTACAACCTCTAATTAGATCTTCATCCAGCAACACAATATCAGTGCTCTATCATCAGTGGATGTCAATGAACGGACTACAATCACACCAACAAGGCGTCAGACACCCAGAATTTACCACCATAGCAGCGGTTGCAACCTGATGAAATGCTTTTGCAAAAGGTGTCAAGGATGTGTCACGGCAACAATACAGTTACCATCGGACATAAACACTGCACTCTTTGCTCGCAAACTATAAAAATACAGCCACCCACATCACCACTTTAAAGGCTTCAAAGCTCGGCTAAAGGTAAAGCCTACTGTTCCGCGATTTCTACATAAAAGTGTACCTAACTTTGAGATTAAATGCAATAAAATGTAAAAAAAACGATCTGGATATTTAGAACACGGCGAAGGCTAAATGTTGGATGCAGTTGGAGCCACTTTAAACAACTCTAAAGAGGTGTTTAGCTTTGGAGCTTTCAGGTTTGAAGGACATCAATCGTCAGAGGATTGAGGTAGTGGGTGATACGAGGGAGGACAGGCACCCTTCAACTCACCCCTCAGGTGTGTATAAATCTCGGTCTGCCTGTCATCCAGGAACCTTTCAAGAACCTTCAAGTATATTTACGGCGCCTCTCCGGATTTCGGTGTTCCAGACGATTCCGTCCTCTTCTTCTGGTTCTGAGTCAGCAGGTCTAAAAATTGCTCTCATCTCCTTGACACCTTCATCTGAGGAAGACTAACTGGTGCAACTATTCTGTGCAAAGAGTGAAGAGACACGTTGAGAGGGTACGAGTCTCCGCCTGCCTTACAGGCAAGTAACACCCCAACTGTGTGTGTTTTTGTCTGTGCGAGTGGGTGGAGGTTGCGAGGTGGAGTGTTTTCGACATATTTGTACAAATGACCTGTGTGTGTGTGTGTGTGTGTGTGTGTGTGTGTGTGCCAGCCTGAAGAAATCCTCCAGTGTTTCACGGCAGAAGATCAAACGCTCAGATTCTCTTTGTTGCGGCCGCGGTCGATCGTTCTTTTCAGTGACATGCACACGTTCACAAATCGCTAATTGATCCGATTACACGTGAAGAATACGAAACATATCTCTGACACATACAAGCAGCTATTTGTGCTGCCTTTGATCACTGAGGCAGCTCATCAGGTTCATTTCAAAGCAAATATATTAAAACATTATGACTCCCCATCATTAAAAGAAGGGAATTTAAGTTGCGGAATGTCTTTCTCTAACATGTTTTAGTCCATTTACTACAAATGATGCAGTTAACATTCCTCTCAGCCACTCTCCAAACTAACAAGCACTTTTTGAATTTATATTACGCATGACTCTAATTGGCCTGCATTAGACTAATAATTTGCTTTATGGAGCATGCAGAGCCAAAACATGTCACACACCCAATCTAATGGTTTGTACCAAATGGTCCAGGATGGTCCCACTGAACGCTGTAAGAGAACTCAACTCTCAAAACATTACATTTATTTAGCTGATGCTTTAATCCAAAGCAATTTACAGTAAAGCGTGTTAAACTGTGTGGAATCAACCCGAAAATTTCAGGATGCATTCCAGTAAAGTCGGTTGCAACCGTGCGTTTATGCATCAGTTCAACATTGGGACATATCCTATATATATATAATATACAACTGTTTTCCACATGCAAAGTATACTGCCCAAAGACTAGTAAAATGAATTTGGCTTGTGCCATTTTAAATCATGTATCTTTTGTATGTGGCGAATAGATTCAATTCCTGAAAAGTTTGTTTGTATGAAATGTGAATTATGTTCTGTATAATTTTGGTCACTTCCTGAAGGCTTACTTTTATTGATAACAGTCTGACATGCCTTGGTCCTGTACACGCTGCATTGTGAAGACAAAACAATCATCAAAACACCATAAATGTATGTAACATAACTAAAAAAAATGTTAACGGTAATTTTCTGTTTTTTTTTCCAAATTGTATACAACTCTGTCAAATTACGGACATTATCTGTAAATTAACAACCAAACTAATATTTTAAGTATTATGCCATTAATGACAAATTACAGTTATTTCTCTTTGTTGTACAGAAAATTTACTGTTTTATTTATACAGTATTTTTCTGCTTTCATAAATTACATACAAAGTTATGTAAAATGATGATGTATCTCTAATTAAATATGTAGCTCATAATAAAAATGTTTACGTCAATACTAATAAAACTATTTGCCTGTGTACTTTTATGTTATGACTCTAATTTTGGATCCAAATTCATGACAACAAACTTTTTACAGTGTTTTTTTACAGTGCATATCTCGCCCTGCACAGATGTTTTACACTCTTAGTATGTGACACGCATGATCATGCTGACAGATGACAAGTATGTCACAGTCACCTATTCCCCTCCATCTATCTGTCCATCAATCAACCTGCTTCTCTCTCCAACCTCTCCGAAACTACACGTCTCTTTTCACAGTCAGCAAAAGAAAGAAACATAATAATAATAATAATAATGAGATTCTGCAAAATAAAAAGACAAGCCATCTGCTAAAATGAACTAGTTAGTATTACTGTTAGTGCACAAAGCCACACACACAGAATCAATCAATAAACCTCTTAGGATGCACATGAATGTGCACACACACACAACCAAGCCAGGAAGAAGTATTACTCCTTAAAAATCAATCGATAACGTCTGTGGGGTTCCTCGGGCTTCTCGTGCATGTTTACTCCTCCATGCTTCTCTTTTCATTAATATTTTATGGGCAAATTAAATGTCCACTGATCATTCAGGATTCAGAACGAGTGCATTCAATCTCTTAAATCGGCTGTTCATATTTTTGTTCTCCTCTCTACGGCAAATTGGCTTTTCTCTTCACTGATCACGATGTGCTCGAAAACATAAGCTAGCTGGAAGATCAGATTAAATCGTTATGTAATGAATGAATTATACACAGAAATATGGAGAAATTTAAATTTAAAGGCTGATTACATTTTCTTGCCTGTTTGACGGGTTATAAAACAACAATGTTTTTTGCTCCTCTCCAAATTTCCATTTCTTTGTTTCAGCACGGTTTGAAATGATTTCACAGTTCATGATATTCTCACTCTTTACTCAGCTGTAGGCCTAAAGACTTCCCATCTCTCTGCTGACCTGCATCAGCGCTTGTTCTTCAGCCCCAAGCAACCACCTGCCTGCCTCGGGGGAGTTTAAGGATATCTGTGCATCACTCCTTAAGATCTCTATGCACACATTTCTGCATGGAGTGATAAGGTCCAAGCCTAGATGCTAGATGCCAAACAGCAATCAAATGTTCTAGTTGTGAGTTGTCTGACTGAACCAAGCTGCAATCTCTGTGGCTGTGAAGTGAAGCCAATGCAGAAGTACCAAAAACTGCAGTTCCTCAAACGTCCACTTGAGGCTGGCTCCAGAAGTGAGTCAGTCTCCATAAGTCCCCATGTTAAAATGTCCAACTTCACAGCAGAAATAAACATGTTTATGGTGGATGCTTTGATTGACAGGTGGGTGCTGTTACAGATGGCTCGTTTGAGCAACCAGATCCACCGATGATCATCGTCTTTGCCGATTTTTGGATTAACCGGGAGGCGGTAGAGACAAGACTGCAAAGATGGCGGTGGCAGCCAGAGCCTATACAATCTGAGCTTCACAACGGCTCTTCGGAAACCTGTGAGGGACGTCACGGTTCATTCATCTGGCCTAATTTGCTGCAGCTAATCATAATAAATGACTTGCTTAACTAAAGAAGCAGAGGACGTCGGTGCTGGTTTACTCGGGGTGAGTGCAGAGCTGATAACGGTTGAAAAAAAAGCAAAAATGGTCACATATCTGGTGATATCTTTTCTTTCAAAAGCACTGAATGTGGAGCTGTCAACAGCCTTTATGTTGCATTATGTTATATGGATATTAGAGATGAAGTAATGGATTCCATTTACAATAGCGTACAAGCTAATTAGCCTCAATATGTGTCTGACTGCTACTTTGTCTGCTCCCTCTGTGTGTCTGCTGGCTGTCTCTCTCTCTTTCTCACACCTTTTGTGGCTGCGATAAAGAGCTGTTATCACAGTTTCAGTAAATGATCACACCTTTAATCAGCGATTTGTCTGCGTGATGTTCAAGCAACTCCCCGGGTAATGCTTTAAAAATCAATACGTCAAGCTGAAACATTGATGGAGCCGCTCCGCTTCGCGCGCGCACATCAAAGAATTCGGCTTTTCTTTCACAACGCTCACTTTCAAAAACCAGCTGTTGAAAAACGTAGCAAAGATACAAAAGCAGAAACAGGAAATCTATACGGTGCTGTGAGAAGTTCTATCGTCGATGAGCTTCACAACAAAGGCACATCATCTGTATTGTTGGCTGACAGGTCTGCAGCTGATCATGAAGCTTCTTGACATCACGGCTCAGAGCCGGATCATCACTAAATATAAAACATGTTGGAGTAAAAGCTCCAATATGGCTGCCAGGGGCCAGGCCCCTACTTCCAGTATTAATCATTGACTGTATAAAACATGGACGTCACTGTGACGTCACCCACAGGTTTCTGAAGAGCCATTGTGAAGCTGTTCTAGCTCCATCCTGGCTAATCTAAAAATAGGTAAAAACGTGGATCATCGGTGAAGCTGAGGCAAGCTGAATGAGACCCGTTTGCTCAAACAAGCCATCTGTAACAGCACCTACCTGTCAATCAAAGCTCTTAATCCTGCATAACTTTAAGCCTTAATATAATTTGAACAGGTGAGTTGTATATAAATTCACCCTCAGTACAGTTGTCATAAACGGGGAAATTAGCTATAGAGACCAAAACTGTTTTTTGTACCAGGCTGTAAACATGTTTATTTCTGCTGTGAAGTTGGACATTTTAACATGGGGACTTATGGAGACTTATGGAGACAGAATATATATATATATATATATATATATATATATATATATATATATATATATATATATATATATAAACGTAGCTCTATAACTGATATCCCAGCTTCTTACGTGCACCCTCTCATCCCTTTGTTTTAACATCACATTTAAAAAGGTGATTCCCTTTTTCCATACACACACACACTCATGTGACACTGACTCACACTCATCTCTGTGTTACAGTCTTATACACACACACACACACACACACCCACACACACACACATAGAGCATACACAGCATTGCGTGATTGCAGGGTAAAACAAACTGGAAATCTGAGGGAGTAAAAACACCGCAGGAAACCTGCTGTGTGTGTAGGTGTGTGTATGTATGCCTGTATGGTCACTGATGCACATGCAGAAAAATTGAAACATCTTTCTCTCATATGAGTTTCCAAAAACACTATCTACTACCTCATCACTGTTGTTTGTTATAACAACGTGAGTTTTCCATCACTGTAGATAAACAGCAGAGCTCGAGATGCCCAGATGGAGGTTCTTTTCCGGGGGATAGTTCGCCGAAGAGTCGGCAGGGAGGACTGACCGGGTCGCATTGACTATTACTCATTTTCTCATGTAGCTGTGGTGTTTGTTCTTATAAAGAAACACTTATAGTGCTGCTTGTTGAATCAACACGAATCAATAAATCATTTTAGCAACATTCAGGGATTATGCAGAGATCCAGAGGGTTTAGAAACAACATTAACCACATCTTAACGTATCTTTAATCTGCGTTTCTAAACGACGTGGGAGGTCGGAGAATCCGCCACTCAGTTGTCACACCTCCTTCCTCCTCATCGCGTGCCACCAGCACAGTCTGCTAATCCGCTACAGCGCGTTAGACTCTGAATGAGAGGGAGAGAGATACACAGCAGGGATGTCCATATGGTGAGCGAGAGAGATGAATGTATAAACACAGTGGAAGTGAGACAGAGAAAGTGCTGTCATATGCAAAAAAAAAAAAAAAACACCCTCACAAACGTGGGTGAGGAAGAGGAGGAGGATTGATGGCTTCACGCTCCGTCGAGTCCGAGATGCCGCGGCCGACTCTGGCGTGACACGCCGGGGGTTAAAGGTTAAACTTGTTCCTCTCCATAGATTCTCTAACTGGAGGGTTCGTCACACGCTACCAGACGCTCTCAGCTGAATACACTGTTCTGGCATAAATGACAAATTCAGGAGAAATGAGTCATTGAGAATATCTAAACACCAAAAACTGCGTGTAGTGATTTCGGTCTTCACGTAACCATTCTGTGATTTGGTTTAATTTTTCTTACATTCTTCTGCTGCTCGGGTATTCCTTGAGTCTCTCTGCTCCTCTTTTGATCTGTACTGCCATGTACTCCATCTTTTTATGTTGCTGTCAGCCTTTCTCTGCTTCTATTTTTGTCCTTTTGATTTCTTTTCTTTTGATTTGTTCCCCCGTCGCTCCGATTTCTTTACAGCTTTATTCTTGATTTCTGTTTCTCTTCTACAATCTGTAAACAGGTGTGCTTCCTTTGTGCTGGTTTTAATACAATTTCTGACTAAATCAAAAAATAAAAAGCACATGAAAGTCTTGAGGTTGTCATCCTTGAAGCAACATTACAGAGAAATTAGTTTCAGAGCACAATACCACTGTCGGAAATATGGACCAGCTCAGCGTCTGTCTTTCAGGTCTTGCCAACGACTAAAAGTCTTCTTCTTGCTTGGTCAATCTCTCTTTTACTCTTCTTAGCTTCCTCTTTTTGTTTTGCCATTATGTCCATAGAGCTTGGTTACATTGCATGCTTGCCCAGCTCCTGTTCTGGCACGACATCGGCTCCACTCCCCATCACCATTTCCGAACGCTCTGAAAACCCCCTCTTCTTCTTCACGATGGTCCAAAACGCCTGTGGTCCAAACACTGACACTGCCCCAGTGATCTGAGTTCACAGTCCGGCTCACATCCTGGCTAACAAACGGATCTAACAGCAGCTACAGTTGGCAGCAGTTTACCTCACTGTCCATCAGGAAACGTTATTTTATGTAAGAAGAGTGACGCAACACCTGTAGTTAATGGTGGTAAAAGTTCGTTGGTTACCTTACTGAGAAACTGGGTGTGTGTTGAAAACTGAAAACTCATGTGTGGCTATGTCTGACTGTGTAGACAAGAGCTTTTATTGTGAAAGCCACCTTGTGTTTCACCAGCTGATAACTTTTCATGTGAAACAGCAGCAGTAGGAACTTTGTTTATATAAGAGTGAAGAGTAAACAGAGAGGCTGATATGAAATGATATCAAATTAGAAAGAATAACACTGGATTACATGATGTCTGGTTTCCTGTGTATTTCTCATGCATGTGAAGGCGACTTGAAACTTGCACGGGGATGGTGGATCTCGCCATCGACAATGAAAACATACTTTGAATGGTTATTGCAAAAAAGTTGATCAACGGGCTTCATTTCAAGGACTATAACTTCGAGTACAAACACTGTATTGTAATTTTTGATACGTATCAGTAGCAGCAGCCAAAAACACAAACAAACTAACCGTCTGTTTCCTCAGGTGTTTTGTGGCAGGTGCTGCTTGACTGGTGGAGTTTTAACAGTTGAAGGCAGAAACATACTTAACACATGTATAACATTTCTTCTTTTTTCCATTGAGAACAGTATGAACGCTTCTTTTCCCAAACTACACATCACAGCAGGTGGATGGAAACTACCTCGACTGTTGCATGTCAACCTTTTTTTTCTCTATATATTCCAGCTCCTTCCTCTGCTTTGATCATCTTCAATTCCCCGAGCTTTCCATCCAGAAATTTCCACTTCCCTCCCTCGTTTTTCCTGTCATCTTCCTCTCATATGCATTCACTTCACGCTCCTCATCTGTCTCTGCCGTCCTCCATGCTCCACCACTGGCCGTCATCTATTCCTGCATTTACTCCTGATTTTTTTTCTCCCATTATTTTAACCTTAATCTTCCCTCCTCCAGCGGTTGGTCAGCTCTGGCGAAGATGAAGCATCTGTCACGGTTAGACGAGAAGATTTTGATGGATGGTTTGAGCGCCAGCCTGAAGGAGAACAAATGTTCTCAAACAGATTCGAGGTTGAAACTGTTTTTTTTTTATTTTTTTAAACTAAATATGTTGAAGAAGAAGTGAATAAATTCATGAGAACAGTATTTTTTGAGGATGAGCCAAACACTGCACGATTAAAGCAATTTATGTACTTACTTACGATCAAAATCTAGCAAGTCGACACCTTTGCTAACACCCAAACATCAAGCAAGTGCCACAGCACAAGACATAGCAGCCAGCTAATATTACTTACTAGTCCAACAGCAGTCAGCCCAGCTCGGCGTCTGTCTTTCAGCCTTTTATTTCACCAAGCTCTCACCAACTACTAAAACTCTTTTTTTTCTATTCTCAGCTTAATCCATCAATGCCACCTTTGGTCTTTTCACAGCTCCTGTTCTGGCGCAACACTGGCTCCACTGCCCATCAGCATTCCTCTGTCCACCCCGGGCCTAACACTTCCCCCGGTGCTCTGAGCTCACAGTCCCGGCAGCCCTGCTAACAAACTGAGCTAACATTAGCTAACAGCAGCTACAGTTGGCAGTAGTTTACTTCACTGTCCATCAGGAAACTCTGTAAATCACAGAGAGTTGAGTTTTCTCCATAAAATATGATCCAGTTTCACCAAAATCAGTGAAATAGTTGGTGGTGTGTGACTTAGTGCCGTAAAGCGTTACGTACTTCTTGCAAGTGATTGTACCCGGATTTAATGGTAGGCAAGTTACAGAATGTTTATTCAAGCATGAAATCCAAACACTAAGCTTTAGGATCTGGTTGTAACATGACCATCAATTCATTCAACTATCCAATTTCCATCTCTACTCTACACCAGATCAGTTCAAAAGTCTTAAAGTTTAATTAGTTATCAAGACACAGTGGAAGCACTAGATGCATGAATGCATACCTGGAAAGTTGTCCTTGATGGTTCAATGCTCACAAATAAACAGCACTTGTGCTTTGTGCAAGCCCAGCATGTAATCTGAATGGCCCCAGCTGTGTGTACTACTTGGCACGCACTCAAGCCGAGATGGGGGAGCTCTTCACTGAAGTCAGCAGGTCTAACAGTGATAGCTACGCTGGCAGGAAATACGCACTGCATTCTCGACATTCAACGGCACAGTTTGATCTCTTTGTGCTATTTAAGCACTCATATAGTCATTTGAGTAAAACAGCCTGATTCTACATGGGAAATCTGCTATTAATGGACGATTATGAAGGTTTACGTCCAGTGCCAGCATTCAATGGAAAAGCAGGAAGTAGTGTTACATTGATGAGTAAGTAAGGGTGTAGGTTAGTGTCATGTCATCAGACATTGATGCCAGATATCCAAACTCAGACCTACAATCAATATTGTCTTGTTATAAGCACAAACTTTGATATTAACCAAGCCTTTAAGCTGTTTATCTATACCACAACATAACCACACCTTGTTTGTATTAGCCTTAATCCAGAGGCTTTCAAACTGTATGGACCGTGAAAGGGACACGTTTGCTGGTCAGTCTGGCCTGTGGCTTGGCCCACACATCGACCTGATCAGCAGTTTGAGCTGCTGCAGTGGCTCATGGAGGCAATTAAGATACTTTAAAACCCTTAGTGCTCATTTGTCTCAATCTGTATCAAAACTAGAACTCTCAGTTCAGCCAAATCTACAAACACACACACACACACACACAAGATACATGTATTTTTAGATTCTGTGTGACTTACACCTCCCAACGGATATCATTATCGCCAATGTCCTTCATGAATGGAGGTCCACAAACTAACTTAGAAATCATAGAATAACTTAATCCAGTGCTAGGTTTCTGTATGTCCATTGGAGACTCTACAAAAAAGCAATGCAACATTGCAAAGAAAGTTGTATTTTATGATTTAGTGCCCACAGCTTCAGAGTGTAATACCACTGTGGTAAATATGGACAGTTGTGCATGTGAATTTGTTATGATCATATTGCTTATGATCACCAACTAGCGAGTCATTAACTCTGCAAACAGTCAAACATCAACAAGGTTAGCAACACAAAACATAGTACTAATATACTAATATTACTTACAAGTCCAACAGCAGTCAGCCCAGCTCGGTGTCTGTCTTTCAGCCTTTTATTTCACCAAGCTCTCACCAACCACTTAAAGTCAGTCCCAGATTTATTCCTTCTTGCGTTCAATCCCTCTTAATTTTTGTCATTCTGCCCATAGAGGCTGCTGAGCCTGGTTACATTGCTCTCTCGTCCAGCTCCTGTTCTGGCACAACACTAGATCCATTCCCCGTCAGCATTCGGCCACGCCCCTGGAAACCTCTTCCCGGTAGTCTAAAACACCTGTGGTACAAACACTACCACCCCTTCCCAGATGCACTGAGCTCACTGAGCCGGGCAGCCTGGCTAAAAAAAACTGAACTAACATTAGCTAACAGCAGCTACAGTTTACAGCGGTTTACTTTACCGTCCATCAGGAAACTCTGTAAATCACAGAGAGTCGGTTCTTCCTTAAAATATGATCCAGTTTCACCATAATCAGACTCAAACGCGTGCATGCTGTACACCGTTCAACGGCAGTTTGGGCAAGATCACTGGAAGGCTGGCAGGCTGGCAGGTTGATTTAGTGCTAGGAAAACAATCTCAAGGGAATAGGCACAGTGTCAGCCACAAGCAGCCAAACAGGTTTTCAGTTAAATAACAGGTAAGAGGAGAAACCACATTATGCACAACGGAAATCCAACACATAAAAACTCCCTTCTATGAAAACACTCCCAATCAGAAGAGTCAATAATGCAACAAACTGAGCATATGATTGCAAATTTAGTGCAAATTTTCTGTTTATTTTAAAATCTGTGTGAATCTTTGTTCAAACTACAAACAGACTCTTTTTTTTTTTTTGTACGAAACTAAACCTTAAACATGCCAGCAGTGCTGTTTAAAAGTGATTCTTGCTTGATTCAGTTTTTTTTTAGCTTTAAAGCAGTAATTTAATAAATCCTTATTACCTGGCTTCTTATACAAACCTACGGTTGTAATCGGAATATTGCCGCAGGCTGATTACTCCCCGGTGAGAGAGTACTGATGAACACATAAACATACTTCTTGCTGAAGTCCTCCTCGTGCATCACGTCTGCAGACTCTGGTAATCACCGTTGAAATACGCCTTCCAGCATTTATCCTGCACTGTTGACACTTTTTTTTTTGTTTTGTTTGAGATGAAGCCAAAGTGCAAAAGTAATTATGGAACTATGCAGTGAAAACTCTGCCTGAGCTGCTGATTTGCATTTGTTTCTGCAGAGAGACCGCAGAGGCAAACACAGGGCACCTTTATGTCTCTGCGGGCGGGTGAGCGCCACTTCACGTGGAGAGAGGGAGATCTTTTATTAGACAGCGAGGAGGCAACACGTCTGGTGTTCAGAGCCTGGGATCAGTAGAGATGTATAGAGACGGGCCAAAAGGGCAGGGAAGCAGCTGCTGAACAGTTTCTAGCGTGTTAGGCCGGGCTGACAAGTTGGAAGAGCACTGAAAACACGAGGCAGAGGTCAGTCAGTAAACGTGGAGAGACTGATGCCTGAGGGCTTGGGGAAGCAGTCCTCTGAGTGGATTTATTGTTGATTTATGTGGCAAAATAGAGTGATTGAGTGACAAGAGATGAGCTGGGAGTTTTGTTTCTTCAAGCATGAGGCACAGGAGCTTAATTTTATTGTTGTGATTCTGCGTTCCTCACCAAAATTCTAGATTTATGGTATTTTTGATGAATACTCGCCACACCTAGGCCCGAAAAGGCAGCTCAGGAATGTTGCAATTTGACAATGTACTTGTTCAAAGAACATCTTATTGTCATCCAATACAGTTGAAATATATATCGACATGTCAATGGTCAGTCCGTGATAACGAGTGGTTGCAGGTTGCAGCTCCATTTGCTCATGGTGACCATAAAGCTTGAATCCCATCGGTTTCAGGCTTTCAGCTGGTTGCAGCCGCTCTAGGCACTGATTTTGATTCACTCTGTGCAGACTTTCAATCATACAAACAAACAAAAGGGAAACTATAACTACATAAGGTACTTACTCATGGTAGAAGCAGAAACCAAAGAAACCCTTTGACCTTTCATAGTTGAAAGGTAAAGCAAAGGGCCGCAGCTTGTAATCGAACGAGCATTCCCACGCGAACGCAGTCCCCCTCTACCAGAAATTATGCAGTCGAGATTCCCACATTTGGGGAATTCTCCAGGGTTATCTCAACCGAAGTGCCCTCGCCCTGGATGAAGCACCTTCTTGATCACTGTACCATTCCCGGACAAAGCCCACAAGGCACAATCCCAGAGCTACAGTAGGCGCCTTTAGCATTAGAGGCTTCCATTGGGGTTGCACTGCTGCGCAGCAACACTGCTACTTTCTGGACTGACACACCCAAAGGCCTCCAAATGAAAACTCCCACAGTCACTCTGACTCAGAAGTTGGCAACTGGCACCACATCACTGCTAAGGTCAGGTTTGTTTTTTTGATACCAGTACATAAAAAGTTGTTTATCTGTACCAGATATTTGTTCAGTCAAGTCCTCGCCCTGTCTTAAAGAAACAGAAGACAGAGCAACATTTTACTGACTCAACCACCTCCATCTGTCTACTGCACATGATCCACCAAATTATTCACCATTGATCCATTCAACCATCACTTTGCCAATAAATCCAATATTTCTGGAGGAACTTCAGAGCTTTGCGGAGGTGAAGTTTGTAGGGTAACTGTGAGTTCAAGGTCAGAGAACTGGATTTTGCTGCAGCAGTAATTTAAAAACTTTTTGACATCTTTTGGATACCCAAGATATCGATTTTCTGTCAAGTAATTTCATCAAAGGCGTTTCACGGCTTAAATTCCACTCAACACTTCTGTTCCCGCAACGCTTTTCGGTTCTCGATCACTCTCCTTCCCTTCCTTGTGCCATCACCTCACCCGTCATCCGTCATCGCCTTCTCCACCTCAACATCACTCAGTTTATCTGTGCCCGTCCATACCTAACTTTCATTGGCTCCCTAATCGAGTCACTTCTCTTTGAATCATAGCTTCATTGTAATTCCCTCCCTACGCTCATCCTTCATTTCGCCGTGTCCCTCCTCGTTCAGACGTTTTGCGGCCCCAGCCGTCGTTACTCACTTCATTCAGATTCATGAGATGTATGCCGCCTCACTCGCTCTGTCTTTTCTTCCTCTGCTCTTGCTGTCAAAACTATCATTTTGTTTTTCGATCACAGGCAGAATTAGAGTCACTTTGCCCACAGAGGACAATAAATGAAAAGGAATTTGTCTTATTGTCAGGATATATGGTGAAACACTTGATGTATTCAGTGGAGAGCAGCAGGGGGAAGACCACTATGGAAAACAGGGTGCGTATTTCCACCATCCATTTCTCTCTCTGCCATCCATTGTTTCACATCATTCATTCCCCCTCCCCCTTTTCTCCACAAACTACCTTCATCTGTCTCTCTTCCTCTTTGCGTCTCCCTTTATTTATGTTGTATTTAACGCTTCACGACTCGCTTTATTGACTATTATTTACCTATTTCCGTTTTAAAGCCCCAGTTTGATATTTGTTCAGCCCCACATATCATATTCTCGGTCTGGTTGAGTCAGAGGGATCCATTATTTTGTATTAAATATTATGACAATGTGATGGGTTTGATTCTGGCAGGTTACCATACATCTTGCTTATATAGCTTGTTGCTGCACTGGCATAGACTTTCCTCATATTGCTCACTATGCAATGGGAAAAAAATAACTTTTCTACCATAAACTAGTAATTTAAATCAGTTTGTTAGCCGGGCTGCCCAAACTGTGAGCTCAGAGCTGCGGTGGAGTGTTAGTGTTTGTACTACAAGAACCACCAAGAAGAGGAGGTTTTTAGGCCCAGAGCACGGCCAAATGCTAACCGGGAGTGGCGCCGGTGTTGTGCCAGAACAGGAGCTGGGTAAGTGGGCAGTGTAACCAGGCTCAGCAGCCTCTATGGACATAATCAGAGGCGAAAATACTAAAGGGGATGTTGATGGAGGAAGCTAAGAAGTGAAAAGGAGAGAGTAGCAGCTAACAGCCAGTTAGCTTAGCATAAAGACTGGAAACATCCAGAAACAGCTAGCACAACTCCGTCCAAAGCTAATACAACCTTCCTCCCAGCACCACTACACCTCACTAATTAACACATTATACCTTGTTTGTTTAAGCCGTACATATTTATACTTCATGCTAAGCAAAGCTTAATGTGTCTTTACTTTTCAGTGCATATGTGTTGCTGCTGGAGCACGCTGGAATGACGCTACACTGCTACATTTTCTAAGCACTTAGAGATCCAACCATCATTCAGCATGTGTCATGCAAGAGAGCCAATAAAAATAAACAGTAGTCAAAGTTCTTGACATGTCTGTCAACTCAAGCATGGAGTAACAAGCAAAGGAAACATTCCAGCTTAAAAGTTTCCGGTAGCCTTTGAGCGTTCCAGCAAATTGCACTATTTTTTCTCCCCATTCATCAGTCATTCTTCTGTTTCTTCATTTGTGACGGAAAGAAACGTTAAAAAGCGTAAAAAAAGTGTTACTGCTCAACACAAACAATTCATTCACAAGCATGAAATACAAGATGTTAAAAGAAAAGAGACATAATAGTTAGCTGCAGTGGCCAATCCATAGCTGATCAACAGTATCCAACATGTAAGGAAAGAGCTGGAAAAATGAGAAATAACTACAAAATAACTCAATCAATAATCTCGCCAATGTGACGATCAGCTTTGGAAGAGGTCTAGCAGTCACAAAAAAACTTTACTTGTACCCAAACTGCAGGTACATCAATCAAAAACAGCTAACTGATGAAGGATGTAAAGGGTACCGACCTGAAAAATAATCACAACATACAGCAAATCAGTCAAACTGCTTCAGGAAACAGGTCTGTCTGACAAATGTTGCCATACAGCACAAAACTTTTGTGTTTGCCACGATGATACGAATACCTCAAACTTTCAAAGTTCATCCGTCATGTTGTCCTCTGCAGTGTAACTGAAGTGCCCTTCAACAAAACACCAACTTCTCCATCATGTATTTGGATGCTGCCCTACGGCTCACTTTGACTCATCCGGAGTCAGAGATATATTTGTGTTGAAGGCAAATGTGAAAAGCCAGGATCCAATTACCTCTTGTAAAATTGCCAATAAAGTTATCTGTTGCCTCGACGGTGTGAAGGTGGGTGGAGTGGGAACGACGTAGGGGACAAACACAACAGATAACGCTAATCCTGCAAAACAAACTGAGTGCAACTAATGTCGGAGTAAGCGTGCGTCTACAGATAAGAGGATGGAATTATAGAGGATGTTTAAATCTATGCATTTGCTGCTCATCATGTAAAATTCAACATTTTTGGATAACAAACAACCCACGAGGAGCGCTGTCAAAGGTGTCTTTGTAGTACCAAAATTAAAGTTACAGAAGAAGAAGCCACAGGTACAGGTGAGGAAAGACCAACCAAAAAGTAGTAGAAGCAGTAGAAGAAGAACAGTGATGATCCGTTGTGGCTCTTTGATGAAAGGATTGCGGGAAAAAAATCTAAATGAAACACGGAGGATGACTTTGAAGTGAGGCCGGCCCGTCGAAAGCACTAATGTAAAGTAATTTATTATCACAACGTTGGCTTTTATCATAATTTTCTGCCACAATCTCTGACAGTATCAAGGCATTCCCCCGCTGTGGCAACTATTTGAACCTACGAGAGATCAAAGAAAAAGAGCTGGAGAGGAGAAGAGTAAAGACGTATAAGGGACATTCAATTTGAGTCACTATGACAAATTATGCTCTTTGTTCATATCATTAGGGAGAGGCTTTAGACTGTGTTATATATTTGTTATCATCAACAAAATCCCATGAAACTTTTATTTTTAAACGGGCTCATTAAAATCCGAAAACATCTGGGCAGTGTGATTTCTGAAAAAGTTACAAAAACTTGGGTAAATGACGCATTTTTGGGGACTATCTTCTGCAGTGGATTAATTCAGATTTGGTTGTGTCTTCATGGGATTTGTTGACAACAAGAGAAAAAGAATATCTCTCTCAGACTTATCCTTTAAAGCAACCACATCAACTCTCTGTGATTTACAGAGTTTCCTGATGAACAGTGAAGTAAACTGTAAACTTTAGACCACAGACAAGAGGAGGTTTTCAAGCCCGTGGTGCGGGGGAATGCTGACAGAGACTGGAGCCAGTGTCGTGACAGAACAGGAACCGGGCGCAGCAGCCTCTATGGACATAGTGACAGAGCAGAAAAGATTGAAGAGGACGTTGATGGAGGAAGCTAAGGAGAGAAAATATCAAGCAAGAAGCCGCCAGACAAGAGTAAATCTGGGACTGACTTTTAGTGGTTGGTGAGAGCTTGGTGAAATAAAAGGCTGAAAGACAGACGGCTGTAAGAAAAGGCGTCAGATTTGGACCCAAACCAAGATGGAGGTCGTACGGCTCACTGACGACTTAATTCTAGTGTTTGTTTGTGTGTGTTTTGCCTCCTCGGGCGAGAGAGCAGGGCAAACATGTTTCTAAATCTCTCAGATTAGAGGCAGAGGGCGGATTTGACTGCACTTATCGGCGGCAGAGCAGAGCAAATGTGAGCAAGTGTTTCCTAACTCGACAGACGGACAAACACACAGAGAGGAGGCGCGGGTCACCGACTTTGGCAAAGTTTTTGTTTTACCTGACAAGATTTTACTGTGTGTAGACAGAATGAGTACTGTTGGAAACATTTCTTCTGTTTGGTGTGTAGTTCCGTATGTTGTTTTCTTTTCTTGGCATTTTAAATGCATTGTCTTTCATCCACCTGGCCTCTCTTTGTTGTTGCTCTAAAATCTCTCGCACCTCCAAGTGATGATTTTCCAAATTGTGACAATTGCCAGACTTTTTCAGAGCTGACAAAAGCTGCTAATTGACATTTGAGCTGAAATGGCTAAGCTAATTGTGATTACTTTAGCTCCACCATCTGTATTTTAGGCACGAGGGAAAAACAATGAAGGGAAAAAATGAAACTGCAACAAAGCTTTGAGAAATTAGTGGTTTATTCCCTCTGTAAACGTTTTGTAAACACTTTCTTTTCTTCACTGGTCTTTCATGCATTAACTGCTTGCTGCGATAAGTGGAGAAAATGAATGCAGAACTTACTCGTGGAAAAAGGATGAAGACACCGAGACAATGCAGTTACAGTTTCCTGTTTGCTTGTTTTCAGGTCCGGGGCACGAGGGGATGCTGACAGTAAGCGGAGCCAGTGTTGTGCAAGAACAGGAGCTGGGCAAGTGGGCAATGTAACCGGGATCAGCAGCCTCTATGGACATAATGGCAGAGGAGAAAAGACTGAAGAGGACGTTGACGGATGAAGCTAAGAAGAAGCCGCCGGACAAGAGTAAATCTGGGACTGACTTTTAGTGGTTGGTGAGAGCTTGGTGAAATAAAAGGCTGAAAGACAGACGCCGAGCTGGGCTGACTGCTGTTGGACTAGTCAGTAATATTAGCTGGCTGCTATGTCTTGTTGTTGTTACTTTAAATAAAATTGTCGGTGACAAATTTTCATCTGTGCACCTGTAATTGATGCTTTCGAAGGTTGGCTATATAGTGACTATACTCACAGAGCAAGTCGGTAAACTACTCTAGGTGATGAGCTAACCGCTTACATGCTTACAAAGACGTGTTTGTACCATCGACCCCTGTTGTTACCTGAAAGTTGATGGTCCAGATTTGGCTTCCGGTGACGCTACAATGCGATAGACGTGTAGTTGAAAGCTCCTCAAATCAGTGTTTTACCTCCTCACATTAGAAAAGAACACCTAATCGACTCAACTTGGTTATGAAAAGAGGGGGAGAACACGAAGATGTCATATGGCACATCCAGGAAAACCCACATGCTGGACAAAGAGAGGATGGCGACAACAAGAAAACCGGTAGGTGAAGCCGATGTTGCTAATCAAAGCACACTACTGGATCTCCAACACGCTGAAGGATTTCAAACATTAGACGGGACCTGAGAGACTTTAAAAACAAGGTCAGGGAAACTGTACTTGTACTATTTATTTGAAATTAATTGAATGATTGTGTCTTTAAATGTCGCTGTTGCTCCATTAAATCCACTTCAAGATGAATTAACAGTACTATCAACAGATGATGTAACGCTGTAACGCCGGAAGACACACAGACCACCCAGACCATCAACTGGAAGTCACTTCGACTTTTCAGTTTTTCCTCTCTGAGTGTGTGTGTGAGTGTGTTTTCTCATCTATGGAACCAGTGGCACCTTCGAAGTTGCAGCAGGGGGGGCAGACAGCAGGCATCTGTTCACACAGCCAGCCTGCTGAGACACACACATGCTGACACACACCAAAACTACCAGTCGAACCCCATGCTCCTGTTTGACGGGGCGAATCTGACAGGCTAAGCATGTGCATGTGTGCATGTGTGTGAACTTGGCCATGGCCCGCGGGAGATGGCACCAACAACAATTACACCGGACTGGTCATGTGGTCATCTACGCCTGTCCTCTGCCATTAGCTACACAGTGTGTATATGTGTGTGTGTGTGTGTGTGTGTGTGTGTGAAATAGAAACTTAAATTCCGGGCACGTTCTCTCAAAGCTGCTTTTTTCGCTAATGTGGCAGGAAGTAAAGTGTAAAGACGACAGACAAAGGATGGGGTGAGGGCTGAGTGGGCAGCGCACAAGGGGAATTGTGGGAACTTGGCACCAGTTCGAGGACTCAGAACAAAAGCAGGACGACCGCTGAAGAGACGACTTTAACTCTTGTTATGGAATTTTCTATCCTTAGGTTACATGAGGTCACGTGTGGGCCTTGAGGTCCTCTGCAGTATTAGTTGTTTGGCTTTGATTGGGAACAGTAGGTGCCAGTCTATCTCAACACTGTGGTGGCCAGGGTCGAAGAGACCTATTGCTGCCTTCTTAGACATAATAGATAGCTGGCTGTTGACGTTCCAATCTGCGTAAACAGACATCTGTGTCTCCAGACTAGAATATGTTGACAATAACACCTGCATGGGTAAAGACATTCTCTTTGGCTAATTCTGGGCGTATAGTATTTGTGGTGTTATCTTGGGGTTTAAAGTCTATCCACCAGGATGAGTTGGGCAGAATGTGAGACCGACTCAGACACTTCTGATGAAGTTAGAGTGTCTCTAATTCTCCTTGGCCAAGCGTCAATAAATATTACAGCATGAGACATCAGAGGCTCCTGAACACTTTCTTCCCTCCTGACCTCACCATTGACCTTTGACTTCAGCAATTTCTCCACAACAACTCTCAGCCACACTCATTGATCAGACCAGACGGAGTTACTTAGTATATTGATGTTTTGTACACTGACAGAATATTATGAAATGTGATCAAGAGAACATGAACTGTTTGAATTCAGATGAGTTCAATCTGTTATTTGACATTTCTGAAAATATGCCAGTTATTAAAAAATCTAATCTAGTTGTAGATTTGTTTTACATTTAAATACAGCTATAAATATTTGTGTATGCACTGAAAACTGTTTATGTAGAAAGAGTCAGTCAGGATTTTGTGATTTCATTCTCTTATGTGGATGAAGGCAGCCTAACTTTTCTAACAGCCAAACATCAATTAAGGTCGACAGCACAAGACATAGCAGCCAGACTAGTCCAACAGCAGTCAGCCCAGCTCGGCGTCTGTCTTTCAGCCTTTTATTTCACCAAGCTCTCACCAACCACTAAAAGTCAGTCCCAGATTTGCTCTTGTCCGGCGGCTTCTTGCTCGCTCACTCTCTCCTTTTCTCTTCTTTGCTTCCTCTATCAACGTCCTCTTCAGTCTCTTCTACTCTGTCATTATGTCCATAGAGGCTGCTGAGTCATGTTACATTATCTGGTTGCCCAGCTCCTGTTCTGGCACGACACTGGCTACGCTCCCTGTGAGCATTTCTCCACACCCCAGGCAACAAACTCAGCTAACACGAGCTAACAGCAGCTACAGTGACACACTTTTTCACATATTACTTTCTCATTTTCTCTTCTTAACTTCTTACACCAACGTCCTCTTTAGTCTTTTCTCCTCTG
This sequence comes from Sciaenops ocellatus, assembly GCA_033000465.1. Classification (NCBI taxonomy): domain Eukaryota; kingdom Metazoa; phylum Chordata; class Actinopteri; family Sciaenidae; genus Sciaenops; species Sciaenops ocellatus. Next base: position 4,807,493 of record CP136875.1, read on the forward strand.
TCGTTATGTCCACAGAGGCTGATAAGCCTGGTTACATTGCCCACTTGCCCAGCTCCTGTTCTGGCACAACACTAGCTCTGCTTACTGTCACAGTATTCCCTGAAAACCTCCTCTCCCTGGTAGTTCAAAACTCCTGTGGTACAAACACCAACACTCCCCCCGGTGCTCTGAGCTCACAGCCCGTTTTACCAGTTTTACCAAAATAGTTGGCGGTGTGTGACTTGCGTACCGTTAGCGTTACGTACTTCTCGTGGGTGATCGGACCAACAGCAGTGAGAATGACAGAGACACCATTCACCTGATTACGAGTCAATGTAGCATCAGTAAAATCACCAGACGCTGATACTGACTGGAGGTTGAGAGAAAGAAATGCAGACTCTAATGAAGTCTCATTTGACCTCTATCTTAAGTTTCAGCATCTTCGTTGGTGAAGCTGCATCTTGGACGTGGATTAATTGTTGCAGCTGGTGTAGCACAGCTGCAGGGGGAGATATCATTTGTTTCGGCCTGAGGAACCTTCGAGAACTTGAGGAAAGTAAGAAACCTGGGAGTTTTGTGGAAAATATATATTCTGGAAGACAAAAATAATCCTACTTCAAAAACCTACTTCTGTCTAGGTGTAGTCAAACCAACAGCGTGCTGAACGTTTGAAGGAAACGCTTTCCCGCTGAGCAACAGCAGGTTAGCAGCTATCTGTCAAGTCAAAGTGAAGACCTCCTGCTGCAGCTCAGCATTTCAGAGAGCTCCCGTCAATATACCAAGACTCATTTATGTTCACACAATACATGCATTATTTTTTAGCAATTCCAGACAAAACCTCAACCCCTTGCAGGTTTTAATAAAGTTTATACTCAATGCAGTGCCTTTAAATCAGCCAATAATTGGAGTCTGACTTGGTGTAATACAGATAACATAGGCAGCAGAGGAGTAAACTGATAGTAACTGACAGGATCAGACATAATTTGGTTAGGGGAGGACAAATGAGTGCGAATAAGAACCTGACAAAGACCAATTTCTTTCCTCCTCCTCCTCCTCCTGAGCTGTCTGTGCCCATGGGCGAGCTAAAGTTGACAGTCCCAGAGTGACGAGAATGAAAAGAATGACTCAGCCGGCTGGCTTTCAACACCTGGTCTCTCTTCTTCCCTCACAGGCACCGGGTTAGGATTTATAGACCGGCACAGGAAGTAAAGGTGAGACCGAGACTAAGACTGAGGAGGAAGCTCGAGTTTCAAAGTGAGAAGTTGGGAGTTGAGAGAAAAATCAATGACGGGAAGCAGAAAGAGAGGAAGTCAAGGTTACTACGTGCCAATTTTAAGTCAATAAATCTTTCTTCTTCTTCTTCTGCTCCAAACACCAAATGATATCACCACAATGGAACAGGAAAAAAGCTTCACTTGCAGTGCAGTAAACACCCGAGGCTGTTTTAATCTTTCATCTCAGCAGCAGCTGCGATGATTGAATGAAAAGGAACTGTCACTGTGAATTGATTTCCATGATAAGTAGCGTCAACCGCCTATAGAGAGTCAAAGTCGACAAACCGCAAAAACAGCTCGATTGGCAGCTAATTAAGAGCGCAGCAATGACTTTTAACTCGACATCTTCATGTACTCTTTCTTCCCCAACTCATTCTTTCTAATCTCGTACAGCTGGACGGCCGTCTCAGCGAGTCATCATCAGCCAACAGAGTTTTCAGTCAAAAGTTTTGGGCTTGTATTCATGCTAACAGAATTACAAAGAAGGGTTTGAATTGCATAGCTTAAAAACAACCAAACAAAACATAGTATTCAGCGTTTAGTCCATAATTTAACCCCTCACCAAAACTAGTGGCTGTGAAACTCCCCAACTACAGCCAGTGTTTAGTTTGTCTGTTCTGGGCTACTGTAGAAACATGGCGGTTCAACATGGTGGTGGTCTCCATGGAAGAGGACTCACGTAATCTTTAGATATAAAAGTAATTTCTTATTTTCAGGTGGTTATACACCAATACTAACATGGTTATGAATATTATATTCTTTTTATGACATATTCTGATATACCTAGACATTCATTAGAAGCTCTCGGTTTAGGAGTTGTGCTGTTTCTCTGTGTTTTTTTGGTTATTTGATGAAGATTAGACAATGAGGTTTTTCGTTTCAATTATGTTTAGGTAGTTAAGACTGATTTTTAGAGAGTACTCTTTGGTTGTTGTTTATTCTTTGGTTTGAACCGCATCCGCTCTCCTCTTGTTTCCCTTGTAGTTTACCTCACCTCTTATTGTTGTATTATTAATCCTAACATCGTTGTACAACTGGTCCAACTGGTTCTACGTTACTTCCTTTTCCCGACACGAGCTGGATCGGAACAAAGCCTTCCTGGACTCTTAGCTAATTAGCCCACTTGTCCTTTCTCAAGTTAAAGCTATTTTCCAAGATAGTTCGGCCAGCTACTTGGGTCCATGCTTCGTTTCACACATCAGTAATCCATTTCATCAGGCTGGTATTGAGGTCTTCATTTGGACTGGCTGATTCACTTTGCTGTTAGAGAGATGTTACTTTGAGAAGACCTTGACTGATGTTTGGTTTCATCCGTCTGTCTCAAATTCCTTTTGTTATTTTCTCTTATTTATTGTCTCTTTCTTTGATTTATTGCCCCTGGCTTTCTCTCTTTTCTCTCACCATCTGTTGTTTCCTCTCTCTTTCATTGACTGGCCTTCTGTGTCTTTTTCTCTAATTCAAAAACAGTGAATTACACAACACTGCAAGGATTTTCTTTGCCTTCTTCTTACATTTGTCTTGTCATTTTATTTCTTCACATTCTCCCTCCTCTTCCCTGCATATATATGCGTCCAACGTACGTACTGATACATTACTGTACAAATGAAATGGAGGCAATAATCAGCTACACGGAGGTCAATGGTTCTTAATGAGAGCGAGAGAGTGGAAAGCAGTTTAATATTAATTACAATGAGATTTGTGTAAAGAGCATTAGAATAATTTGGTACCTGAATCTAATCCATCTAATAAATTTGCACAGACTCATGAATATATTGAATTAAATAGATGATTTTATGGTGTATGCGTAGTGACTTTCTCAGTGTGCAGCATGTATCTCCACATGTACAGTTATTCGTGTGTAAAAAAACAAATATATATAGTCAGAATCTCCAGCCTCTTACCCTTCTATGAATAATAAATGAAGTGAAATAGCCTCGAAGGGCATAAAAATCAATTTAGGTCTCTTTTTGGTTCCCGCCCTATAAGCCCACGTCAGGATTTCCCTTTAAGTGTTCACACATCACGGACCAAAGGGTGTAAACTTGTGGTACAGACTGCCAAAGATGGAATGCGGGAGCTGAAATCTTCCAAAGCCCGTCCAGATATCTAGCAGATACTGTCTGAGCGTTTACTTTAGTCTGGCCTGAGGCCAGATGTAGAGGGGATTTGACTTGGGAATATTAGCCGGCTCTGCTTGGCTGGGCATGCTCAGTCAATCCTGGAAAAAAGAGAGAGACAATTCAGAGGTTCTCACGCTGTTTCTTAGATGTTTAAGAGGGTTTGTAGATAACTCTTAATCCAACATTCAAGCTCAAAAAATTGCAATGCTACGTGTTATGCTAAAAACTTCATCCAGGGACGGTTGCCTCAAAACAAATGTCGTTATCCTGCAATTCCCCGTTGAACCAACAACACTTTGGGCTATTGTTTGGCAGCTCCACAAGAACAACTATGGATTGAGATAGAAATCCATCCTGGGGTGAGGTACGTTGTGTGATCTAGTCCATTTTTTATTTTCATTTGGGTTTCTTGTTGTGTTTTTACATCTTGGCTTTGAAAATAGATACACGGTGTACAAATTATTACAGTATTGGGGATTTAAATTCGAAGATTACCATCAGGTTTTGGTATCAGCAATCAAAAATGGATAAAATCGAGTGTAGGAGCAGAGTTACCAGGAACTCCGTCAGCTCAGGAGATGACGGATGGCAGCATATTGCAGATGTTGGAGGGGGAAAAAAAAGAATTTAACCTTGAAATTGTAAAAACAAAACAAGTTTTTACAAGTTTGGAAAAGTCTAGTGGGGATATGTGAGGCAAAACTTACCACACAAGCAGAGGAATGCGAACAGCACTGCCAGTCAAGTTACAGTTTAATAATCACAGAGTTACTTTAAAGAACAGCTCAAAGCTACACCTTTGTTTCTCTGTCTGCCTGCCCCTCATAAAAATCCAATGGTTCAAATCCACCACGTATCCCACAGCTAGAAGAAAGCGCAACACGGATCATCTGTCGATTCTTTGCACAATTCATTTGTAGCCTTTTTTGAGTCATTTCATGTTTTGAACCAAAAGCACAGAAATCAACAGGGGCCAGAAAATCAGGCATTTCCCCACACATAAACTGATGTTTATAAAACTATAATGCGCAGCGAGAATGAAGTGCCCTTCACGCAGACTTCAGATCAGGCGTACACAGTGTTCTTGAGATAACTGCAGGTGAAATACATGAAATATAGAGAAGCATGAACTTTGTTTTTCACAGTTTGCACTGCTGTTCTGTAGACCTCATTTTAACTTGTGACGATCCTTCCACTGAGCCATCGTTTTATCTTGTAATTATCTTTTAATTTTAGCCTAAATTCTGAAGCTCTGACACTGTGACGAAGGTCTACAGGAAATACGTCATGAAATAGTGATACAGGTGCTGTAATTAGTCACAGCCGTGCGTAATGACAGCCTTTCTGGTGCTGCTGGAGAACCTCGAAGAAGCAACACAATTGGTGCAATTGCTCTCACTGACAGGTCTAATAGTAGTAGTATAAGTGGAGGAGGCACTAGTATTGATGTGCAAACAGATTTTAAGAGCATTTCTACATTGAGTTATAAGCCAGCTGTGGGAGTGGGGAATACATGTGCCTAGTTCTGCAAAAACTATTTTAAAAATCCTGCGAAAATGTTGCGTATTTGTAGATTTCCAGTCATGAATTTAAATAGTTTCGTGCATCTGACCCCTGGACTTTTATTCACAGCAGATGATCACACATGGTCATGACAGGGAAATCAATGCAAAGGCTAATTACACTGTATGATGCACCAACTGGCCTCGTCCAGTAAATCTGTGAATGAGAATGTAAGTGAGTGAGTGACATCATCAAAGGTTAAGGACCTAGAATTAATGGACTCAGCCCGGCTGGCTTAATGGAGTTTTTATATCGGGGTTTAATGTCATTGGAAGTGGGCTGTTTCATGCTGTCTGGTTGGTACTTTGACTGGGAAATAAAACAATCTAACCGGTGGGCTCAGCGCCGTCTCTGCACCTTAAAGCAACATTGTAGAAATTGGTATTTTTGCAATTTAGCGCCCCCTAGTTTCAGAGTGCAATACCACGCTCATTACTTTCTCATTTACACTTCTTAGCTTCCTCTGTCAACGTCCTCTTTGGCCTTTTTCCCTCTGTCATTATGTCCATAGAGGCTGCTGAGCTTAATTACATTGCTTGCTTGCCCAGCTCCTGTTCTGGCACGACAGCCCAGCTAACAAACTGAGCTATGGTTAGCTAACAGCAGCTACAGTTGGCAGCAGTTTACTTTACCGTCCATCAGGAAACTCTCAGAGAGAAAAACAGAAAACATTTTCTCCATAAATTATGATCCAGAAATGTTATGGCAGAAAAGTAACGCAGCACTTTAAAGAGTGTGTGTGCGAGAAAGAGAGGGTGAAGGCGTTGCGAAATCGATCAACTGACAAGCGAAAAGAGTATTTTAGCTGGCAAACTTCGCTCGGCAGCACATATCGAACTGTGTATGTGTGTGTCAAACTGTCAAACAGCAGTGAAACAGTAAAAATCCCCAAAGCACATCACCTTGAAAGGAAAGACTATCCAGAGAGTGTGAGCGTGTCGAGTGTGTACATGTGAGAAAGGAATAGTGTGTGTGTGTGTGTGTGTGTTAACTGCATCAGACACAGTCGCACTACAGGATCGTCAGAGGAGCGGTGGGTTGAATGCAGAGCAAGAAAAGGAAGAAGAGACAGAAAGAAATGAGAAAATCAAAGACGAAGGAGAGGGGAAGAAGAAAGAGAGAACAGACTGAGCATGAACGATGATGGAGTGGAGGTTGAAAGAAAGAGGAAGCAAGCACCAAGGGATGGAAGAAAATAATGGAGGGAGGGAATAAGGGAAGATAGATGGAAGAATTGCAAGAGGGATTCAACAATAAAGGATAAAGAAGGAAGTAAAAGGGGATGAAACATTGGGATCGCAGGAGGAAGGAGAGAAGGAATGTCAAGGAGGATGGACCAAACATGGAGGAAAAGGGAATGAGAGAGGAGATGAGCGAAGAGATGAGGAAGCAGGAAGAGTGGTGAATGGTTTGAGGATGAAGGGAAGGAATAATGGAGGAAATATGGAAGAAGACACGAGGAAAGATGAAAGAGAAGTGATGAGGGATTGTGGGAAAACCAAAACAAAGAAAGACAAATTGAAGGAGGGATTCAGAACACAGAAAGGCGACTTAAGAGAGTCAAACAAGGACAGCGGACATGCACAGGTAGGAAGAGCGAGAGAGGAAATGATGGAGGAAAAACAAGAACAGGAGAAGGAAAGGATGCAGCAAGAGAGGAAGAAAGACACGGAACAAGAGAGAACTGAAAAAGCATTAGAAATATGGCTGCTGAGGATTTTTACATAATACGACAGTGGGAACCTAAAATAAGTAAAAAAAAAAAAAAAAAAAAGAGTGGTGTGCAAACAAAACATCCATTAAAGAGAACACAGGTGAAGAGGCAAAGACAGAGGAAGAACAGGTGAGAAACGAGGCAGGTACAGATCAGGAGTGAGGAACATATGAGGGAGTACACTTTAAAAAAAATATAGCAAATAACAAAACTTTACAGTAGTTTTCTGTAAAATTACAGGCTTTATCTGTAAATTAACAACCAAACTATTCTAAGTATTATTCAATTCATGACAAATTACAGTTACGTCTTGTTTTTATTCATTATATTAAGGCGTAAAGTTATGCAGAATCACCGGCGTGGACGCTTTGATTGACAGGCAGGTGCTGTTACAGATGGCTAGTTCACCAGGCTTTCGTTTGGCCCGCCTTAGCACCACCGACAAGCTACGTCAGGAGGCGGTGGAAAGAGGGCTGCCAAGATGGCAGCAACCACAGCCACCTCACTCTGAGCAGCTCTTCAGAAACCTGTGGGTGATATCACGTATACGACATCCATGTTCACACTATCTATGGTTAAAGCACGCATACATGCCAATGAATTTGATCGTAATAATTCACAGAACATATAGTGCTCTGCTAAACCTCGACTGAAAATTTCAGTAAGTTTATAGTTTTTGACATTTGAGTTATTTGACTTTAATTTTACGGTTTTTGACCGTTTTTTTTAAATTTCTTTGTTTTACAGTGCACAAAGAGGCAGTAGATGGTGCATGGAGAAAAACATGGAAGAAGAGAGTTACAGAGCGATGGGAGAATAAGACGTAAAGGATGAGAGGAGGAGGATGGGGCAGGAATTAAACAGCAAAATAAGGAAGAAGAGGATGAAGGGATGCAGTAAGGGAAGGAAACTGGAGGAGGAAAGATGAGTTGCCAGCAGGGGGGCTGACGAGGCTCGAGGGATTTGTTCAGCACTCAAAGAAGAAAAAAAAAAAAGAATCGCCGTTTTACATGATTAATGTTTCTCTGAGCCCGAAGGTTAGCAAACACAATCGCTCGCTCTCTTTCATGTTAATCACATCAAAACAAGCTATAATCAGAAGGAGACATAAACACGGAAGAGGAAAACCGTACATGTGAGCGTAGTCAGATTTTCCAACACCATGAATGTTTTATCCCACTTTTTAATTGAATACATGCAGTGTGTTTACACTCTGTGTGTGTGTGTGTGTGTGAGCTCGCTCATCTATATTTTAAGCTCCTCCAACACTTGACAAATGACTTCTGGGAATTGTTGGAATTCTCGACGCTGCTTAGCCACAACACACACACACACACACACACACACACAGACTCATGGGCAAAGCACACAGACATACACTGACAGGTGTGAAGCAAACCTGCTCTCGTGATGGGAACCCTTGGGACAAACAGGTAATGTGTTATGTGGCAAAAAACAGTGCATGTACGTGTGTCCGTGTCAGCCAGCCGAACCCAGGAGCTGGCAGCAAGACGAACAATTATATGTTTGTCTGCATGTGCACAGGTGTGTGAAAGCTTCTGTCACGGCTGCCTTGTTAAATGACAATCTTCCCCACTTTTTCTTCCCCCCCTCAAGCGAGTGTCGGTGTGTACGTATAGGCTACTTACTGTTGTGATGCACTGCAGGAGCATAAATACGCTGATTTCACAACTGCACTGAACCTCGAGAGCGCAGAGTAATGAAAGTCTGAGGGGAATACGGACGCAGGTGCTGCTGTTGTGATCGCCGCACTGTATAGAAAAACATGACCTGCCTTGGTATTATATACAGCTGTGTGACTACAGACACTGGCTGTTGTATACCTGTCCTGCACATAAGACATGAGTCTCAAGAACTGTGAAATCCTAAAAAAAACAAACAAACAAAAAAAAAGCTGAAAAACTGTGAAATAGGTTTTGCAGAAAATCTTAATTAGTTATATATTTGTATATATACATACACACATATGGACACTTGTTATAAATGTGTGAGTAAAAGCAAGTATGTGCCAATGAATTTAATTGTACTAATTCAAGTAGTTTGTGAAATTCTAAATAAATAAAAAAAAAGGTCAAAAACCGTAAAACAGGTTTTGCAGATTCTGACACTGAATTTGTATAATTAAATTCATTGCCACATATGTACTTTTACTCACACATTTATAACAAGTGTATATATGTGTATATGTATATATACAAATATATAACTAATTCAGTTTTTCTGCAAAACCTATTTTACGGTTTTTGGCCGTTTTTTTTTAGGATTTCACAGTTTTTGAGACAGGCTCATGTCTAGTATCTCCCTGCCTGTTAACTTTAGTTTACCCCCCAAAAAAAGTAAATTCATGGTCTAATAATGAAGCTCACTCAAAACAAAAAAAGGACAGTTAAAACGGAAAAAGACTGTTTATTAACATCGCCTACTTTATTGTTAAATTCAAGTATGAGGGACTTTTTGTCGTGAGTAGTGTGCGGTTCCCCGCTTAGTGACGGGACTCCCTTAGTTGTGCATAATGTAGCTGCTTTTATGTTTGACAGTAATGAGTTATCATTTGTACAACTTTAATGCTGTATATACGCTCTACCCTCCTGTAGAAAACTTGTAAATTGTTGTATTTTTGTTCTCGCTGAAGAAACACTGCACTCTCATGATTATTCTTCCCTTTTCAGCGGGACGACACTCTCAGGTCACATTCACAATTAATATTGTTCTCCCAAGGCGGTTGCATAGTCTTAACAGCAGTAAGTGCTGGATGTCCTTTAATTTCCTTCCAATAAAGAGCAGTAATGGTGAGTCTATGATGTTATCTGGCCCACCAAATTCAATCAAGCCCATTCTAACTTTTCTTTGAATTTCCTTGAACGGCTCAGTAAACATCTCACTGAGACTGAACTCAGTGCGATCGTACCCGGAGCACAAAGTCGCATCAACGCGGTAGAAAAGTTTCACAATCCAAATGTGTCACATTCACTCACAGCTTCATGTTGACTTGTTCAAAACGTTGTGAAACAGCCTGTCATGGTCGATATTTCTGACAAATCTCTGCTGGTATTTTTATTTGATCCGTGTAGAACTTTCTGCTTACATAATGCAGCTCCTCCACTTATTTTTGGATGGATGGATGCGGAGCTACTTGATACATGGATGTAATGTGTACTCTAGGGTGCAACACATACATTATGCACACACACACATTTTCTTCTTAAACAATCATTAGTGGCCCTCTTAACCCCCCACACATACACAAGCACCTGCGTTTTAGCTATTTATAGCTGCAGCTCTTATTTAAAACACACACACACTCACTCGGCCATGAGTGGCCATTAAGTCATCTGATTTATTGACGTCTCTTGCTCACCCCTAATACGAACAGGAAGCGTGCATATAGTGCACTCTCGCTCATCTCCCTCCCCCCTTTCACCTGCTTCTCATGCCTATCTTTCCCTCTGAACCATCCTGTCTTGTCTTCTTCACCCCCTGTCCTCCTCCATATCGTTCCCACAGTGTCAGACCAAGTGAAAGGAGATCAAACACAAAGGAAATTGTAAAATAACTGCAGTCAGAGAGGTGCATATGTATCAGAACAGATAGCGGTAGCCACACCGCACGGGGAGGGCAAATCTACAAGGAGCCATATGGGATGTAATTCGCACTCTACCTCGCATTTACATATGATTTCAAAGGATGCTCCAGGGAGCCGTGAGAAAATGTGATGGAGTATCACCACAGATTTTATGTTATAAAACTCTCAGGCAAGCATATTAATTGATTCTCGATTTTTTACATTGTAACAATAAAGAGTACAGTATTTATTTTATTGCTGACTTTATGACGTTACAAGCATTTTTCCTGGTAGAAGTAATCAAATAAATTGAAGTATCCTTTTCTTATAAAGAACTTCTTGTTCCAAAAAGCATGAAACACACTCTCTTCTAACAAGGTCGTAATATATCAAAGGATCTGACTCAAATAAGGCTATAATTAAATGAAATGTCATGTTCAGAACTTGAAGTATCTTGTTTCAGTAGGGCTGGAAAATATCAAAATATGATACAATGATGCTAGAATATATTAAAGTATTTTGTTCTATGACCTTTCCTTTGATAACATGAAATCAAATCACAAGAACGGCCTTCTTCCACCTCAAAAACATAGCTATAACCCTCATGCAAGCCTTTATCACCTCCAGAATTTCCTATTCAAACAGCATCCTCTACGGCACACCATCCAAAACCTTAAATAAACTGCAACACATCCAGAACTGACCTGCTCCCATGACCACATCAACCCCGTCCTCCAGAACTTCCACTGGCTGCCAGTCCCAGCAGATCCAGTTCAAAACCCTCCTCCTCATACACAAGGCTCTCCACAACCAGTTACTGGTACTTTAAAATGAGCCTTTTATATCTACAGTGGGAATGGGTCCTCTTTCATGGAGGTTCTTCTTTATACTAGGAAGGCATGTAATGTAATGATTACACCAGTAGATGCAACTAAATTCTACACACCGGACCTTTAAAGTATCTTTGACATAAATGATTATGTATTTAATTGATTGATGAGACTGTTGCGTAGACTAAATGACTGAATGTTTATTAGTAATCAGTGTTTATTTCAATAAAGTACAGAAGTTAACCTGAAGTATTCATTGAAGATGTGAATTTATCGTTTTCCACTTGGTCTACCATGTACGCCATTGTTGTTCCTCTACTCTTTTCACTGGACTTTCTTGTGTCCAGTTTGCTTCGAGGTCATTCAGTTCTTTCCTCACATTTGATCCGTGTTCACGGTCACATTATCCTGAAGATGTAAAAGGAGAAAAAAAATGCAGAGCTACAACAGGAATTTAAATGAGCGGATCTTGTTTGCTCAGTCATTCCAGATAATTGAGTTTTTCCACAGCTCGAGTGTGAAAGATATGTGAATGAATACAAATTCAGGACTTTCTCAAGTTTAAAAAAAACACTTCGAATAAGTTTAAGCTTTGTATTCTTTGTTTCAGTTTCTTCAAGTGTCTCAGACATTGTGACCAGTGTTGGAGACCCTATGTAAGCATTTGGACCATTCTCCCTTGGTGGTCCTGGACCACATCTGAGATCAGAAGGGGGCTGCTGAATAGGACATTAGTGGTTCCCCCTCAAAGAGTGGTTGCCTCAGTGGGAGTTCACTTCCTCCAGAAGTACCTCCATTTCAGAACTACTGATGGATTAATTATGTTTGGAGTCCGGCACTCTACCATCTTTGGATTTTCAGTCTTCTCTCAACTTTTCATCACCTCCTCGTCAACTTACGAGTACAATAAGATTCATTATTATACATGTGAAAGAAAGAAATCTAAAAAAAAAAAACAAAAAAAAGCACTAAAACAGTTGTGAATAGATATTTACTTTATAAAAACAAACAGCAGTACAGCTACATGAGAAAACGTGTAAAAGTCACCGCGAACCCGTCAGTCCTCCCTGTCGACTCTTTGGCGAACTGTCCCCAAGAAAACAACCTCCATCTGGGCAACGAGTGCCCTGCTGTTCATTTACGATGATTATGTAATGAACTACTCACATTATTAAAACAAACAACAGTAACGAGGTAGTAGGTAGTGTCTTTGGTTGCTTATGATAAAATATCTTTAAATATATCTGGAAAGTCACCGCGAACTGGTCAGTCCTCCCTGCCAACTCTTTGGTGAACAGTCCCCTGGTAGACAGCCTCTTCCGGGCAGTGAGAGCCGGTTAAGTCCTGCTGTTTATCTACAGTGATTGTGGTGAAATTTTGTGCAATCCACACTGTTATGACAAATAACAGTATTGTAATAGTAGATAGTGTCTTTGGGGTCTAGAGGGTTAAGACGACTAACGACCTTCCTCAAGAACACACTTGGCGAGATATTGGTGAATGAGGTCCATTGCAATTGCATGCCGTCAACATGTTGTGGATGTTACAGCAAAAGTATTTATGATTCACCAATGAATTACAAGTTAACTTGACTGAAATATTCTGATTTACACTTGATGCACAGCTGTTTTTATATTTCATATCAGAGTTTTTAACAATGATAGCGATGAGAGAGTTGGTCCGCCCTGCAGGGTTTTGCATATGCAGCATATGTCCAGATGTTGTTTTTCTTCCCTTTTTTTTTTTTGTCTGACATTCTTATAGCTCATCCTCTCATCCTGGCCAATGTAAAAAGGAAAATGTGATGCCAAGATCTGGCACCATCCAAGTAAAAATCAACATGATCAAAAAGCAGCGGGTGAGAAAATTCCTGAGACTTTTTCAAAAAGAAAAATTCCCTCCATGGTTTTTGTCCAAAAACAACACACAATTGTGTTTTCACAAAACATCCTGCACACGAATAAACTGATTTTGTCGGTAGGTAGTTTCAGCCAGAAAATAGCAAATTGATTATTTTGTAATTATTTTTGTTTCAGTGTATAAAAGTTGTTGAGTATTTATTGGGTCTTTTGTAAGATCCACACGTGTATGATAAAGAAGCCTCTCATGCAATTTTCCAGATGCTGGGTTAAATATTCAGTGAAAACTGGGCCAGGCAAAAACACTGGGGTCTTTATATATACACATTATATTATAACTGCTACTTTCAACCTTGTGGTTTTAATTGCCAAATTGAAAGAAACTTAAATCAACACAGAGTCTCTTTTGTTTTCTTTGTATTCTCATTAAACTTGTTTCCCTACTACTCGTACCTTTAAAATATTCTGAACTCTCGTCTGGCTTCTCTCTATTCACTTGTTTCAACTTCCCTAATCACTCCACAGGCATGTTTACTGTTCTCTCACACAGATAAACCTTATTAAGTTTACATGAAGCCATTCAAGGTCTCTGTGATAAAGCGATAAAATAAGCTGAGACTGGATGTACTTCAGGTCGTATGCGGCTCCCTTTTCCCGCAGCTGAAAGGCTCCGCGGCGCTAAAAGACGCTTTTATTTGTAATGAAGAACTATTCAGAATCATTGAAGTGCACTGTGCTGATGCAAAAGTGTGAACAAGGCTGATATTACTTAAAAAGGGTGACATGGGATAAAAGAAAATTTTGAAGTAGAAGGATCAAGGCGAAGAGAAGAAGAGCTACCAATTTAGTCATCTCAGTCAGGTTTTGATGCATGCCTGCCTTTTATTGCATTGCCAAGAGGAAATGTTTGAAAAAGTCACGTTTCCATCCACAAAAGACTGTTGAAAACCAAGCAGCAGTCAACGTGAAGTGCTTCAAACTGCAGTACCTCAAACGTCCACTTGAGACTGGTTCCAGAAGTGAGTCAGTCTCCATAAGTCCCCATGTTAAAATGTCCAACTTCATAGCAGGAATAAACATGTTTACAGCCTGGTACAAAAAACAGTTTTGGTCTCTATAGCTAATTTCCCCGTTCATGACAACTGTACTGAGGGTGAATTTTTATACAACTCACCTGTTCAGATTATATTAAGACTTAAAGTTGGCTTGTTTGTGTGATAAGGCTTCATTTAGCCGGCCTCAGGTCTACCGATGATCCACGTCTTTGCCCATTTTTTGGTTAAACTGGTGACAGAGGCCAGACTGCCAACATGGTGGTGGACAGAGCCATCAAACTGAGCTTCACAACGGTTCTTGAGAAACCTGTGGGTGATGTCACAGATATGACATCCACATTTTATAGAGTCTATGTTGAAAACAGCCTGCCTGTATGAGGCTGAGCAGAAGAAATGACTTCCAAACCTAAGAAACCTGCTACCAACAAATGCCATTTCATCATGTAGGACCACATTAGATAGAAAGTACGGAGGCCGTCCTCCAGTTAGGTACAAAAGACTTGCAATGAAATATTTATTCTCTTGGGAAGAATCAATCATGGAAAAGCCCTTGCAGGACATTGAAGTGTTAAGTTGGCTGCAAGACAAAACAGCAAATCCTTGCTTCAATCAGGCTGAAAACATTAATACGTTCTGCAAAGAAATCCCTCCAGAGGCAAACAAGAAAACAAACATGATACCTCCTCGTCTGACCACTCAATCTGGTTATGAATCTAGGATGACATCATTAAAAGGCTTTCTGAATACACAAATGGATGCCGATGTCTTTGCCGTTGTACAAAATGCTCTCTGGAACAGTGTGGAACAATTTGATCTCAGTACTGAAGGGCTTGTTTTGTTTGATGTCACTCTATATGAAGGCTCCCCGAGGGCTTAAATCTAACCACTTAAAGCACATCACAAATGCAATAATACAACATTTCAGTATCGGATCTTCCCCAGTTGTTATGCCATCCTTCCATAATTCCACCTCCTATCCATTTATTTCACTGCTGGACACATTAAACTAGACAAAGGATACCCTAGTCCCAAATCCCCCATCTGGATCTAATGAATCTACCTGAAACCTGACGTTTCATAGCTTCACACAGCATAAAGTCATTCCAGCACTGCTGCTTTTTGTTCAGACAGCCCATGCTCACTTGACAAGTAATAGGTTTCATTACAAAGCACTACGGGCAGTTTTCATTTCCTCAAAGAATAAAAGAGAACATCATTCCCTAATGTTCACTGATCAATATTTAAAGACTCCAGATGACTACATCTCATAAAATGTTACTTTTCTGCACAGCTAAGGCCATCTGGATGATTTGACTTTTCTATTTAATTAAAAGTCAACATGTACTAAAGAGGTTGATATCTAATTTTGAAGTAAAACTCTATTAAGTATTGCTTTCACAGCAGTTCATCCTTTTTAAAGCAACATATTGCTGTAAAGTTTTACGTATTACACTAAGTCACACACCACCAACTATTTCACTGATTTTGGTGAAACTGGATCATATTTTATGGAGAAAATGTTTTCTGGTTTTCCCTCTGATGTCCTCCGGCTGCTCCGCCTCAACTCTCTGTGATTTACAGAGTTTCCTGATGGACAGTGAAGCAAACTGCTGACAACTGTAGCTGCTGTTAGCTCATGTTAGCTCAGTGTGTTAGTGTACTACAGGCGTTTTGGACCACCGGGAAGAAGAAGAGGTTTTCAGGCCCAGGGCGCAGGCAAATGTTGATGGAGAGTGCGAGCTAGTGTTGTGCCAGAACAGGAGCTGGGTGTACATTCAGCCTCTATGGACATAATGACAGAGGCAAAAAGACTGAAGAGGACGTTGACGGAGGAAGCTAAGAAAGAAAAAGAGAATAACCGAGCAAGAAGCCGCCGGACGAGAGTAAATCTGAGACTGTCTTTTAGTGGTTGGTGAGAGCTTGGTGAAATAAAAGGCTGAAAGACAGACGCCGAGTTGGGCTGACTGCTGTTGGACTAGTGATTAATATTAGCTGGCTGCTATAAAAAACAAACAAACAAACAAAAAAATTCTATGTAACGTTGCTTGAACTGCAGGAAATTGATCAGTTCCGCTGATTCACAAATAAGTCATGGTGTCCTCTTGTCCTCCTATACTACGGGGAACAAACAAGGAACAGGTAGACAGACATGTTGACAGAACTGGAGCTTTCCTTTAAAAACCAGAGGCAGAGTTGGAGTCAGATTCATGCCGGGGGACTTTAAAGATCGCTTTGTTTTTTGCTCATTTTGAATTCCATTCAGCCTTTTTGAGGCAGGCGCAGCTGGCAAATCCCGATTTTTCACACATACAATCACCTCACCATTACGAGAGAGAGAGAGAGAGCAAGATGTAATCAGAGTCAAGAATCCTCTATATTTATATCTGTTTTCCATTTGCAGGGAGAAAAACAACGTCACAGGAGCAGCAGAAAGAAAGATTGATTTGCAGTTGATTAGGTTTGTTTACCGCCAACCCACTGCTGGAAGGTTAAAGCTCCGATCCGCGATCGGTCGACAGGTCGCAGGTCTAGGAACGCCGATGCAGGCGGCGGTTGTTGCCGTTTCACATGACTGATTGTCACTTTAATCTTGTGGGTCTCGGCCGGGAGAGACTGAAGCAATTCAGCCAAATGAAATCCTCTTCCGCTGAATGACTGAATTGAGGCTTGCCATCGTGGCTGAACACACACACACACACACAAACACACACACACACACACACAAACACACCAGGGACTTGTGCTTTAAGAGGACGCATGGCCGGGGGGGAGGAAAACGTGTGGAGGAGAGCTAAAGCTGAATGAATCAGATTCATGCGGGAACAATGCGAGAACGCTTTCACGCAATGAAGGTTCAGATTTGCAAGATTTATTCAGAAGACACATGGAGAGAACTGTGACAGAGATAAAGACACTGAAGTCAAGAAAATATGAAGAAGCCCGTCTTGCTCGCAGGTTCACTGAAGTGTGGAGAGATCTGAAACTCTTCCATCCTGAACAACGCTTAACTAGCAGCACTTATTCAAAGGTTAAAGAAGAAACAAGGGCGTCCTGGTGTTACTTTAGTAAAATAACATTCAACCTCGCTAGTTTTGATCCAAAAAAGGTCCTGTAGACGAGGATCCAAGCATCAATACATCCACGGTAAGCATTCATATCTTTTAAAGACAAATTTCTATAAATGAGTGAATGTCCTCCGCCAACAATCAAACATTCTGCAGCCAACTGAGCGACAGATTGAAGATAATCCTCCAACAATCCATCAAATCCAGAAAATTAATCATTTAATAGCAGTATTTGTTTTACAGACGTAACTAATTTCCTCAAATAGTTTCGACCACGGTGGTTTATGATGTCCCATGTGATCAGAGGTCAAAGTAAGCTCTGATCCAATCGGGTATCGAGACCAAAGACCTGTGGCCGTGAAACAAGACTGTACCGAACTAGATTAGACGGAGTTAGACGATTGAATCTGGTCTGACTCTGGTCCTGGGTCAGTCTGTTCTTTAGTACCAAGAGCATGTGTGAACACCTCTATCCCCAAACGCCAGCTGAGGTGGTTCTAGCATCTGATTAGGATGCCTCCTGGGTGCCTTCCTTTGGAGGGGTTCTGGGCACATCCAACTAAACCCAAACCCAAAGCCCGCTGGAGGGACTACATCGCCTTTCTGGCCTGGGAACACATCTGGATCCCCCAGGAGGAGCTGGAATGTATTGCTAGGGAGACGCACATTGAAGTGCCCCGCTAAACCCGCTGCCACCGCGACCAAACCCCGGATACATGGAAGAAAATCACACAGTCTAAAAGAAGTCTTGGCAACTTTCCACCACAGTCCAAAGTGTTGCCCAACCACGTCTCATGATACGACTACACTTGAAGGTGGTAAGTTGCTCTCAGATACTGGTCAATGATCTGACATGCCCTTTGAAGCCATGACGACCTACAACCAACCTCCAAACAGCCTTTAAAAGAACTCAAGAGCAGAAAAAAATATCCTCAAAGGGACCTAAAAGTCTAACTCAAACGCACATTGAAGATTTTCATGTAAACACAAACAATACACCGTTCTGTACTCCTGTGTTTGCATGCTTGTGGTGTTGTTCACACACCACACAATTGCATTTCATTGCCCACATCGCCGGGCTTTCCCCCTTTGAAAATCTATTTTCCTTCCGGATTCCGGCACATCGTCTCTGATTATTGTTCTTTCCTGTGCGCCCATTCAGAGCGAGTCTTTTTTCATTTCAGAGATGAAAAAAAATACAGTTGGCGGCGACATGTCAAGCCCGCTGATCCACTCTGATTAATTGTGCAAATCAAATGAGGGGTGGGATGGATGGATGTGACATTTGCAAAAAGGGGGCACCCTGAGGCTAGACGGAGTATACATCTCCGAGAGAAGCATGTCTATGTACGAACGTCTGACCACATGTGTCTCTCTGCCTGTGGTCGGTGTTTGTTTAAAGTCTCATCTAACATCCCCGAGTCCCTCAAGGCCAGGGGACCTTTCCATTCGCCTGAAAAACAAACAGCCGCCATAAATCAACCTGCGGGTTTCAAAACCTTTATCCGTTTGGCGGGCATCTGTCTTTTTCCACACGACCGTTCTGGCGACAGTGGAGAGAAAAATAGAGTTGAGGAATTGTTATATCATGTCATATATCCACAAAAATTGGTGATGAATGAAATTATGTGTGAAGCAGAGCTCTAAAACAAACAAATATATTCAGTCAAAATGAGGTTTCGTGCTGAGAATATCAATCAGAGAGCATCGGAGCGTGTTTCTGAACAAAATGTGGAGACCTCACCCTCAGGTAAACCAACACAACCAAGCGAAAGAGCAATGGATGAAGAGGGCGACAGAAAGAAACACGAGTCGTGTCTGTTTCCATCTCGATACTTCTCACATTCTTCTTTCCATGTTTCCGTGCCAATAAAGCAAAATGGTTGAATTGAGCCAAGACAAAGAGGGAGCGTGAGGCTGTGACGAATGACAAACACAAGTCTGATGCATTCAGATGAGGCTCTAGGGTTTGTTTACAGTGGAACAGTGGGAATATAGACGAGTTCACATGCAGAAGGTCTCAAAATTTTGTTAAATGTCAAGATGATTAACTTGTAACTAATTCCTCTGAGCTGACACGTCAAAGTCAGACATCCCATCACAGAAAACCAACCAGGTCAAGTCACAGCCAGGTGCTTTGGCCAAACGCCTCCACCAAATATTGCACTTGTGGCTCCATCTTTGGGGTGTAACTGACGGAATCAACATTTTGTCTCCCAGATTATGTTGTTGAAAGGAGGAGGAAGAAAGCAGGTCCAAAAATGTCCCCAGCGCTCTAATCCTCCCTGGAGACAGGTGGATTAGCGGGACGTTCGTTGAATAAACACGCACACACACACATGCGGTCTTACACACACACACACACATGCACACACACGCACACAGCTAGATGGTTTCATTCCCAGTTTGGTGCAGGTATTTGGCGCTCAGTCTCCGCCCTGAGCTTGGATGAGGCGCAGAAAACGTTCAACGGAGCGGAGCAGGGATGGACACGCGAACAGCCACACCCTCTGTGAATGAAACCCAGCAACACACACACACACACACACACAGAGCTGAACACACCCTCCCACATATCTACAGCATCTTGACAAGGCGTTTGGTCACGTCTTAAGCTTCAAAATCGACATATTTGCTCGAGAAATCTGACCGATGAGAAAATCCTTTATGTTTTCAGCGCAAATATTAAGATTTCTTCCTGGTTGTGGGTTGTTTTTATTTCTTTTATCTATTTTAATCAATTATTGGATTCTGGAAATTTAAGAAAATAAGATTTTAAAACTCAAAAACAGACTAAATCGCAACTAAATGTTGCGCATTTGGCAACGCGATGCGTAAAAACGCAGTTCTCCCATTCTCCAAACAACTCAGCTGCTTCATCCACCAGTCAGTCTAATGACACAGTCAAGTTGCACACACAAACACACACACACTCTGCATGTTCCTTCATTCATCTGTCTGCACCGTGATGATGCACACACGCTCATTCAGAGCGTCCTAATCGGTCCCGATTCTGTCCAAGAACTCGATTTTACTCAAAGTTTCACCTCATCCAAAACGCGCCCAGCCTTCTGCATACTGCTGCAGCTACACCGTCAACAACTTCCACCCTCACATTTCCCCACACACAACTCCGAGAGCAGCTCTGACCTCCATCCGTGTCAAAGACGCACCAAGCAGGTTCACTCACCCGTGAAGACATCCGACCGTCTCCCCCTCTGTGGGTCTTTGCAGGCTGTGATGTCCCCGTTTCTTTTCTCTCTCTCACATGGCTACACCCTCCTCCGTGTCTCTCAGCGCTGCCTACAGCTGGAGTCCGTGTCCTCTCCTCGGATTGAGGAATGAAATCCCCGTTTCTGGTTTATTTTCTGAGCGGAGGCACGCAGAGCGCACAGCCGTGAACTAGAGCAGAGGAAAGAAAAGAAACCAGACAGCGAGTGTAGTCAGTCCAGTCCACCTCCAGGCAGGATTTTAATCAGTTTGTCCCGGACACAGCGGGCGGCAGTGGAGCACAGGGCGGCGGACGCACCGGACACGTTCTGCGGTCCATTTTGGTCCGGTGCGCACCGGAGACGCGTCCTGCACCAACAGCAGGGAGACACAATCCTTCTTTAAGTTCCAGGCAAAGACAAAAAAAAAAAAACAACAACAACAAGTAGTTGTTTAATTTATTCAGAATTCAGTAAGATGTTGAAAGATCCGGAAAGTTTAAAAAACAGCAGAGCGCGGAGGAGGGAGCTGAGAGAGAGAAAGAGCGATGAATGAGTCCTTACTGAGAGCTGAGAGAGAGAGGGAGGGAGAGAGAGAGAGAGAGAGAGAGAGGCTGCAGACTGTGATTCGCTTCACAAACCACGGGTTGACTCCTGGTCTCACACATTTTGGCGTCAACAAGAAATTCAAACAAGCTCTTGCACATTTCTGAGTCATAAACTGTCAAAGAAGCTGCACAGAGGCCAGAGGCAAATATTTGGGGTTCTATATTTATTCATGTTGGAGTGTGGAGTCGCCTGCTGCAGAAGCAGCAGCAGCAGCAGCAGGTTAGGTGGTTGAATGCAGTCAAAGCAACTCTCCATCCATCCTCCATAACCATAACCTGAGGCTAATCCCTGTCAACATTGGGCGAGAGGCAGGATACACCCTGGACAAGTGACCTGGGCTGATACCAGTGTTGTAGCATTCAAGATCAGTCTGGGTCTTGTCTCCATCTCGGACAAAGAGGATTTTATTCCAAGACCAGTGTTTCCTGTGATTCGCCTAACGATGTCTAGTTTTGTCAATTTTAAGTATAAATTTTTACACTTCAGGTGGAAGGAAGAGTCGAAGAAATGACGGTGGAAGAAACGGTTCAAAAAGTTGTACATGGTATTTTATATTTAAAAATGTATGAAAGGAAATCTGGGGGACTTTTTTACCCTGTCACACCTATTCATAGCTTTACAACCAGTCTGCTTATGATCAAAGTTTAACTTTGAAAGCCCCCCACAGTGAATGGTGTCAAATGGTTCGCTGCCCTCCTTCACACAAACTCCTATACAGGGACTGTGTCCATCTGAATGTTAGCTACCTAGGTTTACTATATACTGTCTGGTCTTGGTCTTTGCTTGGCCTCAACCTGTCCAAAGTCTTGGTCTTGTCTCAGTCTCGATACTCTCTGGTCTTCGTCTTGACTTGAAGTCATCAATAGACCTTTTTTCACAGTGGCCATTTTGACATGAAATAGAGTAAACAGGTGCTGCTGTTGTGTATGTTGGCTCACTGGAAAGTCTCTGCTGGAATAAATGGAACTGAACCGTAATCAGTATCGTTGGTAACACGTGTGTTGAACCAACTATTTCATGTCAGAGCGGCTGCTGTGAAAAGGGTCTATTAAGGCAGGAGTACTCGGAAAGAACCCACGTGGACCGGGAAGCTTCTTGCTGTGAGGCAACAGTGTTAACCACTGTACCACCGTGCCACGATTTCACTGAACTGAATCTTTCCTACCCAACCACAGGTACTTTTCCAATGAATGTGTGAGTGTGTACAGACAGAAGGCACATTTTCAAAACCTGAAGGAAACTGCCATGAAAAGATCAAAAAATAACCTTTTATGATGCGGATTTACCAGCTATCTCGATACTGCTGCTCCCTCACTCCCATTCAGTGTCTATGTCGCTCAACCTATCTATCTATAAGTACTTCTCGCGGGCGATTGTACCCAGAGCAAAGTGTTCGAACAGGCATCAAAATGATCTAAAATCTGTTATTTTATGGTAGAAAAGTTACACAAAAAGCTGCTTTAATGGCTTTCAGCCATCATTAATGTTATTATTTACGTCTGTGCTTCTCTGGCTTCATTGTTGTGAACAACTTACATCTTTATCATTCTCACTAGTTCTTGAAGAATCAGCCAACAAGTCCTCACAATATCTAAAACTTAAAATTTGCCCTTCCAAAGATATCAGTGTGAGAAAACACACAATCGAATGAGGAATAATGCTGTAAATTGGAACGGGATTTAGCCTCCCATCTCTTTCGGTTCATAATTAATTATCCTTTAGTGATGCATCTCCTCACTCGTACTGTACATGATGGAAAAAAAACCAAAAAAAAAACAACAGGATTTTCCTCCTTCCCTCTCTCACTTTCAGCCCCTCCACGTCTCACTCTGTGCACTGATGCCTTTCACTTCGTACCCACCGCGATGGATCAAATCCTGCGTTTTAAACCGTCTGTCACGCTGCTTTGGTTCAACTGTTTATCCTGTTACCTTACATTAGGTTACACACACACACACACTGTCGGCCTATAATAAAAATTCACTTCATTATTACACGTGTCAAAAGGAGGTGGTGCATTGCAGCATTATATGGTTTTGCACTGAGGCTTTACTCCATCAGCCACAGTGCGTATAATTCATAACTTTAAGTAAATGCTGTCAAACAGCCGAGCTCTGCTGCATTGGAAAATGTTTTATAGAGCTCGTTCGGGAACATGTTTTGTATATATATGTATGCATAACTCCAATTTCCAATGCAACTTTACATCACAAGCTGTAGGTGAGTTACCTCATGACTGGTTATTATCTTTATGTCTGGCGGCGGGCCCCTTGTGCAATTATCCCAGTTTCAATAAATGTCACATGGGCAAGAGAGCCGCCATGAATTATGCTGAATTTTCAACACACACACCTTGTACTTGTCCAACAACCGTGGCCAAAATGTCAGTATCTTACTGGAAAGAATAATAACTCAAGCAGAGCGGCTTGATTTTTTTTCCATGTCAAACACATGCTGCATAATACATCACTCGTGCTGGTTTCCTCAGGGATAATAAAGTCCCTGTGTCTCTCTGTCACATACTATACTCACGTGGGCGGCTGAAGGCTCGAAGGCTGTAGAGCGGGTCGTCTAGTTATCGGAGGCTTGGCGGCGGCGGCGGCGGCGGCGGCGGGGTTGGTTCAATTCCCGGCTCCCACCACCTTCCGGTATCGCTTCTGATGAGCAGTTGGCACCTTGCTTGGCAGCCTCCGCTGTCAGTGTGTGAATGTGACAAGTGTTGTAAAACCGCTTTGAGTGGTTGGTAGACTAGAAAGGCGCTATATAAATACAAGTCCACGTCCTGTATTGTACAAGGCCAAAGCCCTGGTTTGGTGGTTTGGGGGTCCTCGCGGGTCAAAGAACCGTTTGTCTCCTGCCAACTACTTGATTGCTGTTAATTGTATTCACCTGCTGCATGAGGTGTAAATCAGTGCTTGATTAAAAACAGCTGGTCTGACTCCTGAGGACTCTAAGAAAACAGCATGCTATATTCTGCAGCATACAACACATCACTGTGAACTGAATCAACAGAGATACAAACACGGAAGACGTCTCGCAAAGCTTCTTTCAATTTGAAGAGTTATTTAGAAAAATCAATACAGTTTTGTTGCTAAAGGCAGTAAAGAGACAACTTAATTCCAGTATATTACTTGTGTGTGTTAATTTATAATCAACAGAAGTGTCGGAAAGAAGACTGCGGTAGGTAAGGAAAGATGAAAGATGTTTCTTATGTGGAAAACTAAGAGGACTTTACATTGGTGCCTTAAAATGATAATGAGTAATCATTGTTAATTTATTTATATAAATATTATTTTTTGGGCATGTCATTGGGGACAACGTATAAAAGGACTGGAAGCCAGAGTCGAACCCAGGTCGTGCAAGCAGGTCGTTCTTGGGGCGCATACTCGAGGCGCATACTTAGAGTTTTTAAAGACTTCTACCTTCAGTACCTAGAAATCCTTCATCCAGACCAGCTGTCCTGACAAAACTTATCAGGATACCCAGCAAAAGTTGATCTTGGTGTTGGTCAGTCGAAGACACGCAGTTGCCGCCGTTATGACTTCCCAGAGCTGTAAAATCCTGCTTTTAATTTTTACGAATAGTTGTGCAGTGTCGTGATTAATTCGAAACACATTTACTCCAACTGGACATACTGGATCATATTTCATTTTCCAAATGGTAACTTCAAGGACAAATCTGTAGGACTTAGTGCCATCTAGTGGTTAGCATTCAGATTGCAACCGCCTGAATAATCCTCCCGTCACCCCTCACTTTCCAAGCACGTACTGTAGGAGAATTTACTTCCATGTAAAAAAAACAAAACAAAAACATAAAAGGCCATCTATAGAGCCAGATCTCCCTAAATCCAACCCATTGGTCCCTCAAACAACACAGTCCAACCAACCCAACGCATTGTTTTAACACACTTTGGTTTAATTTTGTTGGCGATGGTGTGAAGCTGGGTATGAGCATATAGCCAAAAGATTGGAGGCTGAACATAATTGGTATTTTGGCCTCAGTAAGAATGCTTCCCAAAATAACCCAGACTTTCTCTAAGTTTGCTAACTGGCAAACTTCCTGGAAATCTTTTAGACTCGCTCATGACCACGGCATTCATCAAAAGTATGTAACAGTATGTATGCTGGCTAGCGAGCCTGTGAAGATAGCTACAGGCTAGAATGGCAAGTTTCAACCTGGACAGCCACCTGACACTGATAACTCTGTATGAGTCTGCATTTTTTAGTTTGTAAGTAAGAGGGTTCGGCTTCACAGATGCTTCCCCCTCTTTGTGTTTTGCTTATCAACGAGCTTCAGACAAGCTTTGCCATGAAAAATCTGGCTCTTCCCATTAAAGTTTAACTCAGAGTCAAACAACATTTCTGACTCTGGAGCAGTTTTGCTCTTTGCCTAACTAAACTTCCCCTGGATAAATAAAGGTTTAATCATAATGTTGACTGCAGAGTAGCTGGTTGAATCTTTCGGGTGGGGACGAGATTGAATGAAACATTCACAGCGATACAAACAGAATTAGTAGCAGGGAGACAAAAAATCTCATTTCAAAGTGAAACACTCCCTCAGTATACAGCCAACGAGCCACGTTCTCAATCTTTTGCTGCTGACGAGCATCCATTCCCTTTGCCCCGTGTCTGACCTTGGCACCGATTGATCACTTGTATCTCAATCAGCATACTGTAAGAGTGTGACCCTCTTAAACCTTCTGATCAGATTGATTTCCCCGTGGACCCCTTGATGGCTTCGTGTCCTTCCTCTCTCCTTTTCCTTTACATAACAGAAGGTCAGACTGGCAGTCCTGAATGATACTGATATCATAGAGAGAGCACAGTCTATTTTTTTACCCTTTTACTTGTCAATGTCTAAAATCAGCATTTTTGTAGTTGAAGTTTTTCCCATTTCTGTGGCCGATAAAAACTGTCAGTTTCCCTTGAATCTACCTGGTGTGAAAATACCACTGAAATGGCATTTATATAGTGGTAAAAACAACCATTAAAGCTCAGACTAGAGGAATTATTTTAGGGATAAAAGCTCTATAAGCCCCCCATAATCTCATAATGGTAGGAAAAACCCAGGGATATAGACCATTCCCTTGCAAACACGGGGCAACTCATTCTTGAACATTGAAATACATTAAAGGTAATGTGCAAATAAAGATTTATTACATATAGCTGGTGTTATATAGCTGCCATCAGGTGGGGTCCTCCATCATGATGTATGATTTCATTTCATAAAAATACAATATGGGCATTATAGATTCATGCGATCCAATCAATATTCACAGACACTTTGTATTATATATGAGAGTGGTATGACCATGCTCATTAAATCTTTCATAAAGAGCACATTTATTATGTTGATGCATGCATTCATTCATACTTATGTGAAATTATGAACTGTGAGACTTTGACAGGAAGGGAACGCGGTGTTAAAAGTCCAATCATTCTGAATCCAAAGCATTTTTAGACATCACCATACTCTCTAAACATCATTTACTCAAGCTTACTGTGTGATTTTTCTTCTTTATAATATAGCAATACGCCACCCTCAAATTAAACTAGAACGTGTGAGGTCAAATAGGGAGCCAAGCGTATGATTAGCCCCATTTGGCACAGTTTCATCCACTGCGTGGTGGTGCCAGATGCTGCCCATTGAAGACTTTTGGGAAGTGGCTCAGAGATGGACTAAACAGCTGTACATTTAGTGCACTGGGAGTATTTTAACAACTTTGTCTAAACCACAGACAGTATAGAGTATGGACGTAGTTTCCGTGATGGTACCAACTGGTTTTTGAAGATTCATTGTGAAGCTCAGTGTTGTGGTTGTGGCTGCCACCATCTTGGCAGTCCTGCTTCTGCTACCTCTAAAAATCAAAAAATGGGCAAAGACAATTAATAATTTAATTCTGCATAACTTTAAGCCTTAATATAATTTGAACAGGTGAGTTGTATAAAAATTCACCCTCAGTACAGTTGTCATGAACGGGGAAATTAGCTATAGAGACCGAAACTATTTTGCAACAAGGTCTGAACATGTTTATCTGCTGTGAAGTTGGACATTTTAACATGGGACTTCTGGAGACTGACTTGTTCTCAAGTAGCATAACTGCTTTCTAAAGCACACCAATTCAAAAGCCCAAGAGCCCACTAGCTACAAGATATATTAATGTCATTATCACAACATCAAAGATTAACTTTATGCATTAAACATTTAAGTAGTTAACATTAGCTAAGTACATTTCACCCTCAATATATGCAACTTACTTCAAAGTGCTTGCCAAGGTTAGAAGAGGAGCTCAGTGTTTTTCATGCCCTTTGTGTAACTGATTTTTTTTGATTAACAGATTTTGGCATAAAAATGTAGCTGGATGTGGCCAGGTATTGTTGCTGGAAGCTGCCTCTTGTTCTGGGTGTTGCTCAATTATAATTGCGTCATGGTGAAAAGACAGGTCGTGCTTGGTTTTCTTCCAGGTAGTTGGCAATCCCTGCATTTAAAGCAGAGATGAGAGAGTAAAGTGTAGAAGTATCTTAAAGAGTTCATTAAAAAATGTCAGAAAGCCACTTCAGAAAGTCAGTCAAG
Organism: Sciaenops ocellatus; assembly: GCA_033000465.1. Taxonomy (NCBI): domain Eukaryota; kingdom Metazoa; phylum Chordata; class Actinopteri; family Sciaenidae; genus Sciaenops; species Sciaenops ocellatus. The sequence continues at coordinate 4,834,926 of CP136875.1, forward strand.
CTCACCAGGGTTCTTGTTCTTGGTGTATCCTTTTCTTGTTGACTAGGAATCAAGGGATTTCCCATATGTAAGGCCTGTTTGTAGCTGTTTCAGCCATAAGGCTTAGTGGTAATCCCCTACAACAAATTCTCTTACAACCCACACCATGAAAGTAGCATCCGGCATTGTCTCCCGGGGCAACATCAGACGATATGTTTGGCATTCAAGCAGTTTAAATTGTGAGAACGTTGTTGCTATGTGACTGATAGGGTTAAGAAATGAACATCCTTGGATTTTTTCAGCATATGTAACAACACATAGCTTTCAGAAGATTTCCTGTCATGAATATCTTATTAAGTTGGTCACTCTAGTGGCCTTGTGGTCTTGTAAACAGGAATCCATTTGAAGGCACCAAAGAAACCCATTTCCATCCGTGACCGTAACCCAGCAGGTTCTACCACTTGTTACAGTACACATCTGAAGTGCAGGTTTTCCATCCCTTTTTCTTTCTATTAATTGAATTGAGCCATGCTCTGATGCAGTTCAACCGAGAGTCAACTCATAACCTTTAAAGAAACATGGACGTTTTCTGATTTTCTTTTCGTTTTACGATGAGTGTGGGCAAAAGGTAAAACCCTGCTCTTCCGTGGCACCTTAATAGGAGCTTGTCTGTAGAAAGACGAGAGGACAGAGGGATAGAGTATGCAGGGGGAAAAGGGCGGATAGAGATTGAGGTTTGTAGAGACAGAGAGAGGGAGGGTGGCTGGCAGCCTGGTGTGAATCATATTAGCCTGTAGAGTTCAAATATAAAGCCTGCTACCTCATGTATTAGTCCGCCTACTGGGATAACACCATGTGGTCTTTTTCAGAGCCTAATGCGACTGAAGCATCATCATCTTGTCTGCTCTTTATCTTCACATCTTACAAGTCAGTCCGGCCCTCTTTTCCCTCAGTATCAGTTACAGAATGACTGCATGGAGTATTAGTATTTTTCTATATGCATACACATGCATTACTTCTATATCTTTGTATCTGATCACAGAGCATTCAAGCTGCTCTGCAAACAGACCAAATGGATTCATATTTATCGTCTCCGTCAGTGTACGACTGCATGTTCTCCATGGCAGCGCTTGATTTTTGATTTTCTACCATCTCTTTAATCAAGAGCACTGGCTGAGTCTTTGGCTTCTGCAACAGGAGAAAGCAATATCTGCTCAAACACCCCCGCAGTCACTCCGTGCACATCCTAATAATGGTTTTACCTTGACTCTGAAGGCTGGTGGGCCTTGCTACCTGTTTATGACACCTGTAATGAGCTGGCTATTTTTTTTTACTGCATCCAGTTGAGCATTTTCTTTCTCATTGTATGAGTGATATTTCACTGAAAGAATGTATGTAATGTCTATACAATAGAAAGACACAATATCTTTGAAATTGCTGCTACATGACCAGAGAAAACACATTTTCATGGTATCCACCTTATACTTAACAGGTCAAAGTTGAAGTCAACAATCTCAAGTTGGTATTTCCAACTTTTGGTCGAAATGACACCTGAAACAAACTGATGTTTGTATGGCGAGTCTCTGAACCGCAAAAGCTTCTACTGAGTACACTATAGAGAGACCAGGAGGAGTGCAATCAGGAGAGACAAGTGACTTAAGTAAACCTGATTACTATGCAATGACAAAGTCTTGAAAAAATCTTTGGCGCTTGGACTCCCTTTGTCCTATATTCATAGTTTGCAGTAACCAACAGACTTTTGCATGTTTTTAAAATTCAGTTATTCAAAAGTTGTAGTTACAACACGGGAAAACAATAAAAAGATACTTTAGAAAGTAACAAAGGAACAAAAGCAAGAGCACGGAGCTGTGTCAACACAAAGGTCAGCGCCGAAGTGATCTGGGGAAATATGATACCCAAAGACTCAATGTCAACAAAAGAAGAACAAAAAGGTATTCTTCTTCAGTCACCCAACGGTTACATAAGAAGAAAGCGTATAACTTGCACAAGGACAATTCGCCTTCACATTGCTGGAAAGATCTCATGCACACTTGCAGGAATGTCTGGTAGCCTTCAAATCTACATGTTGTAATGAGGGCTAAACATATGCAAAAAGTTAACCTACCTTTTAAATAGAGAACAGCATTTGCACACCTTTTCTTTGATGGTGTACTCACTTGTTATTGCACGATTTTCAAAAGTTTGAGTCAAATTCAGTTGTGTGAAGGTGCCTCCTTGTCACTTCTGTCCACTAGCAAATAACAGAAAAATACTTAAAAGCTGTTGTGTGTGGGATGCAATGCCAGCAGGGTAAATCTAAAAACTGAGCCTTTAATAAGACAAAAGTACATACAGGCAACAAGACTCAACAAGAGGAAGCATCAGCAGGAGAACGGGAAAACTGTAGCATCTTAATGCTCAATATGCCTATGTGTGCAGCAATCAGTCAGGGATACAGTTTCTCTGTTCTTTCTCAAAACTCTAGAAATGCAAAATGAGCTGTATGTTGTTCCTCTATCCATCACTTTTGTATGTGTTTTAATAAAAAGCCACTGCCAGAGGTAATTAATTTGTCATCTGTGTTTCTGAATCAAAATTGACGGCTAACAGCCAACGTGTCTGCTAACAGCAGAGTAAGAGGGACCCGGGAATTTATCAAGCTCCCTTACTGCTGATTTCTTCCATCATTTATGTTTGAGGTGAACGGACAGCACTTTCTCAAGAGGATATCTGACGCAATGCAGATGGATTTTGAGACACATTCTTATTCACTTCTGGCAAAGTTGATTTGATCTGATGTCTTTTTTATATCCTGAGAAGGAGTTCAGCCTTTGGCACGTAGAATGTGGAACACGATGCTTTAAATTCTTCCTACAGCTTTAGAGCTATGGGGGCGTGGGATTTACTGCATTAGAATAAATCATTGTTTTCAGCCCATCATAGCAGCTGTCTTTTGAAATACTAATTTGCGCCATTTAAATAAATGACCTATTTTGCTCTTTGTTGAAGAGGTACTGGACCGAAAACATTAATATACATAAGATGGCAATCTCGCGCCTGTACCTTTTGATAATTTATTGCCGAGACCAAGGTCTCCTCCAGGTCAGACCTCGGCCCTGCAATTCAATTACAGAATCAAGGCTCTGAGTGTACGATTGCTGCTGTTTTCATCACATTTGCTCATGTCATTGCTGACGTTTTCATCACATTTGCTCTTGTCGTTAAGTGTCAGGTAGGGGAGAATCATCTTTACATTTCAAGCAGCAGTAAAAGAAGTTGGATAGAAGTAAACAGAAACCACAACTCAAAGCATATGAACTGTAAAAAAGGTCAAAGATATCACACAAGGTTGTCCTCCCTCACACACTGTCCTCCCGAGAAAAGACCACAAGGGAACCAAAACAGAACCAGTCCGTAAGCAAGGAAGTAGTGTCCATGTAGGAGCCAGGTTGGGGTGGATGGTTGGGTCAACAAGACAGTAAACTTCCAACATCGCCAACATGGGCGTCCTTTCACCATGACAGCTCCCTTCCCTTACCTTAACCAAATCTCTATGATAGTAACCATGAAGACAAAGGCTTCCAACCTCAACAAAGTAGAAACTGAAACCACCGTGATCTTTCCCTATGCTTAACCAAGTTGTTTTCGTACCTAAACCTAACCAAACATTAACCATGTGATACGATAAAACAGATTTATTATTCAACTGTAATTTGAATGTGAATGTGAAGTCTTATTTTTGGGGAACATCTGTCTTAGGACAGAAACAGTCCTTGTACACAGCATCAAACATGACACAGGTGCACATGAGCTGAGGTGGCACAGGTCAGCGGAGGCTGCAAGCTGCTCCGTCATGCATTGCTTGACTAACTGACAAAACGAAACCTCCTGATGCTGATGTTTGACTTTGTCAGAGTACAAGCCGAGTCTGTCACCATCACTCCTCACTTGTGACACCGTACAGTGGGTTCACTTAACTTTACTTTTTGAGAGAGTGAAAGGAACTCCACGGGAGGAACAGGATGAAAAATTAAAAAGGGGACTCACAGATGTCACATCATGTGTGGCTAATGTTAAAAATGTTACACTCACCTCACTGACTCTCTCCATCTCTGTTTTTACTCAGTGTCTCTCTCTCTGTATGTGGCAGGGCATGAGTGGGAGGCAGCTTTAGGGCACATGAGGCAACCTTTAGAAATTATAAGTGAGATGTTTCAGTTAAGAGCATAAAATGTTCAAGAGCATCTGTCAACGTCTACATGAACACATGTAATGTAGCAATGCTTGTAACCAGACCAGGGTTATAAAACCACTGGTGATAGAAAGGCAAAGTGCTGTTTATAAAAATAGAAATTTAGAAAGTTTAAAAAGAAAATTCAAGTATTTCCTCCATTTACAACCCTACCCTGAACCCCAAGGAGGCACAGGGAAGGAAACTGCCCACTGGTGAGAACCAGGCGCCTCACGTATAAAACAGAGCGTAGGATTCACGTCAAAAGGTTGGTGGAGGGTAAGAAATGAAGGTCAAGGGATGTAGGTGTAAGGTACAAGAGAAGAAATCCGGGGAGTTCAGAGATGGACCGGTGTCGGCTGGTGCCGGGAAGACGTGAGTCTTCCAGCAGCAAACGTCTCTTCAGCCTTTGAGCTTGGATCAACACAACAAGAACTGCTACAGGAAGATTCTTCATTCATTCCGACACCCACCTCCCCAAGGTATCAGATAAAACCTTGGTGAAACATGTCTCTGGAGCTCCGAGGCTGGACAAGGAGCTTCTCTCAGCTTATCTGAGACAGGAAACGAATCCTGCAGACCTCCCAGAGGAGCTTCTTTTCCTATTTCACCAGCGATCATGAACAAAAAACCATCACAAGAACACAGCGACCTATCGAAGCTTGAACAGCAGCCCTTGAAGGAGCATGGCAAAGGCAGATGATGAATCCTAATGAATTTGGTGACCTTTTGACATGAGGTTGGCATGTGGCACTAAGTGAAACGTGTCTACAACTAGAAGATGGATTCTCATAAACTTTGACACATTTATGTCCCCTCAGAATAAATTTAAATAACTTAAGTCATCTACTATTCATTTGGCGCTATCATTAGCTCAGCTGTACTTTGTCATTGTGTCCGAGGTGAAAAGATCTCGGTCACTGTGTCCATAGATGTTGCTGAGCTCAATTACATTGCCCACTTGGCCCAGCTCCGTTTCAGGCATGACACCAGCTCTGCTCCATGTCAACATATCTGTACAAATCTGTAGAGATCTGGCTTGGGAACTGGAGGGTGGGTCAGTTCAAGTCCAGTATGGACCAAAGTATGGAAGGTGGACTGGTAGCTGGAGAGGGGCCAGTTGGTGTCACCTCCTGGGCACTGCTGAGGTACCCTTGAGCGAGGTACCAAACTGCTCACAGGGCGCCGCTTCTCGCCACCATCTCTCCACATTTGTATGTCTATGAACCCCTGTGTGTGTGTGTGTGTGTGTGTGTGTGTGTGTGTGTGTGTGTGTGTGTGGGGGGGGGGGGGGGGGGGGCCTGGCTAACAAACTGAGCTAACAACAGCTACAGCTGACAGCAGTTTACTTCACTGTCCATCAGGAAACTCTGTAAATCAGAGAGTTAGAGTTATTTAATGGTAGAAAAGTTATACAGAGTTGCTTTAATAACAGCTTCAAATAGCTGCCAGCCTTGTGTTAACACCTTCTAAGTCTGGCGTTGACATTTTCCATTATTTCATATTTTCACACAAGAACTGGATGATGTTGGACACACACTCACACACACTTACAGCTCTATCTTGAGCCTTGTTTGCATTATCCGTTTTCCTTTATCTATTCTTCTAGTCGAGTCATCCGTGCTGGCAACAGGTAAACAAAGAAGCGTGGGTGACTTCTCCCAACATAGCTTCCACCCGGTCACGGCAACATGCTGTTTGTGCATCAGTGAACATGGAGAAGAGATGTGCAGAGGGATGTAATGGAGAGAAAGATGAGAGGGATCTACTACTGCACATGCCTTTTCTATTGTGTGTGCTGTCTCTTCAGGGAATGGGGATTTTTTTTTTTTTTTTTTTTCCCACCAATTCATCCAACCGTGCAGAAATGGTCCATCCAACTGTCATCCACTCCTTCAGCTACCGTATCTCAAAAGTACATGAATAATTCATGTTTAGAACAGCAGCGAGGGAAACAGAGACAAAAGATGGAGAGCGATGTAAACTTTGTTAGGGCTCAAAATTATTGTTGAGAAAAAGAAACATTGAATCCAGGTTTATATTTGATATAAAGACATTAAACTTGAATTTAAAAATCTGATTGCAGATACTGCTAACAGATTGGAGTGAGAGAATGAGGTGCAGACGGGTTAATTTCAGCGATTCATTGATAACTGAAGGCTTACAGGCAGGTTTAAGTGAAGTAGGCAACAGGTGGGCTCGGGTTCAGGCTGTGGCTTAAAAGCAAAGCCATGGAGGTACATGACAACTTTGACAATCTGGCAGGGAGCGACTGGGAAAGGACTGGTTAAATGTCTACAGGGGTGATGAGGAATGTGGAAACAGTTGAGGCAGGTGGGCAGGAAAGGTCAGGTGAACGGGACTGACAGGGGAAAGAGGTTACCGCAGGGCAGGAGAGAGCGCCTGGGCGAGGGAGTGAGGTGACGGCGACAGAAGACAAAGTCAGAGGGCGTCTGGTGGATGGAAAGAGAACAGGATTTATGGGTTTGAGGAATGGAGCAAATATATTAAAATATGAGATAAATATTCTCAAATTGACGATACAAACAATTTAAGACTAAACCAACTGGTCAAGAGGGTCAGCTCTGTCCTGGACTGCCCCATAGAGGCCTTCAAGCTTTACCACAGGTCCTTCATTCCAGCAGCTGTCAGAGTCTTTAACAGCAGCATGACTTCATGACTTTCTTCTATATATTTCTTATTTATGAGTCATTTCTTCTCCAACTCAAAGTGTGACAAAGAAAGACAAATCACAACAAATCAAATCCATTCTTGAAATCATGTTAAATGTGTAAATTAAAATATCATATATCAAATAATTGTCAAACATAATAGTAATATTTAACTACGTCAATCAAAATCATGATGTCAACAGTTAGCCATAACTATATCAAGTAATTGAAAGAAACTCTTACTTACACTGAGCAATGAACAAAAGATGCATGGTAAAGCAACTGAGAAACTCATCAGGATTGAAATGTTTGGAGACAAAAGAGGAGGAAGCTGAATCCAGCCCTCTGTTTATACTGTGGGATGGTTTGAAGGTGCACTGATTTGAAAGTGGAGCTCCTTGTGGCGAGGAGGGGAAATGCAAAGTCTGACACCATCTTACATCCAAAGAAAATGTGTCAAAAGTCTCAGAGTCTTTAGGATTTTGCAAAGACTGAGGATCTCACAGGGTCACTATTTACTAGACTGCAACTAGATTCATTTTCAGATCACCATCATGCATTTGGTGGAAGTTTAAAAGAATAACTGTTGAACAACAGAGCAGAAACAAAAGAAGCTTTTGGCCACAGCTGCTGCGATTTCAGTCCACTTTTTGTTGTTCTCCATTCAATTCGACGTACAAATGGGAGAACACGTCAAATAAACACTCATTCCACAGCTCCACCGATTTCACCTCCTTATCTACGATCCAAGAAAACCAAGACTTTAACTGGAGTCCTCTCCATGCTAGAGGGAATGCTGCTATTGGTCGTTGACACTGTTCATGTGATTGAACGTCACTCTTTGCATGAGCTGAGACGAAAAACCTCTGATAATATTAAACATGTCTGATTTGATCAGAACGTCAACACGTGAAAAATACCAACAGTTTTATGACCACCTTACAGCAGATAATCGCGTTGACGAGCATAACTTTCAGGATTTCGTACCGATTCATCGGATCGCATGGGAAAAATTAGATAAAATAGTAAATGCTAACAAGTTTTCAGCATATCTTGTTTTATGTTGTTGCTGCTTCATATCAAGACACTTCTGCCACTGTAAAATCTGCTCTAAGAAACATTGCACTTCGGTTGCTTTCAGCGTGAGTAACCATTTACATCTCCAACACCCACAAATCAAGAAATGTGACACTCAATTATGAACCCAACTAGTCTCTGAGGAAAAAGTTTGAAGGTGGTGACTCGCTCCTTGCTCTTTAAAGAGACATTCGGGATGTTGTGCCCTCATTTTGATTTGTCATTTCTCGCGGGTTGGATAAGATTTATCACCGCTGCCCCGTTCCAGCATGGAACAAATTTAGTCTCAACAGGAGCGAGGGGGATGTGGTTGTGTGTTGAGGCTCATAGATAACCAAGAACTTTTGGCTGAATCCCTCCAACTTGCTGGTGAAACATTTCTATGAGTACACTGAACTGCAGATAAATGTGAATCGAGGTATTTGGATGTAGCCGCGCTGCAGAAGTTTACATTTATCGGCAGGCTTTCCGAAAGGTCGCCAACGCAGGCATGTCAGATGTAGAAGGACGAGAACCTAATGAAAAGACCCATGCAAACGTAGCCTGACAAAGTTAATGGTAAATTGAGGAGAGATGGTATTAATAAAGACCGAAACGACAACTGTTATTTTATTTTCCAGACGTGTTTACTGTGCTGCCGGCTGCCCTCGCTGTCATGACAGGAGAGTTTTTAATGAGCAGCAGAATCTTCGGTTTCTGTCTTTCCCTCAGAATAAAGGCCAAATGTTTCTTGTTTGTGAGATCTCGAAAATTGAACTTAGGACTTTCAAAACAAAGTCTCTCATTATAGCCCGTGTTTGAAAGGGGGTTTTCTGTTTCTATGGCTGCGTCATCTCAGACAGAGCATAACCTGGTGCCATTAGCCCGTCTCCTGCCATCATCCGCGGTCCGCAATCTTTGTCTGCAGGTACAACAACCTGGAAGGTGTGTGACTCAGCCGCTGTTGATTTCACATATGCTATGCAGGAATATCTGTCAACCCTCGTTACATCATCCAAACTGCCACATGTCGGCTGTTGTTTAAGACTGTTGATTTCTTTTCTCCCTCGTTCAGAATTAATCTGATTTATTCTGGAGAAACAGATGGTATTTTTGTTGTTATTAAACTATAAGTACCCGCTGGCTATACCACCCTCAGTCCACCATATTGGGCTGATGATATATTGATCTGACATGAAGTTTTAATAAAGGACCATTGATGTTTTTTGCCTAAAATATGATGAATATGTCTCATTTTTAAAAAATAAAAGGTCTAATAAGTGTTTTCACGTCTGCATCTGGTTCATTTGGTCTACATGAAGGAAAATAATGATATATTTTTGTCCACACCAATAAAATAAATTGGAAGTCGTATGCAGGTAAATGGCAATGTTAAGATCGTATGTAAAGATGTGTTTGGCAGATGGGTTCACAATGGGTACGGTGGCGCTCTTCAGCCATAAACAGTGTAAAACATGGATGTAGTATTCGTGATGTCACCCAGAGGTTTCTGAAGAGCCGTTGTGAAGCTCAGTGTGGTGGCGCTGGCTGCCGCTATCTTGGCCCGCTCCAGGCTAATCTAAAAATAGGCAAAGACGTAGGGCGTGGGTGGTGCTAGTTGCTCAAACAAGCCATCTGTAATGGCACACACCTGTCAATCAAACAGCCACACTGTTAATTCTGCATAACTTTAAGCCTTAATATAATTTGAACAGGTGAGTTCTATAAAAATTCACCCTCAGTTTTTACATGGGGCCTTATGGAGACTCATTCTGTAGCCAGCCTCAAGTGGATGTTTTTGGCTTCACGTCACGGAGGTTGTCACCCCGTGGTCGACGCACTGCTACTTGAGAATCTTCGTCACAACACATGCGTAGCATTTAGAGAGGCCAAAAATGAATTCTTTCTGAGGTTAGCTTGCATAATCATAGTGCATTACCTTCCTCAGTGGTGGTGGTGATTATCAGGCAGGCTACAGGTCATCTGTCAACACTGACAAACCGGATAGTAAAGTTTAATGTCTGTAATAAACACTAAATCTCTTAACAAACCATTAAAATGACTGATAGATTTTTTTGGCTCTGTGAGGTCCTGTGAGTTTCCACGCTTCAGTCATTTCCCGCACACGTGGAGACTGGAGCTGTAGCAAAATCACGCCACACACAAACAGATGTTACATGGACCACTTGGAACTACAAACCGTAGCAACAACAAGCATGTCCAAGCCATGTTCAGTTTCCTCTGGAAACACCTTGATTTTCGGAAATTGCAAGACGTTTCAATAATGTGTTGTGTATGTTTGCAGAGTCTTTTCTTTTTGTCTCAGAGTTGTTTTCTTAAGTTGCAGTACACTGAGCTCTCAGGGCAGCGTACAATGTATTTTATGTGATCTTTAGCTTGAAACTACCAGTCAAACATCTGAATCTTTGTATGGAAACATCCTAAAAGTGATGCTTGTGAAGGTTCTCAGTCGTCCAGATCATCTTTCTTTGAGAAGAGTTAAATCTGGGGTGACTGGACTTGGTTGTAGATCCATGAAGACATTTCACTTCTCATCTAAGAAGCTTCTTCAGTTCTGATTCACTGGTGGGGAGATCCGAGTATTTATCCTCGGCTGGATTGTTGACCAGCCCATAGTTCCACTTGGTACGTTAGGAGAGCGAAGACATCTTCACGGATCTACAACCAAGTCCGGTTGCCCCAGATCTAACTTCCTAAAAATGATGTTGATAATCTAATTAACTAAAAACACTCATTCGTTACTCTATGCAGGAATTTCAATGAAACCCGTACAACAACACTTTGTTCTTAGAGTTCATGTTTTTCATACTTGAATGCACAGAGCTCCGAAATCAAACAGCTCTGACTTCGTACCTCTAATCTACGTCAATCCTCTGCCCTGTTTTTCCTTCCGTTTATCTAATCACAGACTGATTCGCACCTGGTCGATACAATTAACCACCTGGCAGGAGAGAAAGATGGCCTGCACAAAATAGTATGCATTAAGAACCACTAATCTACAGGAAACACTTCACTTGAACTGTTTCTAAATTAACTTTTTGAATCTAATCGCCGGAGAAAACCCGATTGCTATCAATAGTTGCTAATGCTTTTCTTGTCAACCTTGCTTAAAGTATGTGAAATGATTTCTCTTTTACGTTTCATCACAGTAATAATATCAAATTTGATGATATCAGTACAAGGAAAGATCCGCTTTGGTCTAAAAATATCTTAGTGAATGCTGTTAGACAGTCTGAAGGAATGTGGACCATCAAATTACTACCAAATATGGTAAACAAGTCCAGTAAATCCTTTCTTTTGACTTCAAGTGCCAATACTTTGGAAGTCTTAAGAGATGTAATCAGCCAATATAGCATCTGGCAGACACTTCTTCTCCTTATCCAAAAGCACGCCGTATGAGTGCATACTTTTATAACACTGGAAACAAAGTGTTGGTGTCTGAACTTCGCTATTTTACCCCCACCTCTTCTGCTATTGGTTGTGCCTTGATTTACTTTACTGGACCAGTCGGGTGTTCCAGCTCTGCACTATTCCATGGCCGACACAGTGGAAAACCTGTGGAGGTTTTTACTGGAAATCAATGGGTGAGTCATTAGAGGAAGCGTCTGCACCTTCGACACACATGCACACACACCTGTTGTATATCCACTGGCCAGTAAATCACCCAACTGAAGCTAAATAGCAAAGGTACACATAGCTTTACTGTTCTTAAAGCAGCAACATGTAACTTTTCAGCCATAAACTAACAGATTTTAAACCACGTTGATGCTACACTGACATGTAATCAGGTAAATGGTACCTCTTTCATTTGTACGTCTGATGTCCTTCAGCTGCTCCGCCTCAACTCTCTGTGATTTACAGAGTTTCCTGATGGACAGTAAGGTAAACTGCTGCCAACTGTAGCTGCTGTTAGCTAATGTTAGTTCAGTTTGTTTGCTGGGCTACTATGACTGTGAACTCAAAGGATGTGTTAGACCACCGGGAAGAGGAGGTTTTCAGACCCAGGCCGCAGGGGAATGTTGACATGAAGCGGAGCCGTCGTCGTGCCAGAACTGGAGCTGGGCAAGCGGGAATTATAACCGGGCTCAGCAGACTTTATGGACATAATGACAGAGGCAAAAAGACTGAAGAGGATGTTGACAGAAGAAGCTGAGACAAGAAAAAGAGGGTGGCCGAGCAAGAACCCACTGGACAAGAGTAAATCTGGGACTGGCTTTCAGTCGTTGGCGAGAGCTTGGTGAGATTAAAAGGCTGAAAGACAGACGCCGAGCTGGGCTGACTGCTGTTGGACTAGTAAGTAATATTAGCTGGCTGCTATGTCTTGTGTTGTTGACCTTGCTTGATGTTTGTCTCTTAGCAAAGTTGCTAAATTACTAGTTTTTGATCGTAAGTAATGTAATCAGAACAAATACCTGTGTACAGCTGTCCATATTTACCACAGTCGTATTACACTCTACACGATGTGGCTTTAAGAGCATTCATGACAAACATTGTTGGTTTGCAAACTTCACCATTACTCACTGTTGTTGGATCCTTTTGTCTGAATTCCAGCCAAAAGTTTGGTCGGATCCAGATTTTCAGAAAGGACAGAGACAAAGAGGTGGAATTACTGTCTCAGATGGAAGAGATGGATGGTTTTCCATCAGTTCATCCATCTACTGCTCCATCCATCTGTGCAGCAGTCAAGAAGCAGTGAAGTGGGCCGGTGGTCTGACCATGTGTCAGTAGACTACATTTTTCTCTGCATTAGTGCAGTCAGGTTCAAGGACACATCCTTTATTTAGAAACTGAGAGGAAAGTTGTCTGGCCTCCACATTGGTTAGATTTCCTGTAAATGGATCTGATTAGAAAGGCCACAAGCCATTGTTCATGTTTGCGTTATAAAGTCACTCATTCTTAATATTTTCCAGTTTTGACAGTGGGGATAATAATCACCACAGATCAAGAAGGAAAATTATGTTTAAATTTGGTTCGCCAACAATGTAAAAATATGTGGTTTGCCAGGATATATACAGTATGAGGTTAGAAACAGTGTGTCTGTGCAGTCTGGTGTTTTTTTTATCCAGCTCAGATCTGCTGCTCTGTTTATCTGTGGAAAATAACACAAGATTTCCCCTTCTGGAAATCAACGGGGTCCAATTCTGAAGAAATGTTCCGTTTCATCTGCGATATGGGGGACGATGTGCACTCAGGCACACACCAGCACAGTGCTCGTTTAAGTACATGACCACACACGGACAAAAGAAGACAACTTGGTGGCAGTCCACTTCCCTAAAGAGATTTTATTTACTGAGACAGTGAGGAAGCAGAGAGGGAGGTTGAGTAGTTGTGACAGAAAATAGGAGCTTCTGCTGAGTTTTGTTACTAAACCACCGAGGAGAGGAATTATTCCTAACTACTGATGCTTTCCACTCTTTTCTTTTTACCTTTTTCTTCTCTCTGCATCTGCCGGTAGGGTTTTATCATTTCACCTCTTCATGGATCATAAACTCCATCTCTGAATGCTCTTGTTTACCCATTGTTTCCTCACAGTTTCATGCCAGCAAGAGCAGAGTGGAGAACAATCTGGATGTTCAGTTAAAAAGTAACACACAATGGCTGCCAGTAATTACCGCAAATATCTTTTTTTTTTTTTTTTTTTTTTTTTTTACACAGCAAGTTACTTGTAAATGGCTACCAGTTAATCACTGAGATTTATTTTACTGTAAGGCACTTGTCAACAGCTGCCAGTAAATTACTGTGATTTTTATTATTATTATTATTATTATTATTATTATTTACATTACTTGTCAATGGCTGCCAAACAATTACTGTGGATATTTTTTTGAGTAAGTTACTTGTCAGTAGCTGCCAATCCGTTACTGTGGATATTTTTTCTTTAAGTTAATTGTCAATGGCTCCCAGTTAATTACTGTGATTTTCATTACAATACGTTACCAAAACAGAGCTAACATTACATTTGCATGGTCACAAACATGATGTCCAAATCAATGCAAATGTTTCTCTGTGTCTGCTGGATGTGTAAATAAGCTAATGTTTGCGAATGCATTAGCCATGCTGATTTTATAAAGGTGATAGTCACTTTTGTAGTTTCTATTTGTTCTGCTGTCAAATAGCCAAACCAATAATGTGTGTACCGCTCCTTCTATTACTCGCATTGTTCGCATTATTTCTCTTTCTCTGCATACAAACACGTATAGTGGGAAACATGGCAGATCATTCCAATTATGCATTCTGGTGACATTTACATGAGAAAAAAACTTTGACCTCCTTATCTATCTCCACTGACTATAAAAAAAAACACACAACACACGCCCACACACACTGAAACAATGCAAAATTAAACACATGCTGATCTCATGCAAACTCTCTCTCACACACACATACGCAGATTAGAGAGATGTGACACACTTGCAGCAAGTCCTAGAGTGTGGCAGTGAAAGCAGTGATACACACTCCTACACGGGGAGTGTGCAGGGGCTGATTAATTGTGTAATGGGCTTTTATACCGGCACCGTGAGCCGGATAACAGGTTTCATTGTATCACAAGGAATTAATAACACTGAGGGCGAGGTGGATGACGCCAGAGACGTAAATTTATACCCCTGGAATGACGACAGACTTTGTAACGGGGGGTTCTTAATGAATGACGTGCGGTGGTGTGTGGCAAATGATTTTTATGTGGAAGTGACTTATGTGCCACTGGATTCCTGACAGAGTTTATTACAGCTGGTAGTAATTGTGGTGCGGTTTATGGGCCTCAACATTAGTGAAATGTGAGCGGCCTTTCAAAGTGCTCTTTTAACATTTATTATCGTCTCCCGTAGATTGACCTTGACATCCGATCCGTGATGCTCAACTCTGCGGAGATTAAAGTGAAAAAACAACAACCTGGAACTGTGAATGCGACACCAGGATCGGCTCCTGGAAAGGAATTGATCAGGCAGCTGGAATAATATAGATCATCTGGGCGCCGTAGCTGCACAAAGAGTCCTGCTACAAAGTCAGTCAAGGTGTTATGTTAGAGTTCACCCAAAAAATATAAAACCAAACGCAGAGCAGCAAAATAATTATATACTATATAAAGTCAATAAAAGCTATTGCATAATGTGTTTTGGACTGCGTCTGTAGATATTAAAAGGCTCATTCTAAGGTAACAAAATTCTTATTTTCATGTGGTTACACACTAAGGAAAACAGAGTTGTGCATATTTTATCACATTTCTGTCAAATTCTGGAAACAGAGCCCCATAAATCTGACACGTTGGACCTTTTAAAGGATTTTATAGTTATAAAATCATCAAAATTTGAACAGTTGAGTGCACTTTGAAGCTTATTTTGGGAAAAGTTCCCTCTCATAAAATGTTCTTTGTACTGGCAGCTCCCTTATCAGAACTTTTCATGATTTGCATAATTTAAGTACAAAACAAAAATTTCTGAAGAGTAACCAGCCATGCAGCGACCATTGACCATGTCTGTCTTCTTTTTCTTTCTTCTAATGTCCTTAAAGGTGCAGTGTGTAGGATTTAGTGGCACCTAGTGGTGAAGTTCCAGATTGCAAACAACTGAAGACCACTCGCCTCACCATCCCATTCCAAACATGAAGGAGAAACTACACTGGACATAAAACCCGCCAAAAACACAAGTCTTACCTAAAGACAGTGTTTGACTTGTCTATTCTTGGTTTGTAGAAACATGGCGGTTCAAAATGGCGGACTCCGCAGAAGAGGACCCTCTCCCTCTGTAGATATAAAAGGCTAATTTTAAGGTAACAAAACCACAATGATTGTTATTGTCAGGTTAATATACACTAATGAAAAGATAGTTATGCTTATTGTATTCCATTTCTGCCAATAGATCTCCTTAAATGTTACACACTGGACCTTTAAGTTTGACTGTATTTTTGTGTCATTCTGTATTAGGCACACTAGCGGTGTAACTTCTGGGATAGCAATGTCAGTCTGTTGGTTAGTTTACGACTTCCTCTAGACTGAAATGTCTTAACAACTATTGGATAAACTGACATTTTGCACAGAAAGTCGAAAGTCTGTTTGTGTACCTCAGCTTCAGGAGTGCTTTGTATTCTTAGCAAATGTTACCATGCTAAAACTGAGATGGCGGACATGGTAAACTAACCTACTGGACATTAGCAAGCTAGCAATAGAATTGCTATAGAATTGCAAGCATGTTAGCATGCTAAATGACATTAGCATTCAAACTGCTCACATGACTATAGTCTCTTCTTGATATTTGTTGATTATCTTGTGCTTTTCTTGGTTAGACATCCAAATACTCATTCAATGAATGAGCAGCCTAGTTTACTACAGTTTGCCAGCTAGCTCTACACCTACAACGGTTGGATTTCTACATCCAAGCTGTACCACACGTCCCCCGTCAGACGTGTGTCACGGTCTTGTAGTTAATCTCTTTCCTGAAACCAGACTCAGTATATCCGTCACTGTCTGTCATGTTCCCTGGGGTGGCTGAGCCCATTAAGTTTCCCCACTCACCTCCATTCGCCTCCATCAAGTTGACATCATCTGTCACGCTTCGCATCATCCGAGCTGCCCCATCAGCTGACCTTCCCTTAACCTGTCTCATGCATACACTTTGGCTTAGTTTGGAATAACCAGAAGAAGAACCGGGTAGTTAGAATGACGATAGCTAGCATGGCTGAAGAACTGACATTGCACAAGGCCCACTCATATCTGAAGTGGGATCTTTTCTAATCATATTGTTGGACTATAATATCACAATTTCTTCCATTTTTGTTCACATGTTCATGTTTGTTTTGTATCGAGACAGAGTGTATCCCGATCTTCTTGGAGTCCTTGGAATACGCAACGACCCATTACCTTTTGAGACACTGTATATCATCTTCAGCTATACATATACACTCGATTTGACTAGACATGTACAGTGCACACGTGTAAACATTTCTGGACCATTACCTTCGTATATATCTGTGGATAGACTTACTGTATGTTACACTTTTCCATGTGTGCACAGTTTTCCCGACACAGGAAGGTACGGGACGTTGCAAACACAGAATGTCTGGAACTCAAAATATCAGAACAAGACGCTTGTGAGGAGTGATTCACCGCTCAAATTTGGATTTAGGTGCCAAAGGACTACATTAACATACACATAGTATAGACAAAGCGTTTTTGGTTACTCTCCTTAAAGCACCTCAAATATCTACATTTCCAATATCCCTAAGTGCCTTAAGGCAAACCTCGCTTCACAGCAGTCCTTGATTATACACATTTTAGATAACATGAAATCATAGTTTAGCAGCTGTAACTTGGCAGGACATGTCATTAAAGTTTGGATTTCTCTGCATGCTGAAATGGTGTACACAGGACCGTAATGTTGTTCTTTATTGAATATGGGGGAAGTTTGCCAAACACGTTAGCTGGGCCTCATCCTAAAAGCCTTTTCACTTATAAACATAAAAGCGTGCCGCTTGGCAGCCAGACAGAGATTCAGTATGATAGCACATTTTGCCTTGTTATACTTTTTATACTATTTAAACACAAGAGGAATGTCCAACATGCCGACTTTTTGCATGGATCATGCAGGTTTATGCTCAACACTATGAGAGCAGGTACACCAAACCAACCACTTCTGTTATACTCATGAATACTAAGAAGTCTCAGATAGCCTCTCGTGACATTGCATTGTCAAACAACAAAAACACACCGCTGATTCCATTAAAACCCTGTACATAAATGATTTCCTGGCTGGCCTCCATCTATAAGCCACCATCGTCTCACCAACACTTTGTCTTCGATCCTCCTGATTCCATTTACATTAGCTCGGAGGATGAACGAGAAGGGGACCGACAGGGTAACAAATGAAAAATGGTTGTGGATCAGCAGTTCATAGTATTAGTGTTCTGCTCTACACTTGACAGCAGTGAGCTTAAGTTAGTGTCAAGCCACAGGATGCTGTTTGAATTTCCAATGAAAATATTGCAAAAATACCTCCAAGGTTTTACTCGTATCAAAGCCTCTTTTTTTTTAAATTTAGAAGTTAATTAACAGAGGCTTACGCGGACAGTTTCAAAGAGTGGCTACAACACAGGCACTTAGTGTTGATTAAATATTGAAAAAGGATAAAAGCCACACATCAAAATCAATTGCACAAAAGAAACAGTACGTCAATGCCTATCACTGTAGCTTAAAAGGCAAGGTCATTTCTAAAGATAGCCACTGGCGTCACATTTGGAGCTGGGTGATCGTGGTTTTTTAACTCTCAGATTGAACCACTGACCTTTTGGTTGGGAATCTTAAGCATGGCTGGCTATGAAAGAGACAAAGACAAATTCCCAATTTGGGTATAAAATTCTAAAAGTTTTGCTCGAGTTGCAGCGTGATCCCATCATCTCAACCATTTGGTGTAAGGCAGTCGCAAAATGTCTTTTTCCTCATCTTGATGTTCCAATAAAATCCAACATGTTTAATATTATCAAAGGTTCTTAGTCATGGCTCATGCAAACAGTGACGTTGAACTGGCTACACAGGAGTAAACATGGAGGGAACTCCAGAGAGGTGCAGGGACGTGAAGTCTCAGTTCTCTTGGACTGTAGAAAAGGACGAGAAATTGGTGGATGCTGAATCAAAGAGAACTATCAGGAGACTGCTTCGGCGATGACAGGAGCATCTTCATCAAATGGATGGTTGGACACGTTGAGGGTTGTACCGGGGATCTGCCTCTCGGACAAAGACAAGTGTTGGTGCTCAATCTGATCCAAAAACACTGTTTCTAGAGCTTGTTCATGAAACGAATTTCATTGATGGACGCTTGATTGAACGCACCACAATTTGTCTTCAGTGTCATGCTGTTCTATTCCACAGGTAGCAACAGAGATGAACAGGTGAACACATTCAGGTCAGAGTGTTTCTGGGGTGTATTTCAGACAGTGGAAACTCTGGAACAAAATACCAAGGTAACTGACTCTGAATGTCAGTCCTCAAGGGAGTGAAATTGATCTTCAGGGCCTTGCCTGGCCTCTGTGTAATACTTTGCCATTACATAGTCCAGATTTCTTGTCCTGATGGGTGTTCTGAGCTCAGAAATCCAGACCTTAAGAGCTCTTTTAGTTTGTCCTATATGCTTTATTGCATTACCGTTAAGAGAAGTAAGCCAATTTGAACGGTCATGCTTCTGGAAAGATTTAAATAATGTTTTGAAAAGAGGGTGACCTTCTAAAGGAGAATAGAGGAGGCTGATTAGTGATCTCCTGAAGCACAGGCTAGCCCTACAGGATGTGCCAATGTTACTTGATGTTTTTGATTTCTGCAGATTATCGATTAAAGTCAGTGACAAAACATTGAAGTGAAAATGTGCTGTAAAAAAAACAAAGAAAAAAGGAAACAAAGCAAAGGTGTGAGGAGAGAAATCTGCCCCGGGACTGGCTGCTCTGGCTTACATGCATGATGAGCACCAGGCTCAGGTCTGTTTTGTGCATATAAGCTGCTGATTAACCTCCAACAGGTGTGCAGCCCTGGAGACAGGAAGCAAAGCAAACAGCAGAGCGGCCATCGCTCTACTACATCAGAGGAGGAGGAAGAGGTCTGTGATGAAAGCCACTAACGGCGTCTGTCCTCGTGACGATGGCAGCTGAAATCACGCTGAAATTAGCTGTCAGTCTCCCTGTTGGAACAAATACGATCACCCAGACTCCGAGCTGTCTAGTATTTGTCCTGTTATCTTGATCGTTTGGTGTAAGGTGGTCATAAAACTCAGTTTGAGCTGCCTTTAGTTGGTCTTTTTTTCTCGTCTTGATGTTCCGATGAAGTCAAACACGTTTAATATCATCCGAGGTTTTTAGTCTTCAACTTAATTCATACTCTGTTGCGTACTCCTGATGGTGATCTTTGGAGCAAAAGAACAGCAGCGTTCCAGCCTTTTATAGCTCACATCTGGCAAGACTGAGAAATAATGTTCTTCATACAGCATGCAGATGTCTGGAGCGTTTGATGTACCCCAAGAGAGATGAGCGGTCCACTGTCAAAAGACATACATATATCCAGGACTGAAGCCAAACTGAAGGTCATGCAAAATGTTTCTGAGTCTTCATCTTGATTTATTTATACAGGCAGCCACGAGTCAATACTCAGCTTATTCTGCATTTTGATTGATGCCAGGCTTTAACTTTCACCAACACATAAATGATTATAACATTCATCATTGTAATATTAGATTTTTCTGACCTATTAGCGACTCATTTCCTGCCAGATGAACGCCGGCAGGACCATTACGCCAGTCTTAATACAGTTTCCCTCATTCTTTTTGCATTTGCACCTGTTTGGTAATGTGTTTACACAGTGAAATTTTGATATTCATTATAATATGCAATCGCACCTGCTTTAGTACCTGCTCAGAACGCCAAGCAAGGAAAATGGATTTACAGAAAATGAGTTAAGACTGTTGTTTCCACGGAGAAAAAGACTCTGAAGTGCTGAAGTTTGTCTATATCGCTATATCACTCACAGATCAGTTAAGTGAGAATGTGAGAAGAAGTAACACATGAGCATGTCACATCCAAGTCTGAACTCTTAACCTTGAAGTGTCAAGAAAGTCCAAAGTTACTGTGGCGAAAAATCAAGAAAGTCAAGTCAAGTCACAAATCACTGGCCCTGAATCAGTCCAACGATTGTCCAAGTCCAACATAGCTTAAAGTTGGCTTTCAAGTTTACGTTTGTCCAGCCAATAACTGACACAACCCAGTTTAGTTTGCTTACACTGAGTTGTTCAATTGTTCATGTAAATGGTTGCTGTGTGGTCCTCCCTCTTTGTTATACTATGAGTAGGATCATTACGACATTACGACAGTAACTGATGGATGTTCGTCGATCTATCCTTTCCATCCCTTTCCATTTCTTTCCACTTCCACGGGGTCGGGTTGCTGTGGCAGCAGGTTTAGCAGGTCGCTCCAGGCATCCCTCTCCCCAGCAATGCATTCCAGATCCTCCTCTTTGTTACAGCTTGTATCAAGTTGTCTTTAATGCTTTTTAGCTCGTCAGACATAAAAATGTTTAAAAGGATTATCTGTAATTATATGATTAACTGATTTATTCAGTTTGATTTCAGTAGCAGGCATTCATTCAACTTTATTAGAACAGGTTTTCGAAAGTCAACACAACAAAGTACTAAATCCAGGTTTTTCTTTTTAAAATAACAAATTGCTCACTTAATGAACGTTGTAAATCGTT
Organism: Sciaenops ocellatus; assembly: GCA_033000465.1. Taxonomy (NCBI): domain Eukaryota; kingdom Metazoa; phylum Chordata; class Actinopteri; family Sciaenidae; genus Sciaenops; species Sciaenops ocellatus. The sequence continues at coordinate 4,856,104 of CP136875.1, forward strand.
TGGCAGATCAAACCCTCTGGAAACCTTTAACAGAAGTTAGATGTTGTTGGTAATGTTCTCTGGGATTTAAAGTATGTCTTATGTAATGCATCCATCCATCATCAGGTCCTTTCTTTTCATTTAATTTAACATACTGAAAAACTGTTGACTTTGTTCCAGACTTGCACTCACACTGAAAGTTTGTGAAAGTTAACATAAAAATCATTGTTGTGTTTCTGCTCTAGCTGATACGAGGCTGTGCGAGTCGATCACAGGTGGTGACAGTGATGGATGCGTATTAGCTCAGTCTATGGATCTACAGATAATGTCATGCAAATTAATTTGAAGACACCATATATATTGAAGAAAAAGAGCCAAAGAGAAGGATAAGAGAGAGAACCTGCTGAGTCACCACTCACTGCCGGCCAATACCAACTCCATCTTTCATGGATGTTTCGTCCTCCGTAAGCTTTGACTGCAAAGGTCCGACTTGACAGTCCGTATAAATCATTTGTAAATAGCGAAGTTCAGAATACAATCCTTTAAGCAGCACAACAGACAGGACGACTAAACACTGTGGCATCCATCCAGTAGTCAATAGCTGCTCTCTGCCCTAAAGTCTCCACATCATTCACTAAGAGGGCTGCCGTCTTTACTCACATAATAAATGTACAGAGTGGGATTTTAAAGAGTCTCTAAGAAAGATTTATATTTTCCTACAGCACAAAATAATTAAAACCTATCCCCAGGGACTGATAAGGTCATTGATCAATAACAAATGGCTCAACAACTGCTTTGCTATGTGCCAAGAGTTCTGGGTTTCCAAAACTTACTGGCAATGTGCCCAAAACTACCTCAGGCTCCGGTGATGTTGTTGGATTTCCTGCAGTTTGGCGGTAAATTAAACGATTATGTACAACTTTTATTCCAAAGTGGCACCTTTCCAGTTTAAATGTTTCCAATCTTAGAGGGAAAACAGACAAAAAAACAAGCTGCCGAATTAAGAAAGAAAAAAAATCATAGTGCTCCCTTCAATTGCTTCACACTCTTTGTTTTTGTGGGGCACAATTTTCAAATGGATCCCTCTGTGTTCACTACATCTTCTTCAGCACTGAATGTGCCGACGTCTCCTCGAGACACAAGGTGAATCCTCTGCAAGGTGGCTCCATCATCAAATATGACACTGAATTTCAATTTTAAAGTCTGAGTTTCTACAGCACTGTGTGCACAGAATTTAAGAACCGACCCTCCTGGTGCGAGTAATGATCCCTGCCATGTCCGGGACAAATGACATCTTCTCAGGGAACACAGTTTATTAGCATAAAGCCTTAATTCCAGTTCTTCAAGAATCATATCCAGTTTTCTTTTGGGAATCATTAATGCTTGGTCTAATCTATGACCACTGTAACCACTGCAAGCTCTGCACTGGTTCATCTCCAATATGAAGATCAGTCTTTGTATTTATCTGCGTAAGCCTGACATTAAACCGATCAACAATCGAAGGGGACGAGTATCGTCCTGATACTATTTCTGTTTAATTTTGGTTTTAAATCAGTGCTTCCTCCCTTGGAAAACATTTTATTGTCTTTATTAAAACAAAATATCATCATTCATTTCACCAGTTAAAGATATTCTTGTGTTTGTTTTGGGAAACATGACGATGATTAAAGAGTCCTCGAAGGAGACTGAGAACGCTGTTCTGTTGTTGTATCGAGTCATCACGACAGGATTGCACAAACAAAAAAAGAATAAAGACGGCTTGAAATTAAACTGAGAACCTGGTCAGAAGGGGGTTATTTTGATTCGGAGGGATGGGAAATTCAATTATCTAAGTGGGATCTCTTGAGTAACCTGTGCCACAGGAAGATGAAATCACATTTCTATACATAAATTTCTCTCAAGGACATCTTTTAGGAAACAGAGACCGAAATGTAATTGGTATTTGCCATATGTTGGGATCAGATCACAGATCAAAAAATGTGTGTGTAGTCCTATCTAATCCAACACTGAGTGATTTCCAGGAATACTGCGTTTCATTTCATCAATCATGCGCAAATTTTCCACCTTATCTTCACACTGAGTGGATTAAACAATAACCTGGGCTGACGTTTGACAAAAACCAAATGTTTCTCAGTTTCCCTCTTTCTCTGGATCTTTCTCTCTCTCTCTCTGGTTTGTCTGTGCAATGAAGTAACAAGCACTAATCCACAGGCAGAGCGAGTGGGCGGAAAAACAGAAGAGTGCAGGCGAGTGAGGAGAAACTGTGTGTGTGCGTGTGTTGTGTGTGTGTTTGTGCGTGTCACACAAGGAGATTCAGAATGAAACCCGCAGCCCGGGTCAGCATGCCAGATGCGAAACCTTGACCGAGAGCAACTGCCCTAGTTTCCTTCCGAGTAATCCCTCTCGGCCGAGACTCCATTCAAATACTAAAAGAAAATCTGCTGCTGTGTGTTGTGTGTGTGTGTGTGTGTGTGTGTGTGTGTGTGTGTGCTTTTGGTTGCTTCAGAAGGACCAGTCAGTTCAGCTCAGTTGCAGCAGTTGGCTCCAAAGGAAAAAAAAACCTTTGGTAGGTAAGGACTTCCCCTAAAGCACACAGGTAAACAACACCCCAGCTGTGCAGCAGAAGCATCGAAACAACACAACAACAATAACATAGGAGAGGTAGACCAATGATTTAGGGCCATAGTAACACTTATTATCATTATTATTAGGGTTCATTAAAGCTGCTATAATCAATATATTTTATATTAACAATGGAATAAATGATGAACCATCATTTCAAGAAGTTTCAGCTCAATTTTTTGGTTTTCGGGTCAGTAACTTCTCCATTTTGGTTCACGCCCAACGCTTTAGTCAGCAGCTAGCCGGTGAACATAGCAACATAGCATTTTTTTTTTTACGGGAACTTTTGGAGAGCAAAACAGAGCTACACGGTCAGGAGATATTGGATTTACACCTGCTTCACGATAAAACAAACTCTTATCCAGGTGGGCTGCCATATTTGCTTGCTTGGTACACAAAAATGTTATAAAATATTATTTAAAAAATTTAAAAAACGTTAAATGTCTTTTATCATTCAGTGAAGACAATGTTTTTCCTTTACGGTTAGAAGAGTATTAACGTTGCAACCTTCTGGGGTAATTATCTTTTGGATAAATTGATGGTGACTTCTGTCACCTGAATGCATCCTAATATAAGACAGGCACAAACTGTTCTTTTAAGTTAAACTGAAACTGTGATGGAACTGTGCCAGCCATGTTAACTACTGGCAATTTGTCAATGTATGGAACACCATAAAAGAAAATCCATCCTCGACTTTATTGGGTGTATCAGAAATGTCTCACAGATGAACAGTCTACTTGGACTGCATTGATTTATTGATATATGCATTACTTGGGCAGGCAACCCACAAAGACTCCTGTAAGTTACCGCTCCCAACTGCACACCCTATACAAATTTTATACTTTGTTTTTCGTACAGCTCAACTCTAGTCCAATCATGGCATGATAACATGATACGAGGCAGTTAGGGCACACGCTTGATTTGACACAAGAATGACATTTTGGGTTACATTTCTATTTCTATTGTAAATAGTTACTTTATTTTTTAAAATATTGTGCATTATTGTTAATTAAAAGCTGTAATAAAACAAGCCTTGTAGTTTTATTGAGGGGTATTAAAGTTATTGTCGGCCTCGAGGCCAAACCGCTGTCAAAGGGTTGGCAGTGGTTTGGGGTTTGGGAGGCCCCCCGGTGTAAGTTGTCGCTTATGGCCCCAAAGTGTTCAGAAATGGCCTTGTTTGGAGTGTTTACCCCTCTAGCATGGTTTGTTTGGGAGGAAAAGTGAGAATAGGGCTGAGCCGGATGTGTCTTGAATTCTGATCCATGTCTACAGAGCCATGGGAAAGAAAAAAACAGAAAGCAAACTGTAGCAGGTTGTGATGACAATAGAAAGCTTCAGACGTGTTAAAAACACAGGCACACACAAGACCATACAGCCAGCATGAAAATATGACACGTCCTATGCTCCAAATCTGCAGAGATATAGTCATATATGGAAAAGCACAGAGGGTGATATATCCATTTTGAGATCCACATTCTGTGTCTGTGTCACATCCACGCCGTGTGGCTTGTACATGTATATTCAGTCAGTTTGTCTAAAATTGAAGACTGCAGATGAAAGTGCTTCTCAATGTAGCATGTATGTTAATGTGCTTGTCCTAGTCTGTCGCCTCTGTTTAAATATTGAGCAGGTGTGGTCAAGATCACTGTAAAATGTATATGTAGCCTTTCACGAGCCCTGCTAGACCTCTTACTTAAAACAAGGAGCAAAGGAAGGAGGTATGAAAATCTTTATTTGTCCAATAATCTGTAGGAAAACACTGACATTGTCTTTGGGGTCTTGGTCAATAAAAGGATGTTTTAAAATCAGGATATGGGTCAAGTAATCTGCATTATATTTGTCAGATATACCGGAACCACTATATATAAATTTTGGCAAAGAAAAAGAGGCTTAGGTGAAGTCGAGGTAGCAAACGAACCCCTGAGCCTACTTCTTTTTAAAGATTTTAAAAATTAGAAGTTTTCTGAAAGGCCAGAATTTATCTGTACCGAACCAGAACTTGTTCAAAAGTAAACAATTTACAACATATATGTTATAGCTATATAACTAGAAAGTTGATTAGCTTGTGAGTAACCAAATATTAGCAAGCTATTTGGCCAGAGAGCTATCTACCAAGCTAACTCACTTAGCTTGAGATCTAGCAGGCTAGCTAGTAAGCCAGTTTTTACCTGAGCGCTCCGTACATTACTCTGCATTTTACTTGAACTTGTTCAAAGGTAAACAGTATTCAACATATGTTAGCTAGAAAGCTGATTATCTTGTGAGTAACCGAATATAAGCTAGTTTTTATGTGAGCACTCCATATGTTACTCTGCGTTTTATATTTCCAACAACGCAAAGGGTACAATCATTTTTCCCTTTCCAAATGTCAGTTTGTGGTCTCACAGATGTCCATAATCTGGCCAGAATGCTCGAAGCCAACATTTGCACACACTGTACTGCCCACATCCTCAACCTGCCATGGCTCATGTGGTGTACATCCAGTGAAGACGAAACAAAGAGAGGACCAACACTGTCTTTGGAAAGAAAGAAAATATCTTGGATGATACAACTCGCTGCTCGATAACCTGTCTCGTTTCAGTCCATGTTTTGGAGTCTTGCCCCCACCAGCCCTTCACCAACTCTTGGATTCGCTCTCAGTAAGATCTGCTTCACTAATGCTCATCCACTCCTGTTAGCAATAAACTGTTAAACTGAATTAAACATGAACAAATGTCTTGATTTTTTCTGCCAAGGTTTGAGGCGAGAACACCAAATGACAACCAAGGAACCAAGGAGTAACGTACAAAGTGCCATGTTCACTTTCATTAAGCATCTTCTATATAATAACTCTTGGCCTCATATTTTGGACATGATATGCATTTATATTGCATTATATTCAATGTGTATGTAAGTGAAGACAGAGAGTATGGAGCATCTCTGGCCCTTCACTTCGAGAAGAGAGGGAAGGAGTGTGGACGAGAGACTCGACAAAGTGATCAAAGGCTTTTTTGGGCTGCGAGTGTGACAGGATTATTACATATTCATCCTCACCCGCTCCCTCCTGATGTCTCATTAAGTTACACTGACCCAGCTGCAAACCTCTAGAAAGTGATGAAATATGAATGAAAAGCACTTTTTTTTTTTTTTTTTTAAAGTTTGAAGGTCTGGTTAAGTGGTTACGCTGTCATCCAACACCTTTCTGCTTTCCAATGATGAACTCCTTTTGAAGTTGAAATAGCACAGCAGGGATATATATTCTTTTATCAGTCTCTGTTTGAGAATAGAGAAGGAACGGACTTTTCCCCACACAAGACGGGAGAATCAATATTTTCTAGTTGGCATAAAATTTTTTTTTGGATATGTTCAAATGTGATAAAACGATGCAGAGAGTGCTCAAGTGATTGATCAATTGTTGATGAGCGTGTGCAGGAGAACGTGGAGAATGATGATACACCAGCAGAGATTCACACAGCACCATTACAGTCCAACATTTCAATGGTGGTGTTGGGATTGAGCTGTTAGTTTACTGCAGTGATGAAGACGTGTACTCCAGGGTGCGTCAGTACAGTGTGACATCACTGTTGGGTGTGGCCAGATGTGAAACTTTAAACCAATAAGGGCAGTGAAACAAGGCTGACGATAATTATAACAATAAAGTAACAAAAACCTACAATCAATTTGTTACTTACAAATAATATACTAAGAAATATCAACATATAAATGACAAAATACTAACAAATATCACCTGTGTAGCCAAATCCTGTAACTTATTGCTCAGTTGCATGTTTTGTCATCACCACAAACCATTTTGTTTTTCATCAATCCCACAAATTCGGGTGCCTTAAATACTCAATTGCACAAAATCTGTGTTAAACCGCAGGTGAAAATAATCCCCAACTAATATTCTCTTTACTCCTGTTTATAATTATAAATAAAGTAATTAAATAATTGCTAATAACTACAGCAGTGTTGTAGTACTTGAGATTGGACTTGGTCTTAAGACCACTTTTTGAAGGTCTTCATCTTCGTCGGTCTTGTCTCGGTCTCAGACAATGGGTATATCACCAGTGTTTCCCAATAATCACCTAATAATGTCTAATTTGTCCCGCCACACTTTCATAATTAACTGAAAATACTTTAAATCTGTGGCCTCACCCAAAGAGACTTGGCGAATATTAGCTACATGTTAGCTAAGCTACCTAAGTTGACTATGTACTGCCTTGGTCTTGGTCTTGACTTGGTCTCAACCCCTCAAAGTCTTGGTCTTATATCAGTCTCGATACACTCTGGTCTTGGTTTTGACTTGGTCTTGACTTAGCTGGTCTAAAACACTGAAGTGCAGTACTCGGGTGTTTAGGAATTTATAACTGAGCCTTTGTTTAAAAAATTAAAGTATATATTTGTGATTCTTTCTGTGAGAAACTACTGGTTCTCATCTTTTCTTATGGGATCCTTGCCATTTATCATTATTAAAACCTTTCGTTTGCATATTTTAACATATATAAGCAAACACTGTCTTTAAAATGTCCTTGGGAATATAAATGAAGTTGAAGTACGTCACAGTATTTGATTCATCTGCGCATTCAATAAATATACAATGATTTGGGTTCAAGCATTCAGAAGATCCTATGGTCATGGCAGTGTCACGTTCAATATTATAATATTGCAGTCCATGTAAATGAGTTGGAGTTGGCAGCAGAAGATAAGAGCTTGGTTTTAATGGCATGTCTGCTTTATTAAATATGGCATACAAGGTTGAGGAAGGGGGGAGGGGAGGTGAGTCATAATGGATAACATGCAATATATAGTGCAGCTTTAATGTTTGTGACTGCACTTACAGGATTGTCCATGTAAAATTTATTATGAAATGATTAGATTTTTTTAATTATAATTGAGTAGTTTAATATTGTACAAATTGATTTTGCATTCTAGGATGTTCTGGATACCCTACACCTCTATTTAAGGGTATATTTCGTATGGGTGTGTGTCTGTGTGTAGATTTCTGTGTGTATTCTTTGTCAACTTGAAGGCTCCCCCCCGGTCTCGAAGGGATGGCTCGACTGCTTTCAGGTTCTAGCTGAAAATAACACTCAGATTAGCAAAGAGATCTGGACCCAGGGACACAGAAAGAGACAGAAGAGGGGGGAAAAAAACAAAAAAACAAAGCAAGAGGAGAAGAAACTGGGGTGAAACAAGGACAAGAAGGAGAACTGAGGAGAGAGAATTGGAGAAAAGGACACAGAATATGCACCAAATGAAAAGATGCCAACCACATTGAGAACAAATGAAGTAAAACCAAGAATGGATTGGAGAGACGGGGAAAACCTCCACAACAAAGCAAGTGGAGAAGTCTCTGATATGAATGAACGCAGAAAACTGCTAGAGGTAACACATTTGTAGTAGTACTTCTCTGATGTATCTTTTTTCGGGGCATGCCTTTATTAAAAAGCAACTGTGTTTATTCAAACCTCTTTCAAGTATCATGAATGCATCCATTAACAATGGACGTCACGCTGGGAAATGAACCCTTTGTCCTTGCAGCAAATGTGCCAAAAATCAACCCATTGCAAAGCTTGGCTTAACAAGACCAAAACCTTTGATTGTACTTCTAAAAACGATGCAGTGTCCTGCCTTTTTAGTAATCTTTGGGTGCCCTGAAGATGCAAAAAGGTACCTTAACTTTGTGTTTATCCAAACCTCTTTCCAGTATCATAAATGCATGCATTAACATTGGACATCGCACTGGGAAATGAACCCTTTGTCCTTGAGGGATTGTGCCAAAATTCACCCTTTGCAAAGCTTGGCTTAACAAGACCAAAACCTTTGATTGCACTTCTAAGAACGATGCAGTGTCCTGGCCCTTTGGGTGCCCTGAAGATGCAAAAGATACCTCAAAAGACACCGACACACAATTCCACACCAGAATTTTTTATTCTCGGAAGGGAACATTAATAAAATCTTTGATATATTTTTAAATTTACTGGCTGACGATCCAAAGAAAACTGGGAAAGACTGAATGGAGAAAGTGATAAAAGTGAATTACTCTTGAGTAATGATCTGAAACATGTGAGGGAAGCTATGAGGCCAACAGTTACAAATACCTCACAGTTGTGAATATGCAGCGAACACTGGCTTAAAGAAAAGTGTAGTGTCACCTTTGCTTCCATAAAAAGAAGTCTAATTAACTGCATCAGTTAAAAACTTTCATTGTTGTGGAACAAACATCATTAAACTGTACAAAGTAATTTAACATTGGGGACGAAAAGCTGCAGCGAGAGAAGTTTTACACTCCAACAAAGACATTCAGTCATAACATCAAACAGGAAAGTGGGATGAGAGCTTGTGTCTTTGAACAAGACAATACAAGTAATATCTAATGTAAAAAGTCCCTGTTACCAAAATTGTAACTATTTTGGGGCCTGAATTTTGACTTCTCATTATCTACTTCTAAAAAAAACACAAGCTCAGGTGGCCCAGTGTTTTTTCAGACCAACAGTCCCAAAATTGTTTAATTTACAGTGTTATAAAATGGAAAAAATCAGCAGATTGTAACATCTGGAAAGCCGCAAAAGGAAATGTTTGGCATTTTAGCCACCATAGCAGCGTGGATCTAGGATTGGGAATTCCACTTGTTCGGTTGGTCCACCATCTTGATCCAAACAGAAAAATCTCAACAATTGTTGGATGGATTGCCAAAAAAACATTTGTACTAACATTCATGTTCTCCAGGGGATGAAATCAACTGAAGGTGATCCCTTCCCTTGACTTTTCATCCAATGCCACAAAGGTTTCATTTATCCAGCTAAACTGAGATGGTAAACATACCAGATGAACATTAGCATTGTTGGCATTGCTGTTCCTAAGTGTAGCCTTACAGAGCCATTAGCATGCGTATCTCAACTTGGATACTTCGGTTAGTACACAGTGTACACTGTGTACCTAGTGTTGTCTTACTTTAGTACAGCCGTTACTGGGACTTCTTCTTCTTTGCTGAACTGCAACTGTGCAACGCATTAGCACCAACAATTATTTGCCAAAATATAAACCATATACACACCACAACTGCTTTAGCAGCTTTCTTGGCCACCATTTTCGTAACACCGGTGGTCTGTCCACTTCTGCTACGTAGCCAATGTTTGCCTGTTATCTGGGTACTCGCAGTACACTGCACTTTGACATAACTGACAGTGTGAATGCACTTATGTACTCAAAATACCAAGTGTAAGTATGGAAGTTGGTGAATTAAGACATGGCATTAGTCATGTTGCTTAATGAATGACTGAGATGATGAATTAATCAGTCGTTCTGATTAATTTACATAATTTCCGTCCTGTGGTTACTTTAAAGACTAATGCATGTTGTTGTGTTGATTAAAATGTCTGGAAACCACAGTAGAAATGATTTAACCCCGCAACACAATTGCAAGAAGGCTCCTGTTCATTCTAGTAGACGCTACTTGTCGTGAAACAGACACAGGACATGATGACTGTAATAAAATATTATCATTATTCTCCAGGGTTCCTCAAACAACCTCCTGACATTTCCGATCTTGGCAGTTTCAATTTGGGAAATAAAAGATCCAAGTTCTCCCCGAAGTTTTCATCCCGGCTCCTTTCACGACGCGCCGACTCGCCTCGTTCACGGTCTGATTCACCTTCCTATCAGGGGGGGACTGACAGACGGCGGGGAAAACAGAGAGATGAAGAGTGAGAACGACAGAGAGAGTGCTGGAAACGAGACCGAAGGCAACAGATGGATGAAGGGAAAGAGGAGGACTAAGAAGGGGAGACAAGGTGAGATGAAGACACGGGAAAATTGTGAAGAAGCTTGAGTTAATCATTTTAACTGACAGGCATACTAATCTCTTGTCTCTTTGTTCGACATGGTTTCTGTCAGCTTTGCGCTCCCTCTTCCTCCTTCATCCTCCTCTTTTCTCCTTCCTCTGTCATTTATTCCATTTCAACTTCAGCTTCCTACATTTTTCTTTCACATCTCCTCCTTCACCCATTTCCTTTCTATCTCACCTTGATCTCTCTCCACTCCCGCCTTCTTCCTCTCTGTCCTCCCCCTTTTTCTTTTTTCCTTTTCCACTGATGCTATCCTCCCCTGTTTCTCCTCCTTCCCTCCTCCTCCTCATCTCCCTCTCCGTCTCGCCTTTGAGTCATTCAGAATAATTGCTCTGCGGCAGTCTCTCTCTCTTTTCGCTCTGTGCTTATCAAGCTTAGGCTGCTATCTGTGCGCACAGTGTACACGGAAAGTGCTCGCAACCACACATGGAGACGAGCTCGCACACAAACACACACACAGGGAAATGGGACCAATCACCTGCTGAGATCTACTCACGGTGCCCCAATCAATGGCCCTGCAGGTGTGTATGGACTCCTCAGTCGTGCTTCATCTTCCATCCAACAGTCTATTGATCACTATCCCTCCCCAAAAAAGAGTTGCCACTGATTCCTTTTGCCCTTTCCTTTTCTCTCCTCTCTCTTGACTTTCCGCCATCCTTCCTTCCTACCTTGCTCTTTTCTGCCGTACACCCACAGCGTTATAGTTTTATTTATCCAAACATTTCTTCACGCCGTGCAGAGCCTGTTCAGGAGCCAGAAGGAAGTTTGATAGATAGAAATAAATCTCGCTGGGCGAAGCCAAAAAAGACTAACTGACAAAACTTGAAAAGTAAAGAAACTTTAGTGCAGAACATAAAAAGAAATGGCAATAAAATGTCTTCTTTGTTTATAAAAACTCAAGTTTTAGAGCCAACAAATCATTTACACTTTCAAATTCAGGTTAGTTAGTTATTGATCTTATAAAATGTGTTTTAATGCAGTTCCAGGCAGAAAATAAAGCATTCTTGCTGTTCATTGTGACTCCACAACTCAAGGACTCTTTAAAAAGGCTGCTGACAGATTGTCACTTGGTATAAAATTGAATGGAAATCAATGGATGCTTGGTACAGTGGTTTGCAACATGATTAGCTGGGATGTTGTGATCGGGATAACAACTGAAAAACCATTGATTATGATCCAAGACATCAGCAGTAGTAGCAGATGTGTTCAGTACAATGTTCAAACAAATCCATCAACACCTTCAAATTGAACTGATTAAACTTAATCACCACTGTTGTCCATGAAATCGGTAACTTTTACCATTGGAACTGCCCATACTGGTGACTGAAAGTACTGTAGAGTATGTTTCATCATGGTTCTTGTTCAACAGAAATGCCAAAACCAAGCGAGAGGGACAAATATTTCACAAGTGAGAAGTCATTTTACAATATTTTACTGTTATTAAAGTTTTGAAAAAAAAAAAAAAAAAAAAAAAAAAAAAAAAAAAAAATATATATATATATATATATATATATATATATATATATATATATATATATATATATATATATATATCTCACAGAAGGTAATCCTTCTTTTAAGCTAACAAAAGTTAGAGACTTTCTTTAGAATTTGGTATTTTTGCCATTTAGTCTAGTCTAGTTTAGTCTAACTCTGCTAAGACCAGCTCGGCATCTGTCTTTCAGGCCAGTGGCTTCTTGCTTGGTTACACTCTCTTTTTCTCTCTTGGCTTCCTCCATCAACATCCTCTTCCGTTTCTTCACATCTGTCATGTTGTACCTCTGCTTAGCCCAGGTTACACTGCCAGCTCTGGTGCTGGTGCTCATTCCAGTGTCACTCCCTCGTCTACATCCCCCCAGCCTGGGTCTGAAAACCTAGTACAAACACTAACACTCCCTCAGTGCTCTTGAGCTCACAGGCCGGGCAGCCCTGCAAACAAACTGATCTAACATGAGCTAACAGCAGCTACAGCAGCAACAGCAGTTACACAATCTCACTTTAGACTGAATTAAGCTGAGTTGCTGTATGTGTTGTTGTGAGAAGTTGCCCTAAATTGAACGTTTTAAATCCATTTCATGGCACTAACATGACATACAATAACATACTTTATATATAAGATCAAGTATTTCCATGTGAAAACCCACATTTTTAATTCATCAAAGCATTGCATACCATCAACAGACAGAGCTTTCACTTTCACTGTGTGTTCTTAAGATCAATGAGAACCACCACAGTCTGTCGATAATACTGAAATCGGCATCAAAGACCCCGGGTGAAGAAAAGACACAACTCTGTGAGCTTCCAAACTCTTGCTGAGAGTGTTGTGCAATGCTGTAAACAGAAGTGAACACTCCAGCCACTCTGTGCATGGTTTATTCTCTGCTCTTTCATCTTTAAAGTGCTGGGAAAGCATCAGAAACCAGATCAGGCGCTTCAGAGACAGCATTTACCCTCAGGTGGTCAGAAACAAATTGTACAGTCTACCCACTCATACAGAACATGGAGCAGAACTGTGTCGCTTTTGTTGCTCATTTTTAATGCAGCTGTCGTTTCATTGTTTTGATTGTCATCAGATGCCCTCTGCCTCTTATGTAATTACTGTTTTGTTGGTTTTAATTGTCCTTTCGAAGCAGGAATGATGCAGCACATTTTATTTGATGTATATGTGCACGAATCTAACTTTACATGCGACCAGTTTTAACTATTTAGAAACTCTTTGCACTTTCGGTTTATTCAAATCGTTAGGTTTGTTTATTTTAATTTAATATTAATCAAATTAATCAAAATTAAATGCCCAGCATTACTCATCAAATTACATCCACTTAGCAGACGCTTTGTTTTTTCCATGCGTGCATTGGATTCTTATTTATGGACACTTCGACCTGGGACAGGAAGATTTAGCACCACCTCAATGATGGAATGAGTTCAACATTTTGGGAAATACAAATATTTGCTTTCTTGCCAAGTGTTGATGAGAAGATCGATACCACTCTCTTAATTGTTCCTTCAATATGAGGCTAAAGAGGTTAAGGATTAAACAAACTAGATATTCCCACTGACAGTATAAAGAATGGACGGTGTATGCATGACATCACCCACAAGTTTCTGAAGAGCCGCTTTGAAGCTCAAAATCTGTGGTTTTGGCTGCCGTCATCTTGGAAGTCCCGATAGAGACCAAAACTGTTTTTTGTACCAGGCTGTAAACATGTTTATTTCTGCTGTGAAGTTGGACATTTTAACATGGGGACTTATGGAGACTGACTCACTTCTGGAGCCAGCCTCAAGTGGACGTTTGAGGAACTGCAGTTTTTGGCACGTCCACATTCCATCCTGTATCCTGTATGTAGGCACACGACATCTACACCCTTAAAAATAAAGGTCAATAAAAGTGCTGTAGTTGTGACTCAAAGACCTTCAAAAGTTCACGCCATGTTGAACCGCCATGTTTCTACAGTAGCCCAGAACAGACAAACCAAACACTGGCTTTAAACTGGGCCTCAAAATTTTTGTGCATTTTGCAAACTACCGTAGTTTCTTCTTCACCATTCACCCCAAGTTTGTTGCAGTCAGCAGCTACTGCACAAAATGCATCTAAATCCAACATACTGCTCCATTAAACAGCAAAAAAAGGGTTGTCGATGTTAAAAAGGTTCTCCAGAGAACTCACTAAGAACCAGTTTTTTTTTTTAGCGTGTATGGATGTAACACACAGTGATCCTCGGTGGACAAATCAGGAATAGTTGTACCTTTTTTGATTGAATTTCTTAGAAAGTCATCGAATTGGACCCTTTGGTTGGCTGATTCTTGCCTGTGGCCAGACAATATAACTGGTCACATGAATGGAGAAATAAATGACCATGACTATTTCTGTGTCCCCATGTCAATACTATCATTTTCTTTCTTTCTTTCTTTCTTTCTTTTTTTCTTTCTTTTTTTCTTTTTTCTTTCTTTCTTTCTTTCTTTCTTTCTTTCTTTCTTTCTTTCTTTCTTTTTTTCTTTTTTCTTTCTTTCTTTCTTTCTTTCTTTCTGAAACTTAGAGCCTCAGGTCAATGAATCTCTTTCAGCTTTGTTTTAAGGAGATCACCTAACTCATTGAGAACAATCAGAGCCTTTCATCGACTCACACAATGAATTGTTGGACTAATTGTTTCATCCCCTCTCCTAACACAATAATGATTTTTGCCCTTGTGGAAACGCCACATTTTAATTACAGTGGCAGCAGAAGAATGAATACCCACCTGGGCTGAGTAACACACTAATGCACCTGCCCACACACAGATACACGCTTGTACATTAAAGTACACAGCCCTCGACTCTCTTTCCCTCTCACACAGTCAACAATGGATCGATTTAATGAGGAAGAAAATCTCTCTTTACTGCAGTAAATCTCTGCAGTGTCCGATGAGGATTTATCCTTGAGTCTTTGTGTTCAGGGTGTTAACAGCCACTTCACCAGCGGTGTTTTCCAAAGGCTGAATTGAACGAGCTTGATTGATAGTTGTAACACCAATGGGGGATGGGGTGATCCTGACTCAGCAAGCGTTTCACACAAAGATTTGACCAAGTTTAAGGGGTCAAACTTAAAAAAAAAAAATTGGAATAAGTGTTTTACAGTATGTGAAGATCACAAAAAGACAACATGGTGGAGATCTTATAATCTGGACATGATGAAAGGAGAGTTTGTTATGTAGAACACAAGTGGACCCAAAGAAATTTGGGAATTTTGGGCATCAGGTGGTGAGAAGATCTGAGAACATTACAGGGCTGTTGGTGGTTGATTTCCAGAGACGGGAGTGATAACGAGACCGGGCTGGATGTGACAGGTGAGTGACAGGCGGGGATCCTGATGCACAGAGAGATAAGGGTTTGCAAAAACAAAAAACACTAGATTTAGCCGTAGGGTTGTTATCTTTGACAGAAGGAAGAATAAATGTTGTATCCGTGACATCACCCACAGGTTTCTGAAAAGCTCAGAGTGTGGTGGCTCCGGCCGCCACCATCTTGACCTGCCAATCAAAGCGTCCACACTCTTAATCCTGCATAACTTTAAGCCTTAATATAATTTGAACACGTGAGTTGTATAAAAATTCACCCTCAGTACAGTTGTCATGAACGAGGAAATTAGCTATAGAGACCGAAACTGTTTTTTGTACCAGGCTGTAAACATGTTTATTTCTGCTGTGAAGTTGGACATTTTAACATGGGGGCTTATGGAGACTGACTCACTTCTGGAGCCAGCCTCAAGTGGACATATGAGGAACTGCAGTTTCTGGCACTTTCACTTTACAGCCACAGAGGTTGCCGCTGGGTTGTTACCGCAATGGAAACTGAAGTATCTGGCAGAGTTTGAAAGGTTTGCAATTTTAAAGTATATAAAAACAATATAGCTGCCAATTCATTATCATGACCTTTAGTGAAAAGATACTTTCACTGGGTGGGTGATGATTTCATCATTATTTTATCTTTAAAGTAGAAAGAGGGAACAACAACAGAGTGCAGTGCAAGAAATGCCTTCCAGCTGTGAGAACTGTCTACAGGCTACTGCCTGAATTCACTTAACGAAAAGTTTTTCTGTCAAAGAAGACACATTTTGGATGCTAGAAAGTTTGGTTTTCTCTCTAAAGAATACATAAAAGTCGGGAGGCATCTCAAAGATTGCCAATCTCATCTGCAAAGAATTTTTTTTACTGTACCTGTATGTTGTTTTGTTCTGATGCATCATTCTCTCTGGAATACCTGCAGAGAAACTCAACAGTACCCTGTATAGTAATAATGGGATTGAAAATCACTGATCTATGCACTGTTAAGATGTTTGCTGTGGATCCAAGACTGTCACTCATGGGCAATGCTGCTTGAATCAAAAATAGACCAGCTACAGCCAATTATGTGTTATGAGAAAACAAGGCAATCATCAATCAGACGTCTGGAGGCCAAATCTGAATCTGAATGAGTCCTGATCCTGGTTCTGCCGTGGTGTATCAGTCGCTTCATCTCATGTAATTTACCGCCATGATGATATGAATGAGGCGTGGAGCCATTCAAAATCGGACGCGGGCGTATTCAGAATACGAATGAGGACCACAGTGACAATTACCTTCATTAGTCAGAGTGCCAGGACGTGTACGCACCATGTGATATGTATACCATTATCCAAGTGATAGTAATCTACAGTGAATGAGTTATTGGAGCGCAGCGTGAGTCTATGTTCTTCCAGTCTGCTCAATGATGATTATAGTGTTTGTGATCGAAGCCGGAGTCAGTGTTGGAGAAAATTACAGACGCTGTGTTTGACTGTGTGAAAAACAGTTATTCATGATTATTCCAGCTTGATCACAAACATTCAGTTCAGAGGTGGTGGCCTGTAAATTTACACTGTAAAAAAATGGATGTGTGAATTTAACTGACATTTCCTTATTGAGGTACTTTGCAATTTTATGAAAGACCATGTGGTAAAATTAAATGAGCACTACTCTATGTGACATTTTAGGCATTTGCTGTACACTGGAATAACACTAATTAGACTTAGAGTGCCATGGACCATCTGTATTATTAGTGACATATATGTATATTTAGTTTTCAGCATCAGTCGCTTTTTAGCAATGGGAAAACTGCATGTGGGTACAACTACAGTGGTAGGTTTGAGTTCTCCTTGAGTTATCCTTAAGAACCCATTTTGTGCTGTTTAAGGTTCTTTGGGGAACTGAATGCCAGAAAAGAGTTCTGTAAGAATATTTTTTTTCCATTGCAAATGTTCTTTGGAAAACTGATTGCTGGTTCTTTGAGTAAACCCTTTGCAGGTATCGGTTCTTTGAAAGACCAATCTGTAAAAGGCTCCTTGGAGAACCGAAAAAGGTTTGACTATACCATCACTGTGAAGAACCAGTTTAGGTTCTAACTCAAAACTGATTACCCATAGCAACATACGTACCTAGGTTTTTGTTTAATACTGTTCAACAACTTCTGAGTCCTGGCCATACTGGTTTTCATGCCATCCCAGCCCACTTCTGCTGTCTGAGTTCAGCCCTTTTTGAATTTGTGATATCTCAGATATAGTTTCTCATATGTCCATCATCCAACCCTACTATTTTTTTAAAGAGTTCCTGTCAGTTATTTCCTCCTGTCTTCTCTCTATTGTCAATCAATCTCTATCCTCTGGCTGCATACTTGACAATTTCAAAACCACTGGTGTCTCACCACTTTTCAAAAAATCTTAATAAGATCACAAATTATTCAAACTAGAGGTCCATTTCCAAACTTCTGAAAAAAGTTGTTGCTCACTAACTGGTTGAGGAACACAATATCTTTAATAAATTTCAATCAGGTTTCCATCGAACACACAGCACTGAAATGTAACAAACGATATCCTCATCGTGCCAATAAAGACGATTTTTCTGTGTTGTTTTACTTATCTGCTGACTTTGGCACCGCTGATCAAGCCGATTAAATACTAATTTAGATTACCGAACTAAGTTGGCATCTCAGGAACTGCGGTCAAATGATTCTCCTGCTTGTCTGACAGATATTTTAATGTCCACGTTAACCATCATATGTCCTCTCTTATGTGGAGTCCCACAAGGTTCCATACTTGGACACATTCTGTTTTCATTGTATATTCCTATCTCTCGGTCATCTGCTTAACTACCACTGCTATGCTGATGACACACAGCTTTATCTCTCAGTTAAACCTAACAGTCTTACCTGCCATGTCATGTCATGACTGCCTAGCTTCTGTCAAAGAAACTGGATGTCTCAAAATTTTCTCTGTCTCAATTCTGACAAAATGGAGGTAATTGAGATAAACATGGATATAAATAAATAGGTCTGTGTGTGTTTGTGTGTCTAAGCTCCAAGCCAAGCCACAGGCAGAGGCAGATGGAGAGAGCAAACAAGGGTTAGAGACAGATGTGTCTCTTTGTGAGTGTGTGTGTCTCAAACAGGGAGAGAAAGTGAAGACATCCTCATTAATAATGGACAACACACCCAAGGAAGAGGTCGGTAATTAGCAGAGAAAACACACAAACATGCAGTGTTGTTTCATCAGGATGAATTTAAAGAGAAAAATGAAAACTTTCACATCAGGCTCAAAAATGCTGTGTGCATTCAGTTTCTTGACATTCAAACATATATAATACATGAACTTACTGTACTTGAAATGTCAAGTCAAATCATTTTTATTCATATAGCCCAGTATCACAAATTTTCTCAAGGGGCTTTACAACCTGTATAGCACATGACAGTCTTAAACCCTCAATATGGAAATCAGGAAAAACTGCCCCAGAAAAACCCTTAACAGGGAAAAATGGAAAAAATGTCCATCACTGCATGGGAAAATTGCATGTGGGCACAACTACAGCAAGTTACCCCATGTTGGGATCAAAACCAACTGTATATAAAGTAGTCAAAGCATCTACAAAGGTTAAATGATTGATGAAGTATTTCTACGATCATGATAGTTCTCCCACCACTGGACCTTCATTATACTCATCACTATGCACAGAAGCAACCAGTACACCTTTACTCGCTGACTAAGATCAGAAATTCAATTGATAATGATGATTTCTATCAGGTTCCATATGGTGTAGCAATGTGTTTAAATTATTGGGTGATTGATTTTATTTCCCCTTTAACATAGTCAAAAACAGCAAGCTCATCATGATGGTTCATCTTCCCAAAGCTTTTCCACTGATTGACGTTGATAGTATTGGTGGTGATGAAGCAGAAGAATAGCAAACAAACACTGGAGATTTACATGATTTTAATGGCTGTCAATTAAGCCTTCACCAAGGGGGGTCGCGTATTGATGCGCATTTATTTAATGAGACAGTCGAGTCAAGGGCGTTGAAAAAATGTAAAAATCCTCCAAATCTGAAGGGAAATCTTCTCTGTCCGTGTTTTTTAATTACTTATTAGTGTTTGTCTTTGCATTTTAAAGACCTGTGAGACTTTCTGGCGTCCACTTTGCTTACATTTGGATAACATTTTTGAATTCCAAATGAGCAAATAAGGTTTATATTTTATCTATGGGGCTGATGCTGCTGGTAAACAAGGTCACTGCAGACGCCCGCTGTTATTATTTAGCGTATACACTGAATGCTGTGCAAGCAACTTCTGAATTGGTCCTGCTTTTCTGCTGCCAGTTTCACATTTATAGAATAATATATCTGCTGGATTCATTTCAAGAATGACGTGCACCCGTTTTTTTGAAAGATGTGACTATAACACCTTATGCCTATTTTAGGAGGCTTGACTTGTCAGGGGGAAGAACATGCATCAGACAGACAGACGCCGGAGCGATGTAACATGTAAGGAATCTGTATGAATAAGTAAAGGACGTAAGGAGTAGAAATAACTCCCTTACGTTGCAGAAGTGTGACAACTGATGTCATGACAGCTCCCGATCTTGCAAGTCTTGCAAGTTTTATTTCAGCAAAAGGGAGTCGAGTGACAGTGAAGTACTTTAGAAAATTTGTCATATTTAGGTTGACACAGAGTCATGATGAATAAACCTGAATGTACTATGTAAATAAGACATATTACACTATAAAAACATATGAAAATTAAACATTACATGTAAGAGTAACGTGGCGGACTGTTGGACAAAGTCTCAGTCCTGGTACAACAGCAGCAGTAATGGTTTGTAGTGCATTTTGCAGACAGCAGTCCAATTAGATTAAGAGTTGGGAGGTCTGATGGCCCGGTGGTAAAAATGGTTTGCAGCCATGCTCCTGTATCGTCTGCCAGATGGTAAGAAGGAAAACAGTCTGCGAGCTGTGTGGCTTCCACAGGCACTGCTCTTGAAAGATGAACCTGTAGAGGTTTGTGAGGATGCTGGCATTCTTCCCCAGGAAATAGAGCTGCTGGCAAACTTTCTTGACCACGGTGTTCATGTGTTCTGTCAAGGTGATGTGCTCACTTGAAGCTGCTGCTAAAGTCCACAAGTCCACTCCCATGCCGTCTCCAGAAGTCCACAATAATTTCTTTAGTTTTGTTGATGTTATTCGAGCATCAGCTGGTCCTCTCTGTAGGCTTCCATCATCATCGTCCGTGATGAGGCCCAGGATAGTCATGTCGTAAAAACAAACACACAGTTGTTGGTGAACAGGGAAAACCAGAAGGGGCTGAGTACGCATCCTTGTTGAGGATCAGCGAGGCGGATTCTCACAACCCGGTCTGCCCGTCAAGAAGCTGAACATCCAGCTGCAGATGGAGGTTTGAAAGAATCAAGAAGTTTAGAGAGGAGTTGTGAGGGAATGTTAACAAAGTCTGGCGGGCTTGGCTTCTGAAATGCTTCTTGTGTGGTACAATGACAGTATAAAGAACGGACAGAGCATAAGCGGGTTTCTGAAGCTCCATTTTGAAGCTGCGTTGGCTGCCTGTACTGCCTCTTGCACCTCCTGGGCACTTCCACATTGGCTTCACTTCACAGCCATGGAGGTTGCCACTTGGTGTGGGTATGAACCAGCGACCAAAACAGTGTTGCAACCATGACATCACAGAGTTGCTCCCAGTGGAATTTAAGGTTTAAAAAAATGATCACATTTTGATGAGCGATCACAGTGAGTGCTAACCGCATTAGTGGTCAGTGCTAGCAGCAGAACTTTGACACTGAACTCTGATCAGTGAGATAAAACTGTGCAGGATTACACATACGTCTGTTTTTTCTTTGTACCCTTTGGGTGTGTGAAGGCAATCCAAATGCAGGACTGGGGTACAACTACCGCTAATATAAACTGCTATATAACAAGATAATTACTGAATGCAAATACATTGTTGGCTATCCATGAATAAACTGTCAATATTATGAAGAATTGGGCCTTATTTCCTGGAAATCTGAAGGATTATAACTTTAAATCACTTCATACTGAAGCTTTTAATACAGTTTTCTTAAAAAGGTACAAATCAAAGATTAGCTATGCTCCGCTGCTCTTTTTCACTTTTCTTTTGCATGAAACTGTCAATCTTCTCTCTGTGTCTGACTCCCAGTTTCTCTCCTCTGTTTCTTTCTGATATGCTCACACACACACACACACACACAGTCAGAGCAGACTGCTGTGTTGGGTTGGTTGGGTTGCTGAAAGCCTGCGGGGAGACTTGTCAGCTCTCATTGGCTTTTGGCGCACACCCCTTCCTTTTCCTTCGCCTTGTCCCAGTGTGCTACAGCACGCCTGTCACTACCCACACACTCTATTCACTTTGCTTGCTTGTGTGTGTGTGTGTGTGTGTGTGTGTGTGTGTGTGTGGTGGTGGACGAGACATATTCAGCCTTCTATCTGAGCTTGAATGTGTGTGGGCACGACCAGCACTGAATGTGTGCGTGTATTTTTTGTGATGTCTGTCATGGAGGTAGCAAGTGTTTAATAAAAGACTCACACACTCGGCTGTGTGTGTAGTGTGTGATGCATGTTCATGTATATGAGTGTATGAACAAAGTGTGTTTGCACTCCTTTCACAGCTCTAAAACTGGCTCTCTTCCTCTTCTTTCTACTCCTGCATTCGTCTCCCTCGTTGACCAAAGGACATTTCCAAAGACATGCCTTCCAACCATGTACACACACGGCTCGGTGTTGGTGAAATATGTCAGGTACTGCACCATGTAAGCCCCGCATGAAAGGAGATCTGGTTCAGGACACAAATTCTTACATTAAGTTGTTAAAAAAAATGGTGGATTCGAGCAAGTATTGAATTTTATTTTATGCAACACACTGCTTGGCAGCCGTATTGGAGGATTTTGGTCACCAGTGGCTGTGGAGAGCTGATCGTGTTCAGCCTAATGAACATACAATACAGACATCCCACCTGAACTGAACAGATAAGGTTGCGCTTTTCATTTGGACAATATGGCTAGCTGGCTAGTTAGCTAATCTCAGTGGTCACAATAGCCGACATTCTTCTTTGTTGTATGTGTTTTGGCTTTACTTGGCAACAGGTGTTGTTTTGCTGCTCCCAGTTCTGGTTCTGGACTCAGACACCCTCTCTACATTTGAGAGTCGTCTTAAGACGTTCTTCTTTGATAGAACTTATAATTCAGGCTGGCTCAGGTGAGTCCTGAACCATCTCTTTGTCATACTGCAATAGGCGTATATTGCCTGGGGACCTCCCATGATGCATTGAGCTCACTTTCTCCATCTGGACACATTTGTGTACCATCAATGCATGTCACTAGCTTCTTCCGCCGAGGTTTTCGGCTTTCTCGTCTTGCAGGTTGTCATGGATTGTGGCTACACCTATATTGGGGATTGTTGTTGACGTCAACTATAAATACTATTATTAGTCATATTTCCATTAAAGTTTTAGTTATTGTTGTTGTGCATCTTTGTATCTCTCCCTATCTAACTCAGCCGGTCTTGGCAGATGTCTGCCCACCATGAGTTAGGTTTTTCTCGAGGTTTCTGCCTGTAAAAGGGAGGTTTTCCTTGCCACTGTTGCCAAGTGCTTGCTCATGGTGGGAATTGTTGGGTCTCTGTAAATAATATTATAAAGAGTACAGTCTAGTCCTGCTGTTGCTGCCTATTTCTATTTCTTAAGTTTTTTACATGTGTAACTAGAGTATGTGCACTCCCTGAGAGGCTGTAGTGGGAGAAATAAAAAGCAATGGTAGCTATAAGTAGCTAAAATGCAGCCAAGTGCAGGCATGTTAAAGAAAAGTCTGAATGAAGAGGAGAAAATTTTAAATCAGCAATGAGGAATTGATCCATTGCCTTCATATGGTGACAGCATAAACTCCATGATGTATCATAAAAGCTACCCGTGGTGAACCTTTGCTTTTATAATCAGGATATGAAGTGACAAACTGCTTTTGTGGTTTTGTGCTTGTTAATGTGCATCGGTAATGGATGTCTGCCTGGAATCTCAGGATACTGTAACTGAGGCCACAGACTGGAAATGTCTTTAATCATTTCAAAACCATCTATATTCTGAGCGTCTGTTCTGCTCCCTCTGTGTTGACTTGCTCTCCTGTGATGGTCGGACAAAAGCTGCTGTAGCTTCTATTTAATGAGCAATATTTTCCTTTTCCTCATGTTTCTTTGTTGTTTATTCTTTATCTTATTGCCTTACAAATTTATTTAATGACGCCATGATTTAACAAATGTAAATGATGAAGAATTTGTTTGCTACTTCTAATGAATCAATGCTTTGGGAAACTCTCTACTTTGGTTTGTTTTTCGGAGCTTACCGGCCCGTCACAGCTCTTCCTTATTATACTTGCATACTGGTGCTGTGTCTGAATTTGGACACTTTAATTGATACACTTCTATGTAGTACACTGTACGTTATGTACATCCTGGCATAGTATGTTAATATTGGTAGGGTAGTGTCTCAATTTGAGTACGGCCATTCGCACTTACTGGTAATGACAATAGCAACACTGTATCGCTTCTTCTTCTTCGTCTTCTTCTTCTTCTCCTTCTGCACCAAACTGCAACCGGGTTGAGCATTAGCGCCAACATTTGACTGCCTAAATATAATACATATGTACAATTTATACTTGTATATTGCGGTATTCACCTCGACCACAGCTCCAGCAACTGACTCAGCCACCATTTTCACAATGTTGATGGACCCTCCACTTCCGCTATGTAGCCAAAATGGCGACCACTGAGGGTGAGAAGCGTCCAGTGTTCTACACTAAACTTTTTGACCATTAAGATTGCTTGCAGTACACTGCACTTTGACATAAATGACACTGTATGTACTCAAACAAGCAAGTGAAAGTATGGACAAAAAGTCACGGGATAACCAAAGGGGATACCATGAATATTTGTATGAAATGTGCCAATCCATTGATAGATGTTGAGATATTTCACAAGATAAATCAAAGAAGAAAAGAGAACCATAAAGTTGATTTCATGCAGATTATGATTCCACAATTAAGAATTCTGTAAATAGGAAGTTAATCAAGTAAAACTGTTTCACATTTTCTGGAAACTTTGACTCGTATGCTCGATTTTTATGGCCAATTCTGTACTGGACCTGCTTAAAAAATAGATTTAGATTTAGATTTTGTTACAGTGAGATTTTTCGGTGTGTGTCTGGGTATGCATCTTTCCATCCTTCCAGTCCATTTTCCTCTATGTGATGCAAACTAAAGAAAGCAGCTAAGCTCATGTGCAGCTGCCAGTCAGATGGGATCAGACTAATGAAGGACAGAAAAGAAGCAGAGGGAGTAAGAGGAGGATGAGGATGAAGGAAAGGAGGAAGAGAGGAGGCTTAAACTTTTCTAAAATCAGGATTTATCAAGGAAGACTTTGATCCCTCATTTCAGCTCCAAACCTGAGTTGTATGACAAGTAATCAGTCTGCAAATCATTTAAATTCAAGCTCAGGCATCTGGTTTCACCCAGAGGGAGAGAAGGTACACGCAAGACAGGAGAGAGCCATCGTAACAAAGCATATTTGTCACAAAGTGGTTCTCTGAGCAAATAAAACAATAGAGAAGAATCCCGTTGTGAATATCAACACCGCCCGTGGGCCTGTGTAGGCTGGGAAACAGACAGGATGGCAGGAAGGAGAAGACACATGAGGAAAACGTGAACGTCCTTTCCCTCCTACCATTTATTGAAGAAATTCATCTTCTTTTACAAGCAGTACCGTACGGTAGCAGTAGCACTGTTGTCCTGGCTTCATATCCAAAACTAAATTTGTAAGATGGTACTGTTGTTGTCCATCAGCCCTTTGCTATAGCAATGTACAATATTTGAGAAGAATACCTACATGCAACAATCAACGTCCATGTTGTCAGGTGGATCATGGGCGAATCTAAAGAATGAAAGATGGTTTCTGTCACTTTAGTTTCTTTGTTTCTCCAAGACGCACATGTAGTTTATAGCTCTCACAGTTCAACTACATCAATAGGCGGTCTACAGAAATAGAGCATAGATCTATTAAGATGCTCAAACAGTGGCCGTCTCCTCTGGCTACCATTAATACAAGGATAAGTTACACCCACCTTTTTACACCCAAAAGATGTCCCCATATGGCAGTTTTGTAGTTAATATATCGGCTCTGTGAGGCTGTACGTAGGCACGCTGTTTCTTTCCATCCAATTATTGTCGAGACATTTCTGTTGTGGACCCAATGAGCAAACACAAACCAGAGATCAGAAGTTTAAGTGCAGTTCATAGTGCGGTGCAAGATGAGACCCAGTTTTGGGGTTTCAGGAACGGTGCAGGACGGTGGTGGAAAAACTCCAAGGAGATCAAGATTAGACAGGATCCACAACTGTTGCTCAAGGTTTGCCGTTGCATTGTTACGGCAAGGAAGCCTGAACAATCTGGCATCATCTGAGAAGTTGAGCTGGTCTTTGACAGGAAACACTAGGAAGGAAGGAGGCAAACAGCCATTTTCCATGGTGGTGGTGGACAGAAAGTGATGGGATAACCAAAGTCATTACGATTCATCCTCTGGGTACGACGAATATTTGTATGAAATGTGCCAATCCATTGGTAGATGTTGAGATATTTCACTAAAACTCCAATATGTCAACCACATGGTTGCACTAGAGGACAGGTCAGGGGACTGCCAAAGCCAGCGGGATGTATCCTCTGGAAAACATGAATTTCAATACAAAATTGAATGGCAAGCCGTCAAACGGTCGTTCAGATGTTTTTGTGTGGACCAGAGTGGTGGACTGACGGCAATCCCCAACACTACACTGAGGAAATATGTAACTTATCATCAAATTCTATTTATATATATTTTTTATTTAGTTATGAAATAAGTGAAATGAAGTGAGCTGTATCTTATTTTGAACATTTGCTTTCAAAGATGTGTTTCCACAAATGCCTGGTTTGTGCTTGTAGACGTTCCCAGTCAACAACGAGTGCATCGTGGCTAACATACAGCAAGCTGCTGCTGCAAAACAGACGTCATGCTAAGAATATCTGATCCCTGGAAAAATACAGCCAAACACACACACCATATCTTTCTGTGTAGCTGTGTCCTCTTACAGTGTTCAACCTGTGTGTGCTGACACCTTCAGTGTCAGTTACCTAAATATAGAGACAGCGGGGGGTACCGTAGCCTCCTTTGCCCTCTCATTACAAACACACACGTCAATTCCTGTTAGCCTTTAAAATATCATGCTTTCTTCTCTACATACTGAACACCGATCCACCCACATAGATGCAACACACACACACACACTGACTATAGCTGTAGTGGAGACTGTACTTCTGTTTCAGTTTAACTGTCAAGTGAATTTTATGCAAATTTTATGACACGCAAAAAATAAAAAGTGATAGTTTTGATCAGGTGGGTTGAAGTAAACACACTTCACGTCAGAACATCAAAAGAAGAAAATGTTTTGGGCAGTAGGTGTCTAGTTTAAACTAAATTTTCTTAGACATCTTATGAACTGTTTCAACAGCATTTAAATGACCAAATTCTGACAAGTAATATATGGCAAAAAAAGAGATGCACTCCGTGAACTATGGGTTTATAAACCAAATAAAACTTAAGTTGTCAACTTTTACATTAAAAAGTCCAGTGTGTAACATTTAGGAGGATCTGTCTGCAGAAACAGAATACTTATAACCACGTTTTCATGAGTGTATAATCACCTGAAAATAAGATTATTGTGTTTTCGTTACCTTAGAATGAGTCTTTTACATCGACAGAGGAAGCGGGTCCTCTTCTACGGAGTCCGTCATGTTGAACTATCATGTTTCTACACTACCCCGGAACAGACAAACCAAAAGGTAGTTGTAGATAGGGTCTTTCAAGTTTGTTGTGAATTTCATGGCTACCATAGGTTTTCCTACATGCCTGGAAGTGGAGGCTGAGATGAGAAGTATTCTGTAGGTTGCAATCTGCAACTTGGCTGCTAGATGTCTCTAAATTCGACACACTGGACATTTAATTATTTGCATTTCTGATTTCAGC
Organism: Sciaenops ocellatus; assembly: GCA_033000465.1. NCBI lineage: Eukaryota > Metazoa > Chordata > Actinopteri > Sciaenidae > Sciaenops > Sciaenops ocellatus. The sequence goes on from CP136875.1 coordinate 4,883,414, forward strand.
TTCAAAAATTGAAATATTTTCTGATTTCTTTAATCCTCTGTGATTAAAAACTTATGGACAAAATAAGACATTCAAGGACGACACCTTGGGCTTTGAAAAACATTTTATAGAACTAATTGGGCAAACAACTCATCGATTAATCAAGAAAATGATCGACAGATTAATGGATGATGATAATAATGGTTATCTGCAGTCCTACATTCCACGAGAATTATTGAAAAGCAGATTCAGTATTTGCATTTTTACATTTCTGGAGTTACCACTCTCTTCATTTAAAGGTTAGAGTGGTCCAGTCTTCCAAAAACTCAACTTTTCTCCATCATTTTTATTTCACTTACTGTATATCATGGAATCCAGGCCATTTATAGACACAGGACATTTCCATCTTTCCAACCTTGGAGACGTTAGACACATTCTTGAGCATTCATGCATGTACACATGAACTACATCCCATCCATTATCCCTTCTTCCCTCTGTGTGACTCCCAGTCTGCACCTCATTACACCTGATATATTCCTAAAGGTCGATCGTCTCCCTTTACCCTCTCATTATCACATTATCACTCACTCTTTAAAAATGTTTTCTTACGTACTATCCCTTCATGTCTCCTCTGTAACTTGAGTATCATAATTAGTAGATGCAGATGGATGACACGTCGTATGTTAGCTCATGTGGCATTTTCGGTGATTTAATGATTCTGCGATTGTCCTGCTTCTCGTCAGTCGATACCTTAAGTGAAACTGTCAGCTCAAGAACACAAAAAAACTAAATTGTGATTACATGTTTGTGTGCACATGTGAGAAAGCAGCTTCCAAAAAACAGTAATTTCATCCGTCAGAACACGTGACTAACCGAATAATAATAACTGAAATTAAAACTCAAGGCTCTATGTTCGTTAAGTGAAGACTTGCACATGGCTTTACTCTACCGAGGGATTTGCCTCTCCTACATTTAGCCATTTAGGATAAATGTCAAATTTACCATATTGCCCTTCATTACATGGAACTCTGCCTCCCCGACTGCAAAAGTTTCCTCCCTGTGGGCTGAAGAAAGTTTCAGGCATGAGCATCCTGTGCGTGTTTTTTTGTTTTTTTTAAGTCATTATTCAGCTCATGTGGAAGATGTGGAATTTGGTTTGTCAGAGAGGGAGAAATGTTTCTACAATGTTTTCTGTCTACAGTTTCTTTCCCAAGGCGTGATTCGTGCTGTTCATATACATTAGGCTGTAATGAGGTATGTGTGGACAGATGCTAGCCACATACCTTTGTAAACAGTGGTGGAAAGTAAATACATTTTTTAACTATTTCTACTCTACTACTACTACCATTATTACTAATACTACATTTTTTAACCACACTTTATTTACAGTTACTAAGAAAGAAAGAAAAAAAGAAAGGATCATATTTAACAGAGAAATGTTTCTGGTTTTCCCTCTGATGTCCTCCAGCTCCTCTGCATCAACTCTCTGTGATTTACAGAGTTTCCTGATGGACAGTGAAGTGAACTGCTGCCACTTGTAGCTGCTGTTAGGTAATGTTAGCTCAGTTTGTTAGCTGGGCTACCCGTACTGTGTACCACAGGTGTTTTGGACCAAGGAGGAGGTTTTCAGCCACCAGGGCCATGGGGGAATGCTGACGGGGAGCGGAACCTCTTAGGACATAACGGCAGAGGCGAAAAGGCCGAAGAGGATGGTGACGGGGGAAGCTAAGAAGAGAAAAGTAGAGCGTGAGCAAGTAAGAAGCAGCCGGACAAGAGTAAATCTGGGACTGACATATTGCTTTGTTGACCTTGTTGATGTTTGGCCATTAGCAAAGTTGTCGATCTGCTAGTTTTTGATCATAGGTAATGTAATCAGAACAAATACATGTGTACAGCTGTCCATATTTATGACGTTGGTATAGCACTCCGAAATTAGGGGCGCTAAATCTCAAAAATACCAATATCTTAGATGGTTTCATTTTAAGACAACATTTATTGATGTCATCCCCATTTTCTGAGCAATGTCATCTTTCATTCGGGGAATGTAAGTCCAGTATTTACTCTTCTATCAGCTCTGTCTTTGGTCTCCACCAGCCCCTGAGGGAAATATCTGGGTCTTCATCTTCATCTGTTCCATTATGATCACCAGTTAGTCACTAACTGTCTGTTTGCTGCTGAACAGGTCGAGTACAGCGGGGGCTTTTTTTAGTGCTTCTTCACTACAACAACAGCTGCCTGTCCTGCTGCCACATCCACTGTTTTTAGACACGGCGTTGACGGGCTCTGTTCCCAGCCTGGAACTCGACTGTCGGTTGATTGGCATGTATGCGTGTGCGCTGACATCCTGAATATGCATCCATTTGTGTTGTCAACACTCGCAGAGTTGTCGACGCACGTCACCGTCAAACCTTGCTCTTTTCGTCCTCAGTTGCTTCCTTCAAATGGCCTCCGCCATTATATCCCTGAGCCCTTAATGGTTTCACAGCAGTGCATTTTACAGCCTCCCCTCCTGCTATTTTTCTAATGACGCTGCTGTCAAACGCTCTGACTCAGGATTCAACATAACCTCCTCTTTTCCACTTTGCTCTACGCAAGTCGGGACGTCACCAGCGTTTTTCTAAGCACACGTTGGAGACAGCCCATCAGTCTTGGGTACGAGAACATGTTCTTTTATGCTAACTGTCAAATCATGAGAATCTTATTGCCCACAGTTCCTTGTTTGCAAAAGACAGTCTTGACAGATTAAATGTATTTTTGGTTGTTGTGATTAAATGCAAGAGCTTAACAACAATGTCATTTGACAGTTACAAAAAGGGTGTTTAGGATGTCTGCAGCTATCACCATCTTTTGTTTGCATACAGTGTTTGTTTACACTCAAGAACTCTGAATAACACCACGTCGGTTTCTTTAAATTTAACTTTATGGTTTGTTATGGTTTAAAAAGTTTTATAGGTTTCTGCTGACAGTTAATGTATCATTTATTTTCGACCAGACTGACAGGTTGACAGACGGCTGAACATTGCTTAATCATCTCAAAGGTTTGCATGAACTGGGGCTACACCTAAGTCAGCGATTGGTCAAGCCTGCTGCTGCAGTCCTGCTTGAAGTCCACTATATATACACACTATTATTATTATTATTATTATTATCATTATTACTATTAACTTAGCTGGTCATGGCAAATGTCCGCCCACCAATGGCTTGGGTTCTGCTCGAGGTTTCTGCCTGTTAAAAGGAAGTTTTTCCTCACCACTGTTGCCAAGGACTTGCTCATGGTGGGAACTGTTGGGTCTCTGTAAATAATATTATAAACAGTACAGTCTAGACCTGCTCTGTATGGAAAGTGTCATGAGATAACTCTTGTTATGATTTGAAAGTTGAATTGAGCATATGGGCGAATCTACGAGGGCTGTCATGAAATACCCTATCTAGACAAAATGTTTGGTTTGTCCAATCTGGGCTACTGTAGAAACATGGCGTGTAAGAGGATTCACTCTCTGCAGATTCTAAGGCAACTAAAAAGTAATGAAAACATACATATGAAGATTATATTCCATTTGTGCCAATAGATCCTCCTAATAGTTACACACTGCACCTTTAACATGGATTTGCAGGAAAATGTTGTTGACCCAAGTAAAAACTCAATTTAACTCTTAAAATCATTTGAAAAGGTATTGGTAGAGATGTTATATAACCTTTAAAAACAGTACACAGCTGTAGTATACAACAGTAACACAACAAAATAAGAATTTATTGCGGGAGACAGTCAAGGCAGACGGGATGATTTCAGAGGTTTATTAATACAGAAAGCTTGCAGGCAGACAGAGACTGATCCAGGTTACAGGAACTCGAGACAGGCAACCAACATCACAGCAGGGACACACACAAACAGAGGAAAGGTGGGAATGGGCCAGTTAAGTGTCTGCAGGGCTGACGAGGAAATGAGATGCAGGTGAGGAGGTGGGCGGGGAAGGTCAGGTGGCCGCAGAGCAGATGAGTGAAGTGGGAATAGGTGTGTAGATGGGTGGTCCGGTGTAGGTACCAGATTGGCTCGGGGTCCTTCTGATTACGTAACACAATACGGTATCTACGGCAACGCCACTCAGATAAACTAAACGCACGATTTTCATGATAGATAGACAGATAGACAGATAGATGACTACAGTCAACAACTCTCCAACATACGGAGTATATCTAGTTGTGCTCCCATTCGTTGACGTCATCAGCAGACGAAGGACCCCAAGCTGAACTGGGAGTCGAGCCGATCTGGTACCTACACCGGTGTAGGTACCAGATCGGCTCGGGGTCCTTTGTCTGCTGAAGCAACTAGTTAAACGCCGTACGTCCGTCTGAGACATGACGGAGTTGGTTTTGCGCAGCTATGGAGCAGCAATAAACTGCTTGTTGTTTTGACTATATGAGTGTATGGACTCCTATATATGTTAGGCAAGAAATGTTCATGAAACATGAACAATAAGGCGCAATTTAGTTTGTCTGAGTGGCGTTGCCGTAGGTACTGTATTGTGTGACGTAATCAGAAGGTCCCCGAGCCGATCAGGAAGTCGAGCCCATCTGGTACTTACACCGGAAAAGGGTGGGTTCACCTTCTCGATAGACCTTTTTCACAGCTGCCGTTTTGACATGAATATTGTATTTTGTACACAGTGTACTAACGTAAGTACCCAAATTGAGATACAGCATCTACATTTTGAGTATTCATGGAGGTTTGTTTCCTAATTATGAATGTGGCAAAGATCTGCAGTGTGTGTGTGTGTGTGTGTGTGTGTGTAAATCATGAATCTCAGTCAGTTTTTGCCAGAGACATTCACATTCACACAGACACATTCAGATGCAATAACAAAACACACAAAGGGTCATGGCTGCAGCCAGCAGTTTGCAAGAGTGTGACTGGAATACATGCACTGCGGTGGCATACAGGTTGTTGGGCAACATGAAGCCTGAGGTACACATCACGTCTGTCACTCTCTCTCTAACCCTCCCACCATTTTGTTGTCTCTGGAGTGTCACCTCATCAGATTGTGCGATGCACTGGGGGCTTCATTAAAATCTAATGCTGTCCCTCTCCCTCTCCGTCGTCTCCTTCTCACCTGCTTTACTGTGTCAGTCTTTCGCATCGTCTTGTCGCACTCCTCTGTCCTTTCTTTGCCTCTCGGCTCTATATTTCCCTCCATTGCTCTTCTCTCTTTGTCAGTCAGTGTGACGGCTTTTCTTCCCCGCGTTTGCCGTGACTCACCCTGATATAACGCTGCCATGCTAGTCCCGACAGCTCTTTCTAAACATGTGACCCTCTCAGCAGAAGGTCAAGAGGCAGTTAATTTGTCAAATTTAGCGGCTGACGAGCTGAATATTTCTTGGAGACCTAAACAAAGACTCCAAATGAACGTTGCTTAATGTCTGAACAGTGGCAATACTGCCTCCACCGGCTTCACATTAATCTAAAAAATGGTCAAAGACGTGACTAATTAGTGAACCTGAGGCGGGCTGAATGACGCCTGGGTGCTCAAAGAAGCCACCTGTAGCGACACCTACCTGTCAGTCAAAGCGTCCACGCTCTTAATTCTGCATAACTTTAAGCCTTAATATAATCTGAACAGGTGAGTTGTATAAAAATTCACCCTCAGTACAGTTGTCATGAACGGGAAAATTAGCTATAGAGACCAAAACTGTTTTTTGTACCAGGCTGTAAACATGTTTATTTCTGCTGTGAAGTTGGACATTTTAACATGGGGACTTATGGAGACTGACTCACTTCTGGAGCCAGCCTCAAGTGGACGTTTGAGGAACTGCAGTTCTGCATTGGCATTATTTCCCAGCCACGGAGGTTACCACTAAAACAAGCTAAGTGAGTTAGTTTGGTAGATTGCTCTCTGGCAAGCTAGCTTGCTAATGTTCGGTTACTCACACGCTAATCAGTTCACCAGCTAACATCAATGACAGCATAAAGAATGCACACTTCTGCATTGTTTTCACTTCACTGCCAAGGAGGTTGACCTTCTCCTTCTTCTTCTTCTTGTTCTTTGCCAAAATGCAACAAAATGCAACTGTTCTGCTGCCCCCAAGTGGCCAAAAAAATACAAAAAATACAATACGTATAATATATGTATTGCAGCTTTAAGTCAAATATGGTGACTTATTAGAAGTGTAGTCTTGTCCAGGTTAGGAAAAACCTAAAATGATATACCAGACAGTCAGTGATCTGTGAATTTTGTCCACAAATATGCAGAATACATTCATGAGCTGTGTGAAGTGTGTGAGGGCCTGTCATAACGAGCTAAATCTTGATGAAATGTAGGCTACAGACGTAGAGTGACACCTGAGCTGACTTGAGCTGACTCTTTTTCCTTGGAAAGACTATAATATCAAAAAGTCACACCTGAGTTGTGCAATATAATATAATAATGCTGTATTATTCTTACTTATTGCACCAAGATTACACATGCAGAACAAGAGTAGCCACATGAGTTTGACTGTGACCTATCTTATTTTGGCACTGGGGAAATAAAATGAACCACTCCTAATGGCACATGCAGGTCATCGCAAGAAGCACAGCGACTAATGGTGTTACTAATACGGCTGTTTTTTTCCAATTCATAGTTGAAATTACCTTTGTCTACCTACTGAGGGATGCACACTAACGCAATAACTCTGCTGAAATGTAATATTTTTCCATTTGCCCTGTCTCTCCCCAGTGTCACTCTCTCCCTCCTGTTCTCTATAACCCCTGAAGTCATTTTACAATAAACCTACAGCAGACGTTATTATACACCAAAGGCTCCATTAAACTCATACTGCAAACTAAACTGAACAGCCTCACTCTAATAGGCCACAGTACAGCTCCGACATGTTCTCCCCCACATCATACACTCTTCACCGCATTGGCTATAAAGAAAATTGAATGGCCTTAAAAGCTGCAACGTGTGAATTTGAGTTGTGAAAAAAAACAAAACAAAAAAAAAAAAAAACACATTTTAGAGCAAAAAGCTTGGGGAACAGATTTCAGTGCAGTTTCCTGTTGTGGTGGGAGTTTATTAGAAGATCACATTTGGATATTTTGAAGGATTAAAAACAGATTTCATGCCAGCAATCATCTCTCCAAAACATTTTTTGACTGTGCATCATTTCAAAACAGAGGCCATTTGATCACTTTTATGCTGTTTTTTTTTTTTCCTCAACACAATCGTGGTGGCCATAAAGATGACACAACTGCTACACGCAGACGCCAAGCCGCTGCTGTTGTTCCAATAAAATGTGATGCAGCAAAGTATCACAGAGCTACAACCTGAAACTTTATCTTCACTGCAAGTGACATGACATGACGGAGAATGACGCCAAAGAGGTACGTTACATGGGTATAGTATGACAATCAGGCAATGTATTTTATGACACAGCATATTACAGAAATTAATGAGACGGAGTAAATAATATAAAAGCTTCATAAAAAGAACTCAAGATTGAAGTGCATTGTTACACAGGTGGTTCATATTAGCTTACGTGACCTGTTTGTTCCCACTTCTGACTGTTGCTCCTCTTTCCAAACAGCAAGTCATTGTTTTTCGGGGCATGCTATGACAGTTTCATTCCCTGAGTAATGTTTTCCTTGTGCATCTGTGTTGGTGTCAGTGTCCACATGGCCTCCTGGAGTTGTAATTCGACATCTGGAAATTTCCGACATCTGCTGCTTTGTAAGATGACGGCACACCCAGTGTCCATAGGTGGAAGTTATGTGTAAATAAATTCCAATGTTAACAGTAATGCACTAAATTCAGCTAATCAACATGAGATATGCTGTTAATATCTCGTACTATTGCTTAATTCATTGATTCAAATACAATGAAAATGGCTAATTTAGTTATTTACGAGACTACCAATAGATAGATAGATAGATAGATAGAAACTTTATTAATCCCGAGGGAAATATAAGAAAACACATACGGAGCCGCTGGATTGGCGTCCTGCTTGCGCTGGTAGCCATCTTTGAATTTTGGGCCAATGCTCCTCCTCTTTCTATTCTATTGGCATGGTTTGAATCCCATAGTTGTAGCAAAGCAAACTAATGTAGCTAGTAGGCTAACCACAACCATGCTAAGGAACAATGCTTCCACTAGTCAATCACAGTGACTTTTAAAGCTAGCTGGGTAAGCTAGCTTGATCAGTAACTCAACCGCACGTAAACAGTTTAGGACGTGTTTTTAGGTTCTCCTTTGTTAATCAAGAGACATTTTGAGGGGCTTTTGCTCTAGCATTTTGGAGGACGCTATCAGCCTGGTCGACAATTTTGTGTTCGCTCAATGTGATTTCATTCCAAAATGTTTTCTGTATGAACCTGGCCTTTAGTTCTCTGTTTATGAATCTACCTGGATTACTGATCACGTTGATTACTCCTGTTGCTACAGAAGGCAGCCACATATTGTCAGGCCATCGAGCTTCCCAGTCCTCTCCAGCTTACATTCAGTACCATGCCAGTATCCTGCCTTAGCTCACCAGTTTCCTGATGAATCTTGCTCACAGCCTGTCCAGTCTTCTCCTGTTGCCTGCATTCATCTGTCTCCATCCATTACTCTTCAGCTGCCAACAACCTTCCCTCAACAAGCTCATTCTGGTCTCCCGTGCATCACTCTCTCTCCGGCGCCTGCTGACCTTCTCCGTTTTCTTCCAATCTCTCAACCCCACTAAGTGACTCTCAAATAAAGTTTACTTTATCTTTTCACCTGTCTTGGTCGCTTTGGGTCTACTTTTAGGTCCAATCTCAAACTCCTGTCAGTATGGGACTCACTGAGACTCTCTGGAAGTCTGTCAGCTCTCGGTTTCCAACGAGATGTTAAAGAGCTGATTGCCAAACCAGCTTTGACAAAGCTGACAAACGTTGTTAATTTAACCTTTTTTTGTAACAGTTCTTCTAGAGCCCAACCATTTAACTGCATCTTTATTCTTTTTATTAACAATTTCAGTGATGAAAAGCACTCAAAACATGTTGAATTCATTATTTACAGCAGTTATCTGGATATAGTTATAGTTATGCTTTTGATTTACGCTGAAAATTGTTGTTACAATCTAGCACGTAAAAGTGCAGAGCCCTTAAGTGCCAAATAGCTTTCCCATTTCAACATAATAGGACAGAAGCTCTTATCCTCTTTGCACAAAATAGTTTCTTGTTTGTCTCTTTATCCGTGAGCTATCTGTGCCAGAAAATGATGAGTCTGTCTCAGACGGTTTACAACGTCGTCTTAATCTTCATTTACTCCCCGGCCTGACGTTTCCACATTCATCTACAAAGTGGCCTTAGAAGACAGAGTTTATTGAGTTTAGCTTACTATCTTTGCCAGTGCTAAAATATGTTTATGTCATTCGAGGCTGTAATCAAAGTCACCATAATTTATTCAGAAACAGGACTTTGTAAGAATGTTTGTCATGCAGAGTTTGTTACCAGAGTTACATTGAAACAAAGTGTGCAAGAACTCCTAATTGAAATGTATGAGAGGTCACGCTAATACATAATAATGCTGCTGCTATGTGGGTCTCTTTTGTCGCATTCACCCTTTCATGAATTGTTCAAGTTTGCAAAGATTTGTAACTCAATAAAAATGATTATAATAATAATGATTTCATCCAACTTAAAATGTTTAAGTTATATCAAATAGTTCCTTTTGGAACTGAAAACTAAGCAACAAAGAGAGGTGAGGGTGCGTCTTTCCCAAGATTTTTCTTCCCACACCGAGTAGCTCCTCCTTGTTGGTTGTGCATTGCATTGTTGGACAATATAACATGAACATCCAACTAACGTTTTTGATTTTCAACTTGTTTAAATCTTTTCTTATCACAGTGAACGCCACACGTTTCCACATTTCTGTCTGCCGTGCTGCTAGTTAAGCAGAGATTAATACATCATTCTTTTTTTGACTCCGGTAAAAAAATCGAACATTGCTCGAACTGAACATGGACGTTTATTTGATTCATCTCTTCTATTAATCTCGATTTGCAATCATAATTTTCATTCCTGGGGCTGACAAAGTACCTGTTAGATTAAATCAAATCAACGATAAGATCTCCAGATAGTCACTGGAGTATTCTTAAATTAGATAAAGGGGAAAATGAGCAGAGTTATGCATTATGTATTATGCTGGCTGTCATTTACCCTCCAAACACATTTTAATTTCATAAAATACCCAGTTGAAACCTGAAATATCAGGCGTTTAATTCAGACGTGAGATATCATTACAAGTAGCACCCACTAATTACCCTTTAATTTTATTATGCATCACGAAAAGGTTGAATTGCGTCCTTTAAGGTAAGATATGCTTTTAAAGTCTTTAAGTGTCCATGACTTTACATAAAAAGGTTTTCATCGCTGCATTTAGTCAGCGTATAACGAGCCTCTGTATACACAAACAGTGCTGGTTTTGAGTCAAACAGTGTTAACATGGAGGCGCTGAGTCCAGTCCCAGCTGCCGCTTCTCATCTTTACGCCTTAAAAAATGGATTTAAGAATAATTACGGCCGTGTGTGTGTGTGTGTGAAGTTTTTGGTGTGAGTGCTTGTGTGGGTGCTCCGAGCCTGATTTGCTCTCCACTCAAGACTTCATGGAGAGGGCGAATGTTTTGGATAATGTTACACTCCAAGGCTGTGCTGGTAATTACCTTCCTGAAGCCGGCTAAACAGGATCGCTGCTGACTGCAGTCTTTTTCCTTATTGTTTGTTTAAAGCAGTGAAATACCTCATGATGGGTGGATGAAAGGGGCATTATGAAGCTAAACTGATACCACATTTGAAAACAGCTTCTTGGCAACGTTGCATTTACTCGTCTAGGCACACTGCTTTATTTGGTTATAGTGCCCAGGAGACCGATGTTGGTCTTCTTAAACCCTGCAAGGACACTGAGGGATTTTGAGAACCATGACACAAGGATAATAGTAAATGGACTGTACTTATATAGTTATATTTTTAGTCTTCTGACCACTCAAGGCAATTTTACAATACATCAAATTCACCCATTCATACAATGACGGTGTTGGCTGCCATGCAAGGAGAAAGGAGCTAATCATTCCTTCGCGAGTAATTTGGGGTTCAGTATCTTGCCCAAGGACTCTTCAGTGGACGACCTCCTGAGCCATAACCGCCCCGATGTGTGTAACGTGGTGGGTTGATCAACCAAATTAGATCCACGGTAAAATATCTCAACTTTTGGATGCATTCCAATAAAATTTTCTACCGACATCCTCAGAAGATGAATCCGACTGATTTTAGGGATTCCCTATCGATGCAACGCCCCCCAAGCAGGTCACAGTCTTCACTTATCCAGTGAAACCTCAGCATGTACTTGAAAATTTGGTCGATGTTCGTGGTCCCCAGAGGATGAATCCTGGATGGCGTTTGTTGCCCCCTGATTTTTCCTCTAGTGCCATCATTTTAGAATAAAATGTTTGATATGTGTCACGGTTTAAGAAGGGTAAGCAGAATCTCAGTGGCTGAACTGGTGCAGATCAATGGTTTATTGTGTGCAAAAGCTTCCGGATTGTCGGGCAAGCATAGTTCAAGAGTGATCACTAGGAAAGGTAGTCCAAACAAGCAAACAAACTCGAAAAGAAGCAGGGTAAAACACAAGGAATGGCTGGAACACTTGAACATGGAACACAGACAAACTGAAACCTCAGAAAAGGAGATTTACTGTAACTCAGACAGTTAAATTAGGACATGGATGATATTTATCCGTTTTTGCAAGCATTTTCTTCGTGTCACTGTAACCTCAGCATCATTTCTTGCTTTGTCTTTTGGAGCTTCAGAATAAGTGAACTGAATTTGTTGACATCAATGGAGGGCTTGGATCATGCTGACTTAGGTCAGTATGATACAGAGCTGTGACCAGTGTCCATCTCACCCTGCAAACTGGAAACCACTTTTACGTCTTCTCGAATGCCTACTTTCTGCATTAAGTTAGACTAATGAAGCACGAGCAGCCCGTATCGGTTTCGATAAATTAGGAAGAAGAAAGGCCATTTGAAACTCGACATCTACCCCACTCTTTGTCCTCATGTTACGCTGAGGTCTTCCTTCTGTTGTTTGCTGGATCTTCCTCATTTCCTATTCAGCTTCACTTTCAATCATGTCACAGTAACTCTTGTATTTGAGTAGAGTGTCATCTCTTCAATGTCAGATTGTTTTCATCTCCTCTTTTGCACAGTATTATGTCCTTTCACTTCAGTTCATTCATCTCTCGTTTGTGTGTCACAGTCTCTGATGCAATGAACCAGTGGGAAGATATTCAGAGCACAAATCAGTAAACTGGCAAACATGACTGTGAAAATATTGGGACTCTGCTCAAAAGCCAATTAGAAAATACCCTGATACTGTTTGAAATGCTAGGCTAGCAAATGGATAGTACCACTTAGTTACATTGTCATTACTATACCTCTAAGCTTTTAGCTTTGTTAGACTGGGTTTTAATACATGGAGCTCTCCCCAATGACTGAAGGTCAGTCTCAGATTTACTCCTCTCTGGTGGCTTCTTGCTTGCTCACTCTCTCCTTTATTCTTCTTAGCTTCCTCCATCAACATTCTCTTTGGTCTTTATGTCCATAGAGGCTGCTGAGCCCGCTTACCCATCTCCGGTTCTGGCATGACATCGGCTCCACTCCCCGTCAGTATTCAACCTGTGCCTTGGGCCTAAAAACTTCCTCTTCCGGTGCTCCGAGCTCACAGTCCGGACAGTCTGGCTAACAAACTGAGCTAACATTAGCAGCTAGAGCTGGCAGCAGTTTCCTTTACTGTCCATCAGGAAACATCAGAGGGAGATCCATAAAATATGATCAAGTTTCACCAAAATCAGTGAAATACTTGGTGGTCGGTGATTTTAAACCTGTTATTTCATGGTAGAAAAGTTACACCATGTTGCTTTAAAGTAGTTCTCAACATAAAGAAACATTAGAGCTGCGGCGTTTCAGATAGTTTCATAAGCATTTGACTGGCATACCCCCCACCAGCACCATCAAGTCCATGTGCAACTTCACTTCTTAGCAAACAGACTTTACTTGCTGCGACTTCACCTCGTCTCTCCGGTCTCCTTTTTTTAAATGCCATCCCCCTCTATCATTATTCAGAGCTTTTGATGGGCAGCTTAGCCACGCAGTCAAAGTGACAACTTGCTTAAGTCTCTAGACTGATACTTGTCCAAATAAAGTTAAGAGGTGTCGGGGACAAAGGAATTTGATGCTGCAGATAAAAAGGAGTCAACAAATCTCATCCCTGTTTTTCTATGAATATAATGATGCCGAGGATAGATTCATTCTTTTCCTTTAATAAAAAAAAGGGCCCACTCTGTCTGACAATGGTCCAGACTATGAGGCACGGGGGATGCTGTTGTCATGGCAACCTTCCCTGAGCTGAAATTATGGTATGTTCGGATCGTAGCGGTCATCCAAGAACCGGATTACCTACCAGCTGTTTGCAACATTTTATAGCTCAACCAGCACAACGCCAGACTCGTAATTACGGCTCCTTTGTCTTGTTTTTCTTTTTTACGCTGTACATCAAATCCATTTCGCCTCAATGAATCTGCATGAGCTCTCACATTCACCCGACCATTTCCTGAGCAATTTCGTGTTTGCATGTGTGCATCTGCCTAATATGTTGTCGTCTCCCTGTTGGCTCGCGGTAATGGAATTAGCTGGAGATCCCAGTCACCTTTTGGTTGGAGGCGGAAGATATATTTCCTCGGAGAGATCCAGGGAACACGAGCCAGTGACTTTCTGGAAGTGATTTTTTTTTTAGATGGCATTTCACTGGTTCAAAAAACACACACACACTCTATCTTTAGATCCTACACACATGTACACACACAGACCTCAAACTGTTTTCTTTCAATCTCTGGAAAACCATTACAAGATCAGATAAGATAGACTTTAATGATCCCACACCAGGGAAATTCACTTGTCACAGCAGCCCATATACACAAGGTTGATAATAAATGACTCCTAGAAAGAAATACATAGAGGAAAGTCATGAAGTCGTGCTGCTGTTAAAGAGTCTGACAGCTGTTGGAATGAAGGACCTGTGGTAGAGCTCCTTCTTACATGGTGGGAGTAGCAGTCTGTCGCTGAAGCAGCAGTTTAGGGCCTCCACAGTCTCATGCAGGAGGTGAGAGGAGTTGTTCATGATGGATGTCAGCTTTGCTAAAATCACTTCCTCCCCCCCACTTCCTCTATGGAGTCCAAGAGGTCAGTCCAGGACAGAGCTGGCCCTCTTGACCAGTTTGTTAAGTCCCTTTACCCAGCAGACGATCACCACAGTGTCATAGAAGGTTTTTAACAGAGTCCTGCAAACTCCAAAGGACATCTATGTTGTCTGACCAGTATAGTTTATTGCCAAGGGCGACATATATGATGCACCTCCCACGGGCAGGTGGCTTTAAATTATTAAATGAAATGTTTGTAAGTGTGTTAGAGGGTGGAAGAAAAACAGTTTTCCGAAGACACACACACTCTTGGTATTGATTTTTTGGCCTACTGGACAATGCTTGTCAAAGATAAGCCAATTCATTGTGTTCACACGCCTCCTCAAAAATAATATCTGACAAATAAGCAACAAAGTTTACGATGTTTTAGAGGCTTTCAGAATCACTTTTATTGGACATGTACGTCAACACATACAAGGAATTTGACATAGCTCTCAATGTACATAGATATAGACAACAAATCTGAGCAAGAAACCTCACACAGATCCTAATTTTGATTGGTGTATTGGAGTATGTGGATACTTCTTCCGTCACTGTCCAACATCTTATATAACTGACCATATGTAACTTCAACTCAGGATATAAAAATATCTATTGGCCTTGAGTTTTCAAGCCTTACCTGCCATCTGACAGCTATAGAACATATGTGGGTTTAGCTACTTTTACCCTAACATATGTTCAGCTTAGTGTTAATTAGCGACGGTAATATCACCTCTTGGGGTAATCAGTATAATTGCTCTCTCGAAGGTAAAAAACACTGTTTTTACAGCATGGAGAGGAGGACTGAATGGAGAGAGGTGTGGAGTGGGAACATCGGAGGCAGAGCGAGGACAAGAGGGGAACTATTTGTGTGGGATAGCTGCACAAGAGCTCGCTCTTCTGTGTGTCATTTTGCTCTAACAGATAAATTACACTGAATACTATGCGGGGAAATGTGGAAAATGAGCATGCTTCTATATTTTTGCAGAGGATGAGTGACATCTGAAATAGGTATTTTTGTGTTATGGCATGAATATAAATCTTTGCTAACAGGCAAACGTCAAGCAAGTGCAACAACACAAGACATAGCAGCCAGCTATTATTACTCTGTCATTATGTCCATAGAGGCTGCTGAGCTGAGGTTACATTGCCAGCTTGCCCAGCTCCTGTTCTGGCACGACACCAACTTCCCGTCTTAATTCCCTCACGGCCCTAGTATGAAAACCTCCTCTTCCCGGTGGTCCAAACACTAACACTCCCACGTGTCAAGTGTACCATCAAAATCATAGCGGATACCATTTCCATTAATGTGACAAAAGGTGTAGAGCACAGCATGCTGACTGGTTGAAGAGAAAAGCCCACAGGGAGCTCAGGGAAGCAAGCCGGCCTTTAAACCTGAACCAATCAGCTTCCTTGACTCACCTCTACACTCACTGACTGAGCCAATCAGAGAGACTCACCTGCAGCCCATTACAAACAGCAGATTGACCAGAGAGTTTCAAAGCACAGAACATACAAATATAAAACAATACAATGTCATTATACAACCTCAGGGTTTTAACAGCCAACACTGTCATTTCTAACTTAATGTCTTTTGACACCTCTTGCCAAAGGTTTGATTTGGCATTTGACACATTTGCAAGAGAAAAAGGACAAGGTTATTGACCATCATTGACTGAGAAGGAACCAAAAAGTCATGAATTATGGGTCATTTGTACTCATTGATATATTATCCTCATATCTATATTGATATCTATTATATGGCAGGCATCTTGAACCACTCAAATACCAGGATGCTCTGATTAATCGATATTTTTGAGACGTGTTTTTAAAAGCATGACCATGATCATCTCTTAACCTTAACCACGTGTTTATTCTTGTAATCATGAATATGAAGATAACCTTAACGTATTAGTCATATATGAAATTTCGTATGCACTCCGCCTCCAACCTTTTGACATTGGTCTAAATCAACCCTGACGTTTCCCTCTGGACAGCAGTCAACATGGGCATGTGGAAGAAGTTTGCCTTCAGGGTTTTCTGCCAGAAACCATGATGACAAAAGGCTAATTCATGAGATTGAGGAGCGTCACATCTTACATGATCAGCAACATCATTTTTATGAGAATATCCTTGAAAAGGACGAAGTTTGGAAGAAAATCAAAAAACTGCAGTAAGTAAACTGACCTCAGACTGTTGAGATAAGGCTGACAAGAAGGTAGAATGTAGTAGACACATTTCTATGTGTTGTTCTAGAGGCATGTCCAACCTTCCTGTTGTGTCATATAATTTGAAGGATTTCATCTTTTAGTACCCAACAATAGCAAATTCAGCCAAGTTTTTGTCCCCCAACAGCAATTACAATATCTCAGTCTGGGGTATCCTGTTAAGATTGATTGTGTATCAAATACCAATTTTTCCAAAAATCTCAGAGTGAAATTCATTGCTATTTTTACACATGGAAAAATGAAGCTAGGGATTGTTGTACAACTACTTAATCTCACCAGTAGGGATGTGTTGTATCAAATATATCCATAATTGTCACATTCACCCAGTTGTAACTTGGCCATCCCAACCTTTTACCCCCAAAAACAGACACTGGACACAAGATGCTGGATTCACATCCACATGTAGACCCATGCTGACTTGTTACTCATTCCGTGTTGATTTTTCAGCTGCCCATTGATGCTGCAAACATCCCGTTACACCTCATCCCCACAGTCCTCTCCAGTAATTGTTAGAGTCAGGTTCACTCAACCGTCTCCGGCAGAAACTCTGATTCACTGGACCAGCTGATGTTTTGCCACTCTTAATCCATGCAGCATCATCAAATCTAATCTTCTTTTTGGCTAGAAAGGTTGTCTTCGTCGATTTTTAGATTAGCCGGGAAATGGTGGCTTCATAACAACTCTTCACTAACCTGTGGGTGACATCACAGATACTACGTCCATGTTTTATACTGTCTTTGGATGAAACACATGAATCGCAGTCGAAGAGGAAGATCAAGTTAGATCACAGGAATTTGACTGATGTGGGTATTGGCTCTTGGGCATGACGGAGGTTAACCTGCTGGATACACAAGCAAACATTCACACGTTGCTATTATTATGTTCATGTCAACAAACTAAGAGCTGGGAATTGAGTTAGCACAAATGGACAACAAGGAAAAGCAAAAAAAATTAAGTGTAAGGTCAAAGGGTCTAAAAGGGAGACAGAGAGGAGAGATGAGAACCAGAGGATTTCGTTTGAGCTGAAGCTTAAATGAATGTAATTACGCGGTGGTAATGGGTCTGCTCTGGCCTCACTTCCAGGCTAATTCAGTTTGGAGAATGAGAAGAGGACATGAGTGTTAAAGCACCAGAGGTGAGAGAGATATTGTGTCTGTGAGAGCATGTTGGGATGAAAGGTGAGCGACTGAGCTGGCATAAAAAAAAAGAGAATGAAATTTGAGTGAAAGGACAAAAGAATGAGTAGAAATGGAAAGAGTCTGAAATGTTCGTGTCTTGCAGGCAGAAATATCCAATCAAGCTCGGAGACAAGGAGATGACATCTGCTTATATCTCTCACCTCGCTGCTGTTAATAGGCTCCAATTATAATCAACTGAAATGAACTGAGTAACAAGTTCAGGACAAGGTGAGCTTGGACACGTAAACAAGTCCTGCACATTTATAAGTGTAGAAACGATGCATACACTTTTTTGTTAATGTGTCAGTGTTTGTATATATTTACACGGCTTCTGTGGCACCACCGCAGTCCCACTTCCACTGCATGCATTACATCAGTTTGCCCGTGGCATCGTGTGGCAGGAGGAGCTCATTGTTTTCTGTTCTGCTCTGTCGGTTCGCTGCAAGCTGTTGATGATGATGATTTGTAAAAAAGATGATTTGGAGCTTGAGACGCAACAATTCCTGCATGCATTTCAAAATAAAAGTGTTGTGGTAAGGTTTTATTGTGAAAAAAATGCATACTTACTGTTACCCAAAATGCAAAAAACAGTCTCAGACCGATGATCGTTCAGCAGTTTAATAGAGGGTGGAGATCAACATGAGTCCAGTTCAGTTCATTACACAGAGACAAACAACCATTCACGCTCACATTCACACCTAACCTATGAGTCACCAATAAACCTGCATGTCTTTGGACTGTTGGGGGAAGCCGGAGTACCCGGACAGAACATCCAAACTCCGCACACAGAGTCTATTTTAAAGCCACTAGTTCTCATTGTAGGGTTTTAAACTGCTTATATTCACACATCCTTGCCTTGTGGAACCTTTTATGTCATTCCCTTTCATTTTCTGTCACCTCTCTACAGTCTCTTGTCTAAAAAAAATCCCCAAATCGCCCCTAAAACACTTGAAATCTTGAAAAGAGGGCACTTAAAGCACTTAGGTTGGGTTTGCAAGAGAAGACGAAAAAGGTGATGTGGCTGAATTTACTGCAGAAGCTTTTCACAGTCGACCCGGGAACGAGAACAGGTTGAAATGTAATGAAGGCGAGCAGCGTCTGCTCCCTCATGTACCGATCCCGTGGACATACAGCGGGCAGCCTGCACCAGGAGCTTTGATTCAGCAGCTCGGTGCTGCCTGAAAGGTCTGTACATAAAACTGATAATACTACATGTGAATTCAGAGAAACAGGTTTACTTTTATATACGCTCATTTGTGTATCTTTATTGTCTGTTTCAGCCGATCTTCCTGCTGTTTTTCTACAGTTCAGATATGATGGTTAGTGGACAATAACTCCTAAAAAAGTCTTGTTTTCACACACTGTAAAAAAAAAAAAAACTGTTGATTTTATGGTAAAAAAAATGTCATCTGTGGTTGCCAGAATATTACTTAATAAATACGCTATAACCTTGTCTGATATTACAGTAAAAAATGATGTGTGTACTGTTGATTTTACGTATAATGTTGGTGTTTTATTCCATATTTTAAAACTTTTGTAGATTTTATTGTGAAAAACTGCCAAACCATGACAGTAAAAGCCTGTAAAATACGCCATTACTTAACAGTCTCTAATATAAAACATGACTTTATTCTATATAAATCCCCTTAAAATGACATATAAATACAAGTTTTGAAATATGACTGTTTTACTGTAAAACACAGTCATAATTCATGGCATATTTTACGACCTTTTACTGTTATAGTTTGGCAGTTTTTCACCGTAAAATCTACAGACGTTTTTTTTTTTTTTTTACAGTGCAAACCACCATCTTCCAGATTAGTCAAATGTTATTTAGCAAAACTCCATAACTAGTAAAAATGAGGTCTTATCAAATTATGAGCACACACAAACACCAAAACTCATGCACAAGAATACACTGCAATGACACACATACGCACATATGCACCAGCCGCCTGAGGCTAAACTGAATAGCAATCATTACTGTAGAGGAAAAAAACAATCATTAAGGCTTCAAGATTGATAAGCATGCGCACACATACACTTTAGCTTTTAGCTAAGCAGCCCAGAAAGCCATGTGTCATTATTCTGTGCTGTCAGAGAGGCAGTGTATACAGGAACAGGAAATATAAACATGCATAATCAGCCAAGCCACAATGACAGGTCAATGCACACATGGATATAAACAGAGGACACTGGTGAGCAGAGGGATGATTTCTTTGCATGCGTTGACATTTTATATGGCAGTCCTCTAGACATTGTGTTCTGCCTGAACATCTAATGGGAGTCAGTGTGTGTGTGGAAGACATAGACAGAAATTATGCATGTATTCGACCAGTGGAGGATTTTCTTCAGTGTTTTGACATAAGTTTGAATGTGTCAAATAAAAACACTTTTTTTTGTTGTTTGGAAAAGAACTCAAGAGATTGCAAAGAGTGTGAGAAATGAAGCCGATGCAGAAGTGCTAAGAACTGCAAACTCTCGAGCGGCCGTTTGAGGTGGCGGCCAGCGCAAGAAGCCCAGCTCGGCGTCTGTCTTTCAGCCTTTTATTTCACCAAGCTCTCGCCAACGGCTAAATGTCAGTCTCAAATTTACTCTTGTCCAGCGGCTTCCTGCTCAGTTACTATATCCTTTGCATCTTCCGTCAACGCCATACACCTTTTCATCATTGTCATTATGTCAATAGAGGCTGTTGAGCTCCCAGCTCCTGTTCTGGCATGACACTGGCTCTGCTTCATATTCGCCTGGTACTCTGAGCTCACAGTCTGTGCAGTCTGGCTAACAGACTGAGCTAACAGCTCCAGTTAATAGCAAACTGAGCTAATAGCTACAGTTTGCAGAAGTTTACTTTACTGACCATCAGGAAAGTTGCTGCACAGCAGCCGGAGGATGTCAGACGGAAAACCAGAAACGTTTTCTCCATAAAACGTGATCCACTTTGCACTGTTGCTTTAAAACGATGAGCATTTCCAGTGTCCTGCTTTCTGATTTTCCTGCCATAGCGGCGGGAAACTCTGCGAAACTTGTTTTCTGCCTGTAGCAAACCTTGAGGCATCATGTTGGTGCATCATCATCCATTATCACGTGAAACCGCTGGCCGACCACTTAACTGCCCAACGATTTAAATCAGAAATGACTGCAGCCACTCCCAGGCTCTATCCTTTTCCGTCAACTCTACCCCTCTGTCTCATCCATTAGCAGATCTTTCCATCTTCCTGTCTTCTTCATTCTCCCATTATTTCTCTACTAATTAATTCATCTTAATTTAATTTCCCTTCTCCCCTAATGTCTGTCAGTCTCGCTTTAACCCTTTTTAAACCCTTCCTTACTCTCTCTGCTCTACACGTCCCCGTATCCCTGTGTGTCCTCACTTGTAGTCACGCTATCAAAGTTGACCAAGCGTTTTATTGTCTTCATATTTCATGATGCAAAACAGTAACATTGGCTTTGCTTTGCCATCACACTAAAACATCTTGTCTATGCTAAATGATCGAACAGGGTACTCGGATTAATGATGCTTTTAGTTTTTCAGAGTGATTTTTTATAGGTTAATTTGGACAGATAAAAATCTACTTTGTCTCCTGCAATTAAGTCTGTAATGTAGTCAGTGTTCAAGGTTTAGGTCATGGTGGTGAAAAGCCATGTGACCAGTGCACTGGAACTGCAGTAAGGCTGAGAGAGAGATGCACAAACTATGGTGACGTGGATTTAAGTGTTCTGTAATTTCACCATCAACAAGATCATAAATACTCATCCCATCACTGCCGCTCCTCTGTGGTTTCTCTCTGGCTCCATCAAACTGCTTTTCTTCAGTAATATGCTGTCATCAACAGCTGCACATGAATTATTTAAAAATGTCCCAGGAACTGGCTTACAGAGTCAACATAAGTATCAAAGACATGACGTATCCTGAAAAGGATGATTGGCAACCTCATTTTATTGTTGATGTATCTCACAATACATTCTCTATTTGTCAAATCAAAAACTTGTTGTAGACTAATTTTCTGTCAATTAACTAAGTTTTTCAATCTACTCATGTTTTCAGTACCAACAGATTTTATTTCTCGAGTTCTCCGAGAGACAATGTTGGCGGCCATGGAAGGAAAAACCCAATGAGCCTTCGGCATTAGCTCAACACAATGCTTTTTTCCCCTCTCATTGCACAATTACATAATTAATGAAGCCCATGTCCATAAACGGAAACATTACTGGCACTTAATCCTTAACCAATGTCTTGTCACTGTTGTTGCATACTTAATGTATAAAAGCTTAGCTGGAAGACTGGGATTTGCCAGTCTTGACAGATATTAACAAAACATAATATCTAGGAGGAACAAAAAGAAGTAAGAGGGGACAGGAGTGAAAAGGAGGCAACACTGCAGGCGTGGTAATGTTGGTCCATCATTTGGTCGATCGACAACTTTGTTCCAGACTCGTAACAACTTTTGTGCAGACATTCATTGTCCCCAGAGGATTGATCTTAATGACTCTGGCGATCCTTTAACTTTGAGGGTCCAAGGAGTGATGTTGTGTGTGCTGCGATGCAGGAAAAGAATCTTAATTCATATTTGATCAGAAATGCCTTGTTTCAGAGTTTGATCTGAGTTTTGTGAGTTTGTTGTGCACCAGACGGACTCCAACAATAACTTGTCAATCACAAGGTAGACACACCATTGAACATACCTTGCTTTACCATCTATATTACTCTGAATGGGACAAAATGAACATTGTGCTGAATGAAAGAAGACTGTTTATGCAGGTAATGAATCAAGTGAGAAGTAGGGTAATTTGCACGCTTGTCTGGAATGGCCTTGATCAGCTCTGTCGGCCATGTGCAGCCAGAACAGGTTGCAGCTATACCCAGTGGGATTGAGCCTGTAGTCTTGTTACACAGGCAATCTGTTTATTTGATTACATATTTGTCCAGGTCTTCTTCACCTCAGTGGGGCGTACCTGGTTAATTAAAAAAAGGGGTATATCCAATAAGTACCCTGCTTGGCTGATACCAGTACCTGCCCTACCTCTAGTTGAAGCTGGATCACAAGCCGTGATCACTGCAGGTGGACTGTCACGTCAAGTTCTTTCCTCCACCAGACTCCAACTTTGGGTGCTCCGGCAGAGTAGATGCTCTAATTGTAAAAGTTAAGAGCAGCACCGGCCCAGAGTCTTAATCTATCAGCATTTTCTTAGGCTCTGACATCTCCTGCCAGGAAAAGATGTCTGCAAATTCGAACATGGAGTTGAGAAATGACGTGGCTGCACGCTGATTATCAACCATTTCCTCAAATAGTCATCTGATGGAAAAGAGGGGGATGTTGTGCATCTTGGGAATTTTAATACAAGAACCATATTTACATTTATATCATTTGTGTCCCTTGTATTTCCGTCTTCCACCTCTTTCCTTCCTTTCTATTCTTATCAAACCTAGTATAATAAGGTAACTGCAGATGCATTAGACCAAATCTTTATGGATCATTTTAATGCCGCTCTGTAATGAATATGGCCAGACTAGATCAAATTAACCTTTTTCAGACCTATCAGCTTCCAGATGCTCCGGATAGCTAAGGAAGATTCATATCCCGGCGAGGTCTCTTGTTTTCAGTCTAACGATGATGCAGGATTGTGCGTTACTTGCGGATTTATCTCAAGCCATCCTCCACCAAGCAAACCAGTATCCTGAAATTATACGGTTTCAAACAAAACCTACCCTCCCACGTCTTCCTGAGTCACTTTTTACTCCTTTTATTTTTAAATATTAAAAAGAGTACATCTTCCTCTTTTCCTACCTCCTGTTCCTCTCCCTGCAGCACCCCGTTTCTTTTTCCTCTAAATGACTGACCTCAGCCGATTCTGTGATACACCAGACGATTTCAAAGACGACTATAAAGATCATTTTATGCAGTCAAAGTGTTACCCTGTAGGAACTGGCAGACAGGACTTAAACTTTTTACTTTGACAAGAAGTGCTGGGAAACATCACAATCTGAAGAAGAGGCAGACAGGAAGGAGCACTTGCATGTAATATCCACCGTTTCATCACCGCTGACATTTATTCTGGCAAAATGGTTTGCGAGCTTGATCTTGGAGGAGGCGAATGAATATACATATCTGAATTTAGTGTCCAAGTAGATAGCTGTATTGAAAGATAAGATGATTTTCAAAGATATAAAGCCAGAATGTCACCTAAAAATCTCAAAACTTCCTACAACTACATGAATACCCTTGGTCCATTGTATACTAATATCAAGATCTCCTAGAAACCTTGGCATACTGTTTGATTGAGACCTCACATTCCAAGCACGTATCAATAAACATGTCGAGGCTTGCTTTTTCCAACTTTTTCCAAAGAACCATCTCCAAAGTCAATTCCATGCTCCCACAGTCTGTCCTTGAATACACCATACCTTTATAAACTGGACTACTGCAGCTCTCTCTGATATCAATGAAAAATCACTCTCATGCCTCCAACTAGTCCAACTATTTCACCGATTTTAGCTTCCCCTCATGGGCTTCTGGTGCGTTTTGGGATTAATTTTAAGATTTTACTGATCACTTTCAAAGCCCATTGGGGTCTAGCCCCAACTACATTGGCAGCGTGTGGTCGAGGCACCTTTTCCACAAGCCATTGAACCCAAAGTGCTCCATATAAACTAAGTAGCTTTGGACAAAAGTGCTTGCTAGATGTACAGTAGGTTTGTGCAGACAAAAATACTGAAATGTGGAATCACTCTGGATTGAACCCAGACAAACAACTCAGAGACAAGCAGGTAAAAGTTGACATCTACCTCATGGTCAAACACAGATGAGCAGAGATATATAGAAAGGGTTCAGGCAAGTCGTGTCAGACTGGAAAGCTAAAGGTGTTAGTACAACAGACAATTTAGCAAGGAGCGAGCGGAAATGGGCCAGGTTAGATACACTGCAGGGCTGATGAGGGAAAGTGGGAACAGGTGAGCAAGTCGGGCAGTGGATGTCAGGCGATGGGGATCTGCAAGAAAGGGGTTGGTGCAGGGCAGGAAAAGACAGAGCAGAAATATAGCTGTAATATATATAATGTAAAATTGCAAAAAATGTGTCAGAAGCCAAGCCTCACATTGCCAGTTGACCTATTCTGCATTTACTTGTACCTTCCATTAAAAGCTTCCCATGCATGTATGGATAGATGGATGCATTGATGGATGGATACTGTACGAGTTTGGCTTCTAGCACTGGGAATACAATCAGACAACATTTTCAGACACATCATTAACTTTGCTTAGTGAGCAGGCCTTGGCGTTTAAGGAATTAATCAAAGTGCTGGCACCAAACCAGTTGGAGATATCCAAAATTTACAAGTTGCCAAACAAAGTGTTGAAATTGGACTATTCTTCAAATCCCTGGATTGCAATGTCTTGTAGTTGGAATTCCTTCATTCATACAGTGACTGGGCAAAGAAAGTTGGCGGATATTTTGAGCATGACGATGTTTTGGTCCATTATTCACACGCCACCCAAGGATAGTTTCAGAAGCAGACTGTTTTGTCCGCCAGACTTTGTTAACTTGCTTGAATTTGGTAATTTTTCCTTGGTTAATGTGCTTCTACCATGAGTAGGTAGGCTATGTAGTTTCCCTATACGGTTTCCCTGTTGTCTTTTTTTATGATCAAAAGTTTGCACAGGGTGTTTTATTTTAAAGATTCTGTTTCTGTTTCCGACTTCGAGCCAGCTCGATCTGCTTTGTCCTGCCTGATGCGGAACATCATCACCGCGTGGCAAACAAAGTCTTGGGATCCCAAGATCACAAGAAAATTATCCTGTTATCTCGAGAAAACGGAGGAAGTAGTATCCTGCACCTGATGCTTTGCGTTGCACCTCAACTGGACTTCCGGTACTGCTTGTTAGTCCGTTTATTCATTATTTATGTTCTGTCCTTCATAAACTTCAGCTTGATTTTGACAGTGACAGCTGAAGAGTGACAGAAATGACATGCAGCAAAGGTCAGAATCTAACCCTGGAAATAAGCCTTTGTACTTGGGTTGCTTGCTCTACCAGTTGAGCTCCCAGGGTGCCCCGAGCTATATTCTTCTCAGAGAGACTAGAAGAACAGAGCAATATAATAAGTCAATCCTGCAGCTAATAAAAAGGGGCTTTACCTCTGCCCTTACACTTATTTCAACCCAAACTATAACTTTAACTGAAACCAGGACGACGATTTGATTTGTATTGTTTTAGAGGATTAATGATTTAATTAATTCAGCCATTAGAGCTCAATGAATAGCAATGCACCTTAATTCCCTAAGGCGGGAGCATGGGAACTCAGTTTGGAGGATTTTTTAAAACCTTTCTATTCCTGTGCTATTAAAACACACACACACACACACACACACACACACACACACACACACTAAGAGAGCTGAGTGGGCCAGGCATCACTCCAGTGACTTCAGTACTGCATTTAGTCAAGTGCAGACTCGAGCTGCTCTGGGTGGTAAAAAAAATGCTTCATAACCCCTCATATAATATATGTGTGTGTGTGTGTGTGTGTGTGTGTGAGCCCCTGCAAGCTGTTTCATTCAGACTCATTTGGTGGGTGTATGACTGGAGGGAATTCCAGCGATGGGGGAGCTTATCTCAATTACAGTGGATGCAGTTTTTGCTTTGATAAGCTGTCTGACGAGTCTGTTTATCTGCCGGAACATTATATTCTGCAAATAAAAACACACCTTCAGTGTTGCCTGAAATATCTTCAGCTACAAAGCACACATCTGTCTGGGCTTTGGAAAAAAGAAACAATGAATAATGATGCAATCACACTTACAATTTTCAGTTTAACTTGTTGCATTTTGTTCCGAAAAAGTCTCACAGATATCATTAATGATAAAAACCAGGGGCTGTTAAGGAAGTTATATGGACTCATAATTATTTTTAGAGTTTTGACAGAGTAAGATTTTTTTTGGCTGTGAAAATTTAACAAAATTAATCAGATTCTTGTTCATGTAACTTGAATTATTCAAACGTATTTGCCTAAAATCTAGCCTTTGTTTCTTTTTATAGGCTTTGTGTTTGGACCGAGCCTGTGTGTACGTGCCAAAAACTGCAATTCCTCAAGCGTCCACTTGAGGCTGGCTCCAGAAGTGAGTCAGTCTCCATAAGTCCCCATGTTAAAATGTCCAACTTCACAGCAGAAATAAACATGTTTACAGCCTGGTACAAAAAACAGTTTTGGTCTCTATAGCTAATTTCCCCGTTCATGACAACTGTACTGAGGGTGAATTTTTATACAACTCACCTGTTCAAATTATATTAAGACTTAAAGTTATGCAGAATTAACTGCATGGACGCTTTGATTGACAGGTAGTGCAGTTACAGATGCAACCAGGCGTCATTCGGCCCGCCCCAGACCTGCCAATGATCCACGTCTTCGCCAATTTTTGGCAAACAGGCAAGACTGCTAACATAATTCATTCATTTATTTATTTAATTTTAAATTAATATTTAGTGTTTTTTTTTTTGTTTGTTTTTTTTTTGCATTCAGTTCCCCAAAGAACCTTAAACAGCAAAAAAAGAGAACTTCAGAGAACTTATCAAGGATCAGTTTTTCTGTGGGAGCACAAACAACATAAAAATATTAGTAAAATCTACTTTTATGATTAATGTGATTCAACACTGGATTTTAAATGTGAACTTTTTGATCAGTGGCATCCTCCTTAATCAGTATAAATTCTGTATATTTGTAAAAAAAATATATATATATTGAAATACACGACAAAGTCACAGAAAGAGCACGACTGCATCTCTCATCAGTTACTGCCTCCATCAGCCTGCACCTGCTTCATTCAGCCCTGTGCACCTGACTCTGATTAAACAGTCACAGCAGTTCATTAAACCGGCCTCCTGATCAACTGTCTGTCTGACTCCATTTAGAAAGCCACGCATTTCAATGACCTCACCTGAGAATGCTGAAGGACACTAATCACGATGCAGAAAAATAAATGAAGGATGCATTAAGTCTGTTATTTTATTTACATATTTAGATTAATCATTCAAACCAGTGTTTCCTAACCTCAAAGTCGTGACGTCCAAATATGTCTGTGGGAGACACAGGAGTGTAGATAAATATTTCACACTTTCACACTTGTAAAATACTTGATACTCTTCATCTCTAACTCATGTCGACAAGGCCATAACCTGTGCTGAGTGGTCACAAGCCAAAAGGAAACCTTTGGTTTAGACTATAAAATATCAAAAATAGTGAAAGAATGAATCGCCCTAAAGATATCTTGATGCAAATTCGCAATTATATAAATGTACGATGTGAAAAACATGAATGTTTGGCAGGTTCCTTCAATCAAACAGGAAATAACCTCAATCATCTCACTTTCTTTCTAGGAACTGGACGATAAGATCAGTAACAATCTCTTATGTGTCCATTAAACATGAAGCTACAGCTGTTAGCTTAGCATTAAGACCAAAAGCAGAGAAGAAACCAAGCGGCAACCTTCGTAGCCGTGAAGTGAAGCCAATGTGGAAATGCTAAAAACTGCAGTTCCTCAATTGGCCACTTGAGGCTGGCTCCAGAAGTGAGTCTCCATAAGCTCCCATGTTAAAATGCCCAACTTCACATCTGCTGACTTGATGAATTGTGGAACTGGATGACCGTCGGCCCTCCAGGCTTCATATAAACCCATAAAGTCTGCGAGACTGCAAATCTTGATTGATTGATGCCTTGGAGGAGGTCAAAACCTTTCAGACAGGACTGAAGCCAACACTGGAGAACCAAAAACTGCAGTTCCTCAAACGTCCACTTGAGGCTGGCTCCAGAAGTGAGTCAGTCTCCATAAGTCCCCATGTTAAAATGTCCAACTTCACAGCAGAAATAAACATGTTTACAGCCTGGTACAAAAAACAGTTTTGGTCTCTATAGCTAATTTCCCTGTTCATGACAACTGTACTGAGGACTGAGCAAGGCTAGCCATTACCCTTTGTTTTAAGTCATTGTGCGAAGCTAAGCTAACTGGCTGCTGGCTGTTGCTTCACATTTAACAGACAGACATAACGTGGTATCAGTCCT
Source organism: Sciaenops ocellatus (assembly GCA_033000465.1). NCBI lineage: Eukaryota > Metazoa > Chordata > Actinopteri > Sciaenidae > Sciaenops > Sciaenops ocellatus. The sequence goes on from CP136875.1 coordinate 4,912,071, forward strand.
CTTACCAAACTCTCGGCAAGGAGGCAAAAAAAATGTTGAATTCCTTTAAAGGACTATCTAGTGGTTGCTGATTTAACCTCCCTCGCCTCACCCTATAGAGGAGAAACTAAGGGGGCGACAAAAAGTTACAAAAAAAAAAAAAACATGAAAATGTTTAATTTGTCTGTTCTGGGCTACCGTAGAAACAAGGCGGATCATCAGCAACAAATAGAGCCCCCTAGATCTGACACACTGGACCTTTAATCATCTATTAAAACTAATTGTTTCAACCCTGAACGAGGCGCCTTGGACTTTCTTCAAACCTATCATTGCTTTGTATTAAAACAGAACTGTTGCCAACACCTATATCAATATTCCTGCCACAGTCGGTCCTCCTCGGGTCTCCCATATGCTACAAAATGCGTCAACAAAGCCGAGAGCGGCTTCAAATATCCCCCAAATGTTGTATTTTTATGTTAATGTGCGTACGTGTAATTACGCTCAGATGCACCTTTTGTCTTGCGGCGTGTTTTACACACTTCACCCTGCGCCTGCTGCCACATTTTTAAATAATCAAGCCGGCCCCACTTTGACGTTGAGCGATTGTCCCTTCTCCCTATCTGTCAGGCAGACCGGCTGTAAATTCATCATAAGTTTTTGGGCTTTGTTCCTCTGGAGCTTGGCATGCTCTCTGCTTTTTTGGATTGGAGAGTCTGTGTTTGTTCCAGATAGAGGATTAGAGATCAGAGGGAGGCATTTCTGCACCTGTATCCCCTTCACATCTCATCTCATCTCTCACTATCGCTCAGCCTCTCTCTTTCTCTCCCCCTGCCTCTCAAACTTGTGACGTTTTGTTCGCGTGCACTGAGTTACAGCTGCTGCTCCGGAGGATTTGTGTGGAAAACACGCCCGCATGATCAGACTGAATTACAAAACGGAGCATCACAATATGCCTGATGTGTGTGACAGCTCAGAAATCTGAACTGAATCTGTCCCTTTGGTAAAGCATTGCTGACAGGTCAGGTCATGACAGGTGATCTCAGGTGACAGGTCGCCTATATTCCTTTATTATTTCAATTCTGACGTTGATAATGAAGTCAGATTGTCACCGGGTTGTCCTCGTTTATTAATCCAGCATGAAACAACACTGTAAGAATGAACAGGAAGTACTAGTAGTAGTTCAGAATTGTAGTTTTAGCACAGACCAGGTCAACATCTGCATCAGATAACTGCGTAACTTAATGTAAATGCTGTCGGCACCACACGTCTCAGTTCGCTTATCCTTATGAATTCTCCTACACACATATAAAAAGTGATTAGAAAAGGACATAGGTCAATTTTTTTGACTGCAGTTCCTCAAACATCCACTTGAGGCTGGCTCCAGAAGTGAGTCAGTCTCCATAAGTCCCCATGTTAAAATGTCCAACTTCACAGCAGAAACAAACATGTTTACAGCCTTTACAGCCATTACAGAGGGCTTGTTTCAGCCCCAAGGCGTCATTCGGACCCCCGTTAGGTCCGCCGACTGAAGATGGAAGATGAACTTCACAACAACTCTTCAGAAACCTGTGGGTGATGTCACGGATACGACGTCCATTCTTTATACTGTCAGTTGCCACGCCCTTGTTGCTGTGGTTTGTGACTCATGAAGTTGGTTATCTGTAAGTTCTAATGGAAAATGTTTTTTTTCTGGCAACCAACCTATGAAAACATATCTGTCTTCCAAAAATTCTCTACTGGTACGTCTTTTAATTTAATTTCATAGTTTGTGTAATTAAACTGACTTCTCAGACACATCTCAGCTCCGTCTGTCTGCACGTCATGAATATGAATTGTACAGATGTCTTGTTTAAATGAAAGAGCCGCACTCTCAGAGTTTGTTTGCAGTAGCTTGTCATTATTTGTGTTTATTTTTGGATCTGTAGCATGATTTGCACAGCTGGAAGTCTCATTTGCTGTATGTATTTGAATCGTGCACCATTAAAAATTCTAATTGATGTTATGTCTTGCAGTGAGAGATTATTAACACAAATGTAGAATTATTAATGTATTCCAGCTGTGACTCACAACTGTTTCATGTAAATGAATATTTTTGCCGTGGGGGGGCTCTGAATTAGATTTATGCTGTATTACTCTTCATCAAATCTTGAAGTTGTAATATTATCACCCATTCAAGTTGTATTAAGCAGCTGTGGACTGATGAGATTTAAATAAATGAAGCTTGTTTATTCTTGTCAGCAAATAACCATGTGAATATATTTACCTTTAATCTATTGCTGTCATGGAGAAAACATGTTTATCCTTCTTCTCCCCATCTGCAGCCCCCGATCTCAGCTATATATTAGTTTAGTTACTTAGTCTGTCATCGGCCCAGTACCAATGGTTTTCTGGTTCTGACACAGAAAATGTTTGAGGGCTCTTTCGTGGTCCTTTTTCAGCCTTCTGCTCGATGGTTCTAATTTTAAAAACGATGACAGAAGACCAAATTTATGAATAAACACAGCAAAGAAAACAGGACTGCATCCTGAGTTCAGGTAAGGATCAGCTCAGATCGGCTACATCTCCAGTTTGTGCATCTGTCTGAGAGGTCAGTATGGCTACATAGCAGAACACAGTCTGTAGAGGCTGGAGTCGTTGGTTTTATAGGAGGGGTTGGTGATGAAAGCGACCACCGTACATGTCACCAGCCTCCAGATCAGCCGATAGCGAAATTCAACTGCAATAGCTGGATATCAACCAGCAGAGGGCGGTCACTATGCATATTTTCGTCAAGATTTGGACCTGAATCGATCAACAACACGACTAAATACCCATAAACTCTGGTGTTGGGAAAGATATATTCCTTCCAGCATGATGTTTCTTTCAAAATAGGATTGAAATTTAATTCTTTGATACAGTAATACTCAGGTGACGTGATATCTCAGTGCTGAGTCATTTTTCATACAAGATTTAACCTTTACGCCCTCTCACACTCAGGAACTTAAGCCGATCCTGCATCAAGTCTTAAAGTTTTAAATAGAAATGTTCTAATCTGATGTATGAACCACTTATTTTTGTGCTCTTCACTCCTGCCTTTGGTTGTCACCCTTTCTTTGTTTGATGATTGTTGTTCACCTGCCCTCCCAGCTGCTCCTCATCCGTCATTCCCAGAATGTAGAGGAGCAAAAACAACAAATAAATCCACCACCCTCCAACTTTAGGAGCTTTTATGAAGGTTTCAAGCCAGACTGAAGTGAACATTGTTACTGTTTTTAACCAGAAATGTCACTGGAGCTAATAATACAATCATAATATTGACAATCTTCAGCTGCTGCGTCCCTCCACCAGCCAGAAAATGCTGGACCCATCATATAAATAGTTCACTTTGCCTGTAATTAAAAGTCGGTGCCTTTGAACAGGGACGCCTAACCTTCAGCTGCTGCATTGCATCAGTGCTGCAGACTGTGTTTGTATACAGCAGCTGGCAGGTGTGAATGAGTACAGCGGCGTGAACGTGAAGCAGAGCGTCACTGATAACACCAGTGTGCTTACTCGGCAAAAAAAATCTCCTCAAAGAGAAAAGTGAACCGTAACAAGTCAAATGTGAAGGACGGAAAACAAAATCCCACATGCACCCAAAAAAACCTGCATGCTGCACAAAGTTTAGTAATTTCATTTAAATTGAAAACACCACTTCTACACACACACACACACACCTTTAAATTATTCCATTTTCCCACTACACAACATTTTCAGTACTTACATTTCTTCAAAGCCCCACAGCTGTCCACTGTGCATGTAGAGCGAAGTAATTGGTTTGATTTCTTTTGAGTTAAGTTGAGTAATTCGAAGGATGAACATCACTGACTTTAAGGAATACTTTGAAGACTACGTCCACAAAGCTACTTCGTTAAGATACAAGAGTAAATGTAATGAGTTCTATTCAAAGGATGAGCCTTAAAGGAAAATGACACCCTCTGCTTTGAAGTGATGGATGTGACCAGGTTATGTTCTGTTTAGAGGAGGCACAGATCAAGCTATAATCTCACTGTTTACATTAATATCCAAACTGATGCACACGATGATGCTGGTCTCTGGGTCATTCTGTGTATTATGGTCTTTTCAGATGGGGAGTGATAGGGCTCGTAATTTCATTTTCAATGAGAGTTTGTGGACGTGGATCATCGGTGGACCTGAGGCGGCCTGAATGACGGCCAGTTGCTCAAACAAGCCATCTGTAACGGCACCCACCTGTCAATCAAAGCGTCCATGCTATTAATTCTGCACTAACTTTAAGCCTTAATATAATTTGAACAGGTGAGTTGTATGAAAATTCACCCTCAGTACAGTTGTCGTGAATGGGGAAATTAGCTATAGAGACCAAAACTGTTTTTTGTACCAGGCTGTAAACATGTTTATTTCTGCTGTGAAGTTGGACATTTTAACATGGGGACTTATGGAGACTGACTCACTTCTGCAGCCAGCCTCAAGTGGACGTTTGAGGAACTGCAGTTTTTGGCGCTTCTGCCTTGGCTTCACTTCACAGCTACGGAAGTTGCCGCTTGGTTAAAATCTAGCTTACTAGCTAGTCTGCTAGATAAGTGAGTTAGCTCTCTGGTAAGCTAGCTTGCTAATGTTCGGTTACTCACAAGCTAATCAGTTCTCTAGCTAACATCAATGACAGTATAAAGAATGGGCACTTCTGCATTGGCCTCACTTCGTTCACCACATTTTCTGGCACAGCCATGGACGCTGGTAGGGACACGTGGACAATCTGACAAGCAGAGCAACAAACGGGCTTGATCCACCCACTGTTGTACTACCAGAGTTGAATTGTCTACAGGATGTCGGGCACTGCCCACCATGATGACAGACTCAGATTCTGGCAGTTTAGTTTCCTGAGTTATATAAGTGTTGTTTAAATTGTTACTGGGACATAAACAGAAAAATCTCCTCCTGCTTCCTTTTAACTGGCTAAATTATGACTCGCTGTGAAACTTTGCCCCTTCCCGTCTCTGTGCTGTAAATTGTTTTGTCTGATTTTGAGGGAACTCTGACCCGCGTGGTGGGCATTAAGAATAACTGTAGAGATAACCAATCTTCTCACTGATGGTCTTGTTTGCTTATGTAGGTCATATTAAATTGAGGCTGCTCCATAGCAAGTTTAAAAACTCCTTTTGTAGTATGTTTAAGTAAAAGATCTTCTTCCACCTCTGCCTGCCCCATATATTTCATGTGGATGAGCAAATGGCACTTTGTGACCTCGGTATTAGATGAAAAGTTGCCGTCGACGGTCTCCCTTTGCTTTTCTACAAACCTCCACTTATCAAGGTAAACTACTTCTTTCAGTTTGCCGTGCAGTGGAAGAACACTTAACGTGTCAGCACGGCTTTAGTGGTCATGGTTGCCCTCGGGTAAGCTCTTTGCAACTGCAACAACCGGATAAGTGTCAACCTACAGGAGGTAATCTACAAAGATCTTGATGTTTTGGACCACCGGGAAGAAGAGGAGGTTTTCAGGCCTGGGGTGTGGGGCAATGCTGACGGGTAGTGGAGCCAGTGTCGTGCCGGAACCGGAGCTGGGTAAGTGGGTGGAGACCGAAGAGGATATTGGCAGAAGAAAAAAGGAGAAAATGACTCAGCAAGAAGTTGCCAAACAAGAGTAAATCTGGGACTGACTTTTAGTGGTTGGTGAGAGCTTGGTGAAATAAAAGGCTGAAAGACAGACGTCGAGCTGGGCTGACTGCTGTTGGACTAGTCAGTAATATTAGCTGGCTGCTATGTCTGCTGTTGTTGAGCTTGTTGATGTTTGGCTGTTAGCAAAGTTGTCGACTCGCTAGTTTTTGATCATAAGTCATGTAAACATAACAAATACACGAGTACAGCTGAACATATTTGCAACAGAGGTATTACTGTCTGAAACTTGGGGTGCTAAAATTGATTTTGTTTATGTTTTTTCTACATAAATATGGTGTAAAAATCTGTGTGGGAGAAGTAACATGAGTATATTCTGAAAATATCAATGATTTGTCCACAACTATGTTTGAATTTAATCTAACATTTGTTTACATATACAGAACTTCAGATTACGCCTTTTTAGCAGATTATGCATCATCCTTCTCATAGTCACAATACAGCAGTTAGTAACTTTTCTATTACTGCAGCCACAGAAATCCTTATTTTTTGATATATTACTGTGGGAAAAGAACTTTCCACAGACCAGGCAGCAGGAATCACTCGGGGCGGCCCTCTCCACCGGCAACGGATAAGAAGCTTACATTTTGAGCGCATAAAGTTTTTACACACAAATGGGATTAATTTCATCATAGTGCGGAGAAGCATTGTAGCTTAGAAAATCTGAGCCCTTCCATATCAAATCATCCAGGGCAAAACTGTGTGAGAGTCCACACAATCAATCAATCTTCAATCTGCATTCAGTCTTGTTTCAACTAGTTGTCAATCTGGTCTTGGTTTCTGGCTCCGTAAAGGGAAATTTGAACGGGATTCTGGAGTATGGTAACATCAGTCCTGTCCAAACACAGTTGGAGACTAAACAATCCAATTTTGAGTTAGCCTGGATTTACATTTTCTCCACTCCACCACAGCTGGAAATAGTTTGACTTCGTCTTAATCCAGAATCTCTGTGCAGGATAATGCTTAAGCCTTTGTTTGGACTCTTGGAATGATTGAGACAATTTAGCATAAAAAATGTCTGATAGCATTTCAAACAACAGCTGGCAGAATGCGCCAGAAAGCCATTCAGAGTGGCGAAAAAGTCTGTAAAATAAACTGATGATACCGACTCATAGCTGTCAAATCAAAAAATGTTTCGACCCTGACTGGTCTCCAGCAAGCCAGTATTCAAACAACTCTTTGGACCTGGGTTACGTGTCTGCTAGTCCAATCATTTTAGCGCCAGAGCTCCACCGAGCACCCTGCTGTTTTGTTCGACTCCTTGGTGCGAGGGTGCAATTTTCATTTCAGCTTCGGGGAGGACATCTACTGGGAATAGCTCGTCTTCACTAATGAGAACAGTACTGTCTTAACGGGATGATGTTCCTGTGGCATATGCTATAGTCTTTGCCACTCAACATGATATCCTAATGTCAAAACAGGTCTTGCAAAACAGGCTGATTTAGATGCTTAAGAAACATCTTTCCACTAAGGCAAGCAATTGTTGAAATTCAGTCATCTTTGGCATCTTTCTTAATTACCAGAACCACTGGCAGTTTGAAACAGGAACATTCTTACTGTTTTTCCGCCCTGGTTCTCGAACCCCTGCTGTTCAGGACTCTTTGAACTGTGGTGCTATCTAGCAAAGCAGCCCACATTTGCACCAGTTTTGACCGTAATCAAAGATGTGTCATCAACGGAGGGTTTTGTATATTGCACAAGAACCTGTGGAACATGATACGCAAACTTTGGTTTGTACTTCAAGTCAAGAAAAATCCTTTTTCTTTTTGGTTCAAGTTTGAAACCAACTTTTGGATTGGCCTGCCTTCCCTCCTTGCTCCTTGAGTTGCTATGCCTGTTAGAAAACCAGTTAATTTGAACGCTGGTTCAGTAAAGTCCATTTTCTTTGACTTGTTCTTCCTCATGGTCACATCTGTGACACGATCCTTAACAGAAAATAGAAGTGGTCACAACAGCCAGCAGATTGTATTTACTGTAGAAGTTTTGACGGTTCACTCTGCTGTTGCTTTCTTTGATTGTCTCCGGCGCTGCAGACCACATAAGGAGTTTAACCAACAGCATGGGACACACCTGGGGCTTCCTCAACCTGCACACCTTTTTGCTTTGTGGCTTTTGTTTGCTTTCACAGCTAAACATCCACATGGTACATATTCGCTCCCTACCCAACTCAATTTACAGATACCTCCCATTTGTTTGCTTAAATGACTTTAATATAGTTTACTTGTGTGCCGTCAGGCTGTAACAAAGTTCTCAATCCTGGTGGCATAGCTGCAATACATGCCACTTTAACTACAGCAATGTAAGATACTGAAATATTAATGCTTAGCTCTTACAGCGTGTCCTAACTGAACGCAAGCGTCCGACTGTGTAATATCAGACGTTTTCTGTCCAGGCTGAAGCTGTTGAATATATTTGTGAAAGAGGGATGAGTACTTCCTACGTTTTTACTTTGTAAACAGAAAACACATTTCATATTGTGATACTTAGATGTTTCTTTGCTGGAAATGAGATTGAGATCAAGTGGATTGTTCTTATCGATGGTGTGTTTTTTACAGCTCCCTCCCAGAAAGCTGCCACCTTATTTTGAGGAGGTGGACGGAGGACCAACGTTCAGAGCCAGCGTGCCCTTTTATGTAGGCAGAAAGCGAGGGTGTGGAGGTTGGCTTTGGAGGTTGTGCTTGTAATTAACATTCTCCTTTATTAACTGTAACCACAGTCTCTTTAAGTGGTGTTGTTGTAGCCAACTGCGATAATCGCCCAGCCTCAACTGCACTGTGGTTGCGTAGATATTGCAGAAAATCAGGATTTCATTGTCGATCCCAAATGAGGTACCTCAGAAACTGACGGCAGTAAAGTTCTTTTAGTAAACTAGAAACTTACTGAGCACATTCAGGATCCCATGATGATAAACCCTTTAGATTTTTGATGATCCCATGGTCTTTCTTTGTACAGCATCTTGTACTTTGTGTTGTTGTAGTCAAGCCTTCATTTTTTAGCATTTTAAAAATAAGAGAACAGACTTCCTGTGTGATATCAGTGTTGTTGTTTCATTTGTGCTTTTCTGGCTGAGAAAAATCTTTACATTTTTTAAAGACCCATTTCTGTTCTCATTGTGAATAATGTAACAACAGGAAATTTGATATCTAAAATAACACAAGTGAGACACTTCAGAGAGACGAGCGGCACCAAGGCATTACTTTTACAGCAGCGCTAAAATCATCCCTGGTAACATAAGGACGTACGTGCACGCTAAAAAACACACATTGTAAATAAACTGTGTGTGTGCTTGGTAACAGCTGTGCCAGCGAGAAACTACAAGGAACAAATTCAGACATTAACTGATAAGCTTATCTGCTGCTACTTGTGCATGTAAGTGTGTGTAACAGTCTCACTGGCACAGCATTAAAGGTGGAAACCATCTTTTCTACCCTCCTGAGTATCTCTGTGGCGTCATAGCTAATCACTTCATCTCACTCTTACTCACTCAGACGCACTGAAATACTCACGCTGACCTTATTTCCTCCCTCCTCCTTTTCACCAGATTAATTCTCTTGGTGTAGCGAGACGGGTATCATAATTTTAACACTCCTCAAATCCTCCAGTTTAATCCCTTTTGTGATGTTAAAAAACTGTAAAGCCAAATCGGGGGAAAAAACAAGAGGGCCTGAGAGAGACGAGGACTTATAAAGACATAAAACTTTGATTAAACACCGGCCCCTGGGACTGTGTTGAAAGGCTGAATTCATTTGTAATACAGTCATGTAAAGCTGTCTGTTTTTACTGTACTGTGAGTCCCAGCAGCCACAGGTTCTTTACAGAATGTACAAAATCCATCCATCCATTTCCTTCCTCTTATCCAGGGTCACGATGGCGGCAGGTTCAGCAAACACAGTCCAGCTCCTCCTTGGGAATGTTCCCAAGCTGGATGGACTATGTAGGCCCTCCAGTGGGTTTTGGGTATGCCCCAGGGTCTCCTTCCAGTTGGACGTGCCCAGAACGCCTCCAAAGGAAGGTACCCAGGAGGCATCCTGATTGTGCCTGACCCACCTCACCTTTCTACTTCGAGCTCCCTCCGGATGTCCGAGCTCCTAACTCTATCTCTAAGGCTGAGCCTGGCCACCTTGCAGAGCAAGCCGAGTTTGCCTGCTTGTATCCACGATCTCATTCTTTCGGTCACTATCCAAAGCTCATGACCATAGGTGAGGGGTGGGACGAAGATGGACTGGAAAATCAAGTGTTGCCTTCCAGCTCAGCTCAATCTTTCCCATAACGGTCCTGTAGAAGATCTGCAATACTGCTGACACTGCACCAATCCACCGCTCCATTTTCCCATCACTCGTTAACAAGACCCCAAGATACTTGAACTCGTTCGCCTATAGGGCAGCAACTCCCTCCCAACCCAGAGGGATCGTTCCACAGTTTTCCGGCAAAGAACCAAATACAACATTTTTTCTATCTATTTAAAGACAGTGTTTGAGCGTACACACAGCTCCACAAACATCTCTTCTGGCTTGCCAAACACAGGCTACATGTAGGGGTGGATGCTCAGTAGGTTTGTAGAATTAATACTCAACATTAATTCATAATTAATACCCTCTTTGGTACAGCATAACAGTTGTAGGAGTGAACTACTTTATGATTTGAACCGCAATCCCTCTGTACAGCCCTGCAGCCTCATGCAGAGCTGTACAGAGGGATTGAAACTTGCAGAAAGTCAAAATAATTGTTCGGAAACTAAAAAACTTCAACTTTAGGATGTATGTGGCCAATTATTGTGCCAGTTGGATATGAATGGTGTTGGCTTCATTTCACAGAGTTTTCCACTTGCCTGAAATGCATTCAAGCACAGGAAGTGAGATTCCCTGAGTCCTGTCTGAAAGGTTTTGACCTCCTCCAAGGCATCAATCAATCAAGACTTGCAGACTTTATGGGTTTATATGAAGCCTGGAGGGCCGAGGGTCATCCAGTTCCACAATTCATCAAGTCAGCAAAGGATTCTTGTGTCGCGGATGCTAAAAATAATATCCAATACAGACATGTCATTCAGTAAATGTCTTTGTAGCAGTTTTTTTTAATATGAATTCTTGTTATTTACTGAAAAATACATTATACATTTCTTTTATGAACCATTCCAAACAGCTCTAATGAATAATTCATGAAATGAATGAATCACATTCAGCCAAAATAAGTCACTGCGTTCTCAAGTGCACTTTCTCTTTGGAAGACTGTCCATAATTCATAGTAATGTGGACGTGACAATACAAAACCATATGCATAAAGTACAGCAAATGACCAATAAACACAAACAAACACACATTTAAAGACTAAAATAAATTCAGCTACTAATACCGTCTGTATGATTGATGTGTTTTTACAGTTTTTGGTTCCAAACACCATTACGGGATCGAGTTTATGTAGCTTTGCAATAAATTAACAGTCTCTTTTTAATTCAGCACAACTGCAGAAATGTCACAGATGGATGAGAAAAGCTCTGAGGGACTGTGATTCTATAAAATCCATTGATTATGAGTTGCGTCTGTCTGGACTTGTAGATTTGTTTCTAAACTGTCTGGACCCCACAAAGGGTAGAATAGATTAGGATGCATGATGGTGGATAAATGGCGTTTGTGTTGAGCTCGTGTATGTCTGAGCATCCAAAATGAGGATGAATGATGGCAGGAAAATGATTGGACATTCATTTGCTGTGATGGATTCATACAAACACACACATACAGACACAGAGACACGGTTACAAATGAAAATGTCACATTTATTTTGCCTCAATTAGTTATAAAAACACATTTTTTGGGGAATTGTGGACGGATGATGAAGTCAGTGATAAAATGGCAACTTGATGAATATGCTGATTGAAGTTCCTGAGTGTTTTTGCTGATTGGAGTTTCTTGTAAAGTTCACAAAGCATCAACACATTGAGATCAAATAAACATATCAGAAGTGTGCATACAAAAAAGTCGTACTTTGTCTTGTCTGAACTCAGGAAACTCAGAAACTGACCAGAAAACTTCATAGATTATGCAACTTTACCCACAACGGTCCAGTACAATGTCTGCAATACTGCTGTTGTGCATTGATCCAGCAGTCTATCTCAATTTTCCCATCTTCCCAGAAACAAGACCCAGAGATACTTGAACTCCCTCACTTGGGGCAGCAAGTCATTCCCAAATCCCAACCCGGAGGGAAGCATTCCACCGCTTTCCGGCAATAAACCAAATACAAAATAAACAAGTATTTTTTTCTTTGTAGAGAGTGGATATCCATCCTTGCAGTTGGGCAATAGTTTGGGTTAGGCAGAGATGGACGTCACACCTGGATGGAGAGATGGAGGCATGTTGGAGTCAGACGACAGCTGGGGATACAGAGAAGATGGTGAGAAGCAAAGGTGTAGTGTCTATGGAAGCACAGTTCTTGTAGGTTTGACTAAGTTACTGATTACAATGACTCAAGATTTAAACATGAAGACTCCACAAACAGGAGTCCACAGTGGGGTCTTGGCTTATGCAGGGATGGGAAGGTTTAGGTCCTCCAGAATGGGGGGGGGGAAAGAACATACCTACCTACCTCATCGGGCCCAAAGTTTAAAGTGAGAATTAAAGTAGTTTTGTCAGGGATTTGTGTCCTCAGAAGCGACCGTAGGTGTTATTAAACACTCAATTTCTCCAGATCCAGATATGGGATGACTAAAATCTTTTAAAACTTGTAGGCAAAGACAAGAGGAATCTAAAGAGTGTAAAATAATTATGTTACAAAGTACTGCTGATCTGTTAACCTGAGTTAAAAACACATGAAAATAACGACTCGGTCGTAATAAGCAAATTGTATGCTTTGGAAAATGGTCGGTGGTGATGCATATAATTTGTAGGTAATGGGCTAAGACATGTAAAAGCCGCGGTATGAGAGGAGCACTCAGTCCATTAACCTTCAGTGGTTTTAGTGACAAACAGCAAAGTATAGCCACCGACACGCTGAAGGAAAAGCAGCGAGGAGCAGAGGTGGTTATGTAGCAAATTAACCTGACAGACTATTTTCATCTCTCGCGTTCGTGATAAAATCCTGAACGTGGCAAATTGCACATTCCAGGCAGCTCTCGGATCAGATGTCACCGGTTCATTAAGTCATAGCGAGATAAGCAAGCTGGAAAATGAAAACGTTAGACCCAAAACTGAATTGTATCTTTTCTGAAAGGGGAGCAAAAGCGAAATCTTTGGTATCATTCTGAGCCCAAAAGATAATTTTCCAATAAAAGGAGGCAATTTGTACTCTTCAAACACACACACACACACACACACACACACACACACACACACACACACACACACACACACACTCTGTGGTAGCATGGGAAGATTGCGGCATCCCGCAGCGAGGAAAATAAAATCCTCCACGCAGAGAACACCATCAGCATGCTGTCAGATCTCGACACATGACTGAATCACACTTACTTTCAAGTTATTACATGTCAGCGGGGGATTTGATTTTAGATGCACATGTTTTCTGCAACCGCTTCAAAAAGAAGTACACGCTATCCAAACATGAAGGAAGTGATATGATGCATGTACAAAGACACACAAGCATGTGACTGATAGAAGAAATTGACGAGCACACAACTTAACACTCGTCGAGATCAGACTGCAAATTCACATCATCGCCCGAGATATTTTTACATTTATGCACTATAAAAATGTTTCATTTGGTTCAAGTTGAAACCATAATACAGTTAGAAGACAGACAGGAAAGCAGGGAGAGAGAGAGAGAGAGAGAAGGGGAATGACACACAGCAAAGGAAACTTTTGTGGACCACGGGATGGAGTCCAAACCGGGTCGGTGTTTTTCCTCGCCACTGTCACCAAGTGCTTGCTCATGGTGGGCAGTGTCGCCAACTCCTCGGTAAGGAAAGTAGCTATTGGCTGTTCTAAAAGTCGCTAAATGACGTCATTGCCTATTTTGCATAATTGGCAATATGCATGTAATTGTAATGGACGCTGTAGGAGAGAGGAATAACGTTGTGAGAGATAAAAATTAGTAAAAAGCACCCTAAATATGTTTAGAACTACAAAATGAACTTTCTTCTGGGATCTCGTTGAGAAGGCGATACGTGCTTTCACGTCAGTCTCCAAACGTCTCCAATAACACCAGAAAAAGTTGCTAGAGGGGTCTGAAAAGTCGCTAAATATAACGACAAAGTTGCAACACTGATGGTGGGCAGTGTTCGGCCTCTAAATAATATAATAAAGAGCTCGGTGTAGACCTGCTCTATTTGGAAAGTGTCATGAGATGATGTTATGATCTGGCGCTATATAAGTGAATTGAAAGGAAGAAAGTGGATTTTGAGGGTTTATATTTTATGGATCAAAGTGTATTTTTATTATGTTTCAAGTCAAATGTAGCAGAACAAAGTGAAGCGGCCTCGTCTGCAACTCGGGTCAAAAGATTGAATGAGATTTTCTCTGACGTCTGAGAAAATGATTCTTCAATAAAGTAGAATTCGTCTCGCCAAGGTGAAAAAAAAAAAAACATCTATAAAAGAACATAAACACACATTAATAAAATTCTTTTCAGTTTAGCAGCTCATCAAGTCTACAATACAGAAGGCAGTTATAAAACCGAGAGATGTGAATATATTAAAAAAAAGTGAAAAATAACATTTTATTGTTTTTACAAGGAGACAAGTTCAGTCTATCAGCGCCTTAGCAGCCCTCGGAGACGAGAAATGTCTCGCTGCCACATCTCTGCAGCTTGTCAAACAATCACTGCTGATACACCCCGAGAGAATAGAAGGTGTGTGTGTGTGTGTGTGTGTGTGTCAGCACATTGTCCAAAGCGGCATACAGAAAGAAAGCGGGCATGGAGAATGGATGAGTCAGTCGATGTCCAGCTCAAAGACGAGGTTCAATACAGAGAAAATCAGAAATCAGTGCTGAGATGCAATTTGAAAAAAAAAAAAAAAGAAGATATTTCACGGTTTGGTTTTGAAGGGTTTTGCATTCCTTGTGAGAAAAGAAGAAGAAGAACAAGAAGAAGAGAGAGACTCAGCAGCATCAGCTGAAATGTCAGTAATTATTCAGTATAGTGTTTCTGGGCTTATTTAGGTTCAGAGAACAAGAGGAACATCTGCAACATCAACAACTTTTGTTCCTTTGATCAATGAACGTGTTTTTTTTTTTTTTTTTTTTTTTTTTTGGGATCATGTCCTGGAGGTAGATTTCATTCTAATGCTAATGCACGTAACTCTGAAGAACATTCAGCCAAATCACACGTGAGCAAGGACCAAACTTTGTGCTACGGGTACGTAACACACACCACCAACTATTTCACTGATTTTGGTGAAACTGGATCATATTTTATGGAGAAAATGTTTTCTGGCATCAACTCTCTGTGATTTACAGAGTTTCCTGATGGACAGTGAAGTAAACTGCTGACAACTGTAGCTGCTGTTGGCTCAGTTTGTTAGCAGGGATGCCCAGACTGTGAGCTCAGAGCACCGGGGGAGTGTTAAGCCTGATTTACACAGGGGACGTAACGGCCGCGTAACGGCTGCGCCGCGGTCACCGGAGCTGATCGCTGCCACTCTAGTCAATGAGACCATTCCCACCGGGCGCGCCGCGTAACGTCTCAGCAGCGTCCCAGCAGCGGCTCTCCGCTCTGCAGCGCGAGCATTCCGTAGCACTTCTATTTTTGACGGAGCCGTTGCTGATTCGCGTCAAGCTCAACAGAGCAGACTGCACCAGACAGGAAGTCCGACACTGAATCAAAGTAATACACTTCCGCCCCCTTTCAAAATAAAACACAATACACCGTTCATGTAGCCTATCACAACGTCACATCAACATTACGCCATGACTGGTGGCACCAGGTCAGCAGTCAATCGATCAAAGGGTCTCAACATGGACGACGACAGAGTAATTGTTGAAGTGGAACAACACACAATAATTTATGACACAACAGATCCTTTTAATAATCTCTTCCACGTCAGAGAAGCAAAGTAAGCTGTTTGTTGTTGTTGTTTCCACAGTTTATCACGGGATCTCACGGTTTCGCGTACGTTCAGGATTATCGCGTGATCTCGTGATCTCGCGTGAATACGGCTGGCTCGCAAGGCAGCGCTACGCTGCTGTTACGCGCCCGGTGTGAGTTGACTCCGGGCAGAGGACGGAGCCGTTCCGCGGCACAGCCGTTCCGCGGCGCTTACGTCCCCTGTGTAAATCCCGCGTCAGTGTTTGTACCACAGGTGTTTTGGACCACCGGGAAGAACAAGAAGAAGAACAAGAAGAAGAGGGGGTTTACAGGGCCAGGGAATGGGGGAATGCTGACGGTGAGCGGAGCAGGTGTCATGCCAGAACAGGAGCTGGGCAAGTGGGCAATGTAACTAGGCCCAGCAGCCTCTATGGACATAATGACAGAGGAGAAGAGACTGAAGAGGACATTGACAGAGAAAGCTAAGAAGGGAAAAGGAGACAGTGAGTGAGCAAGAAGCCGCCGGACAAGAGTAAATCTGGGACTGACTTTTAGTGGTTGGTGAGAGAAAAGGCTGGTCCAGACGCTGAGCTGGACTGACTGCTGTTGGACTAGTAAAAGTTATCGACTCAGCAGGGCAATGTAACCAGGCTCGGCCGCCTCTATGGACATAATGACAGAGGTGAAAAGACTGAACTTGGACTGGTAGGGTAGTTTTTGATTATAAGTATTGCAATCATAACAAATACATGTGCACATTTACCACAGTGGGATTACACTCTGGTGATTAGCTCTAGCTGAATGGTCAGTCATAACAGTAAAGACAAATTTGCATCCAGAAGCATGTCGACGCCCCGCCGAACACTCTCTCTCTCTAATCATGTATGACTCAGCATGTTTGAGATAATTGATACATATAGGAAGCTATCTGTCAGCTCCATGCATTGCTAATTGGCACTAATGCAAATAATCAGAGCTGTTACACATATCCACACACTCATGGCACTAATAACTCGTAAGACTCTAACGAAAGCTATAAAGGCTGACGTGAACACACACACGCAGTCCATAAGCATGCTGGGAGCTGTAATTGAGATTGATTTCCTGTGACTCAGATGGACTCGCATGTTGAGGACAGTGAGCAACAGAGGAAGTACCTTCCCGCGACAGCATCCATTAACACGCTGTGTCACTTCCTGTCCACCTGGACCTGCTGTCCTTTTCTATTTCTCACTCAAACGTTAGAGTTCAACATGTACTGTTTGCTTGGGTGATTTCCGTTCTCCCAGCTGCTTCCCTGAACGTTACTTTAGCACCTAGTCCCACATTAAGTTTACCGAGAAACATCAGTGAGGCTCTGAATTATTCAAAATGAGTGCGTTTTGAGACATATTTTCATTTCTTTGCAGTCAGATGTGAGTGAACGGGAATGCTAGAGTGGTGATGCCGAGAATAGAGTGAGAAGGTGTGATTTTAAGACAAGAAAAAGATGTGAAATTTCCTCCACCGCTGTAGTTTTAAGTATTTACGGACATCACTGAAGGCTGACATTGACTTGTAATCAGGTGAAGTGTGTCTATGTCATGTAACTTTGTGCTCCGGGTTCAATCACCCACGAGTAGTACGTAACGCTTTACGGCACTAAGTCACGCACCACCAACTATTTCACTGATTTTGGTGAAACTGGATCATATTTTATGGAGAAAATGTTTTCTGACTTTCAACTCTCTGTGATTTACAGAGTTTCCTGATGGACAGTGAAGTAAACTGCTGCCAAATGTAGCTGCTGTTAGCTAATGTTAGCTCAGTTTGTTGCAAGCAAGTAAGTCTGGGACTGACTTTTAGTGGTTGGTGAGAGCTTGGTGAAATAAAAGGCTGAAAGACAGACGCCGAGCGCGTTGATTGGAGTTTTATTCTCTGTCTGAAATGTATTGATGCACCATTTTTCAGTAAAATTAAACATTTCTTTCAAAAAATGTTGTCTTTTTCTAGTAGAACGTACTGTCCCGACCTCAGACAGGAATCTGGTGGACTCAAACGCACGACTCAAGGGCTGATGAGGATGTAGCAAAAAGATATTTATTTTTCAAAAAGAAAAAAACATCAAACAAAAGGCGCTTTTATGGAGGATAAGAAGTACAAACATGATGCTCTAAAGGAAATTCAAAAACTTAACTCAAATTTCAATCAGGACATGAAAAAACCTGACCACTGGGCTGGAAACGCTGGACTGAACTCTTTCACAAACGGAACAAGACAAACTGACGGAGGCAAGGACTATTTATACATGAGGTGAGTGAAAACAGGTGAAACCAATCAGGGGCGGGGCAAACAATTACAAAGGCGGGAAAATCACACAAAGGGAGGAAGTCAGGGTCTGAAACAAGAGGGAGGAAGTGAGTGCAAAATAAAACAGGAAGTGCTAGTAACATGGAATACTAAACATGATTAACATTAACACAATTGACAAGACATGTATGCTGATGAAGTGCACCGTATAGTGGAAAATGCGGCGAAAGATCGTGCATACTGTGCTTCAAAGCTTGAGTTTTTCAATGACAACAATGCTAATCGCAAGTGAGGCATTGCACCAAAGAATGAAGAAGAAGAAGACGAAGAACTGGGTGGTTTTGATGTGAGGCGAGAAGAAGAAGAGGAGCTCCACCTATAGAAGACTGCAGGAAACATGACGTCACAAACACCCCTCCCCCTTCCTCAGTTTGATTGACAGGTGATGTCATTGACTGGAAAAGCAGCAGCAAAAGAGCGGCGATTACGCTCGGCACCGAACGCGTCGCCAACGCGACACAAACGTAATAACTGTGGATTTCTGCGGACCTATTTCCTCATCTTATCTCCTTCCCTTCCCCCTTCCCTCCTCCACCTCCTTTTTTTTGCCTCCTTCCTTTCAAAGTTCTTATCTCACCCTCTCTCTCCTCCGCTCTTCCTCCTCCTCTTCCTCCTGTCTCCATCTATAATCCTCCCTAGATGAGTGTGGTAAATGGAGGATAAAACAGGTTTCAATTAAGCGCATCAGGATTCAAGTCACATTTTCCCAGAGCGGCTGCTGAATGAGATAAAGGATCACACACACACACACACACACACACACACAGATCTTCAGGCTATTTGCTGTAAGCATTGCATTGTGTTCAGCCAGTCTTCTATTAAAATGTGTCATGTCTGTGGATGATTAAAATCTGTGTCAGCATGGACAGAAAATTGACTGTCCTGTTGAATCTGTGTGTATGAGTTCATTTTAGGGTGTGTGTGTGTGTGTGTGTGTGCATTTAAGCAGCTCTTGGTTTTTTTTTTTTTGTTTTTTTTTGTAGCGTGAAGGCATCCAGTAATCGCTTTTGTCTGTCTATCTCTGCATTTACTGTGAAGCCTCTCTGCGGCCTCTAAGTGTGTGTGTGTGTGTGTGTGTGTGTCATTGTTACAGCTAATCAATTAATTGTTCTGTGTGTACAGTGACATATCTTCAATTTGTCTGCCGTCCAAAACCCCAAAGACGTTCAATTCATAACAAAGAGAGGCATCAAAACGTCACATATGTGCGGCTGAAACCAACAAATATTTGGCATTTTGCTTAGAAGTGAAGACATAATAGAAGATATAATTATTTTCTGATAACAGACAAACGAGAAAGCACACGCAGATATAGCATATACAGTGATGTTTCAGATTTTTTCACAATTTAACTTAAGATGAAAGGATATAGGATAACCCACAGTAACACTTAAAGGTTCAGTGTGAAACTTTTAGGCTTTAGAAATGGAATATAACATGCATAACTCTGTTTTCAGTTACATATAATCACCTTAAAAATAGTTTTAGAAGATATTGTATATATATTAATATTGTTGATATATTCACGTTTTTATCTTCCTATATTTTTAAGATTGTTTATTCTGTTTATTCTGCACCAACTACACCAAGTCAAATTCAAGGTGCAAATCTTCTTGGCAATAAACTTGATTCTGATTCTGATATGGAGCGGGTCCTCTTACACGGAGTCTGCCATCTTGCACCTCCATGTTTGTTACAGTAGCCCTGAACGGTCAAAGAGCTCTACAGAGCACGAAGCAGAAAAAGAAGACGTAGAAGAAGAGTTAAATCACG
Organism: Sciaenops ocellatus; assembly: GCA_033000465.1. Classification (NCBI taxonomy): domain Eukaryota; kingdom Metazoa; phylum Chordata; class Actinopteri; family Sciaenidae; genus Sciaenops; species Sciaenops ocellatus. Next base: position 4,931,816 of record CP136875.1, read on the forward strand.
ACAAATGGAGGATCATTCTCATTATTTAGCCCAAGAAAAGCAGCAATCTTTGCATCAAAGAAGCGACAACATGAAGTAGCAATAGATTAGCTTCTTACCCATACATTTGTAATCTTGGTCACACAGGAAAGTGGCAGAGCAAAGTTCATACGAGTCCTGTGATGTGATGCTAAGCTAACAAATAGCACCACTCCAGTTCTGGGATGACAAAGTCTGCCAGTCAGCATTTGGCCACGCCCAAGGCCTGAACCCTCTCTTTCTCTGGTGCTCTGAGCTCAAAGTCCAAGCAGTCTGGCTAACAAACTGAATTAACATTATCTAACAGCAGCTACAGTTTTCAGCAGTTTACTTTACTGTCCATCAGGAAACTCTGTAAGCTTAGCTGGGATAGCTGGCAAACTAGAGGATTGTGGTGTGGTTGTCCCGATGGCTAGATGTGATTTGTTTGAGGAACTTTTTCAATCTCAGTATCAACTTAAAATATTAAAAGTTAAATTTAAAAAAAAGACATTTCAAAGAGTTATTTCGACTCAAATGGTGGATCAAAAATGTGAAGCATCTCTCAGTAGAGGAATTTGTGTGAAAATGTGTGACCTTTGCAGAGACAAAATAGGTATAACATTCAGAGTCTCTGAGTTTCAAAATTGCAAAAACCAGGATAATAACAGAAGGTGACTCACAGGTCTGAGTATTATAGGGCCAGAACGGGCCTCGCTTTCATGACGGCAATCACTGATGCCTCATTTTGGACTGGAAATCTTGTGCACGCAGGTTGGGTGGCTAAAAATAAAACACCTAATCTCCCATCCATCCGTCTTAACTCAAAAGTGCGGCGAGGGAGAAGGGAGGGCAGAGACTTGGGGGACCAATCGAGACACCGGAGAAGCGAGAGAAGACAATGGGGCTATTTATGTTCCATCTTTAAAACCGGGTGACTCATTCCTGCTCTTATTTCCCGAAAGGCGACGGACTGAACAAAGAACAAGGCTTAAGAGATATCTGGAGTTAAAAGGCTCCGGGGTTCAGTTACGACCACGTTATGTCTGGAGTTACAGTCCATGTGAGACTGCGCAGATGCATAATATGAGTAGAGTATTATGATAGAGGATCATCATCATCAACACTTGTCATAGTTTGTCACCCTCTTGTTATCTTGCATCCTGTGCATCTGCAGTGTACGTAGTTTTAACTGTGCTGTCGAGTCATTTTATTCAATATCTGGGAAACATTGACTGATAAGTGACTGAGTCAGATCATAAACCAATCAGCCAATTATGAAGTCATTTAAAAGATAATAACAACTGATGACTATAGCATTAATCAGAGAAGGTCGTATCAATAAAGGCCGCCGGTGACGTTGATGCTACCATAAAAAGACGTGTCTGAAAACTACATATTAATTTGAATTTCTTCCAGCAGTGAGCAGTCAATTGGCGACAAATTATAAAACCAGTGTCAAAAACTGCAGTTCCTCAAACGTCCACTTGAGGCTGGCTCCAGAAGTGAGTCAGTCTCCATAAGTCCCCATGTTAAAATGTCCAACTTCACAGCAGAAATAAACATGTTTACAGCCTGGTACAAAAAACAGTTTTGGTCTCTATAGCTAATTTCCCCGTTCATTTTTGTAACCCCAACAGAAGTGCCATGGAGCGTTGGTGGATCCACTCTGATCCACCACGACTATGTGGCTGTTATATTTTTGACATATATATATATATATATATATATATATATATATATATATATATATATATATATATATATATATATTACTCATGGTAGAATTTTTATACAAGTCACCAGTTTAAATTATATTAAGGCTTAAAGTTATGCAGGATTAAGAGCGTGGACGCTTTGATTGACAGGTAGGTGCCACTACAGGTGATTTGTTTGAGCAACCGGGCTTCATTTAGCTCACCTCAGGTCCACCGTCAATCCATGTCTTTGCCAATTTTTAGGTAGGACTGTGAAGTGATGTAGTATTGATAATATTGTGTTTCCTTTCATAAAAAGAGGAAGATTTTTAGAAGTACTTTCCGCAATCTAAATTATATTTCGCTGTCCTTTCCTTCTACCAGGGTGGAAGCCTTTGTTTCAGAGGTGGATACATTACTTACATGTGTCCTTTGGGATGTTTCAACAAGCTAATTTCTTTGTACAACACAATTCATAACCAGACGATGTCGATGTCAGCACAAGTTTCATGAATCCCACATAGGATTTTTCTATTTTCCTGTCACTGCTTTGTACAAGAACAGTAATAGAAAGATATGATTCAGGCATGAGGCCCAGTGTTCAATTTTTGCCCTTGGAAAAAGTGCTCCAAACTCTTCGTGAGTTTCTCTCTGAGTCTGTGCCAGCTCTAGGCAGGGATGCTGTGCTGCACTGTTCTCTTAAGGTTTAGATTACTTCCCTCATTATACCAGATGTGAGAGCGGTCGTGACTTTTCTCCCTCCGCTGGTTGAATGACCTTCTGTCAGCCAGTCCGAACACCGGGGTCTCTCTCTGTTTCTACTGCAGGCTGAATACTTATCTATTTAAGAAAAACCTCACGTTATCCTCCCCCCCATGAGTCATACTCCCTTCCTTTCTCTCCCATAACCGCTCTCATCGACTTACTCTAATAAGCTCTTATCATGAAAAAGAATAATCCTTTCTATTTCTCACCTGAGCTCATATTTCTCTTATTTGTTGTCCTGGTTCTGGTCTTTGTCACAATCTCTCGAGGGTCAAAGCAGTATGTGTCAGGTCGATACAGCTCTCTGACCCATTCACTTGTAGCCATTGTTTGCTTGTAGAGATGGAGTTTAATATAATTTGATTGTTGCCTTCTGCTAAATGTTTTAAATCCTCAAATACAAGGGCACCAGTCAGTCTGCTGCAGTCCTTAGAGCTTTAGAGAATAAAAAGCAAGTTTCTGGTTTAATAAAGACGAAATCAAGGACTTAACCTCTGTGCAGGGAGGTTCAGTAACTTATATTTTCAGTTATATCTATAATTAAAGTGCTGATAGCCTTCAAACGTAACGCTCGGTCTTTGAGCTTTTTGCAATTTCTCTGTTTCAACATCTTCAGCAATCCGGCGCCAACAAATAAGTTATCAGTACGGCAAGTATTTGGGGTAGGAGTTAATCTTTACGAATGCTTGTGCTTTTACACGTGTTTTTAGCTTAATGACAATGATTGTATCGTTGAAATTGATCAGTTGTTACTTGGTCTGTTCATTAACGTCCTTATGGCTGTAGATTAAAAGGAAGTTGTGGCTTCAGGCCATTGGAAAGACTGCGAAATCAATTTGAGCCACATTAAGAAGTAGTGCTAGTGCCCACGTTAATGATTGTGTTGAATGTGTTGATTGCAGGATTAGGTTTTATTTATCTACACATGGCAGCGTCGGTAAGTGAAGATATACAACAAGGGTTCCAAGTATGTCACAATAATGGACAAAGTACATGTTCAAATCTGAATCAAGACACCTCGTTGTGCTTCTACAGAAAATCCATGGTTCCATTTAAACCATAGCTACTTACCACAGACAACAGAGTTGTATGTAAAGTTTTCCTTAGAGTTTTCCTTTAATCAAAATGAGGCCGAAGCGATATCACAGCAGTGAAGGTAGAAAGAAATGCGGGGTGACATGCAACAAAGGATCGCCAGCCAGGCTCAAACCAGGAATTTGCAATTGCATGGTCAGCCACTGAAGTAAGTAGACAATGAGGATGAAGTTGTTTTATTGAGTTTCAACTGTTGAACCAAACTAAAACCAACCGTTTTGCACATTTGAACTGAATTTCAAATAAATCTGCAACAGAAAATGTTAATGAAAATGTTGTTTCCGTCCACGATCATGATGCGATTATCGGGAGTCGGTTCATCGAGGTGAGCAGAGGGTGACACCAGTTCTAGTCAACTGACTAAGTAGCATAGCATTAAGTACAACTGAGACAGATGGGAATGTAAGTTTTGATTGGAAGTTTAAATTTGATCTGGATTTAAGGAAGTTATTGTCATTCATCCTCCATCATCATGTCCAAATACACTTTGTCAACCACATGGTGGCCCTGGAGAAGTCAAGCAATCACTAGTCTGTTATCTTCATCATCTGGAGACCATGAATATCTATATAGGTTTTGTTTGGGCAATTCAAGCAACAGATGGTGGCACAGGGGTCGCATAACAGCAGGAAGGTTCCTGGTTCAAACCCTTGATGAGGCCTTTGTATCTGGATCAACTCTCTCCAGGTACTTAGGCTTCCTCCTTGGTGACTCTAAATTGCTTGTTGGTGTAAATGTGAGTGTGATGGTTGTTTGTCTCGATGTTTCAGCCCTGACTTGCCCGAGATGTACCCCACTTCTTGCCCAGTGCCAGCTTTGATTGGCTCCAGCCCCCGTGAACCTGATACTACAACTATACTTCACTGTCCATCAGGAAACTCTGTCATTAATCGAGAGTTTCTTTCTAATGTTGGAGGACATCAGATATGTTCAGTTTGTTCAAAATCAGTGAAATAGTTGGTGTGGGTGACCTTAGTACTGTTATGTACTTGTCAAGGGTGATCGCATGAGGAAGACAATTTTATTTTATGATAGAAAAGTTACACGATGTTGCTTTAAAGGACTGGACACTCTTAAGATCACACACATACACCTTCTTCATGTGTCTCTAGCTAAAGAAAAGGAGCTGCTGCTGTGTGTCTGCAGGCTGGAGGACGAATATTAACAATGGACCCGACTCTGCATGGTGCAAACAGCAGAGCATGACTCATCCAAATGGAGCAAACACCCCTTAACATCTTAACCTCTTTGGGGTGAAAACACACACATGCAGCCATCTCCCACACTGTTTCTGTCCCCTTCGATTATTCATCCGTGTCTCTCAGCAGGCCAAGGCAACACATTTTTTAAAGCCACCACATCCCCAGGTCCATGATCCTCTTTGATTGTTGGCGATCCAGGGTCTTAACCCAAACCGCCGATCCATTTCATTCCTATTCCCCGCCTGTCAACTCTGCTCTGCTCGTCTCTAATTTACTATTCCGGTCCAGGTTTCATCAAACTAATCAGGTCAGCGGTTCTGATCCCTCACTTCCTAAACGCACAAGGTTGTCCCGAATGGACAAATCGAGCGGAAGTCGTAGACAGGCTGAATCAGGGGGAAAGGTCGAGGGTAATTTATTGAAATGGGATGCAACAGAATGAGGGACGATCAAAAAGACACCTGCAGAGGCCACTTACACTTCAACATGGTGGTTTCCAAGTTGCCTGAGCCATGACGGAGCATTTTCAAGGTGAAGCATTTGTTCAAATTATTTTTATGCCATCAGGGAAGTGGGTTGTTGTTGTTGTTGTTCTCTTTCTCCTTCAATGACTTTTGGATAGCCCTTGCACAGTCTCACTGTTAACTGTAAACCAATTAGTTCTGCAAGAGTTGGTGATGGACCAAATATGATTTGGCTGTTTATACAAAGGTTGTTTGAATCAATTATTAAATCAGGTCACATTTTGTCATTGGCACTGAGCGATCCCTCTGGCGGCAACGTGGGCAGATTTTGACAAGGATGTCTGCATGAATGGACTCACAGAGACAAGTGTGTAAACTATTTACACCGTGGGCGTTTGCTCCCATGTTCTGGTATATTTGTGAACATCAGAGTAGAAACTTCTACGTCTCTAAATTATTAGAAAAGTTTTCGAACTTTGGTTTGAGCGATAATCAAAATGTGTCTGATCCTTGTTTTAAGGTGTGAAACACTGCTGTCCTCATTCTCATTCACACTCTTGAATACATTCATGCTGTTTTTTCTTCCACTTTTTTAAAAAGTAAACATTGTTTCGTATTACAATTGACATCAAGACTCGCATTTTGAGTTCCCTGTAGTGCTGCGTATGATAAATTGGCTGCTGTGCCAATTAAAACTACAAAAAACAAAAACAAAGCCCAAGCTGCCAAAGTTTAATTAACACATTTAATTCATGATATTGGAATTTCGAGGATGGGCAGCATGGTGGTGCAGTGTTTGCGTGGGTTCTCTCCGGGTACTCTGGCTTCACCCCACAGTCCAAAGACGTGCACTTAATAAACTGTGACTCTAAATTGAATATGAATGTGAAGCCCTGTGATGAGTTGGGGTGTACCCCACCTCTTGCCCTAAGTCAGCTGGGATAGGCTCCAGCCCCACCGTGACCCTGATGGATGGAACAAAAATTCTTATTGACTTGCAGACCCACATTCAGCTTCTCTGGAGTGGCCAAAGGCAATCTGTTCTGTACGTAAGAGAAAGTAGAAAGACAGTCTTTGTTTCTGTGGTCAGGTTTTTAAAGGTAAAAACATAATCTGCAACCGACTGGTTGTCTGACACTTGGACCCAACCAGGCACGTCTTGGTCCGTTCTTTACATGGCTTTAAACCCCACCAGCATTTCAGAGAGTTTCAGGACCAGTGTTTTGCCCACCACACTTTGTTAACTTACTCAGATTGTAAGTGTAAGTGTAAAAGCATCTCCAACATAAATAAGATTTTCAATGTAATTCTTTTGTTCAGTGGGTTTTTTTCTGCACTGCAGAGCTCCCGTGTTCCAGTCCTTGTGGGATTTCCTTCCAATATTCTGATAAGCTTTATCACTCGCAGAGTTTTTGCACACTCGAACACATAGAAAAGGACAGACTCAGCCATGTGTGCATCCTGAGAATCCTGATATCAAATCAATCATCAAAGCAAACGGCGTGTGAGTTTCGTTTTCAATCGAATAATCGATTTCTTAAAGATCTAAACTGTGATGTGTTCAGGGGAACACTCCTGGTCCTTTGAGAGTTGGCTGTTCCCTCCGAGGTAGGAACAACAAAAAGCAGCCCCAAAGATATCTGACACAATTTTGAACACTGTCAGAAAATACTTTGCACTGACTTAATGGGAAAGCAGTAGCTCAGTCCTTAGGGACTTGGCTTGGGGACCCAAGGGATCAGTTGATGCAGAGTTGAACTGGTAGTTGGAGAAGTGCCAGTTCACCTCTGGGGGCACTGTCAATGTGCTCTTGAGCAAGCCATATTACCCCATAAACCTGATTATCAGCTCGAGCGAGCATGAAGAATTTTAGTTTATTTGCTGAACTGCCACTCAGGCTCCTTATCAGGTAGAACAAGACAGCTAGAAATCAATATCAAGTGACCAAATGACATTTTAACAGAACAAACAATGACTTATCTGCTAAACATTGACAAGGACATGACAGGCACTTACCTATCTACTGCTGGAGTCTTTATTCTTGCTTTTGGTTCATATTTTCTTGTCATATTAGCATAACTGAAGGCAGAAATGCTGACAAAAGTGAAACAGCTATCTTTGCTTGCAACAGCATTAATCTATCTTAGTCGAACAAGAAGTGTCCTGTTCACTGTTGGCCTGCAAACAAACTGATCAGCTTATCTGGAGTCGGATCGTGGTGGCCACAGGTTTAGCAGGGTGACGTCCCTCTCCCCAGCAAATCATTCCAGCTCCTCCTGGGGGATCCCGAGGTGTTCCCAGGGTAAATGGGCTTTTTAGTCTGCCACAGGGTTTCCTCCAGGTTGCCCAGAACACCTCCAAAGGAAGGCGCCCAGGAGGCATCCTAATCAGATACCTGAACCACCTTAGCTGCCTCCTTTTGACGCAAAGGAGCAGTGGCTCTACTCCGAGTTCCCTCCGGATGTCCGAGCTCCTCACCCTATCCCAAAGGCTGAGCCCGGCCACCTGGCAGAGGAAACCCTGGCAGTCCCTGGCAAGTTCTCCCAGGGGAGGGATCAGACGAAATGCAATATTCACAAAGGCCGCTTTGAGAGGGAACAGGAGGAGCTGCAGGACCTCGTCCAGACTGGGGAAAACCGGGGCCAGTTTCTCAAGCCTGACCCAGGAGAGGTGATCACCGATGAGCATCTGGAGGTCAGACCTTAGCCCATGGGGCCCAGCCGGGCATAGGCCTAAAAAATTACATGGTGATGCCACCCTGTGAGAGGCATGTTTTGCTGGGCAGCAGGCAAAGGCAAGGACATGGGTGTGCTTTTTCCTGGCATCACAGACTGGGACGTGGAACGTCACCTTGTTTGTACCAGTAATATGAATCCGGAAAAATCAGATATAGGGGAACATTTTACTGCACAATAAATACTTTTACCTTTGATACTTTAAGTACAGTTTGCTAATCATAGTCACATAGAGTAACCTTGAGTTTTTGAAACCCTTTCAAGGATATTAAGGCTTTTTTTTCTAAAATCCTGAAAGGAAACTTTTGAGATGCCAAAAAGCGTGTGTATGTGTGTTTGTGCGTGTCCTTATTAGGGTACTTCTTGTAGGAAACCCCCTCTGAGACCCTGTTGTGTTGGTGAAAACCTTTGAAATAAATTAAACTAATTTGACAAGTGTTCTCTCATTACCGCCTCAGATTCCCCGCTGAGGTTATTTATTACCCACAGAGGCCGACATACAAATGCAGACAAAGGCTCAAAGAAATATTTGCATACATATACACAAACACACACACACACTTCCAGTGCTCATGCCACTCATTTTTTTAACCACCTGGCATTGCTGTGTAACAGATGGGTGACATCTATGAGCGGCAGAATATGACAGCCAATATCTCGCCGTGTGCGCACACTTCACTTTGCTCTGCAGCCGTTCACTGTGACATCCATTCACTCACCATGTGTGCGATTTGCCAGCTGTCAATTTACTATTTCACTATGCTGGGACTTCAAGTGTATGTGTGTGTCCAAAACAATCCTGAACAAACAGCCATGCACGTACACATAGAAGACATCATTGAAAGCAATGGAACATACAGATTCCTACAAATACTTCAGCTCCAGCAGCTTCCTCAGCCGCCATTTTCACAATGCCAGTGGTCCCTCCACTTTTGCTACGCAGCCAAAATGGTGACCATTTAGGGCGAGAGGCGTCCAACGTTCCACACTCAACTTTTTGTCCGGGTACTCATATACATATTTATGTGCTCAAAACAGAAAGCAACTGTTAAGCTGGCGCTAGGCAGGACACTGAGCCGGTGCGAGAATAGTTACCACAAAAGATACAACGACGAGCCGACGAGTTAAATACTGCAGGAGCTTGATGAGATGATGAGATGCAGGTGTGAGAGCAGAGCAGGTGATGATCAATGGAGGAGTGGTCGAAGACATAGGTCAGCCACGCCCAGCCTGCACAGACAGGGGAGACAGACAAAAACAAACACAGAACACGAAGGGCAGGGAAACACCAGGAAAACACAGGGTGATAGACAAACCAAGCACATAACAGCAACAAACTCTTCCCGGCCAGTTCATTATCTTATAAGTCACCTGATGTTTGAGTTATTCCTCAAACGTCCACTTGAGGCTGGCTCCAGAAGTGAGTCAGTTTCCATAAGTCCCCATGTTAAAATGTCACAACTTCACAGCAGAAATAAACATGTTTACAGCCTGGTACAAAAAACAGTTTTGGTCTCTATAGCTAATTTCCCCGTTCATGACAACTGTACTGAGGGTGAATTTTTATACAACTCACCTGTTCAAATTATATTAAGGCTTAAAGTTATGCAGAATTAACAGCGTGGCCCCTTTGACTGACAGGTAGGTGCCGTTTCAGATGGCTTGTTTGAGCACCCAGGCTTCCTTTGGCCCGCCTTAGGTCCGCCGATGATCCACATCTTTGCAGATATTCGGATTACCCGGGACACGGAAGAAGCAGTACACCAACATGCCGGCCGCATATGTTCAGCTTCAAAATGGAGCTTTGGAAACCAGCTGGTGATGTCACTCAAGCTCTGTTCATTTCTGCACTGATCAAGACAAAGGAACAGAACAAGCATGTGTAATGGACGTATTTTGACGGTTGACCATAAGGAAACACCAAAGTTACCCTTTAATATGTCTTTTTTATAGATGATCTTATGTATAATTCAGTTGTATAGCTATTTATTTTTAAGTAGTATTCTGTTTTATTCATCTAAAGCCTTACACACACCCTTGATCCACCTCCACAGGTGTTTTCACATATTTTACACTTGCTCAGGACTGTGGACACATTTCTTTGACATATCCCTGAATCTCTCGCCAGTTTTCCGGCGTTTGTTAGGGCACAGCAGACACGTCATTGAAAATGTATTAACGACGGTGGCTCTTGTTCTCCCAGTATGCCACGACAGTGAGTCAGCACACACAATAACAGGACCCTGAAACCGAAGCAGATAAACAAGAACACAGCCAACGTTAATTTCCTTTTCTTAACCGTCACATATCAAAAAAGGCCTAATGCCTAACTTCAACCTGAGCAGAGGCCTAATGTTGTGTGAGAAGAATTATAACAGTCATTTGTTGAATGAAGTTAATTTGTTGACCTTACCATGAAGGATGTAAATTAGCTGCAGTCGTAACAGGTTTGTCCAGACAGCGTTTGTAATTACGTGGCATGTCAGGTGTGTGTTACTTTACTACGTCCTGGTCACCATATTTCATTTTCATAGCACCCCTTTGATTAATTATTCCTATAAAGAATTCACAACTGTAATTCTCCGCAGCAGCCTTCAAGAGGTAATTATGATTCTTTCATTGTTTCCCACAGAGTTTGTCTCGTCTGTCTCGGTCTGCGTTTCTCTATTGATTTCACTCAAACTGTTTGATTGGACTTTGTTCCACGGTTCATTGCTTTGATGAACAAGACCTTCGATATCAGGCGAACTTTCAATACACAGTTTGGTTTCTTTGATGATGGTCATTTCATGTTTTTTTTTTTGTTTGTTTTGTTCATACCTGCCTTTTGATTCAGTTTTGTTTTCAAGTTTTGATGAACATCCCTCGTGTTTAAAAACCAGAAGGTGCAACACTTTATAGTGATCGTCATAATCTTGTTTCTGCGCAATGGAACCCACAAAAAGGTTTAAGTCACATGCAACAACTATTTCACTGATTTTGGTGAAATTGGATCATATTTTATGGAGAAAATGTTTTCTGGTTTTCTCTTTTGTTGTTCTCCGGCTGCTCCACATCAACTGTAGCTGCTGTTAGCTAATGTTAGCTCAGTTCGTTAGCCGGGCTGCCCGGACTGTGAACTCAGAGCACCAGGGGAGTGTTAGTGTTTGTACCACAGGAAGGAAGTTTTGGACCACTGGGAAGAAGAGGAGGTTTTCAGGGCTTGGGCGTGGGGGGAATGGTGACTGGGAGCGGAACCGGTGTTGTGCCAGAACAGGAGCCGGGCAAGCAGGCGATGTGTCTGGAGATCGAAAAGGATGTTGACGGAGGAAGCTAAGAAGAGAAAAGGATAGCGAGCAAGACGCTGCCAGACAAGATTAAATCTGGTTTTCAGGCCTGTGGTGCAGGTCAGTGGAGCCGGCGTTGTGCCAGAACAGGAGCTGGGCAAGCAGGCAATGTAATGTGGCAGCTTCTATGGACATAATGACAGATTTTTATTAGCTTGCTGCTATGTCTTGTGTTGTTGACCTTGGCTTGATGTTTGTTTGTTAGCAAAGTTGTCGACACGCTAGTTTTTGATCGTAAGTAATATGAATCTCAAAATTTCAACACAATGTTGCTTTAAAATCAAAACACGCAGATCAAATATACTTCTTTTGATCAGATTTTTCAAATTCCTTTCTTTCTGACTAACTCTCTGAACACACACACACAGAAGAACATAATTTCATTCCTGTGAGCGAGCCGAGATGTGATAGGAGAAGCTGGAGCGATCACTACCAATTATGACTCTCTTCCTTTGGTTCTCTGTGACTGTTGGTGACTCCTGGTGAGTTCAAATTTGGATTTAGCAACAGGGAAGCAGCCTCACAAAGACACACACACACACACACACACACACACACACACACACACACACACACACAAACAACATACAGTTTATTATTTCTCAGGCTAATTAATAATGTTCAATATGATCTGTTCTGACTGCTCGTTGCTGCAAAAAAAAGAAAGAAAAAAAGCTGAACCAATTACCCACGCAGTGATACATGAGAGTTTGTGTTCATCTCTCTTCATTCTTTGCCTCATCCTCTCTCTCCTGCTGTTTCCTCGAGCCTAAAGTGTGAATGTACAGCTGACACATTTTATAGTTAAGTTTTATGGAACTAAAGGGAGTTTTTAGCGTGCTCTTTTGTGGGATGTCTGATTAAAAAAACAGCATTACTGGCATCCGAACGTTAACAATTTAACAACCTTTGATTACTTTAGACGCCAGATAAGTTATGTAATGTAAGAGAGAGTAGGCGTAATAAGCTGGAGCTCCTCTCTCTCACACAGGCTTCATCAGTCTGTGGGAACATCTTTTATATTGTGTTGCTGTGCTGAATTGTTTTCTAATTTACTGTTGTATTGCGAGTCCTTTATGTAGTTTTGTTTTTATTACACGGATTTGTTGAAAAGTTGATTTTGATTAGTCAATTATGGCGCTCTATATTGCCGTGGACTCTGTAGGACCTCAGCTGAAGCTATGAAATCATTTTTAAACCAATATTATGTGATTTTTTTTGTAGGTAGCTGCAGGATCACAAAGTATCCAACTAATAAGGTATATAAAGTAGATATAGTTTGCCTGTACACATTAATGCTTCAACAAATATACATTATTCTGCATAATAAGTAGTCAAGTATATTGTGATGTCAATACATTTGTAGTTTTGCTTAAGTAAAAATAAAAATGAACAACTTTTAATAGAATATTCTATACTTATGTAACTTCTAACGTCTACCATAAAATCAGGTCAATGGTCAAGGTGAATGGTCAATGGTCATTCCTACTCTGTGCCCCGTACATCGGTTTTCGTAAATATGTAACTAGAAGTACGTAACGCTTTACAGCACTAAGTCACACACCACCAACTATTTCACTGATTTTGGTGAAACCGGATCATATTTTATGGAGAAAATGTTTTCTGGTTCTGGTTTTGACTTTCATGTACAGAGTTTCCTGATGGACAGTGAAGTAAACTGCTTCCAACTGTAGCTGCTGTTAGATAATGTTGGGTTTTCGATCCATTGTGGCATTTATCAAAGTTATGGACAATGGGCCATTGGAACAATTGTCAATGGTTTGGTATCAGCAGTTTTTGGCCTTTTGGCCTCAACTTTCATCTCATGGAGTCGTCGAGCCATCCGTGTTTATTTGTGTCTACGACATTCTTTCAGATTTGACAAGAGGTGACAATACTCTTGAGGAGTCAGAGCTCAATTCAACTTCAGTGCTTCAGTTTGAACCGATATCCATGAAAAATGCATGAAACTTCAGAAGACTTTGTTTCTGCTGGTGACTGTTACATTATGTTGTGTTTTACCCTTCTTTCACTTCCTTGCTTGATGTTTTTCATCTCATGTTTTGTCACTCAGCCTCTCCTTCTGTCTGTCAATACAGACGTTTTCTGTTTGGGTTTTGTCTTCACAGAAGACAGTGACTCTTGTGTAAGCGCGTTATTTTTGTGTTCGTATTTAACAGCAATTTTCTGTGTGTTGAAATCCATTCACTCAAATCCACTTTTCAATCCATCTCTCTGCATTAATCAGGTGTCGAGTCTCTGGCGGTCCTATAATCCCTTCTTCAAATAACACACACACACACCACCTGCAGAAAAATGAGATCTAACTCAGAGACATACACACACTCATTATGCAACATTATGCAAACAAAACACATACTCATGGTGGACTTTAAGATTGAGAAAAGCCTTGTGTCTTACATAAATTTACAGAGGAACACACACACACACACACATCTGTGCAGCACAAAAAAATGACTGTACCCCCCCCCCAATGGACATTATGCAAAACTTAACACACACACACACTCCAGCTCTGCCAGCTGGGTCCACTCCTGACCTCTTTTGTTGACCCGAGAGAGTGCAGCGCTGTTTGCAAACTGTGTGTGTGTGTGTGTGTGTGTGTGTGTGTGTGTGTGTGTGTTGCATCTGTGTTAAAGCCAGCAGTGTTTTTTTTTTGGCCCTTGATCTGCTTATCTCCTAATAAACCCAGCCTCAGTGTGTATTCATGAGTGTGTGCACTTACCAACCTATCTAATTGTGGGCTTGGGCGTCGTTACACATTTACCAACAGTGGACTTGAAAACTAACTGGGGACATTTCTTAGGTCCCCTGTCGCTGACAGTCCACTGTTAGCGAGGTACATATGTATAGCTGTGTGTGTGTGTACAGTAGGAAAGCAGTCGGAGCAGTTCATTGGTCAGATCTCCAGTGTTTCTGTGTGTAACTGTACACTGACTCTGACTCTAAAGGTTTTTTTGCACAGTAGACATTTTGACCTGTCGCAGTAGGAAAAGCACAAGCTGCAAACTCCGTCAACGTCCTCTACGGCCTTTTCTCCTCTGTCATTATGTCCATATAAGCTGCTAAGTCCAGTTACATTACCTGCTTGCCCAGCTCCTGTTCTGGCACAACGCCGGCTCCATTGACCTGCGCCTCAGGCCTGAAAACCAGATTTAATCTGGCATTTTATTGCTCGCTTACTCTCTCTCCTTTTCTCTTCTTAGCTTCCTCCGTCAACATCCTCCCTGAAAGCCCTGAAAACCTCCTCTTCTTCCCGGTGGTCCAAACCTCCTGTGGTACAAACACTAACACTCTCCACGGTGCTCTGAGCTTGCAGTCCGGGTAGCCCGGCTAACAAACTGAGCTAGCATTAGCTAACAGCAGCTACAGCTGGCAACAGTTTACTTCACTGTCCATCAGGAAACTCTGTAAAGTTTCCCCATAAAATATGATCCAGTTTCACCAAAATCAGTGAAATAGTTGGTGGTGTGTGACTTAAAAATCTTTTTTTTTGGTAGAAAAGTTGCACAGTTTTGATTTAAAGTTTAAACTTAGCCATCAAATGAAGCGTGCACACACTCACACACACATTTACACACATGCACAGGTCTCCGAGGCATGCTGCGTGTCTACATGAGTCACGCCTGCTTGAGAACAAATAAACATAAACTCGGAAAACAACCGTGCAGCCCTCTGGACTCGTACACACAATATTTATGTGTCATATCCTTTCTCTCGTGTACACACATCTCGTCAATTCCCTTCTAGTACATGCACGCTCTCAGACAACACTCACTGACTCATGCCTTCAAATGATACACTCTTTCCCACCAACTCATCGGCACACACTCGCTTCCATCATTCCACTGTTTAAGTAAATGTATTTCGCAGAAGGCTGAGCCTGTACAGCCGGCATGAAGCCAAAGGTTTCTTCTTATCAGCATGAAATAGCTTGTTAGTCGCTAATCTGATTGCATTTCACCTCAAAAGGCCAAAAGAAATTGAACCAGAAATATCTTCCACTGGCTTTTTTAGCACTATACGTTTGCTTTCTATTTTCGGTGTTTCAAATACTTGAAGCTTTCTTCGAGGAAATGTAAAAAGAGGGCAGAATAACAAGTGCAACATGCAACTTATTGTCTGCACACGTGAATTGGAAAAAAAAAATACAAGTTTGAAAAAATGACAGGCAGCTACCATATGATAATTTAATGTCATGCATTGCAAAAAACATCATTACATTAGTATATTGAGTTTACTGCGATTGTTAACAGTGTATCTCTCTGTATGAAATGTAGCTGTATGTGCATGTTTGGTAACAGTAAATTTCATAGAAGTTAAAATAATTTGTTGTTATAAATAAGTTGTCATGGAGCGACATGGGTCGACCAATACACTAGACTTCCAACGACCAACGTTGCTTACACGTCTGACCGATGTTGAAATGTTTGCTGGTGTAACCGGGTCAAAAGACGCCTGCAGCCATAACCGCAAATACTCAGTAACCGTCATCTGTCTGCTGTGTGTACTAACTTCCCCTAACTACTGCTTTACGGCTAAGTTATCCTCAGAATGATTACACTTACAATCATCCAGCTATTGGAATAAAATTGGTTGTGACAAATGTAAAATGTAGCAGCTAATCATGCAGCCAGATACCAAATATTAAAGATCACTCAGATCAGGATTAAACCAAATAATCTGTTCTATTAAAATATGAGGGTTTTAATTGTAATATCTTCCTATATGAAAAAAAAACAAACATAAAAAATACAAATGTACAGTGTTACTGATGTACTTCATTGTCTTCCAGTGTCAGACAGAAGAATTGTCATCTTGGGAAAAACTGGAGCTGAGAAAAGCAGCCTGGCTAACAACCCTTACCAACTCTTAATAAAGACCTTTGTGGAGGCTGATGTAGCCAACACTGAGTAACATAATGCAACTCACAGGCAGCAAGTACAGACACTGTTCTCTTTTCAGGGTCACCATCTAGTGGCGTAAATTGTACTTCAAAAGTATGATTCATTGACAGCTGAAAGATATTGTCAAAATAATGTTGTAATTTGTTTAGCAGCACGGACGGACTGATTAAAAGAACAGTAATATCTAATATCTATCAAAGACACCTGTAATACTTACCTAATTTTCTGATACTGCGTATCGTTTGCACGGTGAGTCCAGTGAGGTGAAGTGGGACCCTTGAAGACGGCGCCACTGAAGCGCATGCGCACTTAGTATCTCATAATTTCGACTTTTTATCTCATAATTATGACTTAGCATGTGATTTTTTACTTTTTTTTTAATCAAGGCTAAGTTTTGATCTTTTTTTTTTTTTTTTTTTACTGGCATAAATGGGCATCCATATCTCTGCACCCCCTCAAGGAAGTAAACTAGAATAAACTGCTGCGTCACAGCAGAGGACACACACACAGGACAGTTGTCTGATAGAGGAGAAATCCGTGAAAATCATTTGGATCAGACAACATGGACAGTAAGTTAAGGTTATTTCTTCAGTTATTAATTGTTAACACTGATCACTGTGTATTAATCCAACCTAACTATGACCTATGACCTGTGTAATGAAACTCTCAGCAGTGGCTAATGTAAAATGTAGCAGCTAATCATGCAACCAGACACCAAATATTAAAGGACTCAGATCAGGATTAGACCAAATAATCTGTTCTATTAAAATATGTTGACAACATGATCCTCAGTGTTCTTTACCACAATAGAACTTGTTGAGCCGTGATTGTTACAGATGGAAAAAGTACTTACTGCTACTTTTTGTTTAATTTTTGACCAATGATGATTTGAATTGGAATATCTTCTTACATGAAAAAAAATCATTCAAAATACCAATATACAGTTTTATTGATGGACTTCATTGTCTTCCAGTGTCAGACAGAAGAATTGTCATCTTGGGAAAAACTGGAGCTGGGAAAAGCAGCCTGGCTAACACCATATTTGGAGAAGAAGTGTTCAAGATCGACCACACTGCCAACTCTGGAACAAGTGAATGTGAAGCAGAAACCAAATCTGTCAATGGAAGAAGAATCACTCTGATCGACTGTCCTGGTTTCTTTGACACAGATAGATCTGAGGATGAGCTGAAGCCTGAGATAGTGAGGTGTATCATAGAGTGCGCTCCTGGGCCTCATGCTTTTCTCATTGTGCTGAAAGTGGAGAAATTCACAGAGCTGGAGCAGACTGTCATCAACAGAATAAACGAATAGTTTTCTGAAGAAGCCTTCAGATATGCAACAGTTGTCTTCACTCAAGGTGACCAGCTCCCTGAAGGACAGAAAATTGAGGGCTTTTTCCATCAGAATGAGCCTTTGAGTGATCTGGTGAAGAAGTGTGGAGGTCGGCGCCACGTCATGGATAATAAATACTGGAACCAAAAGCCACAGCAAGACTACAGGAGCAACCAGTTCCAGGTGGAGAAGCTACTTAACACAATAGAGAAGATGGTGATGGAGAACAGAGGAAGCTGCTTCACCAATGAGATGCTACAAGCAGTGGAGCAGGCTAGGGCCAATGGATCTACAAAGCTCCGGTCCACATTAGCAGGCTTTGGAATAGGTGTGTTGTTAGGAGCTTTATCTGGGGTTTTATTGATTAACTATACGTCAGCACCAGTATTAACAGTTGTTGTATGTGCTGTAGTGGGAGGGGTGGTGGGAGGTGTTGTAGGATATTATGCAGCTGGAGGAGCAGACACAACAAAGAGAGCAATGAAAACTGCAGCAGAGAAAATCATGAATGAAACCAAATGTGTCTTCAAATGTGTCCGCCCAATTATTACAGTAATACAGCCAAAATCACAGTACTGAACTGTGTTTCTACAGCAACCGGACACAATAGTACCGTAGAAATACTGTATTTAAATGTAAAATTACAATACCATATTGTAAAATATTGGTGCTTCACGATAATATTACAACAATGTACTGTGTGTACTATATTATTTTACTGCTAAATTACAGTACAATGCTGTATCTTAATCAGAATTTCTTGTTGTTTAGCTCTGAGTGCATCAGAATTGTTTTTCTGTCTGTGTTTTTTTCTTTCCCTGATTTGTTAATGTTGCAATGTTCAGGGCCGTTTCTGGCCGTTTGGAGGCCCTATGCAAGATGCTACTTGGGGGCCCCTATTTTGTCAAACTCTGAGGGAGAGATTCCAAACCTTTCGTAAAGCAAACACTGTATAAAGCTGAGTTTATTTACATACAAGCTGAGCTAGCCAGCATGACAGAAGTAGCAAACTGTCTTGGCCTGCGTCAGAAGCAGAGAAGCATGCAGCCATAACCGTAAATAATAAGTAACCGACATCTGTCTGCTGTGTTGTGCCACATTCAGTAATACAGTTTCACTCTTTGTTTTCTGGAACTCCTTCTTAATTACACACACACACACACACACGTGCATGAATGTTCATTCATTCGTCATTTTGAGGGTATATCCTTTAAGGTCCAGTGTGTAACATTTATGGTGACTTATTAACAGAAATGAAATATATATACATAAACGGTTGTTTGAAAGCTTTAGCCAAAGGATAATCACCAAGAGTCATGTTTCTCTGTGTCAGTGTGTCGAACTTAGCTTTTGTTATTTGGACAGAAATTATGCCGCGATGTTACGGAGATCATTGAGTGTAACGAACCCGGTGCAGTGCACAGCATTGTTTGCTTTCTCGACTATTTTACAGAAACGTGCAGTGTCTTTGTTTTAGTGCTTTTTCTACCGTCACACACGTATTACTGTAGATTAGTTTGTAGGCTGACCAGTGTCTGATCAACATGTCTACAGACGTGAAAACGTCGCTGCATGATGTCATCATATATGTATGATCAATTAGTAATCTTGCTGACGTTTCCCAGGCAATGACACTTTTCAGCAACGCATCAAACTACAGAGTAACGTCACAGTAACATTGTAATGTAAAGCACAGAGCTGCTATATGACTCTGACATGGTCAGAATACAGTTACATTGCAATAAGTTTATAATATATATGCATATATATTTATGCTGTCAGTGAGTTCCATACTAAAAACAAACTGTTCGTCACACAAATATAATCAATCTCATGTATTTTTTACATGTGCAGTCTAGGTTATAAATTACAATCAATAACTGATATTCAATGATTGAAATTTATGTATGAAGTACTGTCATACTTGATGTAAAAGTGCATGTTCATATGTATATCACTGAAATAAATACAGTAAATACATCTGTTGATCATCTTTTATTAATGACTGTTCATGAACACCAACATATTTCAACATTATAATTCTAGACTAAATATGTCTGTGTATATAAAATAAGTATTTGATGCCTTGACAATCCATAGGCAGGTGTGTGAGTACTTGTGGTACTGTATGACCATGTCACAGTCTGGAAGGAAACTAAGAGGCCAGGTGTAAAACCAGTCATAGATAGATAGATAGATAGATAGATAGATAGATAGATAGATAGATAACACCTTCATCAGTTAGCAGGTCCTGAACACAGCATTTCCTCTGCCAGTCTGTATGCATGTTCCTACAGCAGCCACAGGTAAACCACGTGCTCCTCCAGGCTCGTCTCTTCAAGTCTGTGAAGACAAAAACACAGAAAAACAAATATGAGGCTTTATAAGTTTCATGACATCATGTTGGAAATGTGATACTACAGATTAGTTTGTAGGCTGATCAGCGTTTGATCAGCATGTCTAAAAACTGTGTAAATATCACTGCATGATGTCATCATGATAATTATATAATCATTTTGTAACCAAGTAATGTCACTTTACAGCATGATTCAGTAATATTTTATATGTAAAGCACAGAGCTGCTCTATGATGCAGACCAGGTCAGAGTATAATAACGATACAATAAGTTTATACATACACACCTCAGTTACTGCTCATAGAAATGAAAACTGTTGTTTGATATAGCATAATCACCAACACGAGTAATATTTTCCTGTGTCACTGATAAATATGTAACTGCTGCACGATTTCTGTAACATTATGCACCAAAAACTAGACTTTATCTTCACTGTTTGGACAGACACGGTGCAGTAACATTATGGAGATCAGCTACTAACAATGATGTCAATCAAAGTGGAACCTAGTGATGGGAAGTTCAACTCTTTTCAAAGAGTCGGCTCGTTTGGCTCGGCTCCCCGTAGAAGAGCCGGCTCCTCAAATGGCTCTTCATTCACTATTTACCCTTCTGTATCATCCTAATTTAACAATTATGAATGGTTTGTGTGCTAGTAAGCAATATTTCATTCAGCGTTTTCATAAAACGCTTATTTTTATGCATTTTTCCCGTTTGTGCAGGTTTGTTGTTGAGCCTGCTTATACGGATATTTTAATTTTACAAATTCTGCACTCGCTTGCAGTCTCCAATATCATTGAAATGGAGCCAGATGCTGCTTCTTTTTCAGTTTTCACTCTCTTCTACCACTACACTCGCAGCCTTTTTGAAGTGTCTGCCCCACCAAGTCTGCCCTTGCATGGGATTGCCCCTCCCACCATGGTGTGCCCAAATAACCTGCCTGCATGGATTCAGAGCAGGAGCAGCTGAAGATCCGGCTCTCCCTGACGGGACTCGGTTCTTGTCGTTCGCTACGAAGAATCGGGTCCTAGAGCCGGATCGTTCGCGAACGACACATAGCGTCACATCAAACTGCAAACTAACGTTACCGTGATAAAGCACGGAGCTGCTCTGTAAATACAGCGCTATGTTTTATTGATGTTGGTCAGATTATAATAACTTTACATAAAGTTTAGAGACATACCTCAGCCCGTTAGGCCTCCTCCTCCTCCTCCTGCTCTGGTGTCGCTGCGTCCCCGGCCGCTGACCTCTTCACCTGGACACTTTGCAGCGTCTCCCCCCCTCTTTCTTACCGGTTAATTTATCCGTTTTCTGAGCGCCAACGGAAAGAAAAACTTGTTGCCTGCTAACGCTGTCTCACTATCAGACTAAACTCTGATAATATATTAGTTTAGTAACTTTACGTCGGAGCAGTTTGCTAACTCTAAGAGTGTTGCGTTCAATGTAATCGGAAATTACAGAATCTGGCGAACGGTGAATGTTACACACTGCTCCTTAAAGAATTCTTTTTAAAAGAAGACGTGCCAAATTTCAGTAGGCTACAGCTGTTATTTCAGTGTGACCAATGTACATTCAATCTACATTTAGGTCAACTTAAGTATTAGATTCGACTCTGAGACCAGATACCAAATCTCTTTACAATATGTGCTTTTTACCACCCCGCCCCACCCTCTCTGCACACACTCAGGGAAGTGAAAGTAAATCTAGAATAAAAACAGCACAGTCACAGCAGAGGACAAACACACAGGACAGTGGTCTGATAGAGGAGAAATCCGTGAAGAGTGAAAATCATTTGGATCAGACAACATAGACAGTAAGTTAAGGTTATTTCCTCAGTTATTATTTGTTAACACTGATCACTGTGTATTAATCCAACCTAACTATGATCTATGACCTGTGTAATGAAACTCTCAGCAGTGGCTAATGTAAAATGTAGCAGCTAATCATACAACCAGACAGCAAATATTAAAGGACTCAGATCAGGATTAGACCAAATAATCTGTTCTATTAAAATATGTTGACAACATGATCCTCAGTGTTCTTTGCCACAATAGAACTTGTTGAGCCGTGATTGTTACAGATGGAAAAAGTACTTACTGCTACTTTTTGTTTGATTTGTGACCAATGAGGATTTCAATTGGAATATCTTCTTACATGAAAAAAAACATTCAAAATACCAATATACAGTTTTATTGATGGACTTCATTGTCTTCCAGTGTCAGACAGAAGAATTGTCATCTTGGGAAAAACTGGAGCTGGGAAAAGCAGCCTGGCTAACACCATATTTGGAGAAAAAAAGTTCAAGATCGGCCACACTTTCAACTCTGAAACAATTAAATGTCAAGCAGAAACCAAATCTGTCAATGGAAGAAGAATCACTCTGATCGACTGTCCTGGTTTCTTTGACACAGATAGATCTGAGGATGAGCTGAAGCCTGAGATAGTGAGGTGTATCATAGAGTGCGCTCCTGGGCCTCATGCTTTTCTATTAACAGAAATGAAATATATATACATAAACGGTTGTTTGAAAGCTTTAGCCAAAGGATAATCACCAAGAGTCATGTTTCTCTGTGTCAGTGTGTCGAACTTAGCTTTTGTTATTTGGACAGAAATTATGCCGCGATGTTACGGAGATCATTGAGTGTAACGAACCCGGTGCAGTGCACAGCATTGTTTGCTTTCTCGACTATTTTACAGAAACGTGCAGTGTCTTTGTTTTAGTGCTTTTTCTACCGTCACACACGTATTACTGTACCGTATGTACTGATTAGTTTGTAGGCTGACCAGTGTCTGATCAACATGTCTACAGACGTGAAAACGTCGCTGCATGATGTCATCATATATGTATGATCAATTAGTAATCTTGCTGACGTTTCCCAGGCAATGACACTTTACAGCAACGCATCAAACTACAGAGTAACGTCACAGTAACATTGTAATGTAAAGCACAGAGCTGCTATATGACTCTGACATGGTCAGAATACAGTTACATTGCAATAAGTTTATAATATATATGCATATATATTTATACTGTCAGTGAGTTCAATACATACTAAAAACAAACTGTTCGTCACACAAATATAATCAATCTCATGTATTTTTTACATGTGCAGTCTAGGTTATAAATTACAGTCAAACTGATATTGTTATGCCCAGCTGGTTCAAGGGCATAACCAATGAGGGAGAACCACACAGCAACCAGTTAAATTAACCATAAATTTATTTAAAGAACAAAAGTTAAATGTAATTATGAGAAAACAAAAGAGCCAACAGAACACAACCAAACCAAACAAAACTACGCTGGAGTCCTGGAGGCACCAGCCATCCAGGAGGGAGAGCAGAGACCGCCATCTTAGAAAAACGAGGTGGGAGGGAGCCAGGCTGGAAGAACCTGAAAAGGGAGGAGCATAGAGAGGCCAGCAAAACACAAGATGGCCGAGAGCCATCACCCCCCCGGGCATGTGACATATATTCAGGGTGTAAGGCTGTAAAAATAGCAACCACCTCATGCATTTTGCATGCTGCTCAAAAAGGTCAAAGGATTATGGTCAGTATAAATAGTCCCAGGCAGAGATGGGCCAACATACACCTCAAAAAATTTCAGGGCCCAAATCAAAGCTAGTGTCTCCTTTTCAATTACTGAATAATTCAGCTGGTGACGGTTGAACTTGCGTGAGAAGAAACACACAGGATGGTCAACTCCCCCCTCCCCTTCCTGCAGGAGCACAGCCCCAGCACCAACTGCACTAGCATCCACCTGGATTTTAAAAGGTTTGTGGAAGACTGGAGCTGAGAGCACAGGAGCAGAGCACATCAAACTTTTTACGCATTCAAATGCAGCATGACAGTGAGAGGACCAGTCAAAAGGTGTATTTTTCTTAAGTAGGTTTGTCAGTGGAGCCACCACAGTGGAGAAGCTGGGGCAAAAACTACGATAATACCCCACTAACCCAAGGAAACGCATCAGTTCTCTTTTGGATGCTGGCACTGGGTATTTGAGGATGGCCTCCACCTTCGCCTGCACTGGACGAACTTCACCCTGACCAACCACCTTACCCAGATAGGTTACAATCGATTTTGCAAACTCACATTTTGCTAAGTTTACAGTTAAGTTTGGTACAGTAGGAAGGCAACATAGATTTCAATGTTTGATGAAAACGTTCCAGAACACCCTGAGACTCCGGATGATAGGCACTGGAGACATGATGTTCAACCCTCAACTGTTTTAACACATGGGAAAAAGTACAAGACATGAAATTACTGCCTTGGTCTGTTTGCACTATCTTTGGAACTCCAAAAGTTGAAATAAAGGAAGTAAGTGCCTTCAGCACTGGTTTGACCTTTATAGAGCGCAACGGAAAAGCGGCAGGATAACGTGTACTCTTACACATCACTGTTAATAGGTACTGGTTACCCATCTTACTCTTTGGAAGCGGGCCCACACAGTCAAGTAACAGATACTCAAGAGGCTTCTCCACAACAGGAATTGGGTACAGGGGAGCTGGCTTCAGCTTCTGATTGGGCTTTCCTGTTAGTTGACATGTTTTGCAGGTTTTACAATAGTTAGCAACATCCCTTTTTAATCGAGGCCAGAAGAAATGGCGAAGCACTTTATCATAAGTTTTCTTTACGCCAAGATGGCCTGCCACCCCATCATGTGAAGTGCTTAACACCACATCTCTGAACTTGGAAGGAACCACGACCTAAACCACACTGTCAACCTGTACCCCACTCACTACACGAACCCACTTCCTTAACAGTAACCCATCACTGAGAAAATAACCACTAGAGACACTCTTGAGATCACCTTCTGAACCAACCATCTCAAATAAAGGCCTCAGTGTAAGATCTACAGCCTGTTCCCTAAGGTACTCCTCCCTAGAAAACACAGGCAAAGGAATGGAAAAAAAAAAAAAAAACTTACACAATCCCTGTCCCTCAGAGACACCTGCCTGAGAAGACTGACCCTGTTCAGAAAGCTCAGACTGTTCTGACAGAACTTTACTCTTGGCCCAGGTCACAGCACAGGAGGAAAACACTTTAGGGCTCTGATTAGCACACCCCTCAGGCTCTTTAGGCACCTGCAAAACTGAACCCACATACCCAAGTGGTGGACCCTTTTTCCAGATCTTTGACCCTGCCAAATCATTGCCCAGGATGACATCAACCCCCTGTATCTGCAACTCAGGACGGATGGCAATATCAACTTCACCACACACCAAATCAGAATCAAGATGGACACAATGAACAGGAACCCAGAGTGTAACCATCCCAACACCCAATACAGGAGCTTTCCCACCAGTAGCTGTATGGGCTGAAAAAGGCAGCACGCTACTCAAGATAAGACTGATTAGCTCCAGAGTCCCTCAGAATCTTAACAGGTACCTTCCCCTGTCCATCTAAAGACACAAAACCATTTGAAACAAAAGGTGTATACAACTCATCCACATGCTTAGATGACACAGTCCCTGGTGGATGAACAGACTCAGACATGTTAGTGTGAAGCACAGAGGTCACCAGGCCAAATGGCTTCACATACACACTGGTATTTGCTGATTTCTGACCAGCTTTACTAATTGGACACTCCCCTTTCCAGTGTCCCCTGTTCCTACAGGCATGACCAGTTCTGCCTGGATCAAACCTCCCATCTGTCCCTGGGACATGTCTGACAGCAGCCTGAGAAACATCATGAGCTACTGGAGGCCTGTTAGCCCTAAACCTAAAACTCTCCCTCCATTGTCCTCTCTGGCCACCAGCTGAGCCACTACCATGAGTTAAAACATATTCATCTGCCAGGACTGCCGCTGCGGCTGCTGTTATAACCTTCTTTTCAGTGATATATGTGGCTAGCTGGGCAGGCAATGAAGTCTTTAACTGTTCTAACACAATCAGGTCACACAACTCATCATACGATTCCACACTGGATGCCGAACACCACCGACTGAAATGAGTTGAAATATCTTGAACAAACTCAACATGGGTTTGCTGGTCTCTTTTCTTCCAGCCTCTCAACCTCTGCCTGTAAGCTTCCGGCACCAGTTCGTATGCTTTAAGGACTGCAGCTTTAACTTTGCCATAACTAGCACTATCAACAGGACTAAGGGCAGAGAAAGCTCTCTGGGCCTTGCCTGTGAAGATACATTGCAACATTAAAGTCTGGTGGGTATCCAACCAGCCCCTGATGCCTGCTACCCGTTCAAACAATGCAAAAAACGTGTCAGGGTCTTTTTCATCAAATTTTGGCAACAACTGCAACCCTTCAGCAACATCAAAGCCATGATGCATCCCTGTAGTCCCACTTCTACCCTCATTCATTAGCTTCAACTTCAACCGTTCTACTTTGACCTTTTCCTTCTCTAATGCTGCTGCAGCTCAAACTGAAATCTCTCCCTCTCCAGCTGCAAGCACTGCTCAAATGACCAAGCCCCATCCCTAACACCTCGACCCACAAGAGCTGCTGGAGCCTGAGCCACCTCCAAAAGATCAGCAGACACAGCTAACCCCTCAACAATGCCCCGTAGCTCAGCCTTTTTTGGCACCCCCCTCGGCCTTAGACCAACCCAAATGTACTGCCAAGTCCACCAAATCTGATTTAGCAAACTGAGCTAAAGTGCTACGAGATGGCCGCTGGAGGAACTCAGAAACCAGTGTATTACTGTGCTCAGTATCCATGTTAATTGTCAGCCTAAACCACAACCAGTGCAAACTTCACGGACCTCATCCAAAAGGGCAAGCAACAAGTCACACACTACACAGCCACAGAGAGACTGAGTGACAAAGGAGCGCCCCCCTCCTAACTGCCTAACCCAAACTAACTAACTGCACCCTAGTCTTCATGTGCGTACTGGCGGCGGGTATTTATGCACCTTAAAACCATTTGTATTGGTGAAGACACTTGTCCCAGCCAATACTTTGGGGTGCTCCCGAGACAACTGCTGCTAACTGCACGGACAATACACAAAAACAACAAACAGCCCTGCAACAAAACAACAAACAGAGCAACCCCTCCTTGTGAGGGAACTACCACTACAGCCTACTTGAGGGACACAACTGCTCCAGTCACAACCTCCCTACAGCCATACACAGCGCAACTCAAAGCCACCACTTTCTGAATGCAGGTCAACAAAGAGAGCACCACACCACAACACTACACTCAAAAAACAAACCACTGTGAGCCTCCCAATTTTACTGCCACACAAGTGCCAACATTGACACTCCCAAGTTCAAAATTGGACGAGCCCCCACTTGTTATGCCCAGCTCGTTCAAGAGCATAACCAAAGAGGGAGAACCACACAGCGACCGGCTAAATTAACCATAAATTTATTTAAAGAACAAAAGTTAAATGTAATTATGAGAAAACAAAAGAGCCAACAGAACACAACCAAACCAAACAAAACTACGCTGGAGTCCTGGAGGCACCAGCCATCCAGGAGGGAGAGCAGAGACCGCCATCTTAGAAAAGCCATGCTTTTATAGATGGCCACAGGTGGAGTTGATCTCCCTGATGAGGTGGGAGGGAGCCAGGCTGGAAGAACCTGAAAAGAGAGGAGCATAGAGAGGCCAGCAAAACACAAGATGGCCGAGAGCCATCACAATATTCAATGATTGAAATTTGTGTATGAAGTACTGTCATACTTGATGTAAAAGTGCACGTTCATATGTATATCACTGAAATAAATACAGCAAATACATCTGTTGATCATCTTTTATTAATGACTGTTCATGAACACCAACATATTTCAACATTATAATTCTAGACTAAATATGTCTGTGTATATAAAATAAGTATTTGATGCCTTGACAATCCATAGGCAGGTGTGTGAGTACTTGTGGTACTGTATGACCATGTCACAGTCTGGAAGGAAACTAAGAGGCCAGGTGTAAAACCAGTCATAGATAGATAGATAGATAGATAGATAACACCTTCATCAGTTAGCAGGTCCTGAACACAGCATTTCCTCTGCCAGTCTGTATGCATGTTCCTACAGCAGCCACAGGTAAACCACGTGCTCCTCCAGGCTCGTCTCTTCAAGTCTGTGAAGACAAAAACACAGAAAAACAAATATGAGGCTTTATAAGTTTCATGACATCATGTTGGAAATGTGATACTACAGGTTAGTTTGTAGGCTGATCAGCGTTTGATCAGCATGTCTAAAAACTGTGTAAATATCACTGCATGATGTCATCATGATAATTATATAATCATTTTGTAACCAAGTAATGTCACTTTACAGCATGATACAGTAATATTTTATATGTAAAGCACAGAGCTGCTCTATGATGCAGACCAGGTCAGAGTATAATAACGATACAATAAGTTTATACATACACACCTCAGTTACTGCTCATAGAAATGAAAACTGTTGTTTGATATAGCATAATCACCAACACGAGTAATATTTTCCTGTGTCACTGATAAATATGTAACTGCTGCACGATTTCTGTAACATTATGCACCAAAAACTAGACTTTATCTTCACTGTTTGGACTGACACGGTGCAGTAACATTATGGAGATCAGCTACTAACAATGATGTCAATCAAAGTGGAACCTAGTGATGGGAAGTTCAACTCTTTTCAAAGAGTCAGCTCGTTTGGCTCGGCTCCCCGTAGAAGAGCCGGCTCCTCAAATGGCTCTTCATTCACTATTTACCCTTCTGTATTATCCTAATTTAACAATTATGAATGGTTTGTGTGCTAGTAAGCAATATTTCATTCAGCGTTTTCATAAAACGCTTATTTTTATGCATTTTTCCCGTTTGTGCAGGTTTGTTGTTGAGCCTGCTTATACGGATATTTTAATTTTACAAATTCTGCACTCGCTTGCAGTCTCCAATATCATTGAAATGGAGCCAGATGCTGCTTCTTTTTCAGTTTTCACTCTCTTCTACCACTACACCCGCAGCCTTTTTGAAGTGTCTGCCCCACCAAGTCTGCCCTTGCATGGGATTGCCCCTCCCACCATGGTGTGCCCATCAAAATAACCTGCCTGCATGGATTCAGAGCAGGAGCAGCTGAAGATCCGGCTCTCCCTGACGGGACTCGGTTCTTGTCGTTCGCTACGAAGAATCGGCTCCTAGAGCCGGATCG
Organism: Sciaenops ocellatus; assembly: GCA_033000465.1. NCBI lineage: Eukaryota > Metazoa > Chordata > Actinopteri > Sciaenidae > Sciaenops > Sciaenops ocellatus. The sequence goes on from CP136875.1 coordinate 4,960,800, forward strand.
TTCGCGAACGACACATAGCGTCACATCAAACTGCAAACTAACGTTACCGTGATAAAGCACGGAGCTGCTCTGTAAATACAGCGCTATGTTTTATTGATGTTGGTCAGATTATAATAACTTTACATAAAGTTTGAAGACATACCTCCGTCACTGCTCTTCAGCCCGTTAGGCCTCCTCCTCCTCCTCCTGCTCTGGTGTCGCTGCGTCCCCGGCCGCTGACCTCTTCACCTGGACACTTTGCAGCGTCTCCCCCCCTCTTTCTTACCGGTTAATTTATCCGTTTTCTGAGCGCCAACGGAAAGAAAAACTTGTTGCCTGCTAACGCTGTCTCACTATCAGACTAAACTCTGATAATATATTAGTTTAGTAACTTTACGTCGGAGCAGTTTGCTAACTCTAAGAGTGTTGCGTTCAATGTAATCGGAAATTACAGAATCTGGCGAACGGTGAATGTTACACACTGCTCCTTAAAGAATTCTTTTTAAAAGAAGACGTGCCAAATTTCAGTAGGCTACAGCTGTTATTTCAGTGTGACCAATGTACATTCAATCTACATTTAGGTCAACTTAAGTATTAGATTCGACTCTGAGACCAGATACCAAATCTCTTTACAATATGTGCTTTTTACCACCCCGCCCCACCCTCTCTGCACACACTCAGGGAAGTGAAAGTAAATCTAGAATAAAAACAGCACAGTCACAGCAGAGGACAAACACACAGGACAGTTGTCTGATAGAGGAGAAATCCGTGAAGAGTGAAAATCATTTGGATCAGACAACATAGACAGTAAGTTAAGGTTATTTCCTCAGTTATTATTTGTTAACACTGATCACTGTGTATTAATCCAACCTAACTATGATCTATGACCTGTGTAATGAAACTCTCAGCAGTGGCTAATGTAAAATGTAGCAGCTAATCATACAACCAGACAGCAAATATTAAAGGACTCAGATCAGGATTAGACCAAATAATCTGTTCTATTAAAATATGTTGACAACATGATCCTCAGTGTTCTTTACCACAATAGAAATTGTTGAGCCGTGATTGTTACAGATGGAAAAAGTACTTACTGCTACTTTTTGTTTGATTTGTGACCAATGATGATTTTAATTGTAATGTCTTCTTAAATGAAAAAAAATCATTCAAAATACCAATATACAGTTTTATTGATGGACTTCATTGTCTTCCAGTGTCAGACAGAAGAATTATCATCTTGGGAAAAACTGGAGCTGGGAAAAGCAGCCTGGCTAACACCATATTTGGAGAAAAAAAGTTCAAGATCGGCCACACTGCCAACTCTGGAACAATTAAATGTCAAGCAGAAACCAAATCTGTCAATGGAAGAAGAATCACTCTGATCGACTGTCCTGGTTTCTTTGACACAGATAGACCTGAGGATAAGCTGAAGCCTGAGATAGTGAGATGCATCACAAAGTGCGCTCCTGGGCCTCATGCTTTTCTCATTGTGCTGAAAGTGGAGAGATTCACAGAGCAGGAGCAGGCTGTCATCAACAGAATAAGCCAATACTTTTCTGAAGAAGCCTTCAGATATTCAACAGTTGTCTTCACTCATGGTGACCAGCTCCCTGAAGGACAGAAAATTGAGGGCTTTTTCCATCAGAATGAGCCTTTGAGTGATCTGATGAAGAAGTGTGGAGGTCGGTGCCACGTCATTGATAATAAATACTGGAACCAAAAGCCACAGCAAGACTACAGGAGCAACCAGTTCCAGGTGGAGAAGATACTTAAGACAATAGAGAAGATGGTGATGGAGAACAATGGAAACTACTACACCAATGAGATGCTACAAGCAGTGGCCAATGGATCTTTAAAACCCTCGGCCATATTAGCAGGCTTTGGAACAGTTGCATTGTTAGGAGCTTTACTTGGGATATGCCTTTTAAAGTAAACCAGACACAATTTTACTGTAAAAATACTGTTTAAATGTAAAACTACAATATGATATTGTAAAATATTAGTACTTCATGACAACTTACAGTAACATTACAACAATGTACTGTGTTTTCACAGTAACCCAACATCAACATTACTGAAAAACTATATTATCTCACTGCATTTAACTTTTACTGTATATAACTGACAATCTGTGCATTTAACTAAGGTTAACACATACTAAGCAGTAGGACATTCAGCTGCTAACGTTCTTCGTGTTGTGTAGCTGTCCACGTGTTTCTTTGAATAACAGTTCCCTATACATCTTGACACCTTTTGTTGCTCCTTTTGTATCTCTTTAAACTTCAGCTATGTAATTATTTGAGAAAATGCCTTGTAATAGTTAATATTGTGTAGGAGCCATTTTGATTTAACCACTAGGGGGAGTTTTGTTTTTTATGTGTCACTAATTACAGATGGGCATCAGGCATGTAAGTAGATCATTTAAGGTTAGTTCTGGGTTGGTAGGTGGAGGGATGACACGTTTCTTACCATTTATCCTGCAAGACAAGAAATAACACAATATACCATGAAGGTCATCAAATGTAAGTCACAGTACTCATGCAACCTTTTAATAAATGGGAACATCACCCAAAGAAAACTATCTAACACTCTGATTCCTGTTTTTATGGAAACGCATCAAGAAACCACGTCTGTAGCAACAACAGTTACATTAAATTTTTGGCATGTTATTATGTTATTGGATTTATTACTTTTAAAATGGTCAAAATTTTTACGTTATTGGCAGGTATTACATTATTGGACTCTATTACATTATTGGTTGCTACACACGTCACCTACAAAGTGACTGAGTTTGGGGTTTGGACAGTCATGACATCATGTTTGGACACCCGACGACAGTCTCATGTTTATTTTTAACCTTTCTGAGCTGCACGCCAACCCCACCATCCCTGCACTCATTGCAGCGGAGTAGACTTCACGTGTCCGCTGAATGTGCTGAAGCCACACCCACTTGTGTGAGCAGTCAAACAGCATTTCTGAAGCGACTGAAACATGTCAGATGAGTTCAGAAAATGACATGGCTAACTTTGAAACACTCTGAGCAAGATCAATCAATCTCTATCTCTCTGTTAGGGGTGCAGGGGTATGCTCAGGGTGGCCTCAGCGTGTCATCGAGCCACCCTTTAAGGACCGCCCACAAAAATCCTGGACTGAAAACTGTTTTAACCTTTAACTCCACGTTTCAGTAATATATTGTTCAAAGTCTTTTCACGTGTTTTCAGCAACTATTTTCCAACATATTTAATGTTGCAAAACAGACTTTAAGTATTAGAATCGACTTTAAGTATTAGAATCGACAAAACAGACTTTAAGTATTAGAATCGACTCGAATCGATCCTCAGTGTTCTTTACCACAGTAGAAAAATGTTTTTCTATCTCTACAAACTTAAGTTGTGTAATAATTTGAGAAAATGCCGTGTTATAGTTAACATCAAATTGGACACCTGTCTCATGTTTATTTTTAACCTTTTTGAGCCTCACCCTCTGCAGGTACTCAAGGAAGTGAAAGTAAATCTAGAATAAAAACTGCGTCAGATCAGAGAACAAACACACAGGACAGTTGTCTGATAGAGGAGAAATCCGTGAAGAGTGAAAATCGTTTGGATCAGACAACATGGACAGTAAGTAAAGGTTATTTCTTATTTCTTATCTTATTTGTTAACACTGATCACTGTGTATTAATCCAACCTAACTATGACCTATGACCTGTGTAATGAAACTCTCTGGCTAATGTAAAAGGACTCAGATCAGAATAAAGACAAAGAACCAATCCATCTCTATTAAAACCTGTTTACAAAATGATAATCAGCGTTCTTTTCTACAATACATTCCCTTTTATTGTTGAACAGCACTGTGTATTGTTTTCTATGCATTGACACCACACTTCATTTTCATAATATGCTAATGCAGCTAACAAGTTCTCAAGTAACAAGTGCTAACTTTCCTAACTATCCTCAGAATGATTACACTTACAATCATCCAGCTATTGGAATAAAATTGGTTGTGACAAATGTAAAATGTAGCAGCTAATCATGCAGCCAGACACCAAATATTAAAGGACTCAGATCAGGATTAGACCAAATAATCTGTTCTATTAAAATATGTTGACAACATGATCCTCAGTGTTCTTTACCACAATAGAACTTGTTGAGCCGTGATTGTTTCAGATGGAAAAAGTACTTACTGCTACTTTTTGTTTGATTTGTGACCAATGATGATTTTAATTGTAATATCTTATATGAAAAAACAACGAAAATACTGATATACAGTTTTATTGATGGACTTAATTGTCTTTCAGTGTCAGACAGAAGAATTGTCATCTCAGGAAAAACTGGAGCTGGGAAAAGCAGCCTGGGTAACACCATATTTGGAGAGAAAGAGTTCGAGATCGGCAATACTGCCAACTCCGAAAAAAGTAAATGTGAAGCAAAAACCAAATCTGTCAATGGAAGAAGCATCACCCTGATCGACTGTCCTGGTGTCTTTGACACAGATAGATCTGAGGATGAGATGAAGCGTGAAATGTTGAGGTGTATCACAGAGTGCGCTCCTGGGCCTCATGCTTTTCTCATTGTGCTGAAAGTGGAGAGATTCACAGAGCAGGAGCAGGCTGTCATCAACAAAATACACGAATACTTTTCTGAAGAAGCCTTCAGATATGCAACAGTTGTCTTCACTCATGGTGACCAGCTCTCTGAAGGACAGACAATTGAGGATTTTATCCATCAGAATAAGGTTGTGAGTGATCTGATGAAGAAATGTGGAAATCGGTGTCACGTCATTGATAATAAATACTGGAACCAAAAGCCAAAGCACGAATACAGGAGCAACCAGTTCCAGGTGGAGAAGCTACTTAACACAATAGAGAAGATGGTGATGGAGAACAATGGAAGCTGCTACACCAATGAGATGCTACAAGCAGTGGAGGAAAATATAAAACAAGAGGAGGAGACGATTAGACATCAGACGTCATCAGGAAACATGACAGAAAAAGAGATCAGGGAGCAGGCTAAGGCCAATGTATCTACAAAGCTCTGGGTCAGATTAGCAGGTGTTGGAACAGGTGTGTTGTTAGGAGCTTTATGTGGTGTGGCAGTGATTATGGTTGGATTGCATATGAGAACACCAGATTTAGCATCAGTACCAGGAGGAGAAAAGGCACTAGTTTTTGGTGCATCTGCTGCAGTGGGAGGGATGATGGGAGGTCTTGCAGGATATGAGGCAGCTGAAGGAGCAGACACAGCATTGAAAGCAGTGAAAACTGCTGCAGGGACTGTCAAAAATGAAGCTGAATATACCTTCCATGGAGCAAATGATTTTTTGGAGCAAATATTCCCGCAAAATCTTCACTCTTCAGGACAGAAGAGAGAAAGAATAATGAAGTTGTCACTGCAAAATAAATGATGATTTTCACAGTAATATGCAGTGCTGTGAACTGTGTTTCTACAGCAACCGGACACAATAATACCGTAGAAATACTGTATTTAAATGTAAAATTATAGTACAATATTGTATAATATTAGTACTTAACTTCATGATAACATTACAACAATGTACTGTGTGTACTATATTATTTTACTGCTAAATTACAGTACAATGCTGTATCTTAATCAGAATTTCTTGGGGGTTTTTTGCTATGAGTGCATCAGAATTGTTTTTCTTTCCCTAATTTGCCAATATTGTAATGTTTGTTGTATCAATAGTTAATGTCTCTCTGGATCCATTCTTTATATGTTTATAACCAATCTAGAATTTTGTCTCCCTGACTGTCCATACTATAATTTCATTATGTTGGTCTTTGTTGGTATGTTGGTTGGTCTATTGCATGTCCTAGATCAGTGATCCTCTGCTGCTCTTTCTTTGGTTTCTTCCATTTAAGTTTTTCCATAGCTCAATAACATGTCTACGAATAGAGGATGGCATATGCTTTACAGATTATGAAGTTGTTGTGATTTGGGAAATATGTTGAGAATAAAATTCACTTCACACAGTGTGATAATAGACGGACAGTCTGTTTTCCTTCCTTCCGCACTCCCCCATGCTGTGGATGGCTCTGACCTTCCCTTCACATATTCATTGCTGCTCGTCGAACTCAGGAACTCATTTTTAGACATCGTAGTTAATTTTACTATTAGACATGCAGACAGGGTTATAGTTCAGTTAATCAAGTCATGATTGAGGTCGCATAGTCAGCTGAAATCTAGCAATTAGTCAAGAGACACACACATAATTTACTACGCCAGCTTGCACTTTAGCAAGTTTGCACGAAATGGTCAGTTTTTTGTCCCATTACGGTCCCGAAACCTCAGAAGAACGACTGACTGATTCACAATAGCTCAAATCAAGTTGTCACTGCCAAATCATCTATGATTTACTCATTTACAAAACAGCACAGAGAGAATTTGCATTTGAAAAATGAGTCAATCAGGATGATGCCGCTCTGAGTGAAAGTCGAAGGAGAGAAATATGGAAATTGACAGTGGATGTGATTCATCAGCGCCGGAGGCTGATGTCGGCTGAAGCTATAGACTATTCAAGAGCTAGGAAATATGTTAAAAACTTGGTTGCATGTTCAAGCTTGCTGACGATAGTATGGCGGATGCTTCGCCCAAAGGTTTTAGGAAATTGTGTAACTCTGCAGTAAACAATTACAATGCTTGGCTTCATGGCTTTGATACACACAGTGAGCATTACAAATCTGTAGAAACGTATTACTTTGTAATAACGTTGTAGATGAAAGACCAAGACTCAACTTATTGTCAGTTAAGTCCTAGGATTTGTTTTGAAAACTTGGGAGTATTGAGTCCTCATCAACAATGGTTAAAGTTATCCATTACAGCACATGTACAATTAAGCCACCAACTGTGAGGCTCACGTATCACACAGTGATTAAAGATTATGATATTGCACCACCACATCTGGATGGTGATGGAAATAATAGCGTGGGTGCATGCCAGTATCTCTATTAAAATGAATTAGTGATAAAACACCTTCATGCATGAATCATGAATACATCAAAAATTGAATAGTTTTACGCATGAACCATGATTGAAACATAGATGCAAGGCCAAATATCATGTGTTTAATATTGAGAGATTTCAATCTTCATTTTTCATTTTGTGCTGAAGCTGATGGGAAACGTTTGGCTAAATACCTGCAGAATTAAAGTATTAGACATTGTTTGGGTTAATTTGAGTTTTATAAATCTGGCAGGAAGATGCATACGTTGTACTGAAATGACTGGAACCTAGTGGTAATGATTATGAATATAAAGAATCTAAAATATACAATGAGCTTTAAAAGATAGTTGGCAGGAAGTTTCAGCTCTTTAAGATTGTTGCGATTGAACCAAAGTTGACTGCATTCCCATTAAACCTAAGGCACCTTTTAAATGATGTCTAACTCAACTTTAAATTCAGAGGCAAAGTTTTAGTGCCCAGTCACTTTTTTTATTAATGTCCATGCCATTGGCGTGGTATCAAAGTATTTTATTCGGATAGGCGATAGGGTCGCATATGGTGGGATGATTAAGGGTTGAGGGAAGGGATGAATGGGTTTGATTGCCAGGGGATGAACAGGAGATGAAGGTTAGTTGGAGGTCACGTACAGTGGGATGATTGGGGTCGAGGGGAGGGATAAAGGAGGTCGATTGCAAGATTAGAGTCACAATGTGGTTGGAGCAGCTACGAACCCACGGGTCAAGATTCAGGGTAGGGGCACATCTAGATGAGCTTATGGCTTCATCATCCTTCTGTGCTTCCTATAATAGAAGAAGAATTACTTAGGTGGAAGCATTAACTGTAAGACACGTCTTTGATGGTGGGAGGAAACTGGAGCTGAGACCCATGCGAACACACATGTGAACTCCTTACAGTAGGTACCCCGGATCTTCTTGCAGAGGCCACTACTTACCGGGAGAGAACAGAGGAGCTATAATATAGTTATAATACTGTCATATCTTCATAATTTAAGGTTGCACCTTAGTACTTGGAGCAGCACAGTGGTGCAGTGGTTAGCTCTGTTGCCTCAAAGCAAGAAGGTTCCTGGCGGGTTCTCTTCGGGTACTCCTTGTCCAGGGTGTACCCCAACTCTCGCCAAATGCTTAGTGGGATAGCCTCCAGCCTCCCACCACCAGATAAGGATAAGCAGTCATAGAAAATGGTTGGATGAACTTCATATCTTCATAACTTAATGCTGCACCATAGTACTTGGAGCAGCAGAGTGGTTCCTTGGTTAGCACAGTTGCCTTGTAGCAAGAAGGTTTCTGGTGGGTTATCTCTGGGTACTCCTTATCCAGGGTGTATCGACCCTCTCGCCCAGTCCTCGCTGGGACTGGCTCAAGCCCCCTGTGTTATGGAAAATGGATGGAACAGATGAGAAAAGTTTGGATTGCCCTGAGCGTACGGGTGGCAGAGCCAGGTGTCGTTCATTGGAAGAGGTAACACATGTCTGTATAAGGGTGTTCAAGTAGGTCAACAATTGGACAATTGCCTTAATAAAATCAGCTTGGGTTTTTCACAGCAGTGTGTGTTCAGAAAAATAAAATGCATGAAAGCTAGATTATAATTCATGAGTCAGACTTGGCCATTAAGCCAGGATGACTCGTCGCATTACATGAGAAGTCATGCGTCAACATCCAGCTGCAGAAATAACACGTTGCTAAAAATAAAATATGAGATTCAGTTCTTGAATGAATTATACACCACAGTCCACTTCACTTTGCATCCAAAACACACACACACACACACACACACAGGAGACCTGCCCTATTCATTGCTCACCTCCAATCAATATTCTCCGTCTGTCCCCGTCCATCTGATTGAGAGGGATGAGAGGGTTTCATGTGATTGCATCAGGTAATCAGTATCATTACAACCATTCGGCTGCTGCATGTCAACCTCTGCTCACTCATCGTAGCCTCTACCTGTCAGTCTTTTCTTACCTTCAAATTTCTTACCGCTACCTTTCCTCTTTTCTTGTCTTTCTTAGGCCCTCTAGGACACTTTGATTCTTCCTTAAAAATCAAACCTTTTTAAAATAATCTCGAGCCTTTAATCTTGACTTAATGTTATGATATATAATGTAAAGTTATGTTGAGGTTCACTTAAACATCACCGCTGTCATGGCGTCGGGTTGCTTGTTTAGTGTTTCCTGTTTTATTTCGTTGTGTTCCTAACTTGTAACTCTAACTGTTTTTGCATTTCCCTCCAGTATTGGTCATCTGTTTCACCCTTATTAGTTTCACCTGTTTCTTGTCACCCTGCGTTCACTTCCCATGTTTTGTTTCCTTGTGTTGCTTGAACTGAACTATTTGGTTTCTTCGACCCAACATGCCTTTTGGACTCGCTACTTTACGGATTTGTTTGCTTGTTTGGGTGTCCTTTCCTGGTTTTAAACTGAGCCTGTGTCACAGGTTTCTTTAATCTCTGGTTCAAACATGCAGACAGAGTCAATATAAGTCAAATAAAAGGCAGTTTATTTACACAGTCAGGTGGAGTGGGACGTCGGGGGCACAGCTACGGCCCTGGCACGTGGCAATCCGCTCAGCCAGCACGTCTTTTTCTCTGCCGTCCTTTCCCTTCTCTGCCGTGTCTGTTTGCTTCTCCCAGTCTCCAGTCCTGCTCTGCTTCCTCCTTTTTATCTGTCTGGGAAGGTGATTAGTACTTGCAGGTGTGCCAGTTTGCTGCAGGGTTAGGGTTAGGGTTACACAATTACGAGCAATAAAATAATACTAATGCAAAATAACACAAAAAGGTCTCTCCTGGTCACTTTGTGACACCTGCCTGACAATCCATGTGTTTTTGTACATTCACTTTTGCTTAATAAACCGTTGATCTGCACCAGTTCAGCCGCTGAGTCTGAATTTGAGTCCTGGCCCTCATATTCCTACATACATCCGCACCTTTAATAAACCTTGATTTCTGTACACACCATAGCTCTAAATCATGGCATTTATCGCAGCCAAATGTTTATGGCCACTGTAATAAATATATGGTGCCCCAAGGTGCTACTTGTGCCAGACTCTGCAAGACTAAAAAAATAAGGTGACAGGAGCAGTCGCTGCTCAAGTGTTCTCCAGAGCGTCACCATCATGAACCCTCCAGATAACATACAACTAGGAAACCAATCCGTGTCGCATTTCTCATTGTCACTCATTTTTCATTCGTACTCCAAGTGTTCACATGAAATTAGATCTGATCTGCCTTTGGTATCTTGCTTTCAACTCACTACACCTGCTGCCAGATTTCAGTGAATCATAATTGTACCTCGTTCAGCTCTAAAAATAGCACGGATGGGTGGATCAGCACATCAGCAGTGCTGGGAAACTTCAGACAGACACACAAACAGTATTATTATTTTCCTGCTTTGGCAATAAGATCACTGCTGGTTGTCGACAAACAAATTCCTCCTTATGTATTCATTTGTTAGCAGCAGGCTACTCCACCGCTGCCGTCTGAAGCATGAATCCAAGTCATTGCAAGCACAGGCATGATAACTGTGGTCATGGAGCTTTTCCATGCTCAGGATTGCGTTATACTTTGCGCATTCAAACCACCAGAGAAGACATGAGTAAAAAGTGTTTTAATATACTGTTTTTTGCTCATCATACAAATGTTATTAACATCAGCAGACACTAAACATCACGTAAAACCCATTCATAGCAAAATATGAATAGTGTGTAACACTTAGTTAAACATTAGTTCTCCTGCTGAGAATTCAGTTTGTTCTCCTGGGCAGTCACAGCAATATGAAGAGAAATATGCTGCTTTTTACACTCAGTGAAATATTGATTTTACTGTGTCATATTGTGTGATTGAGTCCAAGGCAAGGCCAAAGCTTTTGATAGGTGTATTTTAAAACAGTTTTCTAAAATAACAGGCTTTAAATCATTTTGATGCTACACTGACTTGTTTTCTCAGACTATGTAACTTTGTGCTCCAGGTACGATCACCTACAAGAAGTATGTAACGCTTTACGTCACTAAGTCACACACCACCAACTATTTCACTGATTTTGGTGAAACTGGATCATATTTTATGGAGAAACTCTCTGTGATTTACAGAGTTTTCTGATGGACAGTGAAGTAAACTGCTGCCGACTGTAGCTGCTGTTAGCTAATGTTAGCTCAGTTTGTCAGCCAGGCTGCCCAGACTGTAAGCTCAGGGCACCAGGGGGAGTGTTGGTGTTTGTACCACAGGCGTTTTGAACCACCGGGAAGAAGAAGAGGAGATTTTCAGGCCCAGGGCGCAGGGGAATGCTGACGGGGAGGTGAGCTGGTGTTCTGCCAGAACAGGAGCTGGGCACTTAATGGTGAATACACCAAAGAGGACTTTGATAGAGGAAGATAAGACAAAAAGAAAGAGTGATCAAGCAGGAAGCCGTCGGAAAAGAGTAAATCTGGGACTGACTTTTAGTCGTTGGTGAGAGCTTGGTGAAATAAAAGGCTGACGTTGTCAACTCACTATTTTCTTTATCATAAGTAATATAATCATAACAAATACACGTGTACAGCTGTCCATTTTTACCACAGTGGCATTGCGCTAAATATCAAAAATACTAATTTCTACTCAGTGTTGCTTTAAATGTGTTTAGAAGACGTGTGGGTGTGTTTGCAGGTGCAGTAAGGACAGAACTTTGGCAGACGCGCATTTCATGACTGGAAGGTGACACATGACTAACAGGCATTAAGACAACATTCAAAGACTTGTCATCAGATTAACTGCTATTATCTTTCCAGTCTGATCAGTTCTAGAGAGTTTCATCTTTGTTCCAGATCCCATGGGGAATTTAGTTGCTCGGCAACTTGATATTTGAGTAGATTTTCATTTACAATTATAAGAGCTGTTAAGTCTCCTGACACCCCAACCTGATTATGTGGCATATTGATATTTGCTGGAACTTTAACTGGCTTTTTGCTCTGTTTACTTTCCCTTGGTATTTGTACACACAATTTGACATGGGCAGCTAAAAAGAGCTGAACAAAACATTCAAAAATAACACTAGAAAGTGGAAATGACATAGAAATGTATCAGCAACAGGCAGTTTCATGTGAAAAGACAGTTAAGACCACCATTAATTGACGACTTTAATGTCGAATTTTCAATTTGTAAATCATTGTGAGAATTTATGTTACACTGAACACATATCATAGTCTTTGAAAGCACAAGATGCATTGCTCCTGACTACAATCTGTACAGGCAGCAGAGCACGAAACATTTTACAACTCTTCATTCTGGCCATTGCAGAACGGGTTCCTGTCATTCATGCCGCAAGTGCTGGTAATGAAAACAGGTAGGGCCAAGTTATCTAAAGAAAAGTGACGTTTGTCCTGGATTATATATAAAATATGAGTCATGTGGAGACAGAGACAAGTATTTTCTGAGGTGGTACATGGTGTAAAAAGTTTGAGAAACACTGATCTAGAGAAAAGGTCTGTTTGTGCCCACTTGAGATGTAGTATCTTGACTCTGGCGGTGGAAACTGGACCGGCTTTTTCATAGAATGATGTCCTGATTTGTTTTCTATGTCGGATGAGTGTTTAGTGTAGTGTTAGTGTAAGTACAGATGAAGTGTTTATTCAGTTTGTGCCGACCAACAACGTGAGAGGTCTCTTGATGTTTGATGTGTTTAAAAGGAACAGTTTGTGCGCCACATGTTTCGGTTATGTCACAGCTGGAATGTCCAAAGAGCTGGGTTGTGTTGTATGTGAGGTGTATTACTTGTTCTGTTGCTCTTATGTTTATTGCCTTTGTTAGGTTTGTACCGTCTTGTCTTGGGGGTTTGGGTTAACACTGGTCGCCTTTGGTGCATGACCAAGGTTTTAAAACACAGGAACTATGTTTTCTAAAGCTGAAACAGTGAAGCATCGAATGTCCTGTTGAAAAGCATTAATACTAGTGAATGTTCAAATATAATTTTTTACTCTTACCAAAATCTGCATATAAAATATGTCAATTTTATGTGTTTTTGCACAGTGGATGCATTCTTACAGGAGGCTTTGTGATTTGATTGAGCATTACGAGGTCACTGTGCTCACAACAATAGATAAACATATATAGAAATATGAGACGATAACTGTGGCTTCACAGACAGTGATCTCAGAGAAAACAGCCATATGTGATGTGAATTGAAAACTTTTCTTCATAACACATTTTCAATTACCCAACTCAGTCCTTTAATTAAAACAGCAACGCAACAATAAAGCATTTCCTCACACTCATCAACACAAGACAAACATGTTCGACTCCATGCTTTCTCTCATGGCCTCATTTAGAGATTTGCAGAGCACTAATTAAGTTATGTGGAGAGGTTAGTGAGCGGAACACATAATAATAATGGTCCTAAGGAAGGTATGACACTATGGGTGGAGCTGAGTATTAAGAATAAGGTATCAAAACTGGAGGACAAAGTGACTGAGGCATGGTTAAAATGGCTCTCTACCAGTTTCTGTGTGGTTTTGTGATAATTATTCTCTCAACCAAAGGTAAGAAAGGCAGTTTATTTACAATAGAAGTGTTTTTGTTATTATTTTATGCTGCTTTACTTAAGTTGACGTGAGGGCACAAAGTACAAAAGTAGCTCTTTAAAGTGACACGTTTCCATCTGGTTACTGTGAAAGCTCCCGTGTGTCATCCTGCCTGTAACCATTCTGACATGAATACATTACACTGACCGCTTACTCTGCAGTTCAGCGATGTTCTTCTTCAAAGTGATGAACATCTTTTTTAATATTAAAAAAGCTTTTTCACAGTTTGCTGAACGAGGGGGGGGAAAGGTCAAAGCAATCCACCCTGACTCGGTCAAAATAGCAGAAACTGTAGGCTGATATTTTTCTGATTTCAAATTGCAGCAAATTTCATCGACAAAAAAAAAAAAAAAAAAGGATGATTTTATAATGTAGTCAAAAAAGCTCAAGAGGGTGTAAAAGCTAATCAATTGAAGTCAGTAAAATGTCAGTAGAATGTTTTGTAATCTGTTGCTTTCCCTAACTGCTTCATTTGGAAACCAGTTTATGTATTTCTATTTCTCTATCATTGTGTAACAAAGAGAGTAAATAACAAGGACAGAAATAATGTTATTTTCTTGTTTTAACCTTTTACCTTCACCTAGTTTTTGCAGGGGAAACAGGACAGTGAAACACTTGGCTGTGAACGTTCACAGCCAAGTGTTATGAAAAGTTACATGAATATATGTATAAGTCATCTTTTCAGTTGTGCGTTCAGATTGTGTCAATATTATACTGTCATAAGAACAACAAAGATAGTGTATGCAACTGAAACCTTACACTTTGGTGTCTCCTGAGTTAAGTTTAAGGTTTATAGGTTGTGGCAGAAGTCAGAATTTTCGTTTTTTTTGCCACATCTTTTACACATCTGTCTCTTTTTTGACATCTGCATGTGCTATCAAATGTACATCATCATCTGCTTCACCCTGAAGAAGTTTTGCTTATTTCTTTCTGTCTTCTGACTTTTAGAGTGTCATCCACAGCCACCAGGTAAGCACCCAACTTTCCGAAGTTTCAAGTTTTGCTCCCTCCTGTCAGCTATATAGAAAATTATATTGATTCACATTATACACAGCATTGACCTTATGCTGTTCAGCAACAAGGCAGTGCCCCTGTCTGTCATATCTCACCGTAGCCCTCGGCACATCCAGTGTCAGAACAAATCCGCCTTCAGGCAAAAACTGTAAATGTGATTGTGAAGTTCTCTTCTGACAACCAGTTAGGATACAATTGGATCGTGAAACCGACAAACTCCCCTTGTTTTATCCAAGACATGCCCATTTTCTACAATTACTACTATTGTGACATATATTGAGACAAGCTCTGGCCTATTTGAACAATGACTGTCCTCCCTAAAGGAGGAAGTGGTGTGATGTTCCTGTGCTGCGTTCACATCATTTGGGAGTTTCCACCTTGTACATGCAACATAAGTGTTGGAAAACACAAGTAATATCAAAGCATCAAACTCATTCAGGATAATGAAACCAAAACTTGTCAACATCTGTCTCATACGTCATGAACACAGTGTTATCTCCAACGAGCTTTGTTTTCTTTTACTACGAATATTTTCCCCTAGACTTACCAATCACCATGATTCTCCAATCTTAACAAAAAGGGTGGTAGCACAGTGAAAGGGGTCATATTCTGTCATTTTTGGTACAATATTTTGTTGCTTATACTTCATGTTCAACTCTCTTCTCTTTATATCAGCATGCGGCCTGGCTTTAGGTAACACCAGAATTATGGGAGGTCAAGAATCGGCTCCAGGAATTTGGCCCTGGCAAGTCAGTTTAAACACTGATGAAGGTCCCTTATGTGCAGGGTCCCTAATTACCAACCAATGGGTGCTGACAGCAGCTCACTGCCTAAGAAGGTAAAGGATCACAGTTTTTCATAGCTACTTAACCAAACAGAATCTACTGATGGGGACATTTTGGATCTATTTATGAGGAAAACAATGTCTGACCAGTTGAGATTAAGACCTCATTTGCACCTGACTTTAACATGTATGCAGAATGCACCCTTTTCCCTACTGCAGCTTGAGATCCATGTCAATGGATATCAGGAACAGGATTTGAGACAATGCAAAGCTATCATTTAGGTTGTACAAGGACTGAAGGGCTCATAGGAATTACCCCAGTATCCTTTGTAAGCTTTCTCCAAGTCTACAAAACACATGGTCAAGCCCTCAGTGCTATGCTTAGAGGTTAGCCCAACTATATCTAGTTGGTACCACTACACCTCAACAACAAATAATATATAACAAATAATGCCCATCCATGGCATTGCCTTCCTTGATCTGGTCTATACGCCATGTTTGTTTGACAGCCCTATTTATGACTCACTCATTTATAAAACTCAACTTGTACTCTATTTCTTCTTTGTCTTCAAAAAAGGAACCCGGACACGATAAAGGTTTTTCTGGGCCGCAACAGCCAGTCAGGTCCAAACCCCAATGAAGTGTCACGAACGATTGATCAGGCCAGGTGTCATCATTCATTCGAGGTCCTGACCAACAACAACGACATATGTCTTCTGAAGCTGTCTGCTCCTGTGAATAGTAACGACCACATAAATCCGATCTGCTTAGCCTCAGCAGACAGCACGTTCCACTCCGGGATTAGCAGCTGGGTCGCTGGTTGGGGTACCACTGGTTATGGTAAGCTTGCACACTGGACACTGTTTATATCACATAATTTGTAAATGATAAGTACCTAGATGTGCCATGATGCATACGGATGGGTTGTGTAAAGTGGAACCTCTTACTTTGCTGATGATTTTTCATTTTCTTTCTTTGAAATCTCTCCAATTAGATAACTCTTCAGACATCCTTCGGGACGTGAATTTACCAATAGTGGGAAACCATGAGTGCAAGTGCTCCCATCATTTACTCACAGAGAACATGATCTGTGCTGGCCTCAGAGCTGGAGGGAAGGATGCATGTCGGGTGATCACCACTTTTTGTGTATTTGTTATGTAATGGCTTGTTGACTCCTGGGGGAGAAATATACTTTAGGGAGGTTAGAGAGAGCAAGGTGGAGAATAGTGTCCTCGGAGTTTCTTTTGAAACTGAAAGACGCCTTAAATAAAAATCTTAATTCGCATCCCAAAAATGTGCAAAATGATATAAATGGGCTACAGATGACGCACGTTAGTATAGGTTCAAGTTGAGTCATCAACATTTTTTAGCATTTATCAGGATATAACAAACTCTAAAATACCATTATGTTTCAGCAGGGTGGATGTCTCCAAGACATTAGAGGTTTTCCTGTCCAATAACAATTGTTTTTTCTTCCCACAGGGAGATTCAGGGGCACCACTGGTGACGAAACATGATCAAATTTGGGTCCAGAGTGGAATTGTGAGTTATGGCGAAGACTGCGCCAAGCCTATGAATCCCGGAGTTTACACCCGTGTGTCCAAGTACCAGGAATGGATCAGCACAATCACCGGCAGCAGCAAACCAGGCTTTGTTACCTTCAACTCCTCGGGAGTTGACAGTGACTCAAACTATACCTGCGCAACATCACATCACAAAACTACCAGCACCCCAACTGCTAGCGTCCAGTCACGTCTATCGCTTTCTCCCAACGGCAATAATTCTAGCGAGGATGGTGAGATTGAGGCTAGGGCGAGTGTCAACGTAGCTGACAGTGTTGAAAACATGATCCACTTCTCTCACTTCATCGCAGTCTGTGTTGTAGGTCTTTTGTTGACATGAACATGAAAGTGTAAAAAGATTTACAGTTCAAGGTTTTTGTGCTTGTGAAGTGAAGACTTTCATTTACTGTGTCTCATAATAAGCCTTTTATTAAACTGAAACAAACCCTTTTTATGAATGTATTGCGGTAAAATTTGGACTGGGAATCAATCAAATCAATTGTTTAAATTAGCAAGTAACTAAAAGTGATTGTGGAGTTGTTTGAGGTACTTATGCATAACCAGTGTGTTACAGTAGACAGTGGTCAATACGCCCCCAGTTTACCAACAGAAGTACATAAATAGAGCAAAGCAGTGCTGAAGAGAGGGTCAGCAGAAAAACGTGTTTGCCATCAGATCAGTGGTGTAAGATGCCATGCTTGGCACAGTTGAGCCTAAATGTAGGACTACACAAGTTCTATGGTTGAGACAATGTAGCGCCAAGGTAAAGTGCTGTCTGACTGAAGGTCAAGCAGTGAGAAAATGCTTTTTTTTTTTTTTTTGCTGGCCCTGTCCACTGCAGTGCTTTGCTCTGTTTGCTTCTCCAAACTGACAAAACACAATGAGTACCTCATGCAGCCCCGCTTCAAAAAGCCCAAACTATCTCAAACATATGAGAAGCAGTGTGTAACTGCCATCTCTGGTGGAAAGTTTCAAGGCTGTTTCACCTGGGTGTTTTTCAGAAAGGTGTCCTGTTGTAAGCAAACTCAGTGATGTGCTGGTGTGACATGTTGAACCACTGGAGGGCAGCAAAAACAATATTTCAGAGAAGTGAATTCCTAAAGTTTAAATGTAATGTTAAGTTTTATGATGAAAGTTTAAAAATGTATATTCTATTTAAAAAAAATGAACTTGCAAATATGAAATTTGAAGATTTATTTTATTAATCCCCAATGGGGAAAATCTTCTTTTGCTCAGTTTTTAGACACTTGACTTCCAGACATGATCCTTTTAATTTACTTGTGAAGAAATGTTTCGTTTCCAGACATGTTTTATAATGAAAACGTACAATTAACATTGTTCTTCATTTATTTTTGTGCATGTTTTTTATACATTCAGCAGTCATGGAGCAACATTAGCATTTATTTTTAATGTGTCAAGCAACCTGATGAATGCCAGAATAAATTGTGCACTATAGTTACTGATTTCTTTAACAGATTAAAAAAATATTTGAAATTACAACACTGTTAAAAGCCTTTTTGTCTGATTGGGTCACATTTTAGACGAGCTGTTAGCGGTTCATGTCTAAAGGACAGACTGATTGCATTTTATTATTTTTACTTTCTTATTATTGCGACACAAACAGAGCTGGTGTCAGTGTAAATGCAATAGATTAGTGTTTCTCATTTGAAAATTAAAAGTGCCTGCAGCATCAATTGGGTGGAAGACGACATGCATCGATTCCAGGTGTTTGAGCACTCGTTAGTTGTGTGTTTATGAGTCATTCCCACTCTGATTATGTGTGTAGGCATGTGGTTTTGTGTATTTCTAGCTCACATTGGCCTTGAATGTCCTTCAAGGGTCACAAACCTCCGCTGAAATTAAACATAATTAGGCCAGATGTACCATATTTTTTCATTTGAAATATTCACACATGACTGCGACTACTTTCCTCAACAGGCCACTGTTGATAATTTGTGACAAACCCGCACTCCAATATGTTCTGGGTGGCTGATCGAAAAATTAACTAGCAAGCAGCCCGAAGCAACAGAAGCAGTCTCATTGTTATTCTGTGACTGTGATGGTGCGTTATTATTTTAGTCTCTGTGGTGTAAATTGTGTAGTTGTGGACTTTTCTTACATTGTAGCTCAAAGAAAAACAACATAAAGATGACAAAAAGCAAATCTGACTCAGGGGTGCGAAACACCCACCTGAAAATAAAGTTGATTTAAAAGCACTTTGTTTCAGTGTGTCACTCCCTTTTGCCTCTTTCTTAGTGAGCAAGATACTGTAACTCATTTTGATTATCTGGAAACTTCTTCTTCAGTGTCTTTTTCAGTCAGTCCAGAGGCTTAGAAGAGAAACATTACAATTATCAAAAAGTGTCCCTTTTATGACTGTCCATTTTCATTAATTTTGAGTGCTTTTAAATGCTTTCTTACATAATTTGTCTCATTTGGGCGTCTTTTGAAAATCAAAGCCAGAATTGAAGCTCAAAGAAGAGAAAATAGGACAGAAATTTGAAGAGAGAATACGTACCTGCAATATATCTTTCACCATGATAACCAAAGCTTGTTGAAGGTTTTCTTTTCATCACATTAGTGTAAAGCGCAGAGCCACAAGAAGCAAAGAAAAAAGAAAAAAAAAAAAAAAGGTGGCCCTGTAAGAAAGTCAGACAAGAAAACCCAATTAAGAGAAAATGTTGAAATGTTGCCATTATTACTGACATTACTTGACATGTTTCTGACAGAAACAGCAGGTATAATTTGATCAAATAGGACAAGGATGAATAATAAGGATGAGTATGACCAAAAAAAAAAAAAAGTGTATGAGTGTGTGAGAGATGAGTACCTTTTCTGTACAGAAGTACACTGTGCACATATAATTTTTATAGAAAAAACACTGACATACTGTCCATCCAACATTCACCACAGTGCTAAGTCTTGACACAGTTAACCTATGCAATGTATATATTGTTCTGTATGTATCCTTCAAAATAGAATATGAGGAACAATGGCAAATAGAAAAACGAACCTTTTAAAGTTTATAATGGATAAAGATTGTACTCGAGAAGTCTCCTGATTAACCCTGATTAATGTAGAAGTATGTGGAGTGGCAGAAAATCACTGCAGCAATGAAGGCTGTCAGTTCAGAGGCATGCACATTACATATAAAAAGGTTCCACTAGAAAAATTAGACACATCAGTGAACACAACGGCTAAAACACCAGTAAATATTAAACCAAACTGGAGCCAAAACAAAACCTAAAACACCAGTGGAATACTGGACTAAAACCATAAATAAACTGGTCTGAAATAATGTGAATACTAAACCAAACAAGGACGACAACATCAATGGACATTGGATCAAACCAAAGCTAAAACCCCAGTGAATAATAAACCAAATCAGAGTTAAAACATTGGTGAATGTTGCTGGATTAAATCAAAGCAAATACACCAGTGAATATTGGATTAAAAACAGGCATAAAACACAAGTGCATACTAAACCAAACTGGAGCCAAAACACTCATAAGAAATTGACATAAAACAGAGCTAAAACACAGACGAATGTTGAAATAAACGACAGGTAAAACAGCAGTAGAACAGTAGACCAAAACACAAGTGAATAACAGACTAAACTGGACTGAAATATTGGTGAATATTTATCCAAACAAGGACGACAACATCAATGGATATTGGATCAATCCAGAGCTAAAATACCATTCAATATTAGACCAAACCAGAACCAAAACTATGCCCAACAAGGGCTAAAAAGGCAGTGAATAATGGACCAAAATTAGTTTCAAACATTGAATAGTGGATTGAAACAGGCCTTTAAGACAACTAAACATTGGGTCACCATTATTTTACTGGGATAAAATACCAGTCAATATTAAACCAACCATTAAAACATTAGTGAGCATTAAACTGAATCAGGTCAACAACACCAATGAATACTGGATCAAACCAGAGCGAAAAGCAAACATTGCCTAAAAAGACAGTGAATAGTGGACTACTACTACGACTACGACTACTACTACGACGACTACTACTACTACTACTACTACTACTCGACCAGACCAGGGCTAAAAGAGGTGAGGAGGTTTACAGTGTGTTGTAAACTAACTGCTATAACTGGACTGAATAATAGACTAAAACAGGGGCTAAACAGGGCTAACATACCCATCAATATTAAACCAGAGCAGGGCTAAAACCCCAGTGCATGTTGTATTTGTAGTGTGAATACAAGTCCAATCATCATTGCAAAGCAGGACAAACAGATAGCAGTGACATCTCACTTTTAAAACATGATAAGCAGCACCAGCACACTGCAGAGCTCAGTGCAGCTCTGTCTCAGTGCTGACTCACTGTTTATGTGTAATGACTCATGGTGAAGTTAAGATGCTGCCATTGTTAGTGAGCCTCTGTTGAACCTCTCCACCTCATCACTGTTACACAACCTACTGTACAGAGTCATCATCAATCTTTGTGGATTTTTAGCCTTAAATTGGTACACATGGTGATATGGTTACTAGTAGTTGGTTCCTCTGTGGTTTGTTTTGTCAGTTTTACAGAAAACTGAGCAATATATTGTTGAGTAGCATAAAAATACACACAAATTCACAAGGCCGAATTGGTTTTTCACATATGAAAATAGCAATTTGTGAGAAAGCTTGGAAGATAAGGGGGAAAGTCATTTGTGTGGATCAAAAAGGGTTTAGTAACATTCTTTCCCTGCGTTTCAGTGCACATTTTAATTAAAAATCCGTCTATACACATACTTGAAATTGTGCACCTTTACTTATTAAGTAATGATTGTTTTCATATGCCTGAATGTCTTGCTGTGTTGCATAACACAGTTAAGTAGAGGACTAGAACAAAACAAAACAAACAAACGACATTGAATAAAAGCTTTCATACCAATAACCTTAAAACATTTACCGTGCAATAACTTGTTTTTTTTCTACTTGGGGGCAAGTTGAGAAAAGTTGTCAACACAGCACTGATATCCAGCGGTTACGAAGCAATGTTGTGATTTATTTGGAATTGTTTTTGTGGCCAACTGATGTATGTAAGCTGAGCATTTTTGCTGCAATGTGCCTGCTGCTGTCAAAAACAACACTGTGAGAGTGAAAGCCTGGCCAGACAGCTAAAGAATAACCTGAAACTTGAAAATAGTTGGTAGGTACATCATGAATCAAACATTTCTTATTCAAGCAACACTTTCGGTTCGGTTTATTCAGTTGTGACACATACGGCGTTACAGTTTTTACATTGTCATTTGATTATATTCACTTCAAGAAAATATAAATAAATGGATAGAAAGCAACTGTAATTAAAATAAAAGCACCAATTCTGAGGAAGTATAATGATCCCAAATAAAAAGCCACATTAAAAAGATACAGTATGTCTTCCAAGTGCAGTTTTTTGTAGCAGTAGAGCTAGTGTTGGAAGAGTCATAGCAGTAGCAGGTAAATATTGACACTGACAGTAGCAGCAGTTGTGGAACTTGCACTTGCCACACCATCACTCCAAGTACAAGTAGATGTAACAGCCACAGTAGCAGCTGAATCATGCCACCATGGTTCACTTCCTATTCCCTCAACTCTTCCTCCAGAACGTGTCATGAACTCTGAAGACAGCTGTGTTTCTGCAGTTTCTGACTTTCCCATTTTTCTTCTGGGCAGAAAAAAAATGCTTAGGAGTATCTGACTAAGCACTGAGTCACTGCTATACTCTGTTATGAGTATATGTGTACGCACATGGCACTGAGTAAATGTGGAAGAGTGTGTGTGTGTGTCTTCATTTCACCTTCTTTAATTTCGCTGTTGATTTTTTAAGCGTGTGTGGTCTTGTTCTTCTATATATGTGGGGACCCAATACTGAAAGCTCACTCATGTTTGGGGTCCGACAACTTTATGGGGACCAACACATCAGTATCCACAAAGTCAAGTGTGTGTGCATTTGAGTGAGACATCTGTGGCTGCTGAAGCAAACAAATGTCAGTTCATGACTGTAACTGACGTTGCAAAAAGGGAAGATTAAAGCAATTTACTCACTAAGCTTGCTTTGTTCTGTTATAAATCACATTGATGCATTTTGGCTTCACAGTGCAGTGAGCATGGTAAAAGTTTTTTAGGCATGCAAGATGACTCAGAAGTCTTAAAGCAAACATTCATATGTATTCAGGACGAGGCTCTTTCTCTCTGCCAAAAACACAAACTTCATTCTTTGTTACTTTGCCTTTCTCTCCCTTCACTGAGCTCCTAATGTACCTGAAAGCATCTGCAGTGAAGTAAAGGGATGACACTGCAGCTGAAATTCGGCTCCACACTGACTTGAGACAATTTTGTTTGAACTATCTTCTCTACTTAACCCTCTAGACCCCATAGTGCCAAAGAGCTATTGTTCAATATTTCACTATAAAAATCATTTGAAAATCATTCCCAGTGTATCAAACCATGAAAAATAAAGTCCTGAGCTTTGTATTGTAGATAGTTTAAGATGTCATTAATAACCTGAGCCGGAAATATACATCATGATGTTGATAGCTATGAATTAGTTTCATGGGTTTCCACTGTAAATCTAAAAATCTGTAAAAAGAAATGACAAAAGGAAGTACAGCTGTAAATGCTCTCTTTATCCTCACCTGTTCAAGTAACTCAGTCAGCTAAGAAGTAACAAAGACTGGCTGAGAAGTCAATAAATCAAGGACACACTTAGATATAGACAATATACAAGTATGATGCACAAGAGATTCACAAAACAAGAGATGAGATGAGTTTTTACAGGAAGATAAATAACCAGGTTTCTCATGTTCCACCAGAATGAGACTTAAAACCAGCATACTGATGGGCATGTTAACATACATGTATGTATATGTTATGTAATTATTATTTTAAATGAGGTGTTCTTACTTCTGCAACAGAATCTTAAAGTTCCAGTTTCACTGCAGCTCTTAAAGTTGCGTTTGATGTGTGATTGACAGGTTCCTTAATCAGCAATGGATATTTGCATGCATCAGGTATTTCAGTCAGTGGAAGTGTTAACCTTCCATCCTGGGTTGCCCTTCACTTCTATCTGAAGTGCTGATTAATGTCTGCCCTTGATGTCTTTGTGATTGATTGAAAGAATATAATCATCTGGTTTGATGAAAGGTCTGCCAAAAGCCTTTAAAAGTCTGTCTTCTTCAGCATTTTTATTGAGTTTTTCATGTTGAAAGGGCCAAATTCCCAAAGTATAGCCTTTAAAGATAATCAAAACTAGTTCATATATACATATATTGTATTCTATTATGCTCATTGGTAAATAAACCCAGCTGCATCAGCTCTAGCTAAACAGTCATGTTGGAAAAATAAGACTTGGATGCTTATTAACCACATCTTCCTCTTACTGCTTTCCACTCTTGCTGTGGCTTTAATGATGACAATGTCGGTCTATCCGATGGTCCACCACTTTAGTCCAAAGTGGAATCTCTCAACACCCATTGAACAGATTGCCATGAAATTTTGTACATAAATGTTATGATCTTTGGAGGATGGATCCTGCTGACTTTCTTGATCTTCTGACTTTTCTGTTGCACCACCACCAGGTCAGATTTTGTCCTGTCCTTTCATGTCTTCACATTTACATGGCAGAATTTGGTACAGACATTCAAAGTTCCCAGTCAGTGAACCCTCCTAACTTTGGCAGTCCTCTGACTTTTCTTCCAAGAGCAGGCTGAATTTAGTGGAAACGTCTGAACAGCTATTGGATGCGTTGCCATTCACAGCCGCCTCAGGATGAATTATAATAACTCTGTAATCCTCTAACCTTTCATTTAGCTCCACACCTATAAAACAACTGACATTCCCTCAGCTGGACTGTAACACACTGAACTGAGATGGTGACCTTTACATCAGCATGTTAGCATAGCCGGAGTGTGACATGCTGGTGTTAGCATTAAGCTGCACAAATCAAACATAAGAAGACACTGGTAAAATGTCAAATGAACACAATAAAGCAGAGGAGAAGCAGCAGCACCTGGGAAATAAAAACTGGATCCCTCTGATAAAGTTATTGCGCAGTGTGGAGGTATATTGAGCAGGAGTAATCATTTGAGGCTTTCCCCTCCGCTCAGCTAGATATTGATAAGATTCTTCAATGGGTAAGGAAATGGAGGGTGGAGGAAAATCTGACAAGTTTGACAGCATAACAAGTCTGTGCCTGGATTCTCTCTTGCAATAATTTCTATATTTTAATGTTTCTAGCTTCTCTCCCAACCTTTCTGTTTTCCATTATTCTTCATTCCTCTGCTTCTCTTCATCACTCCTGTCTCATTTCATCTTTCTTCCAATTTTTCCACTTACATTTCTTCCTCCAACTTTTACCTCTCTTTTCTTTTATATTACAGTTTTATTACCCCATTTTCCTTTCCATTTTATTCTGCTATCAATTTTCTCTCTTCCCACAAATCCTCCTCTTCCTTATTTTTAGTTTGGCTCATCTCCTTTCCCACGTTCCCATTCCTTGGCCTTACTTTGACTTCTCCTTCTCTATGACTCCTGTGCAGTTAAAACAATTTGACACTACTTGGGTCATTCAACAGGGAATTGAATTGTCTTGACTGTAAAATAGACTTGCGTCCACGGGGAAAGGGAAACCACCCCCAGAGCGTCAGTTTCAATTTAGCATGGACAAAGATAAGAGGATATAATCTATTCCAGATTTCTGTGAAATTTCTTGTGTTTCTAAGTTGCATTTCATATGAGATAAGACTGCTAGAGGGATGATTTAAGGGATTGTAAAGAAGCTGGCTTACGTGGATATTTCATCCAAATCTGATCTATAAAATAGTCGCCGCTGTAGATAAATGGCTGTGATAATGGTTATTTGACCCAACGTGGTTATTAGACTTAAAGTTAAAGGTTTTACTGCATCAGTGGGGAAAGACGCTGCTATACGCAATGTACTGTAGATGTAACTACTCATGATTATCCTCCAGTGATGAAAGTCCCAAACAAACCTCATTTTGTATGAAAAAAGGTTAAAACATCACATACTGTCCTGACCTCAGACACAAATCTGGTGGACTCAAATGCACTGAATGCAATGACTGAAGGGCTGATGAGGATGTAGCAAAAAGATATTTATTTTTCCAAAAAAAAAAAAAAAGAAAAACATCAAAAAAAAGGCACTCCCATGGAGGATAAGAAGTACAAACAAAACGCTCTAAAGGAAATTCAAAAACTTAACTCAAACTTCAATCAGGACACAAAACCTGACCACTGGGCTGGAAACGCTGGACTATATTCTTTCACAAACTGAACAAGACAAACTGACAAAGACAAAGGGAGTCAAGGACTATTTATACATGAGGTGAGTGAAAACAGGTGAAACCAATCAGGGGCGGGGCGAACAATTACAAAGGCGGGAAAATCACACAAAGGGAGGAAGTCAGGGTCTGAAACAAGAGGGAGGAAGTGAGTTCAAAATAAAACAGGAAGTGCTTGAAACATGGAATACTAAACATGATTAACATTAACACAATTGACGAGACACAACACATACCACATGAGCTATGTATTTAATTTGGTTTTAACCACTAAATTAATCACTTTATTTTTATTTATCACTTGTGTTATCCACTCAATTTTTGTCAGTTTTCAAATTCCACTTTTTTAAATATAACATTTCTATTGTGCAGAAAGTTTTCTGTGCTTATACACATACAGTATATCCGTGTATCATTTCACATATGATTATTCTAAATTTGATACAGGTCGTGTAAACAGCATATTCTGTTTGAATATTCTTTATTCCAAATATAGCATTTTCAGAAGATGTACCGATATTATTTGGGTTTTAAGAGCGTACTTTGGACATGTATACACAACACATTCGGAATATGTTTTGGATGTACATAAATATCACAATACGGCAAACTTTTCATTACATTAAGAGCAGGCACGGTTGTATTTCAACTGTATTATTAATGGAATATTCATTTTCATTAATCATGTAAGCAGCTTAGTAGGAATATATATATATATATATATATATATATATATATATATATATATTTTTTTTTTTTTTTTTGGGAAAAATGTTGACTGAGTGAGTCGGTTCAGAGATCCCTCTTACATTACACAGTCATTTGACCCACTGTTAATATAGTAATATTGATTAGTGCAGCTATACAGTGCACTTCAAGTCAAATCATTTTCATGCATAATTTTCGTCCTCCAAACCCGTGATTTTTTTTTTTATCTCATTAAAAGCTGCCCACATCATCCCTCGTTACAAAGGCTTGACAGTTCCGCTTCTCTTCATGGTAAACGGCTGGTATCTGCGTGAACGTATCTGTATAAATATCGGTTTAAGAGGGAAATTAAATTCTGGATTAAGGATTTAGGCCTTTCTTCTCCTTCATTCATCCCTCGTCTTCATCCTGTAATCTTCTCCTCTTCCTTCTAAAGACCAGACTGCCGAATTCATCCTGTTCCTCTGCAGCAAAGGTTGTTCCCAGCAGATTTAGCTCTTCATCGAAACTGTCAGTCTCTCTCTTCCTTCATGTCACTCTCTCTTCAGTGTCTTTCCCTGCTTTCATGTCAGAAATTGGAGGCTTCCTAGCATTGGGTCTTTTTCATTCATCGTAAAGACTTAAATAAAATAACACACAAATACAGAGGCTTTACATGATAATCCCTCAATTATACCCTAAAATATCAACAACCTTGTTAACGTTATCCTCATTTGCACTTCCTAAACTCTAAAATGATGGAATTTCTTCTTCTGGCCTCAAGAAGTAAAACACATCCAGATGGTTGCACATGAATAAGCACCACAAGATATTTATAGTGGAGTTATGATACACTGATCAGGACAAATGCAGATATATATACATATAATGCCCGGAAAAAGAACCAGTCACCAAACATAACTTGCAAAATCTCTGTTTTGAACAAGTGCAAATTACCAATTTTTATCCTGCTGATTAGCTGCCCTGTTCGTTCAGGTGAAGGACTCTTGGGTAATTGCACCCACTCTGAAAGGAAACACACTGCACTTCACTGTGTGAAATGAAGAGTTGTGAACACAAATGTAATTATAGTGTGTTGCTAATATAGCTATATCTAATTATTCACGAAATGACAGACGAGAGAGTACGCAGAGTTCAAGTTCTTCACACTGAACTCCTTCTAATAGGATGCAAATTATGTCTGTACATACCAAGTAACTAAATGAAGTAAAGAAGGTGAAAGTGTGACAGTGACAAAATATTGTCAGCCAAAACCAATGTGCATATTCTGAGAAGAAATGTTTGGTGTCCAGGCTCTGAAGGTTTTTCCCTTAGGCAAGAGCACCTGAGCTGACCGAGGCCTCGTGCTCATCATAATGGACAAAACTGTTGCAGTGACTTTTAGTTTGTAGTTCTGTTTTCAGGTTTTAGTTTATGTTCACAAAGGCACCTGGGTCAGACGGTCCATTGTGTGGTTCATCCATGGCATTTTCCAGCCTTCGTTGGCTCTAATAAACATTGTTTGAATGGAGTAACTTTGCATTATAATCTCTGTTTCAGCTATTTCTGCTTGGCAACGACTCAAAGTCAGTCCCTCTTGTCTGGGCGACTTCTTGCTCCTTTACTCTCTCTTTTTCCTGTTCTTAGCTTCCTTTGTCAGTGTCCTTTCACCTGTCTCTTTCTGCCATGCTGTGCCTCTGCTGAGAATGGCATCCAGGTTACGTTGCCAGCTCACCGGGCTCCAAGTCTGGTGCCTTTTCTGGCTGCAACACTGTCTGAAAACCTCTTTCCAGCCTCTTTCCAGCCTCTTTCCAGGGTAAAGGCTCCCCTGGTGATCTGAGCATCCAGGTTCATTTCACAGGAACACTTAGATAAAAAGTCCAACTGCAAATAGTTAACTGTGCATACTGTATCCCCTGACAAACTCATTCATTAGTTATATTGTTTTGCTGAGACATTTTTTGGAAGTCAGCATGGTGTCATCAGCAGGACGCTGGGTTCTTGTCAGTTCTGCGGTTGGTTTTCTTGCAGCTTCACACATTTTGTCACACTCAGCCTCTGTGTTTGTCTGTGGCTCATTAGACAAAGACAAGCGCTTGTCACTGTTTCTCTGTCTCTTTCCTCTGAGAGCATCTGTGAGTGTGTGTGTGTGTTTCGGCTAATGTACGCACGTTGGTTTTATGCTTTACATCACTCGTTTCGCTGATTGTCACTCTTTCTGCCACATGAATAAACACAAACAGGGACATGCTGAGGCAAAAACCGCCTCAGAGTGGCTGCAGTTTAATGATTAGACTCTCTGTAGACTCAGGGCCCTCTAGGATCCGTCTATTGTGGATAAAACACAAGACAAGATGCAAGAAAATGTGATGCAGGGCTGTCTAGGGTGTCTTTCCAGTCGAGAAAACATGATGCCGGGTCCTGCCCCTCCAAAAGAAAAATGTGATGGTGCTATGATCCTATGGTGCCCTTTCAGTGGAGAAAACATGATGAAGTGCAATCAATGGTGCCATTGGAGAAAACGTGACGTACAATCCTCTAGGGTGCCCTTCTAGTGTAGAAAACATGACGAAGTGCCCTTTACGGTATCCATCCAGTGGAGAAAACATGATGAAGTGCCATAGGGGCAGGTAGAGGTCAGGAGGTAGAGTGGGTTCAACCAGTCAGATGATCAGCGGTTCAATCCCCGGTTCTTTCACACTGCAGTGTCTTTGGGCAAGACACTGAACCCGAAATTGCTCCCGAAGGCTTGCATGGCAGCCAGTGTCTTCAGTTTATGAATGTTTGGGTGAGTGAGTATGTAATGTAAAAGCAATTTTAGACTGACATTTTTCTTTGTAGGCAGAAACAAAGAATCAAAAATAAAACAATGTAGGAAATTATGCTGTTTGAAACAATGATGTTGTTTATGCGACTCCCAAGCTTTAAGACCAGCTCGGGTAGAAAAACTCAGAAGTGGATAAAATTGAAAATTGAAGTCACGTTGATGTTGCTGGAGAAAAACAAATAAAACAGCAGGTTTAAATATGGGTGAGGAAGGAGTATATCAAGGTAAGTACACACTGAGGTCAGAAAACATTCTCCTGTTTTATCAGATTTTGTGATTTTTGTGATTCTTGTGTCGCCAACATGCAACTGTTTGCAAATTGCATCAATAATTGCTGCATTTCATCATCACTTTGTTCAGTCACTGAGCATGCATCATGTTTACAGTAGATGGCTAGATAAGTAGGAGATGGAGTTAATTCAGAGAGCAGTTCATATTTGTTGGTTGAAGATATCAACAAGCATTTTGCAGGTCAGACACCGGCCAAGCTGCTCGCTCAGAGCCCCGATGGTTTGGTGACCTCATCAGTCAGGAAGTCTGATATCAAACTGTTTGTTTTGGCTTTGAAGTCCAAATCCAGGTAGATCTGACTGAGATCTGGCTGTGATGAAAACTACTAAAGAAGACAGATCGAACAAAGCAGAGGAGAGAGAGAGCAGAAGCAAGAAGGCAATAAAATCGAGGATGGGTGTGGGCAATAATGAAAAGAAAAGAAAGCGAGGAAAAGCTGCAAATGGGATACATGAAATATCAATCAGGATTAAAAACTACAAGTTTGTACATTTCATTACAAAAGCATGGACATTAATCTGCTGCTAAACCCCATAACCGTTGGATGGGGTTGAGGTCAGGACAAGTTTTTCCACACCAAACTGTGAGAAACACTTCTTTATGTGGCCTGGCTTTGTGCACAGAGGGCGTTCTCATGCTGCCAAAAAGTTGGAAGAACATCCATCCATTTTTGGTAACTGCTTATCTCCATTAGGGTCATGGAGGGGCTGGAGCTCATCACTGCTGGGTACACAGTCCCATAGAGACTCACCAATGCACCACTGTGCCGCCCTTGTTCTTGGAAAAACTTTAAAAAATGTTTTGGTTCCATATAAAAAATCTTGATCTTGCTTTAGCTGCCTGGACTGGATATTATAGGAAAAATAAATGACATTCAATGTCTTCGATGAACATTCAACCTTGTGTCCAGTGTTACTTTTCTTTCAAAATATATTTGCTGTTGCAAATTGTATATAAACAGTACAGTTGTACAGCTGTTATGTTGTAGCATTAATGTAGTAGCCAACCCTGCATGGTGAATGCATTGCTCACGGACTGGAATAAAAAACACAGCAGCACATCTCAGATGGCAGAGCTTAATCTATCTCCTCAGTTAAAGGTCCATTATATAGGATTTAGTGGCATTTAGTAGTGAAGTTGCAGATTGCAACCATCTGAATACACCTCGCCTCACCATCTTCTTCCAGGCATGTGTTTTGGATCTCTCTCTCTCTGCTGTGTGGCCTGTATGTGATGGGCTGCAGGTGAGTTTTGGCTGATTGAATAATTGACCGCAGGAGTGTGTCGGTTGTTCCGGGGTGCTGACTGCTTCCAGCCTCCAAGCTTGTGGTTTTAAAAGGGGGACGTTCAGCCAGCCTAACATGTTTCTAAGTGCAATGAAGGAGGTCAGTTAAGTAATTACTGACATGACATGACATGACATGACATAACATGACATGACATGTCAGGTTTGATAGGGATAGGTAGCATAACAAGCCTTTAAAAGGGCTGTATCATGGGAGATTGGGGAGGATCATTCCTCATGTTGCGCCAAGATTTCCCGTTGGCTGGGTTGTAACGACCTTTTAAATCAAATCTAGACTAACCAGAAGACATGCAATAGAAAAAGCCAACTTGGCTTCTGAAGTCCGGAGCTCTTTCTTTTTCCAATCAAATTCAGTACAGCATTATTAATAGTCTTTAGAGGAACTGCATCTTATTGGTAGAAAAACAAAAAACACATTTTCCATTTAAACAAAGGTCAGATCACTGTGGCAAACCCTCCCCGTTTGTTGGGAATCCCAGCCTCTCCCAGGTGTGCTGGGAGCTCAAGTCCCTCCACCTTCCAATCATCATTACCAGTTGACCTGATTCACCTCTAGTGGCTCCTCTTGACGTTAAAGCGCAGCAGAGGTCGTCTTGAATTGACGAGCTCTTCGGCCATGTAAACCTTATTTCAGCTCGTCCTTGTATCTGCAATCTCCATTTCAGTCAGAATGAAGACAGATCGGTAATTTTAGAGCTCTGCTCTCACATTT
The DNA here is from genome assembly GCA_033000465.1 of Sciaenops ocellatus. Taxonomy (NCBI): domain Eukaryota; kingdom Metazoa; phylum Chordata; class Actinopteri; family Sciaenidae; genus Sciaenops; species Sciaenops ocellatus. The sequence goes on from CP136875.1 coordinate 4,992,776, forward strand.
TATAAAAATGGTTCTAGAAGTTGTACAACATATGACCCCGCTGCCTAATAATGCATGAAAATACAGACTTTTACTAACTGGCTCTTCTTTTTCTTGCGCAGACCCTCAGATAGGGATCCAAAATTTAGCATTCTTGCTTTGTTCAGCAGCATGTTGGAAAAGAAACATCTATCTCTGTAACTAAACTCGTCACCTTCATCATGCATATTTTCATGAGCTCATTCGAGACTTCTGGTACAAAGCCAAAGAAAATGTCTTGGAATAAAATTTCTGAGAGTCCACAGAGTCCGTTGTCTTTATGAGCCCATTAACGGTGTCATTTTCTTATCACTAACTGGCCAAATGTGGACATCTGAGGTAATAGCTTCAGTATCATCCCCTCTGTTTCATTCAACACTCACACAAGGTTGAAATTCATCACTGCCGAGGCAGAGACACCAATTTATCCACCCACACTAGCAGGAAAATAGACCCGAATGCAATTCAGCCACGAGACGGGGACACAGCTGCAATCACGCCAATGGCCAAATGATCATGAACCCGGGAGGCTGCAGGCTTTATTACTCAGCCCGCTCTTGATTGAAAACAATTCGTTTATGTCATTACTTTGTGGGTTGATGAAAAGCATCGTAGAGAATCATACATCATAGCTGGGAATCAGACAATACTGAAGTGATTCTAGGATTTTCTGTTTGTTCTGATTTGAACATAACACAGCCTGGTTAAAAAAAAAAAAAATCAACTTTTGCAATTACAAATGTAAATTACAGTGCAAATTTTGTTACGAAAATGAGGCACCCTGGACAGCAACTGCACCACTAGATGTCACTAAATTGGACACACTGGTCCTTTTTTTTTTACTGGTTTTCACCAGTAAATGGTAAGAGTTTACTAAGACCGTGATGATAATTTTGTTAATTATGGTTCCAATTAGGATAAAATACATGATAGGAGGGTATTCTTTAGGACGTGGCTACCCTTTTAGTCCGTCCAGCTCAACACGCCTGATTCATGAAACTCAGATGAGCTCAGATCAAACTATGCAGTGCTGACTAAATATGAATCAAGATTTTGTTTTTCCCCACAAATGTTTTCTCAAACATATTTTAGTGTGCCGTTTAGCTGGAACACAAAGATCTGTGACCAGGCACATGGGTATTTTTCTCCTGAGACTAAACTGAGCTCAGACCAACTTGCAGTACCCACCAGCTCCACACTCTCATCCACATACGGTCATTTCTGGCTCCAAAAAACCAAGATGGCAAACTTCTGCAATGCCAGATTTGAGGCTTCTAAACCAATGAGTCACTTCACAGTAGGGGAAACTCAACCGGTCACAGCAGATGTCTTTTCCTGCTCGAGGTTTTTCCTTGCAAATGTCACCAAGTGTTTGCTCATGGTGGGAATTGTTGGGGCGAGTACGGCCTAGAAGTGAATTAGACAGGTTGAATTATTGAAATCTGCATGCAAAATATCATAAAGCTAAATGTTCAGCGCACACACACACACACACTACATATCATTTGTTTGCTGTGTTCAAGGTTAGATCTGAGCTTTTTAGTGTGAAATCCGCTCACCTGAGGAAAATTTGCCTCTTTGTTATTCTCTAGAGGATTCAGACTTCAGTGACTCTGACCCCTGGGCGTCACATTGTTCCACAAAGATGTGCCTGCTGAGGTTCACCGAGGTGTGTGTGTGTGTGTGTGTGTGTGTGTGTGTGTGTGTGTGAGTGTGTGAGTGTTTTTTGGTGTCTTACTGTTGATTTTCTCTACTTTTCTTCCCAGAGGCTGTTCTCTCTCTTTATGCTTTATCTTCTATTCTAACACCTACACACACTAAAACAAAAAAAATGCTGACTCTCTCTCTCTCTCTCTCTCTCACACACACACACACACACACACACACACACACACACACACACACACACACACACACACAGGAATTTATGAAAACAAAGAAGTCAGGAAACAACAGTTTACTATAAAACTCCTACAAAAGTGTTTGTGATTTGTACTTTGGGTCGTCATTTTGGTTTTACACACCATTCATCTGCTTGAATGCCAGAAAATCCTCAGCAGGATTTGATTTTCACTCAAGTGACCTGGAATCAATTTAGAGGACCTGTTTTTCGACATCTTCCCATATCACTGGGACCTCAGTAGCACAGGGGCTCTTATTTTGATGTCAAGAGCTGGATTTGCTAGAGGGAACTCTATTCCAAAGGTCACGCTAGGTGATTCATGTTTTTTTTTTTTTTTGATAATTTGGCAGTGAAGCCTGGTGTGACACTTCTCACAATCAAACTTGGGTGAGATGATGTGTTCACTCAGCGTCTTTGTATTTTTTCCTGTCCTCTCACATCCTGTCCTATTTCTTCGCCAGGCTTTGGGTTGTAATTTGGCATGGGAAGAAAGGTGTGGACAGCACACATTGATCCAGATTTAGATGAGATGAGAGGATGAAATACACACCTGTACGTGCACATGCTCAGACTGTCAAACACACCTGCTTTCTTTTCAGCCCGGGAAAAGATCAGCCACTTGATGTATTGTTGGTCCTGACAGATGATAAAGGCTGCAGCGTCTTGGTGTAATGGAAGAGGGGGACTCTCTGAGATACTGTGCTTTTGTTGAATCTGAAAATTGTAATTCAGCACCACGGTCATCTATCATACAGGTGACGCTGAGAGTCTGAGACAAGCTCAACATGATGCATGAGTTTACTATATGCTGAAAGCTGTAAGAAACTCAAGAAGTGCACCTTCTTCCAAATCCTAATTTAATCTAGAAGTCCAAATACCTGAATGGTAAGGGAGACCGTCAGGGTTGGTACTACCTTTTTCATCTCAGCAATTTGTTTGAGTAATGTCCGCTTGGCCAGTACCATGTTCACCCAGCCCCCGATCAGCATTCCTCCACGCCTAGCTCGGCGTCTGTCTTTCAGTCTTTTATGTCACCAAGCTCTCGACAATGACTAAAAGCCAACAGCTTCCTGCTCGGTCACTCACATTTATTCTCTTACCTCTGTCTGAGCCCGGTTACATTGCCCGCTTACCCAGCTCCTGTTCTGGCACAACACTGACTCCCTGTTAGCATTCTTCCATAACCCAGGCCTAAAAAATAAGACCCCGTTTCACCAAAATCAGTGAAATAGTTGATGGTGTATTGCAGCAGAGTGGGAATGACAGAGACAATGCTGAAGTGTTTGCAGAACTTATATTACGCAGAGTTTTTAACCATGACAAATACAGGAATGGCAGTCTGTGGGAGGTATTTTAGGAGCTGTTTGAGTAAAGTTAATATTGATGGGACGTCAACTGTGTGAATAACTTCACCCAGTGGGATCTGAATCTGTTGCCAAGAGAAGGACTTGCAGTGTCTGAGCAGATGGAAGAACGTAGTAAGAGAGACAGAAATGTGTGAATGACTTTTTAAATTAAATCTCGTCCTTTTCTGCATAGGAGTACAAAAAGCACAGGATTGAGTTACAGTAGCGGTGATGAAGCAAAAAGGGTAAATTCTCCAGAGTTTGGAGAACAAACTTTATCGGATATGTGTGCTCAGAGTCTGTCTTGAAGATGAGGCTGCAATATCTAACAAATAAAACCTGAGAAATGACGGGAATTTGTTCAGCTGCACAGCTGAAATAACCTTTCAGGAGTAGTTATAACTGAGGTGAGAGATGAGAGGAAGTACTCTGGTTTGGTAACGAGGAATGACAATAACAGATGACCTGATTAATGTCCACTTTACCTCAGAGGAATGGAAATAACTCGGGTGAAGTCCGGAATAACTTCTCCCTCCTGAGAGAAGAATGAAAATGTGTTTAATGATGCACTAAATTGACCAGATTAAAAACATTAAAGTCAATCTCAACAAACCTTGAAATTATTCTATTCTTCACCAGCAGCTGTCAACCTCAGAAAGGGGGTGAAAAAAGCAACAGCTAACAATAGTTTTCATTATCAGTGTTGTTCCAGCTGGAAGGATTTGATTTCAAAATGGTTTCCAAAGTGTCCATGGCCTTGTCATTTTCAGAGGAACAAATTGTCCACTTGAGATCAATGGAAACCAACGAGGAGATAAAAGCCCCCCATACCCATTCCACAGTTGCCAAAAACTCTCTGCTGCCATGGCAACTAGCTCCAGTCCTCTGAAATATATAATGTATTCGACAGTTTTTGTGTCACAATTAGTCAAATGTAATGAATATTTTTAACTAATTAATGACATATAAGGCACAGAAGCTGTTTCAGCTTATAGTAATATCATTAATAGTTTTATTATAGCTTATAATAAGAGTGAACACTGTATCAACTGACAAAAGAACTGAGATTGAATGCTAATGTTAGACTGACATATTGAAATGCAGAAAATTAAATGTGATAACTTCTGCTTACAATTTAGACACCTTAAGATGTTAAAACAATTATTCACCTTTTTATAAAATGTGCTTGTATGACAGTTGAGTTAAAGCACTTTATTGAAGTTCTAGCATGAGTTGAGGCACTGAAAGATATTACAGCTGCAAGCACAGAAAGGAATTGAAATGTCAATTGAAGTATAAAGAGATAAAACAAATGAACAAGTCCGAGCATCAGTTAGAAGTGTCGGTTTTATGTTGGCTAAGGTGTACGGGCTGAAAGCAGTTAAAGTGTCGTATGATGTCAAGTATAAAAAAAGCTAGGACATCAGAGTGCAAGCTCTGAATGGAGTTGAAGTGTCAGTGAATGTATAAACAGTGAAAGGACTAAAATCAGTAGTCAGACAGTAATAGCTGAAGTGTATTTACTGAAAGGAGTAGAATGGCTGTTGAAATATAGAGATAGTTGCTGTGTAAGCACTGAAGATTTGAAGTGACACTTCAAGTTAAAGCACTGAAGTGTCAGTTAGTGTATTAACACTCAAGAGTTAAGTGTAAACAACACTGAAGTGTATTTGGTAAAAGGAGTTAAATTGCAGTTGAAATGAAGCGATAGGAGATGAAGTGTCATAGTATAAGTGTAGAGGAGTTGATATGCTGTTCATGTTGTTCTTTATTTCGATGAACATTCTCAAAACCCGTGTATAATATTCTCTGCACGGCCAGTCTTCCACAGAACGACTGTCTTCGTGGTTCCAGGTTACCCGCTTGTAGCAGGGGAGACTTTTTAATCAATGACACACAAAAGACACATGAGTGATGGAGCTGCAGAAATTCCCAGCCAAAAAACTGGACAGCTTTTGTGGCCAGGGATTGGGAGAGAACCTGTCACTGTGTGTATTCACTGTGCCCTTGTGCTATTTTTAGAGGAAATAAATGTGCAGATCCTGATTGTACTCTATACCACAGCGGTTACATAAGCACGGATAGGAGTTGAAGTGTCACTTCAAGTGAAAGCGCTGAAAAAGAGTTGAAGTTTTTGTAGCCTGTGACACTCATTGCTCCACTAGTGTAGCCTTTTCTAATCCAATTAATAAGTAAAACAAAACAGGAAATGCATCAGAGAATACCTGACAAAACAAGGCCTTCATTACAGGCTAATGGTCAAAGCTCAGAAAAAGAGACAGTCTTATAAAAACACTCACACAGTGGCATCTGTGATGTATCCACCCGACCACTGCATCCCTATTCATGCCGCTTGTTGCAATTCTCAAACGTTTGGCGCGCTCACACATAAACACAATCACTGAGAAGAGCAACAGCCAAATCCAAGAAGCTCCATTGTTTTGGCTCATCTGTTCTCTCGCCTCCTCCCACTCTCTCCGTCTTTCCTCTCCTCAATCCCTCTTTTCTCGGATGGAGCGAGGATGCCCTTTTCGTCTCAGTCGAGCTGGGGGAATGCTAATGGCAACGCGGCGAGGCCAAGACAATTAGCCAGACATGCACGACGCAAGCAGACAATCACTAGCTAGGCCCAAAACACAACAGGACACGCGTATGGCCTACACAATGAAACACACGTACACAATGACAATTACTAGTGTCTAGCTCTTGTTTTGTAAGCCTGCAGTTTAGTCCAAGAAACCAAGTGAAAGTAAAATGGGAAGACAGAATGAAAGAGGGAGAGGCACACTGCAGATATCCTGTATTAATTGAAAAATACTGATTTAAGAAATCATGATTTACAAAACTGTGTCGGCTCATGGTGAAGCATGTATGTACATATGAACCAAACCTTGAAGGCGCACACCACAAGTTTAGTGTTGAACTGGTCAAAATCAGTGCAATCCTGTTACAAAAATTGCAAAAGCCTTCCTAATTTCAACTTTGCCAGGACTCAATTTTGAATTGTTAACCATTTGCTTAATATTGAACAACTGGTTGCAGTGAGTCCTGCTTTATAGCAGCAGGTGAAGTTGCTACCCCAGCCTAGCAGCTCCACCTTGATCTATTTGCTGCCAAAATCCACCCCAAGTATCCCTCTACGTAATTGCCCGAGCTGGTCACTTCAAGATTTCTAACAAATGTATCTCAAAGGTCTGTGCAGATAAAGAGTCTTCCTAGATCTAACTAATCAATCGGCGGTGAAATGAAGCAGGTCTTTGGCGGACCGAATGAGCAAGTAAGTAGATAAAACAACAGGATAGTTGGCATAGTTGAAGATAAACATGCTCTATAGGCCCAAATAAATAAAGTGTGTGGAAGGCGGTATCCAGTCCTTTTAATATATTCATGTTTTTGAGAGAAACTGCCTTTTGATTAATGAAATATGCCAATTAAAGAGTTTTTATTACTCTAAATCAGCTACTTGTCACTAATTTGTGACCTTTTTTTTTTTTTTTTTTTTTGGACTGGTTTCTTCAACCGACAGCAGAAATGGTCACCAGTCAGCAAAACACCAGAACTGTTGGACTCTCTGAACAATTTGGACAACTGTCTTGTGATTCTGAAACTCAGGCTGCGATGCTGTGAGCTGACGGAGGAATTCATCCAGAGTCGGGCAAACTCATGAGTCTGCCTGCAGTTTGAAGTTTGAATGATAACGGTTACTTATCTTAGCTCAAATCATAGAGATGTACGGGCGCAAGAAAGCTTCAGAACTGCATTGCAGAGGCTTACTATGACTGCGGATATGAAAGAGAAATGGAAAATCCCCCCCAAACCAGAGTATCCTTTTATTTTCCAGCTCAGAGGTCTTAAACAGCAGCTGCCACTCAGAAGTGAGAACTAAAGACTGCAAAGCTGCCAGCTCCTTTCTGATTGTGCAAAGCTAACAGAGTGAGAGCCCGTTTCCCAGCCCTCCACTGATCAATAGCTCATATGAGGGTTTTGGCAGCGCCAGTTTAGATGCGTATCTGCTCGGCCGAATGGGCACTATCTCCAACAGCACGCTTTAATCAGACTGTTATTGGTATGTGTGGATCCGAGTGAACTGGGAGAACGAATGCACACACACACACACGCGCACACATGCAGCCAATCAGTCACTTTAATTGATCTAGTGAATAACAAGAGGAAGAATGGGCTCAGAGGTCTCGAGGCGCAGATGCAGCAGAGGAGTGTTTGTGCGAGATGATGGCCAGTGAATTGAATTGGCAGGGATCCATATTACTGTAAGTGTGTGTGTGTGAGCATTTTAATGTGCTAACAGTCAGTTTATGACTTGGCGGGCCTATCCTCACAGTCGGGGTTACTACCTTTTCCTCTAGCCGCCCCTTGATTGTCCTTTTTTCATCATCAATCTGTTTCTGCAGATAATTTTTTTAAAAAGGAAAATACGCTGAAGGTTAGAGATGTGGTCTGTCGTCCAGATGGTCACTGGTTTCATGAAAATCAGTAAATAAGTGAAGTAGATTAACCATCTCTCGTCTACCGCTGCCATCAAGGTGTCCTCGAACGACTCACTTCGAGAATAACCTGCTTTTAAGTTCTAATGATTCAAATGAATAATAAAGCTTCTGGAAATGCTAGAGATACTTCCAAGACTTGCTGCTTTGTAAAGTAAGAAATCCATCATTCAGAGGCAGAAGAGAGAGTTTTTTTGATCTGGCAGCGGCCTCATGGCGAACCGTGATGCAATGCAGTAACAGGAGGCTGTTGCACGAGGATCAAGGCTCAAATCATCAAAACTCCCTCCACTGTGGCCACTTAGATGTAAAATCAATAGACAGGAGTGCCATTCAAGTGCCAAGTTTACTGTTGGAAGTCGTTTTGAGAAATGTTGGACATCGCCAATAGAAGAAGACATGGTCAGCGGGGGAAAACTCATAAAATACTCGGGCGTCTCAAAGAAGAATGCCTGGAATTTCTCTACTCTCTAGATACATTCTCAACAAGACAAAGTTCGTCATGTTCAAAAGTGAAACTCGAGTGAGCTTTAGTCTGTCCCAGTTCCATCTGAGGACACAAAATCAATTTCCACACCTCTACCACAACCCTCTTGCAGGCTGTCAGTTATAGCATGGCAGACTTCTTTAGAGGGGTTTTTAGAATCAGAGCTTCATCTGGTCAATTCATTGATCTGTAGAAATCTCTAAAGACCAAGTAGCCCAACGGTTACTGCTGATCCTCATCTGAGGAGTCCAAGGGGGAAAGCCTGCTGAGACAGAAGAACTTGAAAAAGTTTCTATGTTTAAAGTTTGGCTACAAGAGCCAAGATTTAAACTGGGTAGCAATGCAAACAGGTGTTACAGAAGAACCTGTTCCACTACTGTGCAGGTAGGAATCTCGACGCATTCAGGAGCTTTGACCTTGCAATGCTTCGTCTAACTATCTCTACATTATGTTTTTGCCTTGTGAACACTTGTTAATGTGTCCTAACTTCATCTCCCATCTTTAAGGTCAACTGCCAACCGGGGGAAAAGGTTATATTGCCATAACCAAAGAGGAACATCAACTTAAATCCGTTAGAACTACCATTGATAACCCAGTTTGATCTGAAAGATGGCCTCCAGCATTCACATTCATCCTTTGCAGTCCGTGAATTTTATGTTATTAGTAACTGAATGGCAACTAACAAGATATCAGGGCAAGGAAAGCGATTCAGAAATGCCATGCCATGATAGAAATAGAATAGATACTTTTTATTGATCCCTCGAGGGGAAATTAAGAATTTTTTTTTTTTTTTTTACCCGAAATACAACCACACACACAAAGGGTTCATAGACATGCAAATATGGAGAGATGGTGGAGTGATGGGCAGCCACAGAGCAGCGCCCTGAGTGCAGTTGGGGGGGGATTCGGTGCCTTGCTCAAGGACACCTCAGCAGTGCCCAGGAGGTGAACTGGCACCCCTGCAGCTACCAGTCCACCTTCCATACTTTGGTCCATACCGGACTTGAACTGACCACCCTCCGGTTCCCAAGCCAAGTCCCTACAGACTGAGGTACTGCTTCATTATTTGCTTTATAACAAAGCAATGGAACTGACATTGGCTCGGTTGTGTTGCAAACTGTTGCTGAACTTGCTGCTGAACAGCTGAACTGCAGACAACGGTTTACCAGAGCCAGCACACCAGCAACAGTGTGAACATCTGTACAAGCAGAGTATGCTGCGAAATCCAGGTGAGCTACAACTCAATACTGTGCCTGAACGCATCCTGTGACAACATTAAACTGTTTAGCTCGTTGCTCCTCTACTAAATTCAGCTTTCACTACTTTTTAAAACAACTCAAGGCCCATTCGGTGGAGTATATAACAGTAAAGAAAAGCTAGAAAGTAGCCCTTGAGTTAAGAACTGTCTGTTTCTAAAGGTCAAGAACAAAGATTCAAGCTCAACTAGATAAAGTTATGTTAGATAACAGTGTCAGGGGTAGTCTGAAATGGCAATATAGGACTCTAATGAGAGTTTCAAGAGGAACCGATCTCGTCATAAATATTAAAATTTGAGCTCAGACGCTCTATGGTGCCTCTGCAGAGAAGCATCAGAGCCAGCAGGAACATGGTGCACTACTGACCTCTGGTGGCTGTGCAACACAACCACACTCTGTGACTTAAAGTTGTATTTGGTAAACCTCATTTCTACATTCAGAGAAGAACACATGACGAAACAGCCGTTTTATCAAACACATAAAAGAAACATCTTTATTTTAAGAGTATGCATGACAGCCATTTAAAAATAGCACAGCATCATCCGCTCGTCTTTTTATACAAATAATTACCGTAGTGATATTAACATGATAAACACTGTACAACGTATGAAAATACACACATGCGTGGCAGCTAACTCTGGCAATATATGGAAAAACCTATAAAACATTGTGGGCCAGTGCATAATTCATCAGTAACAGTACCAACGTCTCAGCTCACAATCTGCTTGAAATGAACAATTTTTAAACAATTATACACGCACAGAACGGGGCTCACAAATTACTAATTAATTAAGTTTCTCTTTTGTCTTCTTATAAAATGAATGCCAAAAATGTACCACTAAAAATAATTAACAACCAGAACATAATAAACTGGCAAACGTCTCTGTAACAAATGCCCACGTCAAAACTCTTTTCCATCACAAGCTGGAATTAAAGATTTATTTCCAACATTATATAAAAGGACAGGCCGGACTACATGTATAAATATTAAACATATTAACAATTATGTACAGGATTGAGGGAAGTTATTTTAAATATTTTCACTCAAACTGGCAAGATTTTATTTTATTTCTTTATTTTCTATATTTTTTTATTTTTTTTATTTTTTTTTTTTTTTTAGGGAGAGGTGACTTCTCACGGAGATAAAGCTTTCTCCAACATGTCGATGTTGATCAACGGCAGGGTCGCGACTTCGAAAAACACCCTGCAAGAGAATAAAGAGCCGATTAACATTCCGGACTGTCTCGTCCACGTTAACCGCTTCATTGTGAACGTATCGGGACTTACTTGTGTGAGTATTTGTTTCTGATGGCCTTCAGTTTGTCGTCGGGAGGAGCCGAGAGCATCGCGTGGAGTTTTTGGACGACGGGCGCCAAATCCGACGTCTGATAGCCCGAGTGGAACTGAAGGATGGGAGACTGAAGGAGACAAACAGGAGGTGACCTTTACACAAGAGCTGTGTCTAATCCTCAAAGATACATGCTATTTATTGTACTATTTTATCATTATGCATTTTAATGGGTTTATTTTATTTCTTATTTTTAGTTTAGTTTAGTGTTTGTTTTTTTAACCTTCCTCCGGTGTTTCCTTACTGCAAGACGTTGAGATGGTGCTTCCTCAGTTTGCACAGTGCCTTGTTTATAATAGGGTGGAGGTGGGTGTTGGGGTGGAGGGGTTTTATTGTGTGAGCTCTTTGTGTTACATGTTTTGAATGAAAAGTGCGATACAAATAAAGTTTCATTGAGATACAAAAGTAATTTACTCTGGTTTCATTATCCGGCCTCTGTGATTTTCAATATGTTACATAAACTGCCAAAAAAAAAAACCCACACAGGAGCTGACTGTGGAGTCAAACTAAATTACCCACCAGCCCTTGTGCTACTGCGCCAATGATCACTCAAATTTACATGGAGAAACAATTTACATTTAAATTGAAAGGCTGAGGGTCGGCTCTCATTCAGCCGAGTTGAGAGTTTAAGTCTGCCTCGTGCCAGAAGCTGACTGGGACACTGGAACTGTTTCACTCACGGAGAAAACAAATTTTTATGAATTATATAATCCCAGAAACTGGGAGAGCGAGTACAAGTATTCGTTTAGTGCCGCTGGTTTGTGTTTGTAAGACACTAAAATAACTACAGACATGAAGTTAATCCAAACAGAGCGACGTTTTGGTTAAAAAACAGCCATAATAATGTTCCGTCTTTACAAAAAACATCCCTGTTGTGCAGCTGTGGTGCATGAGTCATCGTTGGAGGGGAAGGTTTAAAGACAAACACCTGGTTGACTTTAAAATCCTTCTGTTTTGAAGTCAGTTGCAATAAGGCGTGTTGTCCTAGAATCCTAATTTTGATGTCAAAAACCAGATGGTACGGAAAAGAAAGTGGACCTACCCATCCTCCCAGGTCTTTGGTGACGAGCGCCATCAGCAGGCAGGCCGAGGCCAGCAGCGATCCTCTCTCCGACACCATGTCCATCTCCATGAGGCTCATCTCGCAGTAGTACCGTGCCAGAGTCAGCGTGTCCATCCCCGCGTTAACACACTGCGGAGAACAACGGCAAACGCTTGGATTAGGGAGTCGAACAAACAACTCCTACAGACAAAAAGTGTAAAATCGCTCGGCAGTCGCACGCACCTTTGCGTAGCGTCTGAGGAAGCGGTACGGGATGGGGATGTTGATGTCGAAGGACAGCGCCTGCAGGATGCTCGCCTCCGTGGAGATGAGCTCCTCCCTCTTGTACGCGTCGTCGCAAATGTAGAGGAAGTCGTCGACGCACGGCGGACTGCGCTCCTGCGGGATCATCAACACAAGCGATGTTCGTCAAGAAAAACCACAAGCCTTCCACCTGCGCTGTATTTGGGATTGTTAAAGTCCGAAGGTCGGACGAGCCTTGTGAACTTCACGTCCCTACCCTAATAAAACCCACTGGACTTTGAACTTTTAGTATTTTATCCGTCCTTACCTCAAATTTGGAGGCGATGAGCATGGCGGTGGAGCCGACGAGCTGCAGCAGCTCCCTGTGGACTGGAGTCTGGGACAGGTAGTGGTCCGTCATCTTCACGGCCAGGTACAGGGTCTCGTGGTACAGCTCAAAGTTCTCCTGAACGAAACGCATGAAACAGAATCAACGCGCTGCACAAACTGGAGGAGCAACGTGGCAATTAGCAACTCTGGCGTCCGACTGAGCAGCAGCATGACTGTGCTTTTGATTTTTGAGTTGCGTGCTTCACGAATTGTTTACTTGAACCTCCTGGGGTTCTTTAATTGGCAGTGATTTTCCCTTCACCTGTTTTAAACTCCTGAACACACTCTAAACACACACTCTAAACACTCACACACACACTCACCTGTACTTCGACCAGCCAGTCAATCAGGATCGCCCTCATCTCAGGGTTGAGGCTGGGCTGCTTGGGCATGTAGTTACAGAGAACGAACTTCTCCTGCAGACCACAAAAAAAAAAAAAAAAAAAAAAAACGAGGCAAATTTAGGGACCAAATATGAACAAACTGTTGGAGGAGCTGCTTCAAATCCAAAGAACATGGCACAAGTGTTTAGGCTCGGCTCACCTCTCTCTTTTTGAGGTAGTCAAAGATGTCCTTCGCGTACTCCGGACACATGTAGCAGTCCTCTGAGTTCTCAGAGTCGATGTCAAACTCCTCTGGGATCTGCGAGGATGAAGGGGAAATGAGTAAAGACGAAAGAAACAGCAGGCGTACAGGTACAGGGGTGTATCGTTCTCCTTACAACTTGTTTCTGAAGGTGCGCTGGCACTTCACGGACAGCAGGGGGCGCGGCAGCCTCCAGCTCTTCGACTGGAGCTTCCACGTCCCTCTGCGCCTCCTCTTCTACGTCGGCCTTTTCTTTCTCGGCGGGCGTCCCCTCGGAGCTCACGGACGAAGACCTGCAGAGAGAGATGCTGCGAGTTAAAGAACAAGCAGATACCAACGGGCCCGAGAGTCGAAGTTCAGGTAGGAAGCATAAGAAAAACATGGCTGTGTTTACTTTTTCAGGTTGGCTTGATTCTTCGTCGACACCGAGGTGGAGCTCGTTTTCTTCGCCTGCTTCTTCCCGGTTTCCTTCTTCCTCCCTGGGAGGCTGATCTGAACCTTGTGAGCCTGTGAAGAAAGTCAAAGATCATGAACTGCCCCGTTCAATCACGTACTCAGTTTAATAATGTATTAAGATCTTGGACGTTATCCGTCACGTCTGAGCGCTCTTGTCTCGACACCTCAGAGTCAAACCTCGACGCCACCTTGTTGGTTTAACAGCTTCACCAAACATGGCGCTCGTTTCACACCCAGGTGAGGCGACGGAGGACACACTTTCACACCACAGTGGAGAACTACTGTGCATTCACACCAAACCCCAAGGATCCACAGTGTGTCACACAGGCCCTGTTCAGACCAAATCAGGCGTTGGAGGTGTATTTTTGCTCAATGAAATTGTTGAATAAATTGTGAGTCAGACTCAGATTTAGAAGCTGGGTTCATGAAAATAAACAAAGTCAGAACACAACAGGTAGAGTATCAGAGTTTAGTCCATGAATCCACCTGGATAGTCTCAGTTTCAGAGACATTTCAGGCTGTCTGTGGAGGAGGGTGACATCAGTTTACGTTTCCCCAAAAGTTGAATCTGGCTCAACTTATTCACCGTAGGTCACTTAGTTTCTTTTCTGACGCCCCCTGTGGCCAAAATGCACAAGCCCCGTTTAAATAAATGGGGAAACCTGCATTTTCAATGCGCTGTCGGATTTGGTCTGAATCTGGCCTCACTTATAAAGTATCTATAACTATAACACGCTTCAGCTTACGTGTCCAATATTTTCTGAAAATAATTACAGAAAAATGGCTTAAAATAACCATGTAGCCAGTCTTAATTGACTACATTAATTCCTCAATATCAATTTGTGTAAAAAAAGATGACGACTTGTGACCAGAAGGGACACAAACAGTTAAAAATCTCCACTAAAAAGCCTCAGAATTAAGGCCAGCAACAGAATTAAGTTTATTCCTCTGACAGTGGAGTTAGTCCAAGCCATTCTTAATCAACGCCACCTAGACTGGTGGCTTAGCATGCTGCATAGATCAACACAAGACAACAATGCTGACTGTGAGCTGTCTTCCCATGATACTCTGACACCCCACCAGTATTCCAGATGTTCTGAATCCAGGCTCTGGTTCGACACCGTGCTCTCTCACATGGTGACCACCACCCAAGTGTTTCAGTAATCCTACTTACTGTCCTGAAGCTGAGGTCGCCGTCGGGCCGACAGTCTGACAGACACAGACCGATGGCCTGTCGTCAGACACAAAACAACACACGGTGGGAGATCGTCCAGAAGTCGACGAGACTCGCTGTGTGTTCAGACGGCGGCTGATGAAACACAGCCTGATGATAATAACTAAAACCTGGACGGCTTGTGAGAAGTGTTCGTCAGAATGAGATCCTACAGACGATTTGTGCGGCACGCCGATCTGGAAGCTCTGCTTTGATTTCAAGTCACTTTAAGCTCCTGTGTCTACATTTCAAAAACAGTCCTTCAAACTTCTGTGTGTGTTTTTGTGATGAAATCTGATGAGTAATCGGGACAGTTCAGCCAAAACAACCCTCTTAACTGTGATGCCATTTATCCATCTGGATTGTTTTGTTGTGACTAGCCGAGTTTTGGAGCTCTCAGCTGTGAAGATGTCTGCCTTCTCTTGAATAATGTCAAAGCACCAGAGTCATTTAAATACATAAATATGAAAAACTCTCTACAAATCACCTGGTTACTCATGATAACGCACAGGCGCTCTAGTGAGCAGTTTCATGTAGTTTCTTTCTACTTGACTACACCCACTGACTCTATCACACCACGGAAGGAAGCGTGCATCCACTCCGCCTTGGTTGACGGGTGTAGCCTCCGCAACATACATCTCCAGATCTCTGCAACTGGCAACAAAACAATCTGGATGGATAACTGGAGGCAAGAGGTAAAATACGCAGGTTTGGGGGCTGAGTGTCACTTTAAAACCAAAAATATGTTGAAACAACCGTCAAGACATTTAATGACGAGGTCATTTAACTTTGTTTTGTTCATATGATCGTATGTGTGGAGCATGAAGAGGTTGAAACGAGGTTATTAACATCTCCCGAGTGCTTTCTAGTCAACTTTCGGTACATTGCCGTTGCTTTACTGTAAACAAATGAACTATGTATCCAATCAGACGAGACTCAAAGCTCAGATTTAGACTTTGTGTCAATTAATTGATTACTTGCCAACTGTTTTGATAATCAAGTAGTCATTTTGAGTTATGGAAGTTTTAAGGGGAAAACATCTAAATCTTCCAATTTGAGCTTCTTAAAGGAGCAGTGTGCAGTTTTCTGATTACAATCCCCTCGTCTCGTCTCACCCACTCCATCCTAATGTAAAGAACAAACTACACTGGCTGCAAAACACAAAAAATATGAACCACCGTAGAAACATGGTAGCCTCCATAGAAGACAATGGTTATACACTAAAGATATGTTATATTTTGTTTCTGCATTATTCTGGAAAAGGAGCACTCTACATCTGACACATTGGACCTTTTTAATGTGAAGATTTCTGCTTTCTTTAGTCCTCTACGACTGTAAACTGGATATCTTTGTTTTAAAAGGACGTCACTACCAACAGTCGTCAACATGCCCTGATTTCCTGACATTTTACAGACCCAACGATGCAAATTATCGAGAATATGAGCCTGAAAAACACTTAAGAGGAGCCAGGAGGCCAACTTTATGACTGAAATGGCAGCAAATATGTGCAACCATGATGGGGAGGAACATCAACATGAGCAGATAGTGGCATCTTTAGGAGATGAAACAGTGCAGACACAGTGTCTTACATTGGTGATGTCGATGAACGCTGTCCTCTTCTTTGGGGCTCCATGAGGAGGTGAGGAGGACCTCTTCACCTGCGGGCCTTCCTCCTGCAACACACAGTCTCATTTAAACCCGCATACATGCATGCATGTGTGAGGCTGCCTTTGTTTACAGCCTTTGCAATGATATGTATGCGGGCTTCTCTCACCTGGTTCTCGGTGGCTGCTGCAGTCAGCTTCGGTATCTTACTCCCGGCGGTGACTGCGGGCTTCTTTCCCCTCGATACCGGCATGTTCGGCTCCTTTTATCCCCCAAAAATCAAACTCTGCAGCGGCTGCAAGCACACAGAACACGGCCACATCATCCTTTGTGCTCGCTGGGTGCGGTTTCCTCTCGTGAAACCGTCAAATATCGAGCTGAAAACGCCCAAACTTATTGTTTCCACTCACCGTGTCTTCTAATTCCTCCTGGCCGGACCCAGTCGCTTCGTTTCGGGGCGTAAAGAGCTCGTTTGAACGCTTGTAAACAGTCCAGAGTTGCTGCGTTGCTTCACAAGACGACAACTCCGACAAAAAGTGTCTCAGCCTGAGGATCCAAATCTGCTGCGCCTCACTCTCATTGGCTGGAATTTGAGCCCGCGGACCAATCAGGGAGTCGCTAGGGATGCCGTTGCTAGGGGGGGCGTTCGCTTTACTATAACGGCTCCGCCCGGTGAGTCGCTGTTGAAGATATTGATCAGAAAAGCTTTAAAAATACCTCAAAACGTCACAACTTTATACTTTGTATTTAAATATATTAAGATTGTCAGCAAGTTTGTTATAAGGTTTGGCAGAATGCATTCATTTTTAAGTGAGTTTATAAATAACTTCCGCCCGCCTCGCTTCCTTGTACTAAAAATCCAACGAACCCTGGGGGAGGAGCATGTCGAATTTTCAAACATCATTCAGCCCAATAGCAGTTTAAACGTTGGTCGGTTTTATTGATGTTTTCCTCATGACAAAGTCACCGTGCAGACATGAGGCAAACATGCACGTGACTTAGGTTATGCATACTGGTGCGCATGATCAAACACAATGTGTAAAACAAGTCCTTCATGAATTCATTCAGTTTTTATTTATTGTTACTCTATTTTTACATGCTTTTTCTACTTTTGTTTGTCTATTTGCATATTTTAATCAGCTATATATGTGTTATATACTGGATGTAATATTTATTTTACAATGTAGCCTATTCATTCTTTGGTGCAACACCTTACTCTGGGGTGAATAAAGCTCTATGTCCTTATCATAAACGTGTAGCCTACATAAAAAATATAAGTTTACACACATGTACACTGTTTTGGTAATACCACATTTCAGTGAATATCAGAAACAGAACAAGACGTCTAACTACTACAACTTACAAGTGTGTAATCAGTATAGACCCACTGTACTTTTACTTTATGTACTTTTTAATAATTTTCATTAATGCAACGGTGAGGAGAAATTTGTATTCTTGCAATTTAGTGCCCCCCTGCTGAGCCCATTTACGTTGCCAGCTCCGGTTCTGGCACGACACTGACTCTGTTCACCGCCAGTGCCCGCCTCCTGAGCCTGAAAACTGTTGGTCCAAAACGCCTGTGGTACAAACGATAACAACCCCCTTGGTGCTATGAGCTCAAAGGCTATAAACTGAGCTAACATTAGCTAACAGCAGCTACAGTTGGCAGCAGTTTACTTCACTGTCCATCAGGAAACTCTGTAAATTTGTAAAGAGAACTGAGGTGGACATCAGAGGGAAAACCAGAAAACACTGAGTTTCACCAAAATGTGACTTAAAGCATTACATACTTCTCGTGGGTGGCGAATGACAGAGACACCATTCACCTGATTGCAGGTCAATGTAGCGTCAACATGATTTAAAATCTGTTGTTCTAGGGTAGAAAAGTTACACAATGTCACTTATATAGGTCTCACAAAAACGCAGACTTTCAGATTGTAATCCAGAGGGCGTTTTTCTCTCATTGTTTTGATTCACTTGTCTTGTGCAGGTCTGGCATGTCATTATTTCCTGTCACACAGGACTGAACCGACCCCTCAAAATCAGCAATGAGCTCACTGAGACAAAGATAAGTATTTCCTGAACTGGAGCAGAGAAAGGCCTACTGGGGCCAACAACACCGAGTTACTGCAGTAACAGTTTGGATAATAGAGGGTCATAAAATAACCCAGAGGGCAGGTTCTGGACGAACACCAGCGCTAAAGACCATCCAGCTGCCATTAGTTTTTGGAGGGTCATCTTTGATTCACGTCTGAATAACGGGAACAGAGGCTATAAAGCGTCACATTTGTTAGGAGAATGAAATAAATCTTCTCTAGATGAATTCATTTTAATCCTCCTCTGACCTGAAGAACACTTTTAATGCCACATAGCACTACGTCATCTCTGAATACTCCCTCTAAACGCACTACTTAAGTCTCTTCAGACACAACGCCAAAAAGAACAAATATGTTTTTGTTTCGCTTCCATGTGAAGCACAAAAAAAAGGTTCAGAACCCAAACAAAGTCCCTGGATCAGGTCCATTTCAACATTCACCCCACGTTCACTTTATTTGAACAGGGTACTCTAACGCAGCTTCAGGACCCCGCTATCCGGCATCAAATGAAGTCTGCAGAGAGATATCATCACATAACACCTCTTTTATTTCATCTCCCCTCCCCGTTTGTCCTCATCAAAGACAAAGAAACTGCACATGAGGGCAGTTTCTATCCAGTCTCCATCAGCGCTGGGAGGAATTGTTTTATAATTCTTGGGATTTGGTTGAAGCTGCTGAGAAATCCTCATGGGTGGGGTTTGGACACTCGGGGTCATGGAAGTAATGCATTGTGAGACTGTCTAAATTGTCCGGTGGTGGAATGTAAATAAATACATTTACTCAAGTTCTCTTCATGTCGCTTCATACTTACACTGGTTTAGAGAAACATATTGTACTTTTTACATCACTACAAGTCTTTGACAGCCTTAGTTACTTTACACATTAAGATTCTTTCTAACAAAACATACAAAGAGCTCATTAAACAGTATATAGAAGAAACAATAGACCATTGGCAGCAGCCATTGTGACATTAACTAGTAGGTAAACAAAGGTGTTTCCAATTATACTAATTAAGGTTCAGTTCCATTCAGGTCAAACGGAGTCAGGATGCTGCTGTGGTGCATGTTGGCCAATGACAGTATAAAGTAAGAACAAAGCATGAGTGACCAATGGATCACCAATAGGTTTCCAAAGACACCGCCATGTTGGATGTCCAGCTTCTTCTGCCTCCCGGGTAATCTAAATATCGACAAAGACGTGGATCATCAGCGGACCAAAGGCGGGCCGAATGATGCCTGGGTGCTCTAATAAGCCACTTGTAAATCAAGTGGCCACGCTGTTAACTCTGCATAACTTTAAGCCTTAATATAATCTGAACAGGTGAGTTGTATAAAAATTCACCCTCAGTACAGTTGCCATGAACAGGGAAATTAGCTATAGAGACCAAAACTGTTTTTTGTACCAGGCTGTAAACATGTTTATTTCTGCTGTGAAGTTGGACATTTTAACATGGGGACTTATGGAGACTGACTCACTTCTGGAGCTGGCCCCAAGTGGACATTTGAGGAACTGCAGTTTTTGTCACTTCCAAATTGGCTGCTTGTTTACAGTAGCAAAGGTTCCTGGTTCGAACCCCAGCCGGCACCTTTCTGTGTGGAGTTTGCAGGTTCTCCCCATGTTTGCAGAGAACCTTCCACAGTCCAAAGAGATGCAGGTTGATTGGCAGCCTGTAGGTGTGAATGTGAGCGTGAAGGGTTGTTCGTCTCTATGTTTCAGCCCTGCGATGAACTGGCAACTTGTTGGCTGCTGTGCACCAAACTAGAGTAAAACCATACAAGCAGTACTTAAAATTCTCTTTGGCTAAGCTTCCTGTTTGAATCCATCTTCTTCTCTTCATCATTTTGACCTCATGAACAAAAGGACAGACATCATGTACCATATATTTCTCAGTTCCTCATGTTGTCGATGAGGTAGAGTACTGCAAGTAACAGTCTTTCTATCTCTCTCTCTCTCACGCACACACACACACACACAGGAAGTGTGTGTGAAACTTGTGAACCCATTTGTCAAACCATTTCCGTGTAAACGCATTCGCACCGGAGACACCAACAAGCGAACCATCGCCCTGTTACTAAAACTGGTAAGTTGGTTTAGAGGCAGTATACGCTGACGGATGTTTCCTGTATCTCATTTTCATATTTTGCAGTAGATTTTAGATAAAGTTTGGCATTAATCTTAACCAAGCGACCCTCAAAAAGCCTTCCGCGTCTTGCCAGGTTATCACTCCAAATCAAAAGTTTAGTGTTTGGTCAGGAATCCGTGTTTCTTGTTTTCTCTGCTCTTATCTGTCCCACTTTTCTTGTGTTAACAAAGGTTAACTAAGTCCTTACAATACGGAAAACAAAAGATGATATATTGTGAAAATAGTTTTGGCGATTTATCAGCAAAAGTGGATTATAAAACCTTAAATACTCCCTTGACTTTGTCACATTTCATTAAAAACACTGGAAAATGGGTGTGGAAGAAACCCAGTTTTAATAAAAGGTCAACTGAGGAATTATATTTCCAACAATATTTTGCAGAGCACTGAAAAGCCTTTGTGCCGGTTACATTTAGAAACTGTCTAAATGTTAGACTGTTGGCAAGGTGTGTTAGTGTGATCAAACACAAAGTGCTGTCATAATCAACAGACTCTGTTTAGACAGGGTTGTGTAACACAAGAACACCCAGGACTAAAGTAGTGAGTAAGCATCCTCATCTCATAAACATTAGTTTGCCCATCAGGATGTCTAAGCTGGATTGCGAAGAGAAAACATTCTTTGTTTCAGCTGTAATTTGTTCCACATCTGTGCTTCATTCCCTATCTTGTCCTCCTCTCTGGTCTCTGTCCATTTTGAACTCACACCAAGAGACTAGAGTCATTAGAGTCACTCAGAGCATCATTTGCTTTGGCTGCATGGAGAAGGAGTTCAGAGAGGAAAGAGAGAAACTCTATGAGTATGTATGGGGAAGACAGCGTTACCACATTCAGAGCGTTACATCTCAGGAAACTTGACTTGTTAAACTTATATCACATAAAGGCTAAAATTAAATATTTGATTGCAAGACAGCTATAAAACGCTAACCCTGAAGTCTATGTATAGCCTACAGAAGCTGTAGTGGAACCAAAGAATAAAATAAGGAAGTTGTTGAGGGCGTTAAGTTCAGTTTCACATAACTTTCTCACAGTCTCATCTGCTTCTCTAGTTTCTAAATTGTAGATTATATAGATAAAGATTATAGAGTATATGATAACATTAATACACTGTGCTAGCTAAACAAATTTTCCCAACTTGCGCAACCTTTAAGACAAAAAGGTCAACAACGTAAACGCCGTTAGCAAGTTAGCAAGCAAACAGAGGAAACTTACATTACATTAGTCAACTTCTGCTCTGTAAGGCTACGGCTAGCTTGCTAAAGTTTAACTAAATTATAATTATCCCAAACATGTAAATAAATACGTTTTGAATATTTTTAATGAATGCGTTATAGGATGTCATTTAATGACAACTAATGTAGTTTAATTCACAGAGGGAGCATGCAGAGAAGAGCAAAGGTAAATTCTGTTAGCGCTACACCATAAAGTTGTATAAAGTTACTTGATCAGTATGCTAAACTATCGTTACGTTAGCTACAAATGCAAACATTACTCCCCCAAGTCAGGAGCTTGCTAGCTAGCTGTCGTTATATAACATTCAAAATTCATCTAAAATCTTCTGGACATGACGTTACCTTTGGGCATAGCAAGGCTAGCCATTTCCCCCAGTTTCCATTCTTTATGCTAAGCTAGGCTAACTGGTGGCTGGCAGGAGCTTCATATTAACTATGCAACCATAAAAGCAGTTATCGATCTTCTCACCTAACTTTCAGCTAGACAGTTATTAAATGTATTAAATGTTGAAGTAGTCCTTTAATATCAGAAGAAAATAATTTAATTGGAAATAGCTTTCAAGAATCCCAGAGCAAAATAAAGTCAGACCGTCTGGATTTTAATCATTAGACTAACTAAAACATTAACATAGCTTTGTGAATCCGTGCTCTGGAGAGTAAAGCTAGCTGTGTGCGGTTCCATGTTGTTTCAATGTCAATGCTGTCTGCACTATAACACGCTTGCAGGCTTTCACTGGATATGAAAACCAACACTCGTGTTTTCTGAATCAGGCTAAGCGAAAACAAAGACCCGTCCAAGAATGCATGCGTCTGTCCAATGTATTGAAATGGATACAGATGTGTCCTTTGACGTACGCATCAAGAGATCGACAGCATATTACTTTTCATGTAACATTTTCTGTTTTCTCAAAACACAGAGTTACAATCTCAATAAACTACAGAAACGTAAAGAAAAAAACATGTTTAAAGAAATTTAAGGTTACTGCTGTGGAAGGTTTTTTTGTTGTTGGTGTTGGTCTAATCTAGTACCGAGCTGAACTTCCTGCTTGTCACAGCCTGGCTGGCTGACAGCTCATATGGTGACAGGCTGTGGTCGCGGCCTCAATCTTACTTTCCATCTGAGGCTTCAGAGGGGACTTTTTGTTCTCTGTGTCCCTGTGTTTTCTTCCTCTATTTTTACATTAGCCCTGATTACTTTCTCTTCGACTGTTTCTAACACATACAGTATACATTCTTTCAATTCGTAGCGTGTATCTGAAGCAGACGAGGAATTTAGAAATATGTGTAGAGTAGAGATTAAAAGGGAAATGCTGCACCATTTAGGGGAAATATTTATGTCCTGCTTGGCTTTCACTGAACTTGCTGGCAAGCGATATTCTAATAAAAATACAAAAGTGAACTAATTATAGGAACAAGGCAGCGCTTGAAACCATCTTTGGACTTATTTCTGCGCCTGTGCCTTCTGCTGGCCTTTACCATATACTTCCAAGAAAAGCAATAGTTCACTTTTACTAAAGATAATTGCTTTTATCCTCACAGGATCCGATGCAGGCAGTGAGTGCTGATCCAAGGGTGCCAGAGCCCACTCCAGAAAACCTTGGCATTTCTAAAGGACTCAAGAGAAACGACCTAAACAATGGGGCTCTTGAGAAGTTTGCCCAAAGTATGACTGAGAACATTATCCAGTCATTTTTAAGCCAAATGGAAATGGCGGAGCCCGAGGTGGACTGTGAGGTGTCCAGATTTAATCAAAACCAGGAGATGTTAGCTGAAGGGTTAGCTTCAGCAGTGATAGAGGTTGCTCTGAGGGAAGTGTGTAGAGGTCACAGTGTTGAGGATCACTTAGAGTGTTCACGGTCAGCTGAGATGAAAGGTGGACAGGGTAAAAATCCATCTTTTATGGATGAATTTGAAAGTGAAACAGACTTCTTGGACATGGACACAG
The DNA here is from genome assembly GCA_033000465.1 of Sciaenops ocellatus. Lineage (NCBI taxonomy): Eukaryota > Metazoa > Chordata > Actinopteri > Sciaenidae > Sciaenops > Sciaenops ocellatus. The sequence continues at coordinate 5,016,580 of CP136875.1, forward strand.
AAATGGATCTCGTCAAGAAAATTCAGACTTCCAAAGTCACCCAGCTCTGCCACCCACCTCTATCCCAGTCAGGGCTCCCGGTTGTGGGATCCCTCGACTACCCCGATGCCCCTCCGACCACACCTCTCCTCCCTGAGCTTGAGAGGAGCAGGAACAGTTTCGCCAGGAAGCTAAAAGGAGGCTTGGCGAAGGCTTTCCTGCCTTCACCTCCTCCGCCAACCCCAAAGGACGAAGAGTACGACTCAGACAGCGTCACCAAAGACCCTCGGGTGGAGTTAATGGAGCATCTGATTCACTCGCTACCAACAGATAATCTGGCAAGAGACTATTTTGAAGTAGGACCTCATCGTGGAGCTCAGGTGGAGGCTTTCGCGGAGGTTCTTTCATGCGACATCATTGACCAGGTCTTGAACGGAGAGCTGATAACTGACGATGGCGATCTTCATCTGCTGGCCCACCAACTGGCTCAAACCATCATCACCTCCTCCCTTGATGAAGCTAAAATGCTTATCTAGTGTTTTGATATGATTAATGGGATCATATTTGTGATGACTGGCACGTCAATACACACAAGAACATTAAAAAAATGATATCCATGGACAAGTTGACTCCAAGTTGACTGATATTTTCATCAAAGTTTGGTTTACTGCAATAATATTGCTCCGTAATCTGAAGTAGTATTTTATTTCTCAGTAAAGTTCAGATAAAGCTCAACCAGATGAAGAGTTTAATTGTGAAATATTACCCGTTTATTGCAAAAACTGACCAGAGATCCAACAAAAAGACGGCCGGTTGACGTTAAAACAAACTGTGGAACTTTTAATCACACATACGACCTGAAAGATGTGTGTTTTAGATGCTGGATGATGAACCTGAGATAAAGGTTTTAATCCATGATGAATTAAAAAAAGTACACTGGCATGAAAACTTCAATAATCTTAAATGTAATTTTGACTGGGATCCAACTGTAGTAAATGTATACGGCCTTTAGATGGCAACATAAGAGCAATGTGAGTGTTTTCAGCATGAGATCAGCAAGATTGATTATCAGACAACAACTTTATTGAATTAAATTGTTTTGCTATAAATATAAATATTCATATCAGATTGTTGTGCATTTTTAATAACAAGTTTGTTTATATTTCTGTCTATGTCTTCAATAAAAAAGTAATCTAAATATTAATAAATACCAATAATAAAGACTTAATTTTGAATATTATTGGCACTTTTTTTTCCATTATCCACTGAAACACCCTCCATATATATGTGGAGTATAACCACCATAAACACAGCTATGACGAAGGATGAACGTACATTATAGATGCTTGATGAATGATTATATCCGACCACGTCAATGGTGCCAGCTCCACTTTATAACGAAGGGAAATGTTGGGAGGTTTTCGGGTTATTTCCCTTGTAATTGGCCTAAAAATCTTTATAGGTTCAGTGTGATTCATTCATCCCTTGGACTCACATGAATATTTGGCATTTGGGGTTGCAGTTGTGTTCTGGCTTGAAGAAAACTAATTTTCATACTCGTTTACTGAGGTCAGATCCGAAGAAGAAGAAGAAGCCGTGGTGTTTTAACCAAACAGTGATGTGATCCTGCAGTAAAAATGACCTCTTTCTTTTTTTTTTTGTTCACATGGTTAAATAACTGAGAGAAGAGCTTAGGAGAATATTGAAAGAAGCGTTTTGGGATAAAGAGTTGCATTGTTCTAAGTCATCTGTTATTGCGCACACAAGTATAAGCACACACACGTCTTAAATCGAAGAGAATGGGTTTGCAGACAGGGTCACACACACACACACACACAGACGCAGTGAGTAATGTTTGCATGTGTGCATGCTCTCACAAACAGATCTGAAAACAGTACAAAGCACTTTTCTCTCTCTCTCTTTCTCTCTCGCTCTCCAGCACAGATGGGCTGAGTGGGAGAAGTCAGTGGGAGCACATTTATAGGAGTGTGTGTTATCATTGGCGCAAACTAATAACGTACACACAAAGGCTCCGTTCCATTTAGAATTAGGTTTAACGTTAACATTACAGCAGGTTTAAGAACCAAGGTCAGCAATGAAGTGTCTCAAAAGCTACTGGATGGATCGAGAGTTTATCTAAAACATTCATGGTCCCAAGAGGATGAATCCTGTTGACTTTTGTGATCCTAAGATGTTTCCTCTAGCACCTCTAATCAACTGTTCTCCAGAGGATGAACCCTGACGGCTTTTCCTTTAAGTTTTTACTTAACCTATAAAACATCTCAACATCTACTTGATGGATTGGTACATTTCATTCACCATTCATGGTCTCCATATGATAAATCCCAATGACTTTGATGATCTCCTGACTTTTCTTCTAGTGAACCTGATGGTTCACAGAGTGTTAGTGTTTGTACCACAGGTATACAGATTTGTGCCGGGAAAAGGCGTTTTTTTTTTTAGTCCAGAGGCGTGGGTGAATGCTGACTAAGCGAGGAGCTGGTGTCGTGCCAGAACCTGAGCTAATAAGCAAATGTTAGCTTGTTGGCAAATAAGTGGGTGTACAAACCGGAAACAATGCAAAGAGCTGCGCTTGTGTGGGCGTACAGCTTCAGGTAGAGATGAGACAATGAAATACGACCAAGGAAGCCCAGTGAAGGCTTCTCCGGGATTCAGGATTTTACAATTGCGGAAACTTATGACTTATTTTGTAGCAATGATTACAACAGGAATGTGCCCCCGCATGTCAACCTTATTTTGCCGGAGGGCTTTGCGTTGGCTCCCCCGCTGCTGCACCAGTGGACCGGCCTTCGCGGAGTCGGTCTGGATAAAATATTTCTGGAGCTAAATGTCACAAACTTGAGCTGTTAACTTGACCCACATATGCACACAAACAGAGCACGATACACACACACCCGGCTGCACTATGCGGTAGTCCCTCGGGGTCTGATACATAATATGTCATGGAATGCTTAGTCTGAACTTTTAACTCCCTCTGCTGATTTTCTCACCACAGGACACTAACTGACCGACACGCTCGCACACATACACACAGTCACACGCGTGCACATAGATAAGCTGCAGGGCTGGGTGGACAGCTGTGGTGTCAGAGGACACACACACACACACACACACACACACACACACATCTGGAGGAATGCTTGTTGTGTTGTCAGGTGGTTGGCTGCCAGAAAGAGAGGGAGACCGAGGGAGGGGATGGAAAAGGGGAAAATCGTGATGACACACATAGGATGTATAGCAGGAGGGTTTCTACATGCTATAATGGAAATAAATGGCAGAATTACTTAATCTCTTTGTCTACTGTAGTGGAGGGTAAACCAATCTAAATCCAATTTATCCAACCATTATGTGGGTTAAACAGAGTTTGTACCAGATGTAAAGAGTAAATCTAAATTACCATACATCACCATAATAGGTATCTGAGAAGGACTTAAGATATTACACTAATTATGCCATTGACTGTTTTACAGTTTGCACAAGTCATGTCATTTTTAAAGTAAATAATCTAACAAATTACCGATTTATTTGTTGATTTTGTGTGGAATAACAGGATAAGATCCTAAAATATAGAATATTATAAAAGTAATTGGGATTTTTGGGATTTGCCGCCCCCAGTTTCAGACTGTAATACTACTGTGGTATGTGGTATGGACAGCTGGACATGTGGATTTGATGTTTGGCTGTTTACAAAGTTGTCGAGTCATAAGTAATATAGTAATAATAGTCAAGCACAACAACACAAGACATAGCAGCCAGCTAATATTACTGACTAGTCCAACAGCAGTCAGCCCAGCTCGGCGTCTGTCTTTCAGCCTTTTATTTCACCAAGCTCTCACCAACCACTAAAAGTCAGTCCCAGATTTACTCTTCTTGCTTACTCTCTCCTTTTCTTTTCTTAGCCTCCTCCGTCAATGTCCTCTTTAGTCTTTTCGCCTCTGTCATTATGTCCATAGAGGCTGCTGAGCCCGGTTACATTGCCCACTTACCCAGCTCAGGTTCTGCCACGACACTGGCTCCGCTCCCCGTCAGCAACCCCCGACTTAAGTGCCGTGAAGTGTACCTTTTGCGGGTGATCGTAACCGGAGCACAAAGTTACATAGTGCAAGAACAAAATGATCTGAAATCTGTTATTTACTTTTAGAAAGGTTGATTTTGCTTTAATGCCACACAAAAGAAAATTAAAGTCCAGGTTCTAGGTTCTAGGTAATGTTGATTAGAGCAGCTTTGAGTACTTTTTGTTGAAGAAATACTATTGAAGACACATTTTGATGGCAGGACATTCAGTTCCACAATATTTTATTCTGTCAAGAAGTATTTTTTGCGTCACTGAAGTTTTGGCAGTTTGTTTCCTGTCTTCACCCCTAACAGTACTCCTCCTTGCAGCCGTTCCTCATGTACACTCCACTTTATCATGTTTGACTGTATCTCAGTGCTCTGCCAGGATCACACAGCTCAGATATGTGGGTGTGCTTTTTTTATGCAGATGCGAAGCCTTCAGTCCTGGGTTCAAACACTGAAAACAGTCTGTAGCAGTTTCTTTCATGTCCTTTTCCAGACAAGTTTGATCAATCCCATCAGACAGTAGTGTCGGGTCAAATCAAGTTTTGTATCAAGTATTGAACCTTTTGAAGGTTTGAAATTCTTCTTTGTAATATAGTATTATGTTCATCTGATCTGTAGCAGTAACCTTAAGGTTAAAGAAACTGGCCCGTAACTCCAGGAGTGTTGGTCCCAGAGCTTTGACTGTCTGGGAAAGTGGTGTCCTCTATTCAGCTTGCATTGAAGTGCCCTTCAGCAATGTGTTAAACCAATAAATGTTCGATTGCAGTATCCAGGTTTGAAGGAAGGGCGCCAATTCAGAAAAGAAGCATCTGTGGTTGTACTTTCTTACATAATAAAATAGTTCTCCGGAGCACCTGAAAAACAAAAATCTGAAAATACTGTTTGACCCCTGACTGATAGCTGTCTACAAGAACAGCATCTGAAGGCTGCTGAGTGCACCTATCAGTCTATTTTATGAGGGTACCGTTAGCTACTGGCTTTGAGTTCATAAATCTGAGAGAGGTGGGATCAGCACACCCTCAGAGTGAAGCATGCAGGCTCCTCCTCCTCGTTGTGCTTTATTTTTCTCAGAAGAATAATTAAATATTGTTTGACAGAATCTGTTTCCCTGGAATAGCAGTTAAACGAAATGATTAAGAGATCTGGAGATATGCAAAAGTTTTGTCATTTTGATTACTGCAAAGCATAGTCAAAATGTCTCAGTTTTATGATTACATACAAGTCACAGAGCATCAAATGCTCCAAAAAGTAACTGCCCATCAATCATTCAAAAACCAAGAGAGTCTTTAAAAACATTTACTGCTCTTCAGAAGATATTTCCAGAATCCTCAAAGACTCTTCTAAACATCTGGATGACAAAATTTAACCCGGCTGTACAGTGCTTTGAGCTAAATGCTAAAGTTTGCATGATAATGTCATCAGCTTTGCAAGTATTTGCTCATAAAAGTGCTTGACAAAGTCAAATTTTGATCTGATGGTGGTGCTGGATAAGTAATCAGGAGATCGCCAAAGTTATTACAATTCATGCTGCTGAGAAGATAAATGTTTGTACCAAATTTTATACAAATCCATCTAATAATTGTCCTCATTGTGGCACTAGAGTCGAAGTCAGGAATCACCAAATTCGGTAGGATTCATCATCTGGGTACCATGAATGTCTGTATTAAAATCCATGACAATCCATCCTTTAGATGTTGAGATATTTCACACCCAAAAGAAAAAAAGTCAGGGGATCACCAAAGTCAGTCGGATGACAGGAAACATGAATGTTTGTACAAATTATCTTGATAATCCATCAAAATGTTGAGATTTTTCTGTCTGGATCTTCTGTGGTGGAAGAGCTGACTGACAGAAAAATTGATTTTTGGCTACCTGGGTTGGAAATATGGAAATACAGTTGCAGATTGAGAAACAATCTGTTTGTTTGTTTTTTCTGAGGTGAAATCCATTGTAACTGCATTGAATCCAAACTGACCGCAGCCTTTGTTTCACACTCAAAAACTAGATTTTTTTTTACGAGTATCACATTAAATCAACAAAATATCCCCTCTAGCTTTGGAATCTCTGTTTTGTATTTCCAGATGATTTTGTATGTGGTGAAAAGTTGGCAACTTTCTCCTCACTCTAGCAAAAACACCTCAAGTGGTTTGAATATGACCTGGGAAAAGACGCAATTTAAAACATGTTTTCAGCAAGTCAGCCGCAGTATTACAAAACAGGATCATTCACTTCTTTGCAGATCCCACTGGGATACTCGTGCACATAAGAATTTGACTAGAGGCACCAGGGCAGATGCTAACTATTGTCGCCTTGCAAACTTTGTTAGAGATTTGGCTGTCTTGTGGGTCAAACTTATGACCTTAGAGTGTTGAAATATCATCCAGGCAAAAACAGATTAGCCCTGAAGGGGCCGACTCCAAATCCCAAACAGTGTCATAAAGTGAAACAATGCATGATGTGGAAACAATGCCACTACCACCATTACAGTAGTGGTTCCTGGAGAAGTGGGTATACTCTTAATTTATGCCCCCCATTCTTCTTTATAGCAGCCCACCCAGCAAAGAGACAAATGGCCTTTGTTATAAACAGTGACATGGAAGACTACTCACCCAAAATTGGTCGTATTTGCACAATGTCGCAACTTCTGCTGCTTAACTTAAAGGGAGTAAGGATCATTATGAAATTGGGGCAGCAATTGCTCAGTCTATTGGGACTTGGCTTGGGAACAGCCGATTCACGTCTTGTGTGGACTGGTAGCTGGAGAGGTGCCAGTTCACTTCCTGGGCACTACTGAGGTGCCCTTGCGCAAGGTACTGAAACCCTAAACTGCTCCCAGAGGAAAATAATTTCCCCATCGAGGGAGCAGTAAAGTAAATCTTCTTTGAAGTCAGCATTGCCCACAGAAGAGATGCAGATTTTGCAAGCAATACTGGCCCACAGATGGGTGCGACAACTACATAATTATGCATTCCTTCATACTCCATCCACTCATGAAAATTGGACAACTATGCCGTGCCTTCACCGTCCTAGGGAAAATAATTCAGCTTGCAGAACACCTTTGTATACCCCTTCAGTACACCACTGCAACCCACCTGCAGCATCTTCTTCCTACCTACCAAGATTTGTACTTGTATGGGCGTGTCAAGTCCCCATCAGTGTTGCAGATGGCTTTCACATCTGGTGCTGGCCTCCAGGTGGATTTTGACATGGGACCATTTTTCTAGACCACACCTGGATTTGACCACAGCTATCATGGATCATAAAGCATTTGACATTCTCAGGGTAAGTGGGCTCAAGTTCAAAAAAAGCTCTCAGTTCAGGATGCCAAGAAGTTTTACACCAAAAAGGTGTCACTGATTCTCAACAGCACAAAAGGATAAGAGAAAACAGTGTATTTAGGGAGTGTCTTGGTGTTGAATTGGGCTCTATTTCTCACGCTCTCACTCTTGATGCGGTTTCAGCCCCCTTTTATTAACTAAAGTCTGAACAGGAGAAAGGTCCCGTGGTCCTCTGATTGTCCATAGCTGTTGGACTGGCAATGACCCAAACTCATCTCCCTCCTATCCTTGATAAACAGCTCTGGCTGCTGGGCACAAACATACCACTTTCCAGCTGTTTGTGGTGATGGAGAGGAAACAAAGGAAAGGCTGTTGTTTAGACCATTAGTTCCCAAGTGGGTTCCTCGATTCGTCATGTTTTTAATAATGTTTTACCACATTAAAAGTAACAAATGATATTTACATTAACTACATTTTAAATTTTCCAGGAGCTCAGCAGTCAGAAAATAGTCAGAACTGAATTTGAGGCCACAAACAAACTAAAATCAGACTGAACAACTTGACTTACGGACTGGTTTTGGCACTGGTGTAGATCTGAACTGTAAACGTGGCGTCTTACTGGGAAAATTCGAGTTACATCACGATTCTGTGCCCAAAGATGAGCCAAGATGATAAAGCCCATACCCAAAGTGATTTAAGACAGGATGGAAGGCTTTACAGACAACAAAGATGCAGACAGCCATAAAATCTAAATGTTGGATCGAGGAGTTTATTCTCATGTACTAACAATGAAGTCAGTGGCCTCTCTGTAGCTTCAAATGTTTAATCTTGGCTACATTTGTTTCACAGTGATATAGCGGAGGCCGCTGGGTAAATGTTTGCTCTCAAGCAGTGTAGAGCTGTAAAACAGACCACAGACGCTCATGCAAACAGTGAAGGCAACAGTAGAGAACAAAAGAGTAAGAAAGAGGCTTTAGTTCGTACTGCAACAAAGATAATTTCCATTGGGACCTATTACTTCATTTGTTTGTCCTAAAACAAACAAACAAAAGACGGTCAAATGACCGTAAAATTTAAGCAAAATAGAATCCAGATAAATGCCAAAAACCATAAATTTACTGAAAGCTTCAGTAAAGTGACGATACTAATAGAGAATACAGATGAGTATTGTCATTTTACATAAATCTATGTGTAATTTAAGAAAACAGAAATACTGAATTAATAAAATAGTATTTTTTCTTCTGTACAAAAAGAGAAATTACTGTAATAATTGTCATGGTATACTTAAAATAATAGTTTGGTTGGTTGTTAATTTACAGATAATGTCTGTAATTTTACAGAATTTTGTATGTAATTAAAAAAAACAGAAAACTACTGTAGAGAATGTGAGTTATTTTTCACACTCTTTCCAACTAGCAAATGTTTACATTAAAAATCTAAAATAAGTGATTTTTTTTTTTTTTTTTGACTTAATAATTATCAGAATTGTTGCTCTACTTTTCATTAACTCCTGAAAGTCTTGAAGTGATAAGGAGTCAAACAAAGAGAGAGCGCCCTCTGTGAGCTCATCCTGAAACTGCATCATGACATGAGTGGGTAAGAAATGATACAGATTTAAGCTTCAACTGAAACTTTGTAAATGAATGCATCACACCTCTGTGGTCCAGACATGTGCAGTCCAACCTGACAACAATGTGAAGTCTGAGCTTCTATTTTCTACTCTGCAGTGACACATTTTGAAATAATAAAAGAGACAACATGATCTGAATTTACAAAATAAATAACAATTTTAGTCTTTCTTTAGTTTATTCTGAGATAAATAAAGATCAAAACTCGGCATAAATAGTGCACTTAAAATATCTGTCTGCTGTCTGCTGTTGGTTTTCTTGCTGTGTTCTGCTTTGGCAATGTGCGGCATGAGTGTCCCACGCCGGGAGAGAGAGAGAGAGAGAGAGAGAGAGCATTCCTCTGCAGCTCCAGGGTGATGAAGAGGTTAAGCCAGCCCCTCTTTACTGCTCTCTCTCCGCTGCAGTTTTATCAGTCCTGCGTTGCTACCTCCAGCAGCTCCAAACTCACTTTTACGCAGCGAGCAGCGGAGCGCAGATCAGACATGGACTCATCCAAACTTTAACTCCCAGCTCGTCTTTCTCCTCGCCTGCTCCCCCCCCGCTCGTCTCTGCAGGCAGCTCTTCTCCTCTCTTCTCCTCCCTTCGCTTCTTCCTCCCGCTGAGCTCCCAAATGAAAAGCTGCAGTGGACGCATGGAGATCTAATTTTTCTTTTTTTCTTTCTTTTTTTTTTTTTTTTTTTTTTTTGGCTTCAATTTTCGGTCAAGTCTGTGGAGGTTGTTGTTGTTTTGCTGCTCCCTTTGGTTTTTTTATGGTCTGCTCATGCGTCGGGAATGCCATGGCCACTCCGAGCGCACAGCAGCAGCACCAGGATTATTTCAGATCGGTGAGCAGCGAGTCCACCACCTACATGATGGTCCCGGCCGGCGGGCCGAACGGGACGAGGCGCCGGGAAGCGCCGTCCAAGATGTGGTTGGCGATGGTGGTGATAGTGGTGGTGGTGTTGCAGATTGCCTCCACCACGGGGCTCTTTCTCTACCTGAACATGTCCATATCGCAGGTAAGAGCTGGTCAACACTCACTTTAACGGTTATTACGCACTACTTTGCGCTACATGTGTCTGTTTGTGGGAAGTTTGTGCGTAAAAATCTGCAGAAAACAGCGAAAAGTCGCCAAATTTGTGCAAAATATCAAGCCTCGTTGTATCTGCTGGATTATTAAAAGCTGCTGCAAGTCACAACAGAAATATTAAAGATGTATATTTTCATTTTTTTAAAGAGTTGGAGTCAAACTTGGGTTTATTTCTGGAGAATGCTTAACTTCGCCCCCGCTTCTGTCTCGCCAGGCGCTTGGAAAACAAGCGGACTGACTGAACAATGCAATCCGAAATTTACCAAGCAATCAAGGCACAAGCCTGTCTGTCTGTCCGGCAGCTATTACCGAGCTAAACGGTTTAAACGGCGTGACTGAAAGGAACATATTGTCGCCATTCGTGGAGACGCGGACGCAGACTTAAGCTTGGTTTTTTCAGGCAGGTTACAGATGTTGTGCGCAGAGGTGAAATATGCGGCTCACTGATGGTGGTGGTGGTGGGCTCTCCCCTGGGGGGCTTTGTTTAAACCACTTTAATCCCCCTGAAATGATCACATCTGATGTAAGGAATGTGTCAGCTACATAAATCTATTTGAAATAATCTGCAGAGGGCTGGGACAGCTGACGTTTGATCCTGAGCTGCTGTCACTGCTGCAGTTAGTGAAAGTGAAAACGAGGCTAATCTTTGTAGGACCGGTTATTACCCTGCAGCACATATACATGCATCTGTTTAGCTGCTCACAGATTCACTAGCTGACTCTTTAGTTTCATCATTTGGCTCATTAGTGTTCAGTTTAAGGAGGCGACAACACCTCTGTCCTCCTTACTCTGAAAAGTTGTCTGATACATTGTACACATAGAAGATTAACTTTCTAAATGCCCAACCACACACACACACACACACACACACATGAAGGGTGTACAGACGTGCAAACGTGGAGGGGTGTTGGAGTGACGGGCTGCCACGTAGCAGCAGTGTCCATGTGAACCAGGTCAACTCCTGATACAAGCTGTGGTCATCTCACGACTCGATTACTGTAACCCTAACCCAAAAGGTGCTCATCGAGCTCCACTGGCTACCTGTAGAAGCCCACATTAGACTACAAAGTAGTCTCCGGTTCTGCATATGTTACCTTCTCCAATGATCGACGCCTGGCTCTGCCACCCGTACGCTCAGGACAATCCAAACTTTTCTTGTCTGTTGATCCCCGTTGGTGGAACGTCCTACGAGTTCCTACCAGATCAGGGGCGTCCCTCTCTACCTTCAGAAACCTCCTGAAGACCTCCAGCTCTTCAGAGAGGACCTCCTCTCCAACACTACCAACAACGGGACATGATAAATCTATCCCCCTCTACAGCTGTCACAGTACTTATTGATGCACTAACACGTCCTTGACTAAACATAAACGTAATATACGTGAACTGGCACCGTGGACCGTCCACCCTCTAGTTCCCCACTGAGCTGCTGCCGCCTCATGAAAAGGTGCAGCATGCAGGTTTTAATATGTGGCCCACAGAGAGAGGTGTTACATGCGGTTTCATAGGAACTTTATATATTGGTCTTTTTGAAACAATCCGCGGGGATGAAGTAAACCAGTCTGTGAATCTCAGCAAGAGGCCAGTTTAAACTGTAACGCCACTCCGTCAGCGAGAGGAAACCACGAGAGTTCACATCTGTAACAAGGTGAGAAACGTGTCACGCTTTTCCTCTCTGCAGTCGGTGGAGGTTCGCTGTACAAACCGAGGCGATGACTTGCAGAGGTGTGCGTTTGTTGAAGACCTTCTATCCAGGAACAGCGCTGTAGATCATTTAATCGCTCTGACACACACACTGCGACTGTGTGGTGACTTGAAAACCTGCTAATTTTCCCAACGTTTCCTCTTGAAAATAAGCAAAAACGGGTGTTTTCTTTGTGCCTTTTGATTCAAAACAGGTGAAACTATTCACATTTCAAGACTTTTAGCTGCTGCTTTTTATCCAAAGTGACGTACAGTAAGTGAGCCTTACATTTATTCGAAAGGATCAAATCTGTGAGTTTTTGGTGAGCGCGCACAGATGAAATTAAACGTGCAGCAAGCTGAAAACAGCCAGTGTGTATGTAGAGGTTATGAAGTTTTGTTTTTTATGTTCAGGTGAGGAAATCCTCCCAAATTCAGGCTGGATTTACTGTTTAACACCAAGATACACCGCCTTGAACAGCTACATATAGCATGATATATCTTCTTTTCTATGTTAATGACTCACGTCTGTCTGTCAAAAAACTGTATTTTGCACTGCTTTGTGAAGTTGAGCAATAGCGGGGTAACATCTGGCTTAGAGAGCGACCAGTTTTTAGACGTACACGCATGTATCAGCCTTTTGTAGCAGTCAGAGAGCCAAATTTGTGCAACAAGGAGCAAGAAAGGTGAGAAATATTGTGTTTTTGTGTCAGAAGTCCTTGTACTTTCCTTGTATTTTTATCAAATTTTGGTACATTTAATCTTCATGGCCTCCCTGTTCTCTGAGGAAAATAATATAAAGGCAAATATATGAGAGTCTGCTTCCAATTGACTCACTGGCATGAAAGCAGCAGTCCTATATCAACAGTCAAATGTCTTTATAGACTTTACTGATTAGATAGTGAGTGAATATAGACATGTGTTCATAAGTTAAAAAGCTAATTTACAAGTTTGATTTTCAAAGTTCCTCCTCTGACACATCGGGGATAGTTTAGAGATGATACTGGACAGAGACGAAAATGAAAAACACGGAGCAATGCATCTCGCATGCGGGGAATCCCCCGGTTCTCATGCGAAGGCCAGCTATTTTTAATCTGGAAACAGGCCCGTCTTTGAATGCGCGCACACACTGGAGTTACACCCCAATGCCAGCCTGGTTAAGACAAAAGATACTTGGAAACAATGAGCAGCGCACAATGAGGAATGCACCAGCGTTGCCTCAGTGCTGCGGCATTCATAACACAAACAAACACGCAAACGCACGCGTGTAAATACAGAAGCACTCAGCAGCCTCACGGCTGTATGAACATAAATGTACTGTGAATGTTTAGTGTGTGTTAATAAGTGTCAGATGGACTGGAGTTTGAAATTTGAGGCAGAAATGAATCCATTGGCTGAGTCACAGCTTATTATAATATTAATACTGAATGTCCAATTTAAAAAAGTAAGAACTGAAGCAGAATTGGCAATTTTTCTGATAATCAATTAATTATTTGAGTAATTTTTTTAATCAAAAAAGCAAAACGTTCTCTCATCCCAGCTTCTAAATTGTAGGATTTTTATATTATAATAAACTGAGCATCTTTGGTTTTTGGACTAATTTTCTCCTTTTTTTCTGACATTTTTTAGACCAAATTAATTAATTATGAACCAAAGAAACACTCAGCAAATTAACAGCCAATTAAAAGAATATCATCTTTTGTAAGGAAACAAGCTGGAAAAAAAAATGTATTTTTAGTTTCGCCCATGTCAGAAACTGTTACCAACAATGTGCGGGATCCTCTGGCGCCTTCGCAGTCGAGACTTTCCGATCCCGAGCCGATACGTGTTCAAGAACATGGCTAAGATTAGAAATTACACTTCAGGAAATCAGGAACAGCTTCTTCTCATTTGAACCGATTTGGGGCTTTTGAGCGTTTGTTTTTGAAGTAATGGTTTGTTATATCAGGAAGCATCTCTTCAGCGGGTTAATATGATATGTATGATGTACGATCGTGGCGTTTAATATGCTGTATTTATAGCCCGCTGCTTATCAAAGGTACATCTTATAACCCTTACACTGAATCAGATCTGCTCTTCGTACATTAAATAACTGTGATCGAGCACGTTAAACATCCTTTAATGTATTTCTTAAGATCTTTACATTTTAATATCCCTGTGGTTCATCTTGTTTCAGCATTAAAACTTGATTAAATTCCACATGTTTTATGACTTCCCCTGGGTCAAATGCATCCATAGATGTGTAACAGTTACAGTATTTTATTTTATATAAAACTATAATCTGTGGAAGTCTTTGATGTGTCAATGTGCAGCGGTCGTAGGCGTTTGCACATCTGCACACGTGACTGTCGGAGATTTGAAGTTCTCGTGTCATTTGTGTTGATTTGTGTGAAATTTAGGGGGTTTTCTGTGAGTGTGTGTGAGTGTGTGTGAGTGTGTGTGATTGGCATTCCATTCCTTTCAACTCACTGGTCCACTTTATTATTGTTTGGGTTCACTGATAGGCTCTGAGTCACCCTTACATGCAACAATACACCTGGTGTGTGTATATGTGTCTGTGTGTGTGTGTGTGTGTGTGTGTGTGTGTGTGTGGTCTGATTCACACAGAAGAAGTTTGAGCTTTAAAGTTGATGTTTGTTAGGGTGTGTGTAGATGTGTGTGTGGTCTGCTTAGTCCCCAAAAAACAACTTTTGTCTTTTCACTTGTCTTTCGCTTTTTTGTGTGTCTTATCTGTGTTTGTGCAATTTAAGTGTGTGTTTTTATGTGTCTTTTATCTGTGTGATGACAAGATGACCTTCGGGGGTGTAGAAAGATAAAGAAAATCCTGAAAAATATTGACATTTTTCCGACAAACAAAGGAATAATTTTGGGTTTACAGTTTCGAATCACAATCAGATTTCAGGTTGGATTAGGTGTTACGGTTAGCCTACAGTCGGTTAACAGTTAAAGTTACAAGACTTTGAAGTAGATCGGGTAATCAGGGCCATATTAGAGGACCTCAAGTGCCTTTATAACCATGTAATTAAATTTGCAAGTTTACTGTCAACAGGACTCAAGTAACATGGATCATTTGTGCAGTTTTTCAGTAGAAACTGGTACATTTGCAAGTGATCTACTCAGTTTTTCAGCATGTTCGGCATAGGTAGAGCTGCAGTGAATAGATAATCAATCAACAGACAATTAATCTGCAACCATTTGGTTTCAGATTCATTTCTAATCAAATTAATGGTTATTTGGAGCCATAGATAGTGGTGCACATGGCGACTGTTTGGCTACTCAACTCTATTGTTTCGGTTACTCAAGTTTGAAATATCCGTTCTTCCTCCAGACTCCACCGATAGTTTGTTAAAAATTCCAGGTGGCATCACATATCTGCTCTCTATCTCTACATACGTTGGATCATCACAAAACACTGAAACATTTCTGAATGTCCGAGTCGGCCACTGAATCCACTTGACATGACATATGCTGTAGCCATAGAAACGTGGCACTTTTACGAGATCTGGACATATGCATCCGCTGCATGGTACTTTTCTGGATGTTGGTTTCCATTGCAGATTGTACCTCCTCAATGTAGGCGGGATTCCTAGTCAATGTGACGCTTCGTAATCTGCCACGATCATTTCTGTTCAGCCAAACAGTGGAACGTCCGTATTGTCAATTGACCACGGCGTGGGTTTTATGGATGACCAGTCAGTGTCGGCTCAGTTTGCTTGGCACCTCACCCGAGGTGATACCAACAAAACTACCAGATCTGCTTCGAGCCAAGGAACTCATCACCTGAGTCCAATATTCCTCCCAGAGTTTTAAACACGATGCGTACAGCTGTGAGTCGTCACTTTAGCAATTTGGTGGGCGGGGAGCAGACAGTCCAGCAGTTGTTGACCAAGTCCTTGGATAAACTTCCACCAAGAACTGCTGGCAAAGTAAAGGAATTCTTTCCAAACTCGCAGCAGAAAAGGAGGCGGAGGACGCCAGGCATTTTTACGAGCTCCTCAACGAATCTTCCAATTAGCCGCCACATGGACCAACCACATGCCCTGACCACCTTCAACCACCAAAACAAGCCTCTGAGCGGCATTCTGTGCCCTTTTGTGACATTTACCAAATGTTTATCCCTTGAACAGATTTGCTGGTCGTTGATTGAAAGTAATGGTTTTCTTTTTGTTACATAAAGAACTCAAATTTTGTCAACTGAAAACCAAAAAAGGCCGAGTCGAGCCGTACAACGCAGTTGGTTAACTGGTAGAAAATGGCATTGGTAGGCTGTTAAAATCAGCCATCACAGACAGTTTCTCAGTCTAGCCGCCCTGTGTGGCCTCAGCTGTTGTTGCCAAGATATTTCTGACACAACCTATAGCACCGTATACAACAGTACAGTACAGTTGTTCCATGACTGCATATGTCTGCTGTATATTTACACCAGAGTTTCACACTGGATCAGGTTTTATTGGTGAAGGTCGAGTTACCATTAGAGAATCAATAAATGTTTTTTTTGGGGGGGAGGGGGTGAACATGCAACACGTGTGCTTTACGGTGGACAAGTGTGTGTTCTGACCTTTGACACTGCCGCACACACAAACAAAAACACACACAGGTGAACACACACAGACACACATTCGTCATCGGTAACCAATTTAAAGTCAAATTGAATCCATCGCCCCAAATGTTTTGATTTAATTCAAAGCTACTAATATAAACCTCCCACACCAAACTCCACTGCCAAAATACACAACTCTCTCTCTCTCTCTATCACACCTTCCTTCTGCCTCTCTCTCCCTCTCTCCTTTGCCCCTGCAGTCTCTGTGTGTTATGGTTCAAGTCCACGTCGGAGAATCAAGTTACAGTCAGTTTTAGGGCTCGAGGGGGGGAACGAATTTTTCAGGAGTGACACAAGCAGTTTTTTTTTCTTCTTCTAACCCTTTTCTTTTATGAGGTAGAAGTTTAGAAATGAAGTGATTCTTTGGCAGCGGATATGTGTGTGTGTGTGAGTGCATCCAAACAGGCCTTGGGCTCATCTCCAATATGGGTGTAACACACACAAAAAAGAACAAGAGAGACAACAAGAGGCTTGAATGTGCAACACACACATGGTTAATGGAAGAAGATATATTTGGCCTTGCTTTTTGACTTGTGTCTTCAGGAGTAAATGAAGATGACAAGGCCAAAATTACGTCAGCTAAGTAATCTCTTGAAAGTTTGCACGGTGCCCTTTTTCTGTCAAGAATTGTGATAAAAAGAAACTTCCTGATTTGATTTCCTGCTTAGCAAAAAAAAAAGGCAAAAAAAAGATTATGTTCACAGAAGTGCTCACACATGCATCGGTGAGACTCGTGGAGACACAGTGTTGTGTATTTGCACAGGCCTGCATGCGCGCTCAGTGTTTTTTCATGGCCAGGTCATTTGGATGAAGATGAAAAGGAAAGCAAGGATCACAGGGAAGAGAGAGGGAAGAGGAGAAAGTGGGTATGAGGCTTGAAAGAGATAAAGGTGAAGGGAGACGACAGGAGGAGATGACGATGATGATGATGATACACGGACATAAAAGAGATTTTAGTATCACCAAATATTCACAAACCCCGTGAGTTACTGTTAGCATAGCTTATCTTTTATGCTACAACAAGAAAGTCCTGTGCAGTTCTGACAACCTCAGACAGTGAAAACTGAAAGGTACAGATTAAACAGATATGTAAAGAGTTAGAGAGCATAAAGGGTGCGGTTCATGCTAAGCTAAGCTAAGCTAAGCTAACTGGCTGCTACCATGTAGACGTGAATAATATCAATCTATTAATCTAATTCCTGGCAAGAAGGCATCCTCTGTCAACGTCCCCTTCAGTCTTTTCTCCTTTCTCTGAATCCAGTTCAATTGCCCATTTACCTAGCTCCAGTTCTGGCACGACACCGGCTCTGCTGCCAGTCAGCATTCCCCTGCGACCCTGGCCTGAAAACTTCTTCTTACAAGTGGTCCAGAACGCCTGTGGTACAAACACTAACACTCCCCCAGTGCTCTGAGTTCACAGTCCGGGCAACTCGGCTAACAAACTGAGCTAACAGCAGCTACAGTTGGCAGCAGTTTACTTCACTGTCCATCAGGAAACTCTGTAAATCACAGAGAGGGAAAAGCAGAAAACATTTTCTCCATAAAATATGATCCAGTTTCACTAAAATCAGTGAAATAGTTGGTGTTGTGACACCCAAAGCCCAAAAAAACCCAATTTTATTATAGACAATACATCCAAGTGTGTTCTAAATATCAGGTTCTAGTTCATATTGTGTGTTTGAACCTCTTTTCTTGTTCATACCTGCTGATAACAGAGTAGCACCGTCAAGAAATCTTTAAACTCTTCACCGCAACTGTCATCTAGCACGACAAATGAGGTATCACATATTTAGCAGTTAAGTTGTTATCAAACATGTCACGTGTCCTCACCACAAAGAGTGAAAAGGTGTCTCGAAAGACACATCAATCGTTGGAAATGAGGAAGCAGAGCAGCTGAACGAGATGAACAGAACAGGAGTCTATACATTATCTGATAGAGTGTATATATACAGACCCACCACACACACACACACACACACACACACGTCCTTGGTTCAACAGCTTGACACGTGAAAACAGGATATTTGCGTTCCCATGTTGGAATGCTCATTAGGATGTGGCCACAGCTGTGTGTGTGTGTGCGTGCATGTGTGCCAACAGCTGGTGCTGTGTGTTATCACTTTGTTTGCCCAGTCAACATGGCTATAAAGTGCTGATAAATGCTGTTCATATGATTTGGTGGGGGAATAAAACTCTTAATAAACTTCTGCTGCATCTAGTATCTGATATTAGTGGTGCTAAGTGTTCTATACACCTGGTAACGATATAATGTTTTCAGTTTGTGTATCTCTGAAGTCAGCTGGAACTGATAACACACTAGTAGTTTAACGTATACTCAATTATTTCAGCTCTAAGAGGAAATTATGCATCTTTTTTTTTCTTTTTTTTTTTTTTTAGAAATGGAGCGACAACTTGTGATTTCTCAGTCGATAAATTGTCAAGAAATTGTGAAAAATGTTCACGGTGATGTTTTTAGACAAAGATGTTTAATTTACTGCTAGAGAAAGTTCAAAAACTGCAGATAGTAAAGCTAAAAAATACATTTTTGCATACAAAATTTCTGAATTGATTAATTGAATTGTTCATTTTCGTCCTCTGTTGATCAACTAAACAATCAACTAATTGTTTTAGCTTTAGTGAGAAAGTTTTGGGGTTTAAAAAATCACAGTTATTGATTAAAATACATGAAAATAAATTAAATAAAACAAAAAAAATACACATAAGAATAAGTGTTCAGTTAGCATGAGCAGCGATGCCCGCCATGGCTGAACATCCAATGAAAAGAGCTTCATCAACCAAGAAAACATGTTTGTTTTTATGCAAATGCGTTCAATATTTGCCGAAAACAGCTCTTACAAAAATGCACCAGTCCAACAACTTGTAATTAAATTAATTAAATATGGTATAATACCTCCTCCAACCATCAGTCCGGTCTTTAAGTACTTTAAACTGGACGAGGTGGTGGTGTAGGCTTTTTTTAGTGATGTGATGGAGCCAACGTTTGTTCCCCTATACTGATATTTCAAAAAACGACGCCTGCTCCAGAAACTATTTTACAATTTATAGAGTTACTGGGAAACAGATGGTTAAAGATGTAATGTACATAAATTTGAGACTGGAAGCTCACCTCCGTGTTGACCCTCATTTCCGATCTCCACTGTAAGGGCACCATATGGCTCCCATCATATGGAAACCAAATCCCTCCCAAACTTTCTATACATGTATCATATCAAAGGGATGGGGCGGAAAAGAAGCTGCTTTGCCCCGTTGGAACATGTCCAATGGAACCACAGCTAAACCTTGAGTCTGGTGGGGGGTGACATAAGAAGGAAAATGGGGTGAAATGGAGATATTTGAAGAGGAAAGTATAGAAAATGGGTTTTTCCAAAGCGGCTATGTGTTCTTAACATGCCTTACAAGCATTTTGGATGACTAAAAGCAATGTAAAGATTTTAGACAGAAGTAACTGATAGCAGATATTATACCAAGTGTCTTCAAATGTGACAATTTTCTTGCCAGAAAAAGAAACACCATTGGACTCTGTTGAAATTCCTTCATGTTTAGCAGCTCCAAGGCAACACATACGCGCTCACGAACCTATTCAACAGTAGAGAAAGTAAACTAAACATGCACTTCCCACACATCCTGTAAAACTTGGAATCCCCTGAATGCTGCACTCTAGGAACGAGAAACAGTGAGTTGCCTTGAAAAAATGTTATCTTATCGCAAAGTCCCTGAATTAATGTCTCTGTAATGTTCCCAGTAGAGATGAAAAAATAAGTTGGTTAACCGATTAGTCGATGAACAGATCATGTGGCTCTTCCTGGATCCAAAAATGACAAACTTACAGATTCCAACCAGTTTTCTGATTCTTTTTATATTAAGTGAAAGCAAATTGGATCGCTTGGAAATTTTGGACTGTTGGTCGAACAAAACAATGACATCACATTTGGTTCAAAAGGCCTGTGATGGTTATTTTTAACTATTTCTGACACTATGTGGACCAAACTATTAACCAATTAACGGAGGAGCAAAATTCTGCAGATTAATCGCTAATGGGAATACAGTCATCGATGGTTGCAGCTCACCACAACAAATGGAAGTTATGGGACAAGGTAAAATTGAAATCTTGAAATCTTGGAAAGTCAAGTTAAACCTCTACCACATGCAACATGAATGGCTGATATCCAGAATTGGCTAATAAGGTTCATTATATTGGCAAACCTGCTCATATGTTCAACCAATAGACAGTATAAAACATGGACATTGTATCCGTGACGTCACTCAAAGTTTTCTAAAGAGCCGTTTTGTGAAGCTTAGATTGTTGCTCAAACAAGCCATCCATAACGGCATCCACCTGTCAATCAAATAGCCACACTCTTAATTCTGCATAACTTTAAGCCTTAATATAATCTGAACAGGTGAGTTGTATAAAAATTCACCCTCAGTACAGTTGTCATGAACGGGGAAATTAGCTATAGAGACCAAAACTGTTTTTTGTACCAGGCTGTAAACATGTTTATTTCTGCTGTGAAGTTGGACATTTTAACATGGGGACTTATGGAGACTGACTCACTTCTGGAGCCAGCCTCAAGTGGACGTTTGAGAAACTGCAGTTTTTGCTACTTTCTCATTGGCCACTTAGTCCGTCTCCTATATGTACTGTAGGTGTGTACATTATATCTGATTGTGTGTGTTATGATCAACCAGTGGTTGATTGGATGGAAAGTTCTCAGCTGGTCTAACATGATCTAACCCTGGGAATGGGCAGAAATCTGTGTCCTGGCACAAAGAGGAGGGCTTGTTAGTGTCAGCCGAAAGTCTGTCTACTCCAGTCTTTTCCTGTCTTGAACACACACACTCTTGTTCTCTCTCTGATATCAGCATTTTGACTCGGTAACAAGACTCTCCTGCCCCTCCGTCAGCTCTCATTTCTGTACCAATTAAACAACCCGTGAACTCTTTCTTAGCCGATGTCTGATCTCAAATAATCTTTTCTATCTTTCCGCCCATTCTTGTTCCACTTCCACAACAGTTGTCTCCTGCAAAAACTTTAGTGTTGGCCTTGGTCTTTCATGTCTCACTGACTGTGAAGAACACTGTGGTTTTGGCTTTTAATGAAAGCCCATCATCATTGCTTTTGTAGATGAAAAACCACAAGGACATTATCACTGATGTTCCACTTCCCCAGCTTCATCCCGAGCTCCAGAATATAGCTAATTTTTGGCTTAGTGTCTCACAACCTAACACTACCTAATTAGCAGCTTGTGAGATCTCAGGTCATCCGTGAATCAATGAATCAGCCGCTGAGCGTGGATTTGGCTTCGTCTGCAGCTGCTGAATGGAAAACCTTATTAAGAAAAGCTCTGGGAGAAGGGGTGAAATCATGAAACTGTCAGGCAGGCAATCACTTTTAAATAATGTTGTCGTTTTTTGGTAGATGTTTTGTCTGCTAAAAGTTGGAGGTGAGCTTAAGAGAGCAGATGTTGGCCCAACAGCTAGATTATGGCACCATAACAGTTATTTTAGCTGTCTAGGAAATTAACCTTTGGATGAACAAATCATGAAATTGATGTGTGTTTACATCGGCATTAGAGCAAGATATCATTTTAAAAGACGTCAAAGCTTGGCTCTTGTCTGTTTTAATATCTTAGATGCCTGGAATTCAGCGTCTTAATTCAAGGCCCTGTTGTCGCTTGCAAGGATCTAAATCAAATATACTGAGACTTTCTAAAGAAATGCTCACATACTGTACCTACCAAAAAAGCATAAATTTCCAGAAATAGCTCCCTGGATGTCTTGGCCTCTCGTAGAGGAGATAGAAATCTTGCATGAATGTTGTGAAAATTTGTCTAGGATTGTGTTTCTCTGCTGACTGATGAAAAAGAGATCTCACGCCTTGCTGCTTCCAAAATATTATGAGAAGGAAGGAACATCTAGATTGTGACTGATAGGTGGTTTATTTTAGACTGAAACCACAAAGGCTTAATTTTAATTTCTTATCATTCCATGTTTTTGTCCTGAAAATTTCAGTGTTTGCGCAGGAATATCAGGACAAAAAGATCCCTCTTGTCTAAATGCTTACACCAGCATGTTAAACAAATCACAATGTTTAGCAAGTTTTCACAATCTTATTGTAGCTTGTTACCAGTATAGCTAAGGCTAATTGGAATGTCATTACTTTTTATGTATTTGGTAATAAAGCAAATTAAAATTTCCCCCTAAAGAAGATGCAGATGCAGCTCACCAAAGTTGTTACAACTCATCCTGAGGGGGATGTGAATACCTCACGGCAATCCACAAATGTCAACTTCATGGTGGGAAAGTCAGAGGATCATCAAAGTCATTGGGGTTCATCATAGGGAGAACATGAACGATGAATAAAATGTGCCAAACCATCCAGTAGATGTTGAGATATTTCACAGGGTAAATAAAAACTGATGTGCTGGTAGCCCTAGACGAAAAGCCAACAGGATTCTGGACTGGGGAACATGAATGTCTGTACACAATTTTATGGCAATCCATCTGATGTCTCATTCTGGAACAAAGTCCATTGCCATCCAAAATTTCAGTGTTCCTCTAGTGTTTCTCCCGGTTTGAGGACAAAATATTCTATGAAATTACACAAAGGCCTTTTTCTGTTTGGCAATGTTCTTAAAATCTGAGAGTACATTTCCGCAACCATGAGCTTAAATCACAACCTTGACCTTCTCATATGAAGGAAGGAGTTTAGTTGTCAGTAAGAGCTGGAATAACTTCACCTTCCTGCTTTAGATTCTCGGAAAGGTGAAGGTATTTGGAAATAACATAATAGTAGTAAAGAATCCCATCAGTTTAGATCCCAAACAGGTTCTCTGGCCTTTAACACTTGGCAAACAAGTGAGCTGGCAAGCGAAGGCTGCATGCAACGCTTCTCATGAGATGTTCAAGATGTTTCTCAACATGCTGCTCAAATGCATGGCGATGTCTTCAACTGAAGGTTGAAATTTGAGCACATTAACAAACAGCAGCCGCAGAGACGGCCATTAGCAGTGTCATGCTGGTGTGGTTTAAATTGCAATTCATGCAGTCAATGTGGTTTTACCAAATAAGACAAGACTGATCCAAGTCACGACTGAAATGAGAAACACATTGCAAATAAAATTTTAAATTCTGATGGAAACCTGTGGGATCCATTCTTGAGAGAACTTTCCGTCATCAGGAAATGCTAACGAATGCTAAACCGACTGCGCACATGCCGAACTCTTAATTATGCATTTACCGACCTTAACGTGTTGTGTATTGCATTGATTGTCGTAACGCAAGTAAACACATCAAAGCTAATTAGACATTTTAACATTCCTGCCCTACCAGAATCATTAAACCTGTTTGTGTGCTGTTATCAGGATTTAAAGCACACTTCTCAGTAAGCAATCTTCTCTTGGGGCCTCGTATCAATCACAGTATTAGTAGTGACAGCTCATGATAACCTTTGACCTTGACGTCAAGGAAAGAAAATAGTAATAATAATAAGCAGAGAGTCTGGTTGAAGATAAACTTGAGATAAAGTTCACGTGTGGTTATTGTGAGTGTTATCTACTAATATTCTGATAAAATTTACCTTTTCCTACTGTTAAGACTTCATTCAAACTACAATTATCTGAGAAAATTTGGTAAAGAAAACCAGATAAAGGTCTACAAAGTTAAAACTGAACAACCAGTAATGACAGGTAGACCGTGTGCCCCATGTATCCGGGTGCTGCAGGGGCCTGGGTTTGATTCTGGTCTAGGCTAGCTTTGCTGCATGTAGTTTGAGGCAGAAGTCTTACAAACACGTGACAAGATATTGCAAGGAAACACACATACAGAAACAAAGGAGTTGTGCTTTGTCTGAGAAAGTGTAGCGAGAACATTCCCAGAAGTCAACAGTGCGTTTATTGTGGTAGCTGCTGGTGACACCATCGACTATTCATCTGCCAGAACGGTAGCTTCACTGGCAGACACACAAGCATTCATTACAGGAGTTACAGGCACATCCACCTCAGTTTAAATCTGTAGTTTTTAAGAAGAAAGGTCACAAAGCTAAAAGAATATCACATTTTCCATGTTCAGCATTATATAAAAAGAAAATGCGGTGGTTAGCATTTGGTTTTCCCCTTCTTGTTCAGCCATATTTCTAACAATAACCCTTAAATACTCCACCTTACCTAATCTAAATAACCTTTTCAACCATTCAAAATGCTCACTTTCCTTGTTTCTTCATTCTTGTGGGACCCCACCAGAGAAAACACAGATCAGCTACAGCTATTTGTACAAAGTACAATAACACTTGTGAAGACCCCTATTGAGTCAGACTTACCCACCACCTCCACACACAAAAAACACATTCACACACTTGCCCACCCATGCTGGATCTGCCCACCCACAGGCACTCAAATAGCCCTACAGCTGCCTGCTGACCCAAACTTTGCTTCATTTATCAACTTCATTGTGTGTTCTTTGGTCAAGCATTAGCTTTATCATTTTCCCAAATGCAATCCATATCGCAGCTATCCAGTAGTGGAAGCTATCATCTTGAATGCAGGCTGGAGGAGACATGCAACAAAGCTAAAACCAGCTGTTTAACCTGTCAGAACTATGGCTAAAAAACTGGAGGCTTCTTCGGGGTTAAAAGTATAGACCAGGACTACAAATGATTTCCAGCTGTCTAATTTAGATTGGTTGTCACGTAGCAACCATTAGGCTCATTTTCAATTGCCAGTTGCATCCCAATTTGGGGCTGGCGTAGATACCCACATGTCTACACAGATTACATCTAGAAATGCAGCTTTCTGTTGTCTGAATTTGGCTGACACAACAGATGTTTGTTTTGTGCTCCTTGGTATCCCACAATCCATCATGTGCCAGTCAAATTGTTTGGAGGGTTGACAAGAATGTCATCAGTCATTGGTTAATATTTAACGTGGACTAGGCGAAGAACACGGTCCAAGATCACCAAGTGTGAACGCCATTGTTTTTTCTTGATATTAGCTTGGACGTTGTTATTGCTGATAAGTTACCATCATGTGTTTAAGTTACATATTTTAAGCTGTCCAAGTTTACATTAAAATGTTGGGCTCCATTTGAGGTAAACTTCCCGGTGATGAACTTGGAAATTATTCATTCCTCTTTCTTTTAAATCTCTCTCATTCTCCATAAGTAACTCAGCCGCCCCGGGCGTTTCCATCGGTATGTGTGCACAGGTGACTGAGACGAACTGGAAAGTCCTGACCTCTTCTTGCTCTTCTCTCATTCTCCCTCGTCTTCTTTTTCTCTTCCCCGTTCTGACAAGAAGCAGAAACTTAACCCTTCGACGAGAGGAAGAGCTTATGGCGGCTCTTAATTCCTCAATGCCACTAACTTTAGATAACGCAGCACAGACTCCCATAAACAGAGTTACAATAAACTCTGAGAGTCCGTCTTTATCACAACTAATCTTAACTGCTCTTTTTTTTACCTAAACACTCACATTCTCAATTGTTTAAAGGAACAAGGAAGTTAAAGAGAAAGAAAGCAACAACCAGATTATCAGCAGGCAGGTCCACCCTGCTTTTGTGTGTCTTTAAACTTTATTTAAACTGGAGGGAGTCCAAAACAGCAAAATTGACAAAGAGAGGTCATAGTTCCACACGCAAAGGCTGGGAGTGGTATTCTGCTGTCTTGCTGTGGGGTTGTGTACACTATCACGAACACTCGCGCTTGCAAACGGGAATGCATGATCGCGATCGTGCATGCGCGAGCAAGAAGGTGCGTGCGTGCTGTAGATTTGCATCGTAGCCCGCAGGTAAAACAATAACCCATAAGCACCAGAGCATGCACGCAAACACACTGAAGGAAGCAACCACCTGCCAGTAATGTCATTAATGCCTCTAAGCAGAAGCAGACTGTCTTCTGGATTGATTTTAACATGGATTGGGTGAGAAATAAAGCATACCATAGCAGACCATATGTTTTGATGTGGTGAAGAAGCACCGCTACCTGAAGCTCATTATCGAATACTTTCTCATGTGTGCAGAATCTCGTTTGAAGACTTCATTGGCAGTCGTTGTAGAGGACTTCATTGGCAACGTCAAACTCTTCAGACTTAAATCGTGTTTCTAGGTTTTTCAGTATCAGTGCATAGAAAAGACTGTCTAGCATCCTTACAAACATATTTTCTTTGTTTGGATTTGGTTGAAGTGGTTGTCAGGTAAGGGTAGGGATTATCTCTTTGTCTTTTCTGCACCTCTTTCCCAACATCTACAAGTTAAAACAGCAACTCGCCTAACGAGGGTTTTACCTCATGCTGCAGCTGCAACCGCTACTTAAACGTTCGGCAAGGAAACGTTGATTGTTTAAATCAATCTTTCTTCCTTATACTGTGTACTGTGCATGTACACGAGTTGTGGTCTCTGCACCACACATCACTTTTTCTCTTGTGTGATGTGAACGTGATTAAAATCACGGTTCCCTCCTCGTTTTGAGATTACCTTTTAAAGCTGCAATCAGAGCAGCTATCAGTTAAATGCACGCTCATTAATGTCAAAAGAGCAGAAATCAAAGCGAGGCAGGAGTTAAAGTGAGGTCACTGTGAGAGAAAAGCAGTCCTGGATCAGTGAAATTTTAATGGTGGAGTAGGGATTTCCGGCAGAACTTCACCTACTTCCAAAGCAGCACAGAGGAGGGGAAAAACAAGTTTATTGTCAGACCAATGCGCTTTGGCTTACAGCCTTTATCAGGATCAAGGCCACAAGCCAAAACACATTGGTCTCACAATAAAGTCGTTCTTTTATTCTACAAGTGATGATGGAGTTATGACCTCATCAGAAAGGAAACAGCAATCATGTAGAAATCAGTCAGATACTGAGCGATCTAACTTTAAGCAGTAAAGATGAAAGAAATTTGACCCACACATCTTTGAAAATTGAACTTATCATGCATAAATCATAATGATTTCTCTTTCATTGTTGCACTCTGGGAGCGAGAGTCAAAGAAATGTCTAAAATGTGGTGTGAAATATCAATAATTCCCTTTTATTCAACTCATCAGAGGTCCCTGTTTTTTGACCTTGACTAAGCTGACTCATCTCTACATTTTAAAGGCACCTGCTGCCGTTATCTGGGGAAATTTACAAAGACCAAACATACATTCCCAGATGACTGGCGTTTTCGAGGAAAGACAAGTGAGCTATTGAGAAGAAGGAGGTAGAGTTCGGAAGTCGAGGATCAGTTCAACTTTAGGCCAGGGCCGGGAATTGCTCATGTTTCATGATGAACGGGTATGCACTTTTAATCAAGCGTGAATTTTTCTACTTTCTATACTCTTTACCAAATTATTTATAAGAGACTCAACAGTTCCCACGATGAGCAAGCACTTGGCAACGATGGCAAGGAAAAGCGTCCTTTTTACAGGCTTTGAAGAACTTTGAAGAAACAAGCTGGACCAGCTTATTTTTAGATTTAAATGTCACAAGCGATCAATAGTGAGTTGAACCCACAGCATACACTGTCATTAGTTTGTTTGATAGACATTTTTCATTTAATATCTTTACTTAAAAGATCTAAGTCTATTGTTTTGTTCCTTTACTGAAGCAAACTGAAGCTGGCATATGAGGCAAGGCCAGTACGAATGTGGTTGCATGAACCCGTGTTAAAAACAGCGGTTTTCTCTTCCCCAACCCTCTAATGATCGTGCCAGACAAAAACTTGGCCCGCACCGTGAAGTGAAGTAGAAACTCATCCACTGTTCACGATCGAAACGGCCTTTGTTTTTTTGCTCGTAAATACTGTTGTGTATGGTCGGCAATAAAAAAACTCCTTGTATTGTGCCCAGACTGATTGCTCTTAACCGTGAATGATTGCTGAGAAAGCTGTTGGTCATTAAACAAATGGCGTGGATGAATCAGCTTCAAAAAATAAATCAATTTCTGCACCACGCTGGCCGTCTGCCAGATACACTGAAGCCCCGAGGGGGTGATATACTGGGAAAGACACACACATAGGCTGCACACCGACCTGCACACATGCATTTACATTAACCACCATAACAAATCACGGATATAAACCCGTGCGTGCTCACTTCAAATCAAGTATATAAACGCACACATGCGCTGTCAAATAAAATCTTAAATCGACACATTCTCACCCTCACGCACACGTACTGCACTTAATTACCAGAAGCTTGTACGTTCATGTAAACACACGAGTCTCCCGGTTTCGGTGAAGACAAAGCTACATGCGGTTCATTTTTAATGATTGCTTTGGGCCAGTTTTCACAAAAGAGAGTCAGAGTGCAAATGTCTAAGTGCACACGGACCTGCCAAAGTCTCATCTTAACAGTCAACTAGTTGTTGCGTAAGGTCGTAAATCACCAGCACACCCACCTCATAATAAATACAATGTACCAGTGTTTATTACTTTATAAGACGTTCACTAAATCAGTTTGGTGTAAAGTTTCTTAAGTCAAACCTTGGTTTGTATTTATAGGTGTGAAAAGGGGCCATAGTGTTAAAATGGTGCATGCATATCAGACTGTTATTTACTCATTAACTGCTGGATTCCACCGAGGCAAGGCTGCGCCGCGTTCCGGTTGTGCTACGTAGTATATTTACTCATGGTAGAAGCACATGAACCAAGGAAAAAATGACCAAATATGAGCAAGTTAACAAAGTCTGGTGGGCAAAATGCTTATGAAACGCTCCTGGTGGTAGAGAAAGGACGAAAACAACGTTGCGACTGTGACGTAACAATGCCGTGTCCGGTATAGAGTCCCGGCGTAAGAACTCCGAATTGTGAGTACATAGTTTTTTGTCAAGACATCTAAACTTTCTCAGCTCTTTTGATTAAGGTTGGGTACTATTTTTTAAAAATCACGATACCATTACATACCATCAGATGATGTGTGTAGCACAACCATACTTTTGAACGATATGGTGGCATTTCGTCATGCTTAACCAACTTCACCATTTCCGTCAAATCAGACTTCACATAACACCACCACAGACTGTATGTAGCTGCTAAAGAATTGAGATCTGTGAAAAGAAAACACATGGATAGTATTTTTTCTAGATCTGGGTACAAAATGGATCAAATGAATGCATCATTTCCAGAAGTTTCGATACGACTTGTTACAACATTTCCTTAAAGATATCGAGTAGCAATACCCAGTCCTCGGTATGACCCTTCTTTTCTTCCTCTTTGCCTGTGTTCCTGGTATTCTTTCTGCCTGAAGACACGTCTAAGGTTGTCAAAAGTATTGATACTTTTTAGATGCAACGTGTTTAAAACAATACGATACTGCCATTTGATAGCGGATAAAGTTCCGTAGAACGGATCTTCAAACAGATTTTCAATGCAAGCTTGTGCGGATGGGAAGAAAATTGATTAAATAGTAGTAATAAAGTTAATTACTGTTACACATTAATGCAGTTTTACAAATGTACATGTTCAGGGACTTTTTCTGTACCAGCACTCCAAAAAAATCCTATCTTGTGTGCCAAGGACTATTTGTTCTGTTTGCCGTGGTATATTAAGAGGTTTGGAGTATTGAGTTTTGGATCAAACTTTACACATCACACATTAACTTGACAATCATACACATACACAGCCTCGTATATCTCTGCCAGTTCCTGCAAGAATGCTTCAGGAACACTTACAGTAAGCCACGGTGCTGTGAGTTACACAGCAGGGTGTAACTCAGCATGATGAAGCTGGCTCCACCGTGTTCGAGCTCAGTATGTTTTATTTCACTTCACAACTTGTGTATGTCGGTGCCTCTGTGTTTGGGTAAAGTTATTTATGTGGAGTGCCATTGCGAGCGAGGCGAGAGCTGTTATTTCACCTCCCGCTCACTCTGTCTTGTCTGTTTCATCACAATGCGGAGAAAGTATACTGAAATACAGCCAACTCTGTTCGCTGTTCATCCCCCCCGACTCCAAACCTCAACACACACATACACACTCTTGATTCAGACCTCTGGCCTGCTGGATTTGAGTTACGTGGCCACCTTCTCCTCTTCCTAATCCCTTCAAATGAGAGTTTTGGACTGCCAAGGAACTCCCAGACCAGCACACACACACACACACACACACACAACCCAAAATTGTAGCCGGGTTTCCAAGTGGCCCTCTGAGATATTCTTTTCAGGGTTTGGTGTCCAGCGAGGTCCAGCCAAACACACACACACACACACACACACACTATCACTCTATTGTACATACACACTGAGCGACAGGCCACACACACAGATACACACACACATGTAATACATATGTACATGCACACATACACACACACACATACACTCGCACAGGGAGGGAACAGTGAAGCATTGTTCGGTGCTTCCTGAGAGAGCCGACATCGGGATCACAGGAGCTCTGTCAGCCCCGGACCCTTCCTCTCTCTCGGTCTCTCTCTCTCTCTCTCTGGAGCCCAGTCATCCAGTTCAATATGGAGAGCCATGAGAGACCACATGTCTTTTAGCTAAGAAGGGATTAAAAAAAAAGGCACATTAATCACTCAGACTTGTGCATGTGTGTGTGTTCCCTCTAGTTGCGGTGCTGATGATTTCCAAAAGTATAGACCATCGGGGACCATCCCAGTTTAGCTCTGGTAGAGTTTAGGTTCAAATCCCTAAAATAACACTCTGACAGTTTCAGAAAGCGTCTTCTAATTTCTTCTCTTTTGGCTTCAGCAGCTCTGCAGTTTCATCACAAAACAATCTGGCAAGAAAAGAAGATTTGCAGGATGTAAATGTCGAGGCAGCGCTAAAACCCAAACTTTACTCCTTTTCTTGATATATAGAGGAAATATCACTAAAAAAAAAGTGTTAAATGGCGTCAGTGCAAGAAGCTGTTTCAATCTCAGTCTCAAATGAGCAAAAATTCTGATTTAAATCAGGAAAAATCCGATGAAGTCCAGCCTAAGAATCTATAAAAAAAAAGGCATTTGATGCCAGGTTTTGGTCTTTTACTACTCGTTAATCTGGACTAAATTTCAACCTTCACTAAAACAGGTTCAATACAGTATGATATAACATATAATATATATAACATAATTGTTGTAAACACCCAGTTTTGATATGGCTAAAGTTATCATCTTTAGACTAACTGATCTAACCATAGCTAGCTGGCCTTGCTATCTTTTTGGTTTTGCGAACTAGCAGACCGGCCTGTTAGCGAAACAAAGTTTGTGGTTAGCTGTTGAAACAAACTTTATTTACCTGAAAACCTTCTTGTTAGATATGGTTGGCTATGGTTGCTAAATGTGTGCTAAATGCTTAATGGATGGATTGGCATTAAAATTTGGTACCAACATTCAGGTTCCCCTGAGGATGATTTCTTCTTGACCAAAATCAATGACATTCCCATCGGGAAAAGTTTGTGTTTAGTCCTAACTAGCAAATTTTAAGCCATGTTTTTACTACATAGTATGACTTGAGTCTACTTGCTTTTGGTACCTCTACTTCATTTTCTACTGTAGATGGTATTTTGGGTGGTACCACCTCAGTGTAGGCCGAGCTAAATGCTAACAACAGTCAGGATAGGTTTATTTCCAGATCAAAAACATATGAACTATAGGTTTTGGAAGGCTCACATAGTTATTGTGATCAATTCTCATTGAAATTAGCCGTGCCTTCCTAAACTTGCCAAGACTAAGTTTATCCAGCTGTTTCACTTCAAAGACCACCAACATGGCAGCATAGAGCATCTGAGTAAAAATCCATATAGAAGATATGAAGGTGACCAAACATCTGTCACTGAAGATCATATTTACAGACGCTCTCACCCATTCATCTCACGTCCGAGCCAAAATCATACATAGGCATTGAACCTGGTTTAACAACACAACAGAGAGTTACATCAGATCTTGTGTGTTGCTGAATGTTTTTAGCATGTGTTAGCCTGAGTTTGGCTTCTGAAAGGGCCCGACGGACTCATTGCTTAAGAGCCCAGGGGGAAGGACAAGACATTGATTTCAACTCACTGAGAAAATACGCCACTCAGGGGAAAAGTTACAGGGACGAGAATTTTAAGAGTTGCTTGCCAAAGAAGGAAAAATGCCTTTTGCCAGGAATGTTGTATCAAAAGAAAAATAGCGCAACTGCAAAAGCAGATTATGGTAGTAAGATCACGATTCCTCTTAAGACCGTTGTTTGGAAATGAAAAGTAATTAATCAAGCCTTTGACAGAAGTCATTTCTATTAAACAGCTGAAGCTGACCTGCTGTCAGCGTATTGATTTGTTAATGTTGAATCATCAGGGTGTAGCTGGTTTCTGAAATCATAGCTAATGGGGTCAGTTTTGCAATGTGCGAATAGGAAGTGGAGTCTTGGCAAAGAGAAACTGCTATCAAGGGGAATAGCGAGGGGGGGTATCCTTTAAACTCATGTCTAAAACCTGTGGAGCAGTTCCAGTTGCATGCTCCTATGGCATGGTAATGATGTAGAGGCCGAGTCCCCCCCCCCATCTCTGGAGGCCTGCATGTCTCTGCTGGCCTACAGGATCTCTCACATTTTCCTTTCAGCTTTCCAACAGTTTTCCAAAGACCAAAAACACAATGAGTAAGGAGGCTCATCAAAACACGTAAATGAAGATCTAATTTGAGCTCATTGGCCTCTAAAAATGAGCAAAAGATATTGCTATGATGCAAATAAATAACGGGGCAATGTAACAGAGTCATGTGAGAGGAATGAAAAGCTAACTTTTAAGCTGACAGAGCTGCAGAATTTGGCTCGCAGGGGTTTTAGTAGGATCAGAAAAAATAGATGAAAAATGAAGGAAAAGATCCTGCAGAGAGACCAACCTTTGAAGGTGCTGACTTCAAGTTACAGCCAGACACAAGACTGTTCGATGTGGAGGGCAGCCATTACATTACTACTGAACACAGAAACAACTACTGAGCACATTTTTAAATGACCGTACATAAATGTTGACAAAAAACATGTTTCAGTGAGCTTTAACTTTCTCGGAAACGTGTTCGATGCGATTAAACTCAAACAAGCCTGACTTTGATTGGATGGCGATGGTGGTCTGTCAGTCGGTATCAGCTGAAGTATCTCTACAACTATTGGACAGATTGCCGTTAAATTTGGTACACATGTCTGTGAATACTAGAGGATGAATCCCAATGATTTTGGTGATTTGCTTTTGTGCTTTTGACTGAAATTCCTCAATAAATGTTGGATGGGTTGGCATTCAAATTTGGTACCAACATTCAGGTTCCCCTGAGGATGAATTCTTTTTGACCAAAATCAGTGACATTCCCACCGGCTTCTACAAAAGGTTGTGTTTAGTCCTTACTAGCAAATTTTAAGCCATATTTTCGCTGCATAGTATGACTTCAATCTACTTGCTTTTGGTACTTATACTTCGTTTTCCACTGTAAATAGTATTTTAGATGGTACCACCTCAATGTAAGTAGAGCTGATTATCAATGGGCAACCCAGCTGGGAAACAACCAGGAAGCAGAGCTTTGGTTTTGAGAATTTTAACCTACCCTGTGCATTTATTGCCAGATTGACGACTTGGCGCTCCATCTGTTGCCCATCTACACGCTAACTATGTATGCAAAAGGAGCTGCTTCTCTTCTAACAGAGCATATGAAGAAATGCTGTTCTCGATGGTAGCTTGGCTATCATCGAGAACATTGGGTTTTGTGCAGGATTTCTTTTTGGCATGACCAATCTGGGATGTTTGACGCAGTTTTCACATCACCTTTTAGGAAACCAAAATAAGATACTATCCGTAATGGAAAACCAATAAAAAAACAAGTAGAGTCAAGTCATATTGAGTCGTTCCATGTGGCGGAAATGTGGCTTTAGCGTGCTAGGCAAAGACGCGGACATGAATTTGCTTAAAATCAGCAGTCTTGTCATTTCGCCCTTTTTAGCAGGCTAATATTAGCATTTCGCAGTCCCGTCCAGTTGGTTATTCAGGAGTCTTTGTGTTATTTGAAAGTCATTTATTGTCATTTGAAGAAAAATCTGCACAAACGAATTAGAGGAAAATACGAGACTGTCCCCAAACAAGCAACATATCCAAAGAAAATGGTTCCCAAACTTGTGGAAATGTTCTCTCACACCATACTAAGGGAGTCTTTGTGCAGCTTACACCGGGAGAAAAGAAAGCACATCACAGTGATGATAATGTTTCTCTGCATAGCTTAGTTTAGCCTCTGGCCTTGCCTTTATATACTAATGGAGCAGAAAGTTTTCTCCTAATCTTTGTGCAGTGGTGTGCACAGGCTTTATCTCCTCACTAACATGGATGAGATACTCCCTACTGGCCCTGTCAGAACTTAATGGACATCCATGCACAAATTCACACAGACCTGCACACAAACATATATGCATGCCCTGCTAAGACTAACCTTTTATTCTCATATACAAAAGACACTCCTCAATAACAATTAATCCTTCAACCAGAACCACCAAAGTAGGGAGTGTGTTTTGGCAGAGGTGCAAGGAAGAAACGAGGCCTACTTTCACTCCATTTGTTGTTGATGAGCGAGCTCAGATCCACTGATGCATGTGTGAACCTCCCCAACACTTTTGCCAGTGATGGCTGTCAACACACAGCCCTTTGTCTCTGCCCAGACTCCACTGTCAGCAGTTTTTGTTGAGATGCGTCCTGATTGTATGCAGACGACCTGCTGTGCTTCCTTCTCTCTCATCGTAGTACTGAAAGACAATGAAGAGTGTCTGCAAATTTATGAGTTTTAAAGCTAAGCTGCTACATTTCAGAGGGAAACACTGTGCACTTTTACGCCACCACATTTATTTAACACTCACTAGTTTAATTTTACATGAAAATGTGCATCAGAATCATCATTAGCTTCTCAAATATGGAGCATTATTGTAGATTAAACTGTCCAACAGTAAATAAAGTAGTTACAATCAGCTCCAACTTGACCAGGAACATAAAACCTGCTTAAACATTAATGTTTCATTAATAATAGTCCAATATTGGGCCCAAATATTTCCCAAACTCAGCTGGGAACGGCTCCAACTCCACCATCACCACACAGTACTAAAACTGCAGGACTTTTAGTCTCACTGGAGAGAGTTTGGTTCTATAAAACTACTGCCTTTTGGTGCTTTGACTATTACTACAAATTCTAACCTTATTGATAATTTAGTATAAAAATACAGCTTTAAAATGGGGCTGTAACTCTTGTAGCTCTTGTGCCAACAGGGAGAGGCAAATCCAAACTACAGAGCCAAAAGAATCCAAAAGAAAACCGGACCGTCCTTCTTATCTTTCTCATCGTCTTTGTCAGAAAGCATCACATACTTTAGTGTTGTGTTCAGTTTTGACCTTTGATTACAAGCTTCCTAAAGCTGACCTCAATTTGGAGAGAGGCTTGTAACAGGAATGTGCACCGTCTGGTCCAATGACATGTGCATCTAATTAGACACGTAATGGTTCGTCCCTGAAAATAGACATGCAAAACCATTAAACACATGAGTCATCCTTTTCAAGGACCGCTGAGAAGAAAGAAACTTTGCTTTTCCCGTAAGTTCCCCGTCTTTACCGCTTGGTTTGAACTAATTTACCCACACAGCTGTCTTCTTTAGGAATTCCTGCATCACTGTAGAAGTAAAGTAAA